>NW_019167826.1:20537371-20604282 GCF_002303985.1 Durio zibethinus | reverse complement strand
TTATGCCTCTCCGGCCGGTTGAGTTCCCCCACGCTGGTTTCATAGGTTGACTTAGGCATACGGAGTTCATCACCAGTCTAAGCTTACAGAGTTTATTCCTAGTCTAAGATCAAACCAAACCGAGGGTTGCGACAGCACGTAAGGGGCCCGGCACATCCCATCCACTTGCGCATTCTACTCTCCGATCGGCTGAGTGCTCGTACGCCCATTTCATGGGTTGTTTAGGCATAGGGAGTTCATTCTATGACTAAGCCCAGCCGAAAAGGGTTGTGGCAAGCGGACCGAGCACGCAGAAGGGATCGGGGCCAATTTTCCGGCTTGCCTTTGCCTCTCCGGTCGGCTCAGCACCCGAACGCTCGTTTCATGGGTTGACTTAGGCATACGGAATTCATTCCCAGTCTAAGATCGGACCAGACCGAGGGTTACGGCAGCAAGATCGACAGCACACAGTGGGGGACCAGGTCAGATCCCCGACTTGTGCATTTTGCCTCTCCGGCCAGCTGAGCACCCGCACGCTCGTTTCGTGGGTTGGCTTAGGCATACGGAGTTCATTCCATGTCTAAGCATACGGAGTTCATTCCTAGTCTAAGATCGGACCGGACCGAGGGTTACGGCAGCAGGACCAGTAGTAGATCGACAGCATACAGGGGAGGAACGGGTCGATCCTCGACTTGCGCATTCTACCTCTCCGATCGACCTCTCCGGTCGGTGAGTGCCCGCACGCTCGTTTCATGGGTTGACTTAGGCATACGGAGTTCATCCCCAGTCTAAGCGAACGGAGTTCATTCCCAGTCTAAGATCGAACCAGACCGAGGGTTGCGGCAGCATGATCGGCAACACGTAAAGGGGACCGGGTCGATCCTCGGCTTGCACATTCTACCTCTCTGGTCGACTGAGGACCGGGTCGATCCTCGACTGAGCGCCCGTACGCTCGTTTCATGGGTTGGCTTAGGCATACAGAATTCATTCCATGTCTAAGCATATGGAGTTCATTCCCAGTCTAAGAGTTTGAGCCACAGTGCACATGCTTGGCTCGGGCATGTGCTAGTGCCGCATTTTTTTCACCCGGGACACCATCGTCGGAGGATCACCGAAAAGCCTAATCGGCGGCATTAGGGGTTCCGACAATTGGGGGGGTCGGGGGGTGTGTGCACATGATGTGCGATGGGTGCCGGTACTTGGCCCCTATATTGGCCCCCTATCCCTCATCAAACCTCGAGAACTCACACCCCCTTAAAGAGCATTTGAGATTTTATAGGTTTGCTGCCGGTAGCCATTAAAGTGTCTGAAATGGGGACACTTTTTTCAAACGGTCACAAAATCTTCTCCATTTCGATGTTTTAGCTGAATTTTTTTGTGCATGCCAACAAAAATACAAGGATCACCTCTACTAAATTTGGGGACAAAACTCTTTCTAAAAAAAATTTAAAAAATCCCGAACCGAAAAAGTTTTGAAAATCATGAAAAATAGAAAACGGGTCGTCTTGCCACGAAACTTCACATGAAGGCATAGGGGACCATTGTATGAATTTACAAGCCATGAAAATGCCATTGGCACAACAGAAATATGAAGATGTGCTTGAACCCACATACGACCCGTTCAATCCCAGGCTTATGCATCCTACCTCTCTGGTCGGCTGAGCGTCCGCACGCTCGTTTCGTGGGTTGACTTAGGCGTACGGAGTTCATCCCCAGTATAAACATATGGAGTTCATTCCCAGTCTAAGATTGGACCAGATCGAGGGTTGCGACAGCAGGATCGACAGAACGCAGGGGGGACCGTGTCGATCCCCGGCTTGCGCATTCTGCCTCTCCGACCGACTGAGCACCCACACACCTATTTCGTGGGTTGGCTTAGGCATAGGGAGTTCATTCCATGTCTAAGCCCCAGCTGGATCGAGGGTTGTGACAACTGGATCGACAGCACGCAGAGGGGGATCGGGCCGATCCCTGACTTGCGTATTATGCCTCTCTGACCGGCTCAGCGCCAGCACGCTCGTTTTGTGGGTTAACTTAGGCATATGGAGTTCATTCCCAGTCTAAGATCGAATCAGACCGAGGGTTGCTGCAGCAGGATCGATAGCACACAGGGGGGACCGGGCCGGTCCCCGGCTTGTACATTTTGCCTCTCCGACCGGTTGAGTGCCCGCACGCTCGTTTCCTGGATTGGCTTAGGCATACAGAGTTCATTCCATATCTAAGCAGATGGAGTTCATTCCCAGTCTAAGATTGGACCGGACCGAGGGTTGCTGCAGCAGGATCGATAGCACGCAAGGGGGACGAGCTAATCCCCGGCTTTCGCATTCTGCCTCTCCGATCGACTGAGTGCCCGCATGCCTGTTTCGTGGGTTGGCTTAGGCATAGGGAGTTCATTCCATGTCTAAGCCCCAGTCAGACCGAGGGTTGTGGCAGTGGGACCAGCAGCATGCAGAGGGGGACCGGGCTGATCCTCGGCTTGCGCATTCTACCTCTTTGGCTGGCTGAGCGCCCCGCGCGCTCGTTTCGTGGGTTGGCTTAGGCATGTGGAGTTCATTCCCAGTCTAAAAGTTTGAGCCACGGTGCACATGCTGGGCTCAGGCATGTGCTGCTGCCACTTTTTTTTCGCCTGGGGCACCATCGTCGGAGCATCGCCGGAGTGCCTAACCGGTGGCATTGGGGGTTCCGATGATTGGGGGGCCGGGGGGTGTGCGCACATGATGTGCGATGGGTGCTGGTACTTGGCCCTTATATTGGCCCCCTATCCCTCATCAAACCTCGAAAACTCATACCCCCTTAAAGAGCATTTGAGATTTTATAGGTTTGCTGCCAGTAGCCATTAAAGTGTCTGAAATGGGGACACTTTTTTCAAACAGTCACAAAATCTTCTCCACTTCGAGTTTTTAGCTGAATGTTTTTGTGCATGCCAACAAAAATACAAGGATCACCTCTACCAAATTTGGGGACAAAACTATTTCTAAAAAAATTTTAAAAATCTCGAACCGTAAAAAGTTTTGAAAATCATGAAAAATAGAAAACGGGTCGTCTTGCCACGAAACTTCACAGGAAGGCTTAGGGGACCATTGTATGAATTTACAAGCCATAAAAATGGCATTGGCATGGCAGAAATATGAAGATGTGCTTGAACCCACCTACCACCCGTTCGATCCCCAGCTTGCGCATCCTGCCTCTCTGGTCGGCTGAGCATCCGCACGCTCGTTCCATTGGTTAACTTAGGCATACGGAGTTCATCCCTAGTCTAAGCATACAGAGTTCATTCCCAGTCTAAGATCGGACCGAATCGAGGGTTACGACAGCAGGATCAGCAGCACTCAGGGGGACCGGGTCGATCCCCGACTTGCGCATTCTGCCTCTCCGGCCGGCTTAGTGCCCGCACGCCCGTTTCTTGGGTTGGCTTAGGCATAGGGAGTTCATTCCATGTCTAAGCCCCAGTCGGATCGAGGGTTGTGGAAGCGGGACCGGCAACACGTTGAAGGGGATCGGACCGATCCCTGACTTACGCATTATGCCTCTCTGACCGGCTCAGCGCCTGCACGCTCGTTTCGTGGGTTGACTTAGGCATACGGAGTTCATCTCCAGTCTAAGCATACGAAGTTCATTCCCAGTCTAAGATCAGACCGGATCGAGGGTTGCGACAGTAGGACCGGTAGCACTCAGGGGGGACCACGTCGATCTTCGGCTTGCGCATTCTACCTCTCCGGTATGCTGGGTGCCCGTACGCCCGTTCGTGGGTTGGCTTAGGCGTAGGGAGTTCATTCCATGTCTAAGCCCTAGCCGGATTGAGGGTTGTGGCAGCGGGACCTGCAGCACGTAGAGGGGGACCGGGCCGATCCCCGACTTGCGTATTCTGCCTCTTCAGTCGGCTGAGTGCCCGCACGCTCGTTTTGTGGGTTGGCTTAGGCATACAGAGTTCATTCCCAGTCTAATATTTTGAGCCACGGTGCACATGCTGGGCTCGGGCATGTGCTGGTGCCGCATTTTTTTTGCCGAGGGCACCATCGCCGGAGCATCGTCGGAGAGCCTAACCGGCGGCATTTGGCGTTTTGATGATTGGGGGGGCCAGGGGGTGTGCGCATGTGATGTGCAATGGGTGCTGGTACTTGGCCCTTATATTAGCCCCCTATCCCTCATCAAACCTCGAGAACTCACACCCCCCTTAAAGAGCATTTGAGATTTTATAGGTTTGCTGCCAGTAGCCGTTAAAGTGTCTAAAATGGGGACACTTTTTTCAAACGGTCACAAAAGCTTCTCCACTTCGATTTTTTAGCTGAATTTTTTTGTGCATCCAACAAAAATACAAGGATCACTTCTACCAAATTTGGGGACAAAAATCTTTCTAAAAAAATTTTAAAAAATCCTGAACCGCAAAAAGTTTTGAAAATCATGAAAAATAGAAAATGGGTCATCTTGCCACGAAACTTCACATGAAGGCTTAGGGGAACATTGTATGAATTTACAAGCCATAAAAATGGCATTGGCATGGCAGAAATATGATGATGTGCTTGAACCCACCTACCACCCGTTCGATCCCTGGCTTCTGCATCCTGCCTCTTTGGTCGGCTGAGCGTTCGCACGCTCGTTTCGTGGGTTGACTTAGGCATACATAGCTAATCCCCAGTCTAAGCATATGGAGTTCATTCCTAGTAAAAGATTGGACCGGACTGAGGATTGTGACAGTAGGATTGGCACCACGCAGGGGGGATCGGGCCGATCCCCGACTTGCGCATCCTGCCTCTCTGGCCGGATGAGCCCCGCACGCCCGTTTCATGGGTTGGCTTAGGCATAGGGAGTTCATTCCATGTCTAAGCCCCAGCCAAACCGAGGGTTGTGGCAGCGGGACCGATAGCATGCAGAGGGGGATCAGGTCGATCCCCGGCTTACGTATTATGCCTCTCCGGCCAGCTTAGCACCCGCACGCTCATTTTATGGGTTGACTTAGCTGTACAGAGTTCATTCCCAATCTAAGATCAGATCGGACCAAGAGTTTTGGTAGCAGGATCAACAGCATACAGGAGGGGACTGGGTCAGTCCTCGGCTTGTGCATTCTACCTTTTCGGCCGATTAAGCACCCACACACTCGTTTCATGGGTTGGCTTAGGCATATGGAGTTCATTCCATGTCTAAGCATACGAAGTTCATTCCCAGTCTAAGATTGAACCGGATCGAGGGTTGCGGCAACAAGACTAGTAGCAAGATCGACAGCACGCAGGGGGGATCGGGCTGGTCCTCGGCTTACGCATTCTGCCTCTCTGGCCGACTGAGCGCCCGCATGCTCGTTTCGTGGGTTGGCTTAGGTATACGGAGTTCATTCCATGTCTAAGCATACGGAGTTCATTCCCAGTCTAAGATCAGACCGGACCAAGGGTTGCGACAGCAGGACCAGTAGCAGGATCGATCATACGTAGGAGGGGATCGGGCCTATCCCCGACTTACGCATTCTGCCTCTCCGTCGATTGAGCGCCCGCACGCTCGTTTCGTGGGTTGGCTTAGGCATACGGAGTTCATTCTATGTCTAAGCCCCAGTCAGATCGAGGGTCGACAGCATGCAGAGGGGGACTGGGCTGATCCCCGGCTTGCATATTATGCCTCTCTGGCCAACCTATTCGGCCGGCTGAGCCCTCGGACGCTCATTTTATGGGTTGACTTAGGCATACGGAGTTCATCCTCAGTCTAAGCATATAGAGTTCATTCCCAATCTAAGATCGAACTAGATTGAGGGTTGCGGCAACAGGATCGATAGAAAACAGGGGGGAATCGAGCCGATCCCCGGCTTGCCCATTCTGCCTCTGCGGTCGACTGAGCGCCTGTACGCCTGTTTTGTAGGTTGGCTTAGGCATAGGGAGTTCATTCCATGTCTAAGCCCCAGCCGGATCGAGGGTTGTGGCAATGGGACTGGCAGCACGCAAAGGAGGACCAGGCAGATCCTCTGCTTGTGCATTATGCCTCTCTGGCCGGAGCATCGCCGGAGAGCCTAACCGGTGGCATTGGGGTTTCCGACAATTGGGGGGGCCGGGGGGTGTGTGCACATGATGTGTGATGGGTACTGGTACCTGGCCCTTATATTAGCCCCCTATCCCTCATCAAACTTTGAGAACTCACACCCCCTTAAAGAGCATTTGAGATTTTATAGGTTTGCTACCAGTAGCCATTAAAGTGTCTGAAATGGGGCACTTTTTTCAAACGTCACAAAATCTTCTCCACTTTGAGTTTTTAGTTGAATTTTTTTCTGCAAGCTAAAAAAAAAATACAAGGATCACCTCTACCAAATTTTGGGACAAAACTCTTTCTAAAAAAATTTTAAAAAATCCCGAACCGTAAAAAGTTTTGAAAATCGTGAAAAATAGAAAACCGGTCATCTTGCCACGAAACTTCACATGAAGGCTTAGGCGACCATTGTATGAATTTACAAGCCATAAAAATGGCATTGGCAGGGCAAAAATATGAGGATGTGCTTGAACCCACCTACCACTCGTTCGATCCCCAGCTTACGCGTCCTGCCTCTCTGGTCGGCTGAGCGTCCGCAAGCTCGTTTCGTAGGTTGACTTAAGCATATGGAGTTCATCCCCAGTCTATGCATACGGAGTTCATTCCCAGTCTAAGATCAGATCGGACCGAGCATTGCGGTAGCAGGATTGGCACGTAGGGGGGAGTGGATCGGTCCCCGGCTTACGCATTCTGCCTCTCTGACCAACTGAGCGCCTGCACACTTGTTTCATGGGTTGGCTTAGGCATACGGATTTCAATCCATGTCTAAGCATATAGAGTTCATTCCCAGTCTAAGATCGGACCGGACCGAGGGTTGCGATAGCAGGACCAGTAGTAGGATCGATAGCACGCAGGGGGGATCGGGTCGATCCCTGGCTTACGCATTCTGCCTCTCCGGCTGGCCTCTTAAGCCGGCTGAACGCCCGCGCGTTTATTTTGTGGGTTGACTTAGGCATGTGGAGTTCATCCCCAGTCTAATATCAGATTGAACTGAGGGTTGCGATAGCAGGATCGGTATCACGTAGGGGGGACCGGGTCGATCCTCGGCTTGCACATTCTGCCTCTCCGACCGATTGACCGCTCGCACACCCGTTTCGTGGGTTTGCTTAGGCATAGGGAGTTCATTCCATGTCTAAGCCCTAGCCAGACCGAGGGTTGTGGCAGCGGGACTGGCAGCACGTAGAGGGGGACCGGGTCGATCCCCGGCTTACGCATTTTGCCTCTCCGACTGGCTAAGCGGCCACACGCTCGTTTCGTGGGTTGGCTTAGGAATACGGAGTTCATTCCATGTCTAAGCATACAGATTTCATTCCCAGTCTAAGATTTTGAGCCACGGTGCACATGCTGGGCTTGGGCATGTGCTGGTGCCGCATTTTTTTCGCCCGGGGCACCATCACCGGAGCATCGTCAGAGAGCCAACCGACGACATTTGGGGTTCTGGCGATTGGGGCGGCCGGCGGGTGTGCGCACATGATGTGCGATGGGTGCTGGTACTTGGCCCTTATATTGGCCCCCTATCACTCATCAAACCTCGAGAACTTACACCCCCTTACAGAGCATTTGAGATTTTATAGGTTTGCTGGCAGTAGCCATTAAAGTGTCTAATATAGGGACACTTTTTTCAAACGGTCACAAAATCTTCTCCACTTCGCGTTTTTGGCTGAATTGTTTTGTGCATGCCAACAAAAATACGAGGATCACCTCTACCAAATTTGGGGACAAAAATCTTTCTAAAAAAATTTTAAAAAATCCTGAACCACAAAAAGTTTTGAAAATTGTGAAAAATAGAAAATGGGTCGTCTTGCCACGAAACTTCACATGAAGGCTTAGGGGACCATTGTATGAATTTACAAGCCATAAAAACAGCATTGGCATGGCAGAAATATGAAGATGTGCTTGAACCCACCTACCACCCGTTCGATCCCTGGCTTCTACATCCTGCCTCTCTGGTTGGCTGAGCGTTAGCACGCTCGTTTCATGGGTTGACTTAGGCATACAGAGTTCATCCCCAGTCTAAGCATATGGAGTTCATTCCTAGTCTAAGATCGAATCGAACCAAGGGTTCAGCAGTAGGATCGATAGCACGCAGGGGGACCAGGCCTATCCCCGGCTTGCGTATTCTACCTCTCCGACTGACTGAGCACCCGCACGTCGATTTCAGGGGTTGGCTTAGGCATAGGGAGTTCATTCCATGTCTAAGCCCCAGTTGGACCGAGGGTTGTGGCAGCGGGATCGGCAGCACGCAGAGGGGGACCGAGTCGATCCCCGGCTTGCGCATTATGCCTCTTCGGTCGGTTCAACGCCCATACGCTCGTTTTGTGAGTTGACTTAGGCATACGGAGTTCATGCCCAGTCTAAGATCAGACCAGACTGAGGGTTGTGGCAGTAGGATTGATAGCACGTAGGGGGGACCGGGCTAGTCCCCAGCTTGCGCATTCTACCTCTTCGACTAGCTGAGCGCCTGCACTCTCATTTCGTCGATTGGCTTAGGCATACGTAGTTCATTCCATGTCTAAGCATACGGTTCATTCTGAGTCTAAGATCAGACCGGACTGAGGGTTGCGGCAGTAGGATGAGCGGCAGCATCGATAGCACATAGGGGGGGTCAGGTCAATCCCCGACTTGCACATTCTACCTCTCTGACCGGCTGAGCGCCCGCACACTCTTTTCGTGGGTTGGCTTAGGCATACGGAGTTCATTCCATGTCTAAGCCCCAGCTGGACCGAGGGTTGTGGCAGCAGGATTGACAGCTCACAGAGGGGGATTGGGTTGATCCATGGCTTATGCATTATGCCTCTTCGGCCGCCCTCTCCGACTGGCTGAGCGTAATCTGCCTCTCCGGTTGGCTCAGCACCCGCACGCTCATTTAGTGGGTTGACTTATACATATGGAGTTCATTTCCAGTCTAAGATTGAGCCAGACTGAGGGTTGTGGCAGCAGGATTGACAGCACGCAGGGGGGAATCGGGTCGATCCCCAGTTTGCGCATTCTGCCTCTCCGACTGACTGAGCACCCGCACGCTCATTTCGTGGGTTGGCTTAGGGCATACGGAGTTCATTCCATGTCTAAGCATATGGAGTTCATTCCCAGTCTAAGATTTGAAGCCATGGTGCACATGTGGGGCTTGGGCATGGGTTTGGTGCCTCATTTTTTTGCTCGGGGCACCATCGCCGGAGCATCGCCGAAGAGCCTAATTGGCGGCATTAGGGTTTCCGATGATTGGGGGGGCCGGGGGTGTGCGCACATGATGTGCGATAGGTGCTGGTACTTTTCCCTTCTATTGGCCCCCTATCCCTCATCAAACCTCGAGAACTCACACCCCCTTAAAGAGCATTTGAGATTTTATAGGTTTGTTACCAGTAGCCATTAAAGTGTCCGAAATGGGGACACTTTTTTCAAACGGTCAAAAAATCTTCTCCACTTTGATTTTTTAGCTGAATTGTTTTGTGCATGCCAACAAAAATACAAGGATCACCTCTACCAAATTTGGGGACAAAAATCTTTCTAAAAAAAATTTAAAAAATCTTGAACCGTAAAAAGTTTCAAAAATCGTGAAAAATAGAAAACGGGTCGTCTTGCCACGAA
Organism: Durio zibethinus; assembly: GCF_002303985.1. Next base: position 20,594,715 of record NW_019167826.1, on the reverse strand, counting down.
ACTTCACATGAAGGCTTAGGGGACCATTGCATGAATTTACAAGCCATAAAAATGGCATTGGCATGGCAGAAATATGAAGATGTGCTTGAACCCACCTACCACCCGTTCGATCCCCAGCTTGCGCATCCTGCCTCTTTGGTCGACTGAGCGCCCGTACGCTCGTTTCGTTGGTTGACTTAGGCATACGGAGTTCATCCCCAATCTAAGCATATGAAGTTCATTCCCAGTCTAAGATCAGACCGGATCGAGGGTTGTGGCGGCAGGATTGGCAGCACGCAGGGGGTACCGGGCCGATCCTCGGCTTACGCATTTTGCCTCTTCGGCCGACTAAGCGCCCGCAGGCCCGTTTCGTGGGTTGGCTTAGGCATAGGGAGTTCATTCCATGTCTAAGCCCCAGCCAGACCGAGGGTTGTGGCAGCAGGACCGGTAGCACGCAGAGAGGGATCGGGCCGATCCCTGGCCTGCACATTATGCCTCCTCGGTTGGCTCAGCACCCGCACGCTCATTTCATGGGTTGACTTAGGCATATGGAGTTCATTCCCAGTCTAAGATCAGACCGGATTGAGGGTTGCGGTAGCAGGATCGACAACACGCAGGGGGGACCGAGCTGATCTTCGGCTTGCGCATTCTGGCTCTTCGATCGGTTAAGCGCCCGCACGCATGCTCGTTTAATGGGTTGGCTTAGGCACACAGAGTTCATTCCACGTCTAAGCATACGGAGTTCATTCCCAGTCTAAGATCCGATCGAACCGAGGGTTGCAGCAGCAGGACCAGCAGCAGGATCGACAGCACGTAGGAGGGATCGGATCGATCCTTGGCTTGCGTAATTCTGCCTCTCCGGTCGACTGAGCACCCGTATGCTCGTTTCATGGGTTGGCTTAGCCATACGAAGTTTATTCCATGTCTAAGCCCCAACCGAATCGAGGGTTGTGGTAGCAGGACAGGCAACGGGATCGACAGCACGCAGAGAGGGACTGGGCTGATCCCCGGCTTGCGTATTACGCCCGTTTCATGGGTTGGCTTAGGCATAGGGAGTTCATTCCATGTCTAAGCCCCAACCGGATTAAGGGTTGTGGCAGCTGGACCAACAGCACGTAGAGGGGGACCGGGCTGATCCCAGCTTGCGCATTATGCCTCTTCGGCCGGTCAGTGCCCGTACGCTCGTTTCGTGGGTTGACTTATGCATATGGAGTTCTTTCCCAGTCTAAGATTGGATCAGATCGAGGGTTGTGGAGCAAGATCGATAGGACGTAGGGGGGACCAGGTCGATCCCCGGCTTGCGGATTCTGCCTCTCTGGTCGGTTGAGCGCCTACATGCTCATTTTGTGGGTTGGCTTAGGCATACGGAGTTCATTTCATGTCTAAGCATATGGAGTTCATTCCCAGTCTAAGATTTTGAGCCATGGTGCACATGCTGGGCACAGGCATGTGCTGGTGCCATATTTTTTTAGCCTGGGGCACCATCGCCAGAGCATCGCCGGATCATTGTCGGAGAGCCTAACCGGCGGCATTGGGGGGGCGGGGGTGTGCGCACATGATGTGCGATGGATGCTGGTACTTGGCCCTTATATTGGCCCCCTATCCCTCATCAAACCTCGAGAACTCACACCCCCTTAAAGAGCATTTGAGATTTTATAGGTTTGCTGCCAGTAGCCATTAAAGTGTCTGAAATGGGGACACTTTTTTCAAACGGTCACAAAATCTTCTCCACTTCTAGTTTTTAGCTGAATTTTTTTATGGATGCCAACAAAAATACAAGGATCACCTCTACCAAATTTTGGGACAAAACTCTTTCTAAAAAAATTTTAAGAAATCCCAAACCGCAAAAAGTTTTGAAAATCATGAAAAATAGAAAACGGGTCGTCTTGCCACGAAACTTCACATGAAGGCTTAGGGGACCATTTTATGAATTTACAAGCCATAAAAATGGCATTGGCATGGCAGAAATATGAAGATGTGCTTGAACCCACTTACCACTCGTTCGATCCTCAGCTTGTGCATCCTGCCTCTCTGGTCGACTGAGCACCCGCATGCTCCTTTCATGGGTTGACTTAGGCATACGGAGTTCATCCCCAGCTTAAGCATACAGAGTTCATTCCTAGTCTAGGATCAGACCAGACCGAGGGTTATGATAGCAGGATCGATAGCATGCATGGGGGACCGAACCGATCCCCGGCTTACGCATTCTGCCTCTCTGGCCGGCTGAGCCCCTGCACACCCGTTTCATGGGTTGGCTTAGGCATAGGGAGTTCATTCCATGTCTAAGCCCCAGCCGGACCGAGGGTTGTGGCAACGGGACCGACAGTACGCAAAGGGGGATCGAGCCAATCCCCGACTTGCACATTATGCCTCTCCGGTCTGCTCAGCACCCGCACGCTCATTTCATGGGTTGACTTAGGCATACGGAGTTCATTCCCTATCTAAGATCAAACCAGACTGAGGGTTGTGATAGCAGGATCGACAACACATAGGGGGGACCAGGCCGATCCCCGGCTTGCGCATTCTGCCTCTCCGATCGGCTAAGCGCCCGCACGCACGCTCGTTTCGTGGGTTGGCTAAGGCACACGGAGTTCATTCCATGTCTAAGCATACGGAGTTCATTCCCAGTCTAAGATCGGATCGGACCAAGGGTTGCAATAGTAGGACCAGTAGCAGGATCGACAGCACGCAGGGGGGACCGAGCCAATCCCCAGCTTACGCATTCTGCATCTCCGGTCGGCTGAGCACCCGTACGCTCGTTTCATGGGTTGGCTTAGGCATACGAAGTTCATTCCATGTCTAAGCCCCAGTCGAACTCGGGGTTATGGCAGCAGGACCGGTAGTAGGATCGACAGGATGCAGAGGAGGACCGGGCTGATCCCCGGCTTACGCATTATGCCTTTCCAGCCAGCTGAGCACCTGCACGCTCATTTAATGGGTTGACTTAGGCATATGGAGTTCATCCCTAGTCTAAGCATACGAAGTTCATTCCCAGTCTAAGGTCAGACCGGACCGAGGATTGTGGCAGCAGGATCGACAGCACGTAGGGGGGACCGGGCTGATCCCCGACTTGAGCATTCTGCCTCTCTGGTCGGTTGAGTGCCCGTACGCCCGTTTCGTGGGTTGGCTTAGGCATAGGGAGTTCATTCCATGTCTAAGCCCCAGCCGAAACGAGGGTTGTGGTAGCGGGACCGGCAGCATGCAGAGAGGGACTAGACTGATCCCCGGCTTGCACATTATGCCTTTTTGGTTGGCTCAGCACCTGCACGCTCATTTAATGGGTTGACTTATGCATACAGAGTTCATTCACAGTCTAAGATCAGACTGGATCAAGGGTTGCGATAGTAGGATCGACAGCACGTAGTGGGGATCGGGCCGATCCCCGGCTTGCACATTCTACCTCTCCGGTCTGCTGATCGCCCGCACGCTCGTTTCGTGGGTTGACTTAAGCATACGGAGTTCATCCCCAATCTAAGCATACAGAGTTCATTCCCAGTCTAAGATCAGATTGGACCGAAGGTTGTGACAGTAGGATCGGTAGCACGTAAGGGGGATCGGGTCGATCCTCGGCTTGCGCATTCTGCCTCTCTTGTGGCTGAGCGCCCGCACGCCCGTTTCGTGGGTTGGCTTAGGCATAGGGAGTTCATTCCATGTCTAAGCCCTAGCCGGACCGAGGGTTGTGGCAACAGGATCGGCAGCACGCAGAGGGGGACTGGGCTGATCCCCGGCTTACGTATTATGCCTCTTCGATCGGCTCAACGCCCGCACGCTCGTTTCATGGGTTACGAAGTTCATTCCCAGTCTAAGATCAGACTGGACCGAGGGTTGTGGTAGCAGGATCGATAGCACATAGGGGGATCAGGCTGATCCTGGTTTGCGCATTCTGCCTCTCCGACCGGCTGAGCCCCCGCACGCTCGTTTCGTGGGTTGGCTTAGGGATACGGAGTTCATTCCATGTCTAAGCATACGGAGTTCATTCCCAGTCTAAGATCAGATCGGATCTAGGGTTGTGGCAGCAGGACCAGTAGCAGGATCGACAGCACAGAGGGGGGACCGAGTCGTTCCCCAGCTTGCACATTCTGCCTCTCCGGCTGGCTGAGCACCGCACGCTCGTTTTGTGGGTTGGTTTAGGTATACGGAGTTCATTCCATGTCTAAGCCCCAGTTGGACTGAGGGCTGTGGCAACAGGACCAGCAGTAAGATCGGCAGCATGTAGAGAGGGACCAGGCTGATACCCGGCTTGCGCATTATGCCTCTCCGATCGGCCTTTCCGGTCGGTTGAGCGCTCGTACCCTCGTTTCATGGGTTGCCTTAGGCAGACGGAGTTCATCCCCAATCTAAGCATACGGAGTTCATTCTTAGTCTAAGATCGAAGCGGATCGAGGGTTGTGGTAGTAGGATCGGTAGCAAGCGAGGGGGATCGGGCCGATCCCTGGCTTGCGCATTTTGCCTCTCCGGCCGGTTGAACACCCGTACGCCCGTTTCGTGGGTTGGCTTCATAGGGAGTTCATTCCATGTCTAAGCCCCAACCAGGCTGAGGTTTGTGGTAGCGGGATCAATGGCACGTAGAGTGGGACCAAGCCGATCCTTGGCTTGCTCATAATGCCTCTTCGATCGGCTCAATGCCTACACGCTCGTTTCGTGGGTTGGCTTAGGCATACAGAGTTCATTCCATGTCTAAGCATACGGAGTTCATTCCCAGTCTAAGATTTTGAGCCATGGTGCACATGCTGGGCTCGGGCATGTATTGCTATCATCGTCGGAGCATCGCCAGAGAGCCTAACTGACGACATTGGGGGTTCCGACGATTAGGGGGGCCGGGGGGTGTGCGCACATGATGTGCGATGGGTGTTGGTACTTGTGTCACGAGCTCTGACCTTAGACTCAGAAACTGTGCGACCTTGGCTTGGAATCTCCTCTTTTATGCCTAAGTCAGCCTAAAACACAAGTGTACGGGCACTAGAACAACGGAAAGGGCTGATTACGCAAGTTAAAGAGAAACAGGATAAGAAGGCAGAATTCTGGAAATGCTCTTATTTTCGTTAAAACGAAAGTGTTTGATGGTATACAAATGAGGGAGGAGCAACCCTCTATTTATAGTTGAGGCTCCAGCTTACACTTAATGGCAATATCCCTAGAATAAAGGCTAAAATCATGGGATTATATAGATTACAATCAATCAAGATGCTAACTCCTGATTTTCAGGGTCAACCAAATCTGCCAGGATACTGCTGATCCTACCTACTTCTAGAAGCTTCCTTTGCATGTCTAACACCTTGGGCCCTTCTGGATGTGGTGCGGGCAGCTTGTATGCCAGGCCGAGGTCTCACGGGTTGGCCTACAAGTTGGGCGGGTGTTCTGAACTCGTTTGCTAGGCTTTGCGCATAGATACCAGCCAGTACGCCTGGTCTGCGGGCCTCAACCTCTGGCTCACCTGTTGGTGCGCCTTACGTGCTTGGCACGCTCGCCCAAGGTGTGACATTCTCACCCACCTAATTATGCAATGCCCTTGTTGCATCTTCTGCATGGTACTACCTGATCTGGTCCCCGAACTACCAAAAGTCATCTGCTGGTTCCCAGCTCCCGTCACTGTCTGGAAGTCCCTTCCAATGCACCAAGTACTCTTGTCTTGGCTGATAGTTCTTTCGTCTCACCTCTCAGTCAGCTATGATGCTGTGGACCTCCTTCTTATATGAGGCCCTTGCTCTCAATGGCACACGCTTTAACTCTGCCCGTCTTGGATCTCCCTCATCTTCATGGAACGGCTTGAGCATGCTCACATGGAACACCGGGTGTACCCTCGACTTGGGTGGCATATCCAACTTGTAGGCAACTTTGCCTACCCTCTTGACTACTCAGAAAGGTCCCTCATACCTCTGAACTAGGCCTTTGTGCAGCCCCCTATGGCACACAATGGGATGCAGCTTCACCAACACCAAGTCTCCAACTTGGAACTGCACGTCCCGCCTATTTTGGTCTACCCACTTCTTCAACCTCTTAGCTGCCTTGTGTAGACAAACTCTGGCCAAGTCAGTTTGCTCCTGCCATGCCTTGGCAAACTTGTATGCTGCTGGATTCGACCCTGTATAACCTACAGCAATCGAACCGGGTGTTAGTGGTTGTTGCCCTGTCATAACCTCAAATGGGCTCTGGTTCGTTGCCTCGCTCCTTTGCAAGTTATAGGAAAACTACGTAATATCTAGCAGCTTTGGCCAGTCCCTTTATGTGGCACTCACATAGTGCCCGAGGTAGACCTCCAATAGTCCATTCACTCGTTCTGTCTGCCCATCGGTCTGCGGATGCATGCTAGTGGAAAAGTTCAAGTCTAACCCCAACAGCTTGAACAACTCAGTCCAGACTCTGCCCATGAAACGCCCGTCTCGATCACTAACAATGGTCCTTGGCACTCCCCAGTACTAAACCATGTTCTTCAAGAACAATCGAGCTACCTCATCGGCTGGGCACTCCTTGGTTGCTGGAATGAAGATTCCATAGTTGGAAAACCTATCCACCACTACCATGATGCTTCCAAACCCTTTTGCTTTGGGTAGACCGACTATAAAGTCCAAAGAAACACTCTTCCATGGTCGCTCTGGCACCGGCAATGGCTCCAAGAGACCGTCTGGTTTCTTGAGCTCCACCTTATCCTGTTGGCACACAAGACAAGTCTTCACATAGGCCTCCACATCATCCCTCATGTGCGGCGAGTAGTACCGGTCCTCGATCAGCACCAAGGTACGGCTCACTCTGGGGTGTCCAACCCACCTTGAATCATGGCATTCTTGCAAAACTTCCTTACGGAGCTTCTCGTGCTGTGACACAAACAGTCTACTGCCCCTGGTGTACAGTAAGCCATCCTGTAACTAAAACACCTAGTCTTACATTGCTGGGCGTACTCCATCAAAACCTTGGCTGTAGGATCATGCGTAAGTCCCTCCTTGATGTACGGCACCAGTGACCCCTCTGGTTGCCTAATGGCAGCAAGGTTAGCCTTCTTGCTCAAGGCGTCTGCCACTAGGTTTGCCCGCCCTGGCTTGTACTCCATCTAGAAATCAAATTCTGCAAGAAAATCTTGCCATCTCGCCTGCTTGGGGGACAGCTTGTTCTGCGTCTGGAAGTAGCTGGTCACCACATTGTCCATCCTAACCACGAACCTCGACCCTAACAGGTAATGGTGCCAAGTGCGTAAGCAGTGCACCACTACAGTCATCTCTTTCTCTTGGACCATGTACTTGCACTCAGTCTCATTCAGCTTCCTGCTATCGAACGCGACTGGACGTCCCTCCTACATCAACACGCCCCCTATGGAAAAGTCTGATGCATCCATATGCACCTCATACGACTTGGCATGGTCTGGCAAGGCCAAGACTGGCTCCTCGATCATAGCCCACTTTAACCTATCAAAGGCTTCCTGGCACCCTGTGCTCCACTCCCATGCTTTCCCTTTCTTAAAAAAGTCAGTCAATGGCGTGGCTATTGCTGAGTGACCTTTGATGAAGTGCTTGTAGTAGTTGACCAGCCCAAGGAACGATCAGTGACCTTGGCTGGCGATTGCCACTCCAGGATGGCGTGTATCTTGCCTTCATCCATGCATATCCTGCCACCTCCCACTATGTGGCCAAGGAACGGGATCTCCTATTGGGCAAATGAGCACTTCTTTCTCTTGACAAATAGCTTGTGCACCCGCAACACCTCGAACACCTGTCTCAAGTGGTCTACATGCTCTCTCAAAGTTTGGCTGTAGATCACAATGTCATCCAAATAAACCACAACAAACCGATCAAGGAATGACTGAAGTACCTTGTTCATAAGGGTGCAGAATGTTGCTGGGGTGTTCGTGAGTCCGAAAGGCATCACCAAGAACTCATACGAACCATACCGAGTGACACATGCTATCTTTGGCTCATCTCCCTCCACGATCCTGACTTGATAGTAGCTTGACCTTAAATCCAGCTTGGTGAACCACCTACGCTCCCAAGTTGATCGAACAAGTCCGTAATGAGTGGGATGGGGTACTTGTTCTTGATGGTTAGCTTGTTCAAAGCCTGGTAATCTATACACAGTCACAATGACCCATCATACTTGTGCTGAAATAGAACCGGTGCACCATAAGGTGCCTTCGATGGCCTGATGAAGCCATCATCAACTAACTCTTTAAGCTGCTTCCTTAACTCCTCCAACTCTGGTGGAGACATTCGGTAAGGGGCTCTAGCTGGTGGCTTGGCCTCGGACACCAGCTCGATCTTGTGGTCCACCTCCCTCTTAGGTGGTAGCTTGCTAGGTAGCTTTGCGGGCATCACATCACTAAAGGTCTTTAGCACTTTTAGCACCTCCAAGGGTGACTCGATCTCCTTCTCCCTTGGCTCATCATATTTCAGGGCTGCCAAGAAGGTGTCTTCTTGTCTGCTTACCGCCTTAGCAAATTGGATGGCTAACACCACCCATGACCTAACTCCAGACCCTCTCCTCAATGGCACTAGGCATTGGCACCGTGCATCCAAGATGCAAACACAATCGGCAAAAGGCACAAGGAGGGCATTAATCCGAACAAGGAAATCCAACCCAATCACAAACTCATAGTCGTCAAGGGGTATTACCTCAATGGTCTCCTTGCCTTTCCAGTCTCCAAGCTGTAACTCCACTCCCCGCGCTACTCCAATGGCTGAAACTTCCTCGGAGTTCACCATTTTGATGGTACCAGTCCTTTTCTGCACCTTTAGTCTGAGCTTTCGGGCTCTATCACCTAAAATAAAAAGATGTGAGGCACCTGTGTCCACCAGTGTGCTCACCTTCTGACTCACAACCATCAGATCTGTAAACATCAAGCCCTTTGGCTTGCGGCTCCCCTTACTCTAGATAGCATTGAGCACCAATGACCCAAGCTTTGCTGCCCCTGACTCTGGCTTCTCGTCAGACTCCTTATCTACAGCAGCTAGCTTGCCCTTCTGTAGGTAATTGCACGCTATGTGGCTCCCTCCACATAGGTAGCATGCTAGTGGCTCTCGGTCCCCCTTTGCTTTCCACTTGCCTGCTGGTGGCTCCTCTTACCATCCTTGGTTAAACGATCTTGGTCTCCATCCTTGGACTCCCAGTCACGGTCCTTCCTCTTGGACTGCTTCTTCCGGTCCCTATCGTCTCTGCCCTTACCCTTAGGTTTGGTAGACTCAAACTTGTTCAGAGGCTTGAACTCTATCAAGGCCTCGGTAGTAGTCATGGCTTTAGCCAAGTCATGAACTCCTCTCCTTTGTAGCTCATGCTTTACCCATGGCTTTAGCCCATCCATGAAAGCAAATAAGGTGTCCTTCTCGCCTAGATCCGAGATCTATAGCATCAGTTCAGAGAATTTCTGGACATATTCCCTTATGTCCCCTTGTTGGCTCAACCTGCACAACTTTGCCTGTGCCTCATCATCAGGATACTCGGGGTAAAATTGTTCTCTGAACTCCTTTTGAAACTCTACCCAGGTTCCAATCTTGGCACTCCCATACCTGACATCATCACACCTGTGCCTCTACCATAATAAGGCTACATCAGTGAGATACATAGCAGCGGTGCTTACCTTTATTGCCTTGTCTTGCATGCCCATGGCCTGGAAGTACTGCTCCATACCCCAAAGGTAGTTATCTACTTCCTTGGCTGCCCTAGTCCCCTTGAATTCCTTAGGCTTGGGGACATCCAATCTGGACTTGGACACTCCAGCAAACATGCCATTCCCAATGGCAGTCTTGCAAGCAACGAGCTCACTGGTAAGCTCCTCCATCCGCTGGCGCATGGCCTCCATGCCATCGTGCAAGGTCAGCACTTCAGCCTCCAAGTTTTGATTCTTTTGGGTGAACACATCCAAGCCTTTGTTGAGAGTAGCTTGCAGCTCACTTTGGATCTCCTCTCCCATGGAGTCTAGCGATGCAATGTGAGTCTCTACCCCCTCAAGCTTCTCCCCCATGTCGCCCATGGTCACCTCCACCTTGGCCAACCTACCGTCCATGGTAGACTAGATATCTCTAGAACTGGCTTTCCTCCCTCTTCCACGCCCATGCTCTTGGGCCTCTGGTTGTTGGTTAGCAGCGTCACTTTGGGATGCCATCTCCTCTAACCTGCACAACACAAACACATAGAATCAAACTTGCTCTGATACCAACTATCACGGGCTCTGACCTTAGACTCAGAAACCATGTGGCCTTAGGCTTGGAATCTGTCCTGTATGCCTAAGTCAGCATAAAACACAAGCGTACGGGCACTAGAACAACAGGAAGGGTTGATTACGCAAGTTAAAGAGAAACAGGATAAGAAGGCAGAATTTGGAAATGCTCTTATATTCACTAAAACAAAAGTGTTTGATGGTGTACAAATGAGGGAGGAGCAGCCCTTTATTTATAGTTGAGGCTCCAGCTTACACTTAATGGCAATATCCCTAGAATAAAGGCTAAAATCATGGGATTATACAGATTACAATCAATCAGGATGCTAACTCCTGATTTTCAGGGTCAACCAAATCTGCCAGGATGCTGCTGCTGATCTTGCCTGCTTCCAAAAGCTTCCCTTGCATTTCCAGCACCTTGGGCCCTTCTAGATGTGGTACGGGAAGCTTGTATGCCAGGCCTTGGTCTCACAGGCTGGCCTGCAAGTTGGGCGGGCGTTCTGAACTCATTTGCTAGGCTTTACGCGTAGATACCCGCCAACACGCCTAGTCTGTGGGCCTTAACCTCTGGCTCACCTGCTGGTGCACTTGATGTGCCTGGCACACCCACCCAGGGCATGACACTTGGCCCTTATATTGGCCCCCTATCCCTCATCAAACCTCGAGAACTCACACCCCCTTAAAAAGCATTTCAAACGGTCACAAAATCTTCTCCACTTCGAGTTTTTAGCTGAATTTTTTTGTTCATGCCAACAAAAATACGAGGATCACCTCTACCAAATTTGGGGACAAAACTCTTTCTAAAAAAATTTTAAAAAATCCTAAACCGTAAAATGTTTTGAAAATCATGAAAAATAGAAAATGGGTCGTCTTGCCATGAAACTTCACATGAAGGCTTAGGGGACCATTGTATGAATTTACAAGCCATAAAAATGGCATTGGCATGGCAGAAATAAGAAGATGTGCTTGAACCCACCTACCATCCGTTCGATCTCCGGCTTGCGCATCCTGCCTCTCTGGTCGACTGAGTGCCCGCACGCTCGTTTCGTGGGTTGACTTAGGCATACGGAGTTCATCCCCAGTCTAAGCATACAGAGTTCATTCCCAATCTAAGATCAGACCAAACCAAGGGTTGCGGCAATAGGATCGATAGCACGTAGAGGGGACCGAGCCAATCCCCGGCTTGCGCATTCAGCCTCTCTGGCTGGCTGAGTGCCCGTACACCCGTTTTGTGGGTTGGCTTAGGTATAGGGAGTTCATTCCATGTCTAAGCCCTAGCCAACCCGAGGGTTGTGGCAGTGGGACTGATAGTACGTAGAGGGGGACTGAGCCGATCCCTGGCTTGCGCATTATGCCTCTCCGATCGGCTCAACACTTGCACGCTCATTTCGTGCTTTGACTTAGGCATACAGAGTTCATTCCCAGTCTAAGATCGGATCGGACCGAGGGTTACAACAGCAGGATCGATAGGACGTAGGAGGGATCAGGCCAATTCTCGGCTTAGACATTCTGCCTCTCCGGCCGGTTGAGCGCCGCACGCTCGTTTCGTGGGTTGGCTTAGGATACGGAGTTCATTCCGTGTCTAAGCATACGAAGTTCATTCCCAGTCTAAGATCGGACCAAACTGAGGGTTGCGATAGCAGGACCAGTAGCAGGATCGACAGCACGTAGACGGGACCGGGCCGATCCCCGGCTTGTGCATTCTGCCTCTCCGGCCGACTGAGCGCCCACACGCTCGTTTCGCGGGTTGGCTTAGGCATACGAAGTTCATTCCATGTCTAAGCCCCACCTGGATCAAGGGTTGTGGTAGCAGGACCGACAGCAGGATCGACAGCACGCAGAGAGGCATCAGGCTGATTCCCAGCTTGTACATTATACCTCTCTGGCCCGTACGCTCATTTCGTGGGTTGACTTAGGCATACGAAGTTCATCCCCAATCTAAGCATACGGAGTTCATTCCCAGTCTAAGATCAGATCAAACCGAGGGTTGCAGCAGTAGGATCAGCAGCACGCGGGGGGGACCGGGCCAATCCCCGACATGTGCATTCTGCCTCTCCGGTTGATTGAGCACCCGCACGCCCGTTTCATGGGTTGGCTTAGGCATAGGGAGTTCATTCCATCTCTAAGCCCCAGTCGGACTGAGGGTTGTGGCAGCGGGATCTGTAGCACACAAGGGGGATCGGGTCGATCCTCGGCTTGTGCATTCTGCCTCTCCGGTCGGCTGAGTGCCCGCACGCCCGTTTTGTGGGTTAAATTAGGCATAGGGAGTTCATTCCATGTCTAAGCCCCAGCCGAACTGAGGGTTGTGGCAGCGGGGCCGGTAGCATGCAGAGGGGGAATAGGCCGATCCCCAGCATGCGCATTATGCCTCTTCGGTCAGTTGAGTGCCCGCACGCTCGTTTCGTGGGTTAAGTTATGCATACAGAGTTCATTTCGAGTCTAAGATTAGACTGGACTGAGGGTTGCACCAGCAAGATCGATAGCACGTAGGAGGGATCGGGCTGATCCCCGGCTTGCGCATTCTGCCTCTCCGACCAACTGAGCGCCCGCACGCTTGTTTCGTAGGTTGGCTTAGGCATACGGAGTTCATTCCATGTCTAAGCATATGGAGTTCATTCCCAATCTAAGATTTTAAGCCACGGTGCAGATGCTGGGCTCAGGCATGTGCTAGTGCCACATTTTTTTCACCCGAGGCACCATCGTCGGAGCATCGCCGGAGAGCCTAACCGGTGGCATTGGGGGTTCTGGCGATTGGGGGGGCCGGGGGGTTGTGCGCACATGATGTGCAATGGGTGCTGGTACTCAGCCCATATATTGGCCCCCTATCCCTCATCAAACCTCGAGAACTCACACCCCCTTAAAGAGCATTTGAGATTTTATAGGTATGCTGCCAGTAGCAATTAAAGTGTCTGAAATGGGGACACTTTTTTCAAATGGTCACAAAATCTTCTCCACTTCGAGTTTTTAGCTGAATGTTTTTGTGCATGCCAACAAAAATACAAGGATCACCTCTACCAAATTTGGGGACAAAACTCTTTCTAAAAAAATTTTAAAAAATCTCGAACCGCAAAAAGTTTTGAAAATCATGAAAAATAGAAAATGGGTCGTCTTGCCATGAAACTTCACATGAAGGCTTAGGGGACCATTGTATGAATTTACACACCATAAAAATGGCATTGGCATGGTAGAAATATGAAGATGGCTTGCGCATTATGCCTCTCCGGCCGGTTGAGTGCCTGCACGCTCGTTTCATGGGTTGACTTAGGCATACGTAGTTCATTCCCAGTCTAAGATCAGACCGGACTGAGAGTTACGGTAGCAAGATCTATAGCACGTAGGGGGGACCGGGTCGATTCCTGGCTTGTGCATTCTGCCTCTCCAGTCGACCGAGTGACCGCACGCTCGATTCGTGAGTTGGTTTAGGCATACGGAGTTCATTCCATGTCTAAGCATACGAAGTTCATTCCCAGTCTAAGATCAGACTAGACCAAGGGTTACGGTAGTAGGACCAGCCGTAGGATCGACAGCACACAGGAGGGACCAGGCCATTCCCCAACTTGTGCATTCTGCCTCTCCGGTCGGTTGAGCACCCGCACGCTCGTTTCGTGGGTAGGCTTAGGCATAGGGAGTTGATTCCATGTCTAAGCCCCAGCTGGATCGAAGGTTGTGGCAACGGGATCGGTAGCCCGCAAAGGGGGACCGGGCCGATCCCTGGCTTGCGCATTAAGCCTTTTAGGTCAGCTCAGCGCCCGCATGCTCGTTTCGTAGGTTGACTTACGCATACGGAGTTCATTCCAAATCTAAGATTGAACCAGACTGAGGGTTGCAGTAGCAGGATCGATAGCACACAGGGGGGACCGGGTTGATCCCCAGGTTGCGCATTCTGCCTCTCCGATCGACTGAGCGCCTGCATGCTCGTTTCATGGGTTGGCTTAGGCATACGAAGTTCATTCCATGTCTAAGCATACGGAGTTCATTCCCAGTCTAAAATTGGTTCGGACCGAGGGTTGCGGCATCAGGACAGCAGCAGGATCGACAGCACACAGGGGGGGACCGGGCCGATCCCCGGGTTGTGCATTTTGCCTCTTCGACCGGTTGAGCACTTGCACATCGGTTTTGTGGGTTGGCTTAGGCATACGGAGTTCATTCCATGTCTAAGCCCCAGCCAGACCTAGGGTTGTGGCAGCGGGACCAGTAGCACGCAGCGGGGGACCGGGCTGATCCCTGACTTTTGCATTATGCCTTTCTGGCCGGCTGAGAACCCGCACGCTCGTTTCATGGGTTGACTTAGGCATACAGAGTTTATCCCCAGTCTAAGCATACGAAGTTCATTCCCAATCTAACATTGGACCAGACCGAGGGTTGTGGCAGCAGAATCGACAGCACGCAGGGGGGACCGAGTCGATCCTCGACATGCTCATTCTGCCTCTCTAGCCGACTGATCGCCCGCACGCCCGTTTCGTGGGTTGGCTTAGGCATAAGGAGTTCATTCCATGTCTAAGCCCCCGCCGGACCGAGGGTTGTGGCAGCGGGATCGACAGCACACAGGGGGGATCGGGTCGATCCCTGGCTTGCGCATTATGCCTCTCCGGCCAGCTGGGCGCCCGTGCACTCATTTCATGGTTGGCTTAGGCATACGGAGTTCATTTCATGTCCAAGCATAGGGAGTTCATTCCCAGTCTAAGATTGGATCGGATCGAGGGTTACGGCGGTAGGCCAGCAGTAGGATCGACAGTGCACAGGGGGGGACCGGGCCGATCCCCAGCTTGCGCATTCTGCCTCTCCGGTCGGTTAATCGACCGCACGCTCATTTCGTGGGTTGGCTTAGGTATACGGAGTTCATTCCATGTATAAGGCCCAGCTGAACTGAGGGTTGTGGTAGCCAGACCGATAGCAGGATCAGTAGCACGCAAAGAGGGATCGGGCTGATCGGCTCGGCTTACGCATATGCCTCTTCCGACCGCCTCTTCTGGCCGGCTGAGCGCTCCGCACACTCGTTTCGTGGGTTGACTTAGGGCATACGGAGTTTCAGTCGACCAGTCTAAGCATACGGAGTTTCATTCCTGTCTTACGATCAGATCGGATAGAGGGTTGCGGCTACAGGATTGATTAGCTCACAGGGGGGATCGGGCCGATCCCTGGCTTACGCATTCTGTCTCTCCGGTCGGTTGAGTGCCCGCACATTCGTTTCGTGGGTTGGCTTAGGCATAGGGAGTTGATTCCATGTCTAAGCCCCAATCGGACCGAGGGTTTGTGGGCCAGTGAGACAGGCAACACGTAGAGGGGGATCGGGCCCGATCCCCGGCTGCCGGCAATTATGGCCTTTTTCGGCAGGCTCAGTGCCCGCGTCTCTTTTCATGGGTTAACTTATATATACGGAGTTCATTCGCAGTGTAAGATCAGACCAGATCGAGGGTTGTGGCTACAGGATCGATGGCACACAGGTGGGACCAGGCCGATCCTCGGCTTGCGCATTCTACCTTTCCGACTGACTGAGCGCCCAGACGCTTGTTTCGTGGGTTGGCTTAGGCATACGGAGTTCATTCCATGTCTAAGCATAGGGAGTTCATTCCCAGTCTAAGATCGGACCGGACAGAGGGTTGCGGTAGCAGGACAGCAGTAGGATCGACAGCACGCAGGGGGGACCGGGCCGATCCCCGACTTACGCATTCTACCTTTCCTGTCGACTGAGTGCCCGCACGACCGTTTCGTGGGTTGGCTTAGGCATAGGGAGTTCATTCCATGTCTAAGCCCCAGCCAGACTGAGGGTTGTGGCAGCGGGACCGGCAGCATGCAGAGGGGGACCGGGCCGATCCCCGACTTGCGCATTATGCCTCTCTGGTGGGCTCAGCGCCCACACGCTCGTTTCATGGGTTGACTTAATCATACGGAGTTCATCCCCAGTCTAAGCATACAGAGTGTATTCCAAGTCTAAGATCGAACTCGACCAAGGGTTCCAGCAACAGGATCGACAGCATGTAGGGGGGCCCTGGCCGAACTCCGGCTTGCGTATTCTGCCTCTCCGATTAGCTGAGCGACTGCACGCTCGTTTCGTGGGTTGGCTTAGGCATACGAAGTTCATTCCATGTCTAAGATACGGAGTTCATTCCCAGTCTAAGATTTTGAGCCACGGTGCACATGCTGGGCTCAAGCATGTGCTGGTGTCGTATTTTTTTCACCCGGGGCACCATCACCGGAGCATCACCGGAGAGCCTAACCGGCGGCATTGGGGGTTCTGGCGATTGGGTGCCGGGGGGTGTGTGCACATGATGTGCGATGGGTGCTGGTACTTGGCCCTTATATTGGCCCCCTATCCCTCATCAAACCTCGAGAACTCACACCCCCTTAAAGAGCATTTGAGATTTTATAGGTTTGCTGCTAATAGCCATTAAAGTGTCTGAAACGGGACACTTTTTTCAAACGGTCACAAAATCACCTCTACCAAATTTGGGGGCAAAACTCTTTCTAAAAAAATTTTAAAAAATCCTGAACCGTAAAAAGTTTTGAAAATCGTGAAAAATAGAAAACGGTTCATCTTGCCATGAAACTTCACATGAAGGCTTAGGGGACCATTGTATGAATTTACAAGCCATAAAAATGGCATTGGCATGGCAAAAATATGAAGATGTGCTTGAACCTGCCTACCACCCATTCGATCCCCGGCTTGCGCATCCTGGCTTTCTGGTCGGCTGAGTGCCCGCACGCTCGTTTCATGGGTTGACTTAGGCATGCGGAGTTCATCCTCAGTCTAAGCATATGGAGTTCATTCCCAATCTAAGATCGGATCGGATCGGATCGAGGGTTACGGTAGCAGGATCGAAAGCACGTAAGGGGACCGAACCTATCCCCGACTTACGCATTCTACCTCTTCGATCGACTGAGCGCCCACACGCCCGTTTCATGGGTTGGCTTAGGCATAGGGAGTTTATTCCATGTCTAAGCCCCAGCTGGACCCGAGGGTTGTGGTAGCGGGACTGGCAGCATGCAAAGGGGGACCGGGCTAATCCACGGCTTGCACATTATGCCTCTCCGGTCGGCTCAGCACCCGTACGCTCGTTTCGTGGGTTGACTTAGGCATACGGAGTTCATTCCCAGTCTAAGATCGGACCGGACCGAGGGTTATGGTAGCATGATCGGTAGCACACAGAGGGGATCGAGTCGATCCTCGGCTTGTGCATTCTGCCTCTCCGATCGGCTGAGCGCCCACACGCTCGTTTCGTGCGCTGGCTTAGGCATATAGAGTTCATTCCATGTCTAAGCATACGGAGTTCATTCCCAGTATAAGATCAGACCGGACCGAGGGTTGCGGTAGCAGGACCAGTAGCAGGATCGGTAGCACGCAGGGGGGATCGGGCTGATCCCTGGCTTGCGCAATCTGCCTCTATAGCTGACTGAGCGCCCGCACGCTCATTTCGTGGGTTGGATTAGGAATACGGAGTTCATTCCATGTCTAAGCCCTAGTCGAACCGAGGGTTGTGGTAGCAGGACCGGCAGCGAGATCGATAGCATGTAGAGGGGGATAGGGCTGATCCCCGACTGGCGAATTATGCCTCTCCGGTCGGCTGAGCACCCGCACGCTCATTTCGTGGGTTGACTTAGACAGACAGAGTTCATCCCCAGTCTAAGCATACGGAGTTCATTCCCAGTCTAAGATCGGACTGGATCGAGAGTTGTGGCAGCAGGATCGGTAGCACGTAGGGGTGACCAGGCTGATCCTCGACTTACGCATTCTGCCTCTCCGATCGACTGAGCGCCCGCACGCCCGTTTCGTGGGTTGGGTTAGGCATAGGGAGTTCATTCCACGTCTAACCCCAGCCAGTCTGAGGGTTGTGGCAGTGGGATCGACAGCACGTAGGAGGGACCGGGCCGATCCCCGACTTGCGCATTCTGCCTCTCCGGCCAGTACGTTCGTTTCATGGGTTGACTTAGGCATACGGAGTTCATCCCCAATCTAAGCATATGGAGTTCATTCCTAGTCTAAGATTGAACCAGACCGAGGGTTGTGGCAACAGGATCGATAGCACGCAGGGGGGATCGGGTCGATCCCCAACTTGTGCATTTTGCCTCTCCGACAGGCTGAGTGCCTGCACGCCCGTTTCGTGGGTTGGCTTAGGCATATGGAGTTCATTCCATGTCTAAGCCCCAGCCGGACTGAGGGTTGTGGCAGTGGGATCAACAGCATGAAGAGGGGGACCAGGCCGATCCCCGGCTTGCGCATTCTGCCTCTCCGGCCTGCTGAGCGCCCGCACACTCGTTTCATGGGTTGGCTTAGGCATACGGAGTTCATTCCATGTCTAAGCATACGGAGTTCATTCCCAGTCTAAGAGTTTGGAACACAGTGCACATGCTGGGCTTGGGCATGTGCTGGTGCCGCATTTTTTTTGCCTGGGGCACCATCGTCGGAGAGCCTAACTGGTGGTATTGGAGGTTCCGACGATTCGGGTGGCCGAGGGGTGTGAGCACATGATGTTCGATGGGTGCTGGTACTTGGCCCTTATATTGGCCCCCTATCCCTCATCAAACCTCAAGAACTCACACACCCTTAAAGAGCATTTGAGATTTTATAGGTTTGCTGCCAGTAGCCATTAAAGTGTCTGAAATGGGGACACTTTTTTCAAACGGTCACAAAATCTTCTCCACTATGATTTTTTAGCGGAATTTTTTTTTTGCATGCCAAAACAAATACAAGGATCATCTCTACTGAATTTGGGGACAAAACCCTTTCCAAAAAAATTTTAAAAAATCTCGAACCGTAAAAAGTTTTAAAAATCCTGAAAAATAGAAAACGGGTCGTCTTGCCATGAAACTTCACATGAAGGTGTAGGGGACCGTTGTATGAATTTACAAGCCATAAAAATGGCATTGGCATGGCAGAAATATGAAGATGTGCTTGAACCCACCTACCACCCGTTTGATCCCCGACTTGCGCATCCTGCCTCTCTGGTCGGCTGAGCGTTCGCGCGCTCGTTTCGTGGGTTGACTTAGGCATACGGAGTTCATCCCCAGTCTAAGCATTCCGAGTTCATTCCCAATCTAAGATCGGATCGGACCGAGGGTTGCGGCAGCAGGATCGACAGCACGTAGAGGGGACCTCGTCGATCCTCAGCTTACGCATTCTGCCTCTAAAGCCGGCTGAGCGCCCGCACGCCCGTTTCATGGGTTGGCTTAGGCATAGGGAGTTCATTCCATGGCTAAGCCCCAGCCTGACCTAGGGATGTGGCAGTGGGACCGACAGCACGCAGAGGGGGACCAGGTCGATCCCTGGCCTACGCAATATGCCTCTCCGACTGGCTCAGCGCCTGAATGCTCGTTTCGTGGGTTGACTTAGGCATACGGAGTTCATTCCCAGTCTAAGATCAAACTTGACTGAGGGTTCTAGCAGCAGGATCAACAGCACACAGGGGGGATCGGGCCGATCCCCGGCTTGTGCATTCTGCCTCTCCGACCGGCTGAGTGCCCGCACGCTCGTTTCGTGGGTTGGCTTAGGCATACGTAGTTCATTCCCAGTCTAAGATCGGACCGGACCGAGGGTTGTGGTAGCAGGACCATGAGCAAGATCGGTAGCATGCAGGGGGGATCGGGCCAATCCCCGGCTTGCGCATTCTACCTCTCCGGCTGGCTGAGGGCCCGCACACTTATTTCGTGGGTTGACTTAGGCATACGGAGTTCATCCCCAGTCTAAGCATACAGAGTTCATTCCCAGTCTAAGATCTAATCGGACTGAGGGTTGTGGTAGCAGGATCAGTGGCACGCAGAGGGGGATCAAGCCGATCCTCGGCTTGCGCATTCCGCCTCTCCGACCGGCTGAGCGCCCGCACGCTCGTTTCGTGGGTTGGCTTAGGCATAAGGACTTCATTCCTTGTCTAAGCATACGGAGTTCATTCCCAGTCTAAGAGTTTGAGCCACGGTGCACATGCTTGGCTCTAGCATGTGCTGGTGCTGCATTTTTTTCACCTGGGGCACCATCGTCGGAGCATCATCGGAGAGCCTGACCGATGGCATTGGGGGTTTTGTCGATTGGGGGGGTGTGCGCACATGATGTGCGATAGGTGCTGGTACATGGCCTTTATATTGGCCCCCTATCCCTCATCAAACCTTGAGAACTCACACCCCCTTAAAGAGCAGTTGAGATTTTATAGGTTTGCTGCCAGTAGCCATTAAAGTGTCCGCAATGAGGACACTTTTTTCATATGGTCACAAAATCTTCTCCACTTCAAGTTAGGAGAATTTTTTTTTGCATGCCAACAAAAATATAAGGATCATCTCTACCAAATTTGGGGACAAAACTCTTTCTAAAAAATTTTTAAAAAATCCAAAACTGTAAAAAGTTTCAAAAATCATGAAAAATAGAAAAGGGGTCGTCTTGCCACGAAACTTCACATGAAGGCATCGGGGACCATTGCATGAATTTACAAGCCATAAAAATGGCATTGGCATGGTAGAAATATGAAGATGTGCTTGAACCCACCTACCACCCGTTCGATCCCCGGCTTGCGCAGAGGGGGATTAGGCCGATCCCCGGCTTGCGCATTATGCCTCTCCGGTTGGCTCAGCGCCCGCACGATCGTTTCATGGGTTGACTTAGGCATACGAAGTTCATTCCCAATCTAAGATCAGATCAGCCCGAGGGTTGCAGCAGCAGGATCGACAGCACGTAGGGGGCACCGGGCCGGTCCCCGGCTTGCGTCGGTCCCCGACTTGCGCATTCTACCTCTTCAGCCGGCTGAACGCCCGCACGCTCGTTTTGTGGGTTGGCTTAGGCATACGGAGTTCATTCCATGTCTAAGCATACGGAGTTTATTCTCAGTCTAAGATCAGACCGGACCGAGGGTTGTAACAGCAGGACCAGCAGCAGGATCGACAGCACGCAAGAGGGGACCGGGCTGATCCTCGACTTGCGCATTCTGCCTCTCCGACTGGTTGAGCGCTCGTATGCTCATTTCATGGGTTGGTTTAGGCATACGAAGTTCATTCCATGTCTAAGCCCCAACCGGACCGAAGGTTGTGGCAACAAGACCGGCAGCGAGATCGACAGCACGCAGTGGGGGATCGAGCTAATCCTCGGCTTACGCATTATGCCTCTCTGGTCGGCCTCCTAGCTGGCTGAGCACCGCACGCTCATTTCATGGGTTGACTTAGGCATACGGAGTTCATACCTAGTCTAAGCATACTGAGTTCATTCCCAGTCTAAGATTGAAACGGATCGAGGGTTGCGACAGCAGGATCGGTAGCATGCAGGGGGACCGGGCCGATCCCCGGCTTGCGCATTCTGCCTTTCTAGCCGGTTGAGCACCCGTACGCCCATTTCGTGGGTTGGCTTAGGCATTAAGAGTTCATTCCATGTCTGAGCCACAGTCAAACCGAGGGTTGTGACAGTGGGACCGACAGCACGCAGAGGGGGACCGGACCGATCCCCGGCTTTCGCATTATACCTCTCCGACTGGCTCATCACCCGCACGCTCGTTTCGTGGGTTGACTTAGGCATACGGAGTTCATTACCAGTCTATGATCAGATCGGACCGAGGGTTACGGTAGTAGGATCGATAGCACGTAGGGGGGATCAGGTCGATCCTCGACTTGCGCATTCTACCTCCCCAACCGATTGAGCACTCGCACGCTCGTTTCATGGGTTGGCTTAGGCATACGGAGTTCATTCCATGTCTAAGCATACAGAGTTCATTCCCAATCTAAGATCGGACTGGATCGAGGGTTGCGGCAGCAGGACCAACAGTAGGATCGGCAGCACTCAGGGGGGACCGGACAGATCCCTGGTTTACGCATTCTGCCTCTCCAGCCGATAGAGCCCTCGCAAACTCATTCCGTGGGTTGGCTTAGGCAT
The DNA here is from genome assembly GCF_002303985.1 of Durio zibethinus. Next base: position 20,572,759 of record NW_019167826.1, on the reverse strand, counting down.
ACGGAGTTCATTCCATGTCTAAACCCCAGTCGGACCGAGGGTTGTGGCAACAGGACCGGCAGCGGGAACTGCAGCACGCAGAGGGGGATCGAGCTGATCCCCAACTTGCGCATTATGCCTCTCTGACCGGCCTTTTCGGTCGACTGAGCGCCCGCATGCTCGTTTCATGGGTTGACTTAGGCATACGGAGTTCATCCCCAGTCTAAGCATACGAAGTTCATTCCCAGTCTAAGATCGAATCGGACCGAGGGTTACGGCAGCAGGATCGGTAGCACGCAGGGGGGACCGAGCCAATCCCCGGGTTGCCCATTCTGCCTCTCGGGCCGACTGAGCACCTGCGCGCCCGTTTTGTGGGTTGGCTTAGGCATAGGGAGTTCATTCCATGTCTAAGCGCCAGTCGGACCGAGGGTTGTGGCAGTAAGACCGACAGCACACAGAGGGGTATCGGGTTGATCCCCGACTTGTGCATTATGCCTCTTCGACCGGTTCAGTGCCCGAACGCTCGTTTTGTGGGTTGACTTAGATCAGATCAGACCAAGGGTTGCGGTAGCAAGATCGACAGCACATAGAGGGGATCGAGCCGGTCCCTGACTTGCACATTCTACTTCTCCGACCGATTGAGCGCTCGCACGCTCGTTTCGTGGGTTGGCTTAGGCACAGGAGTTCATTCCATGTCTAAGCATCCGGAGTTCATTCCCATTCTAAGATCGGACTGGACCGAGGGTTATGGCAGCAGGACTAACAGCAGGATCGGCATGCAGGGGGTGACTGGGTCGATCCTCGGCTTGCGCATTCTGCCTCTCTGGTCGATCTCCGACCGGCTGAGCGCCCGTACACTCATTTCGTGGGTTGACTTAGGCATACGGAGTTCATCCCCAGTCTAAGCATACGGAGTTCATTCCCAGTTTGAGATCAGATCAGACTGAGGGTTGTGACAGTAGGATCGACAGCACGCAGGGGGGACCGGGTCGATCCCCGACTTATGCATTCTGCCTCTCCGACCGACTGAGCACCTACATGCTCGTTTCATGGGTTGGCTTAGGCATACGAAGTTCATTCCATGTCTAAGCATACGGACTTCATTCCTAGTCTAGGAGTTTGAGCCACGGTGCACATGCTGGGCTCAGGCATGTACTGGTGCTATATTTTTTTCGCCTGAGGCACCATCATCGGAGCATCGTCGGAGAGCCTAACCGACGGCATTGGGGGTTCATTCCATGTCTAAGCCCCAGTCGGACTAAGGGTTGTGGTAGCGAGATCGACAGCATACAGAGGGGGACTGGGCCAATCCCCGGCTTGTGCATTATGCCTCTCCGGCCGGCTCAGTGCCCGCATGCTCGTTTCGTGGGTTAACTTAGGCATACAGAGTTCATTCCCAGTCTAAGATTGGACCAAACCGAGGGTTGTGGCAGCAGGATCGACAGCACGTAGGGGGGCCGTCTGAGTGCCTGAACACTCGTTTCATGGATTGGCTTAGGCATACGAAGTTCATTCCATGTCTATGATCGGACCAGACCGAGGGTTGCGGCAGCAGGACTAGCAGTAGGAACGGTAGCACGCAGTGGGGGACTGGGCTGAACTCTAACTTGCGCATTCTACCTCTCCAGCCGGCTGAGCACCCGCACACTCATTTTTTGGGTTGGCTTAGGCATACGGAGTTCATTCCATGTCCAAGCCTTAGCCGGACCGAGGGTTGTGGTAGCAAGACCGGCAGCAGGATCGAGCTGACCGGCAGCACATAGAGGGGGATCGAGCTGATCTAGGGCTTGCGTATTATGCCTCTCCAACCGGCCTCTCCGACCAGCTGAGCGCCCGCATGCTCATTTCGTGGGTTGACTTAGGCATACAGAGTTCATCCCCAGTGTAAGCATACAGAGTTCATTCCCAGTTTAAGATCGGACTGGATCGAGGGTTGCGGCAACAGGATCGACAGCACGCAGAGGGGATCGGGCCGATCCTCGGCTTGCACATTCTACTTCTTCGGTCGGCTGAGTGCCCGCACGCCCATTTCGTGGGTCGACTTAGGCATAGGGAGTTCATTCCATGTCTAAGCCCCAACCAACCGAGGGTTGTGGCAGCGGGACTGGCAGCATGCAGAGGGGGATCGGGCCGATCCCCGACTTGCGTATTATGCCTTTCCGGTTGACTCAACGCCCGAACGCTCGTTTCGTGTGTTGACTTAGGCATATGGAGTTCATTCCCAGTCTAAGATCGGACCGGACTGAGGGTTGCAATAGCAGGATCGACAGCACGCAGGGGTGGATCGGGCCGGTCCCTAGCTTGCGCATTCAGCCTCTCCGGTCAGCTGAACGCCCGCATGCTCGTTTCTCAGGTTGGCTTAAGCATATGGAGTTCATTCCATGTCTAAGCATACGAAGTTCATTCCCAGACTAAGATTGGACCGGACCGAGGGTTGCGACTATAGGACCAGTAACAGGATTGGCAGCACGCAGGGAGTGACTGGGCCGATCCCTGGCTTACGCATTCTACCTCTCTGACTGACCTCTCCGATCGGTTTAGCACCCGTATGCTCGTTTTATGGGTTGACTTAGGCATACGGAGTTCATCCCCAGTCTAAGAATATAGAGTTAATTCCCAGCTAAGATCGGACCAGACCGAGGGTTACGACAGCAAGATCGGCAACACGTAGGGGGACCGGGCTGATCCCTAACTTGCGCATTCCACCTCTTCGGCCGACCTCTCCAGCCGACTGAGCGCCCGCATGCTTGTTTCGTGGGTTGACTTAGGCATACAAAGTTCATCCCCAGTCTAAGCATACGGAGTTCATTCCCAGTCTAAGATCGGACCAGACCGCGGGTTGCGGTAGCACGATCGACAACACGTAGGAGGGACCAGGCCGATCCCCGACTTGCGCATTCTGCTTCTCCGACCAGCTGATCACCCGCACGCCCATTTCATGGGTTGGCTTAGGCATAGGGAGTTCATTCCATGTCTAAGCCCCAGCCGAACTGAGGGTTGTGGCAGCAGGACCGGCAGCATGTAGAGGGGGACTGGGCCAATCCTCGACTTGCGCATTCTGCCTCTTCGGCTGACTGAGTGCCCACACACTTGTTTCGTGGTTTGGCTTAGGCGTACGGAGTTCATTCCCAGTCTAAGAGTTTGAGCCACAGTGCACATGCTGGGCTCGAGCATGTGCTGGTGCTGCATTTTTTTCGCCCAAGGCACCATTGTCAGAGCATCGTCGGAGTATCGTCGGAGAGCCTAACCGACGACATTGGGGGTTTCAGCGATTGGGGGGCCGGGGGGTGTGCGCACATGATGTGTGATGGGTGCTGGTACTTGGCCCTTATATTGGCCCCCTATCCCTCATCAAACCTCAAGAACTCACACCTCCTTAAAGAGCATTTAAGATTTTATGCGTTTGTTGCTAGTAGCCATTACAGTGTCTGAAATGGGGACACTTTTTTCAAGCGATCACAAAATCTTCTCCACTTCGAGTTTTTAACTGAAGTTTTTTATGCATGCCAAAAAGAATACAAGGGATCACCTCTACCAAATTTGGGGACAAAAATCTTTCTAAAAAAATTTTAAAAAATCCCAAACCGTAAAAAGTTTTAAAAATCGTGAAAAATAGAAAACGGGTCGTCTTACCATGAAACTTCACATGAAGGCTTAGGGGACCATTGTATGAATTTACAAACCATAAAAATGGCATTGGCAAGATAGAAACATTAAGATGTGCTTGAACCCACCTACCACCCGTTCGATTCCCGGCTTGCGCATCCTGCCTCTCCGGTCGATTGAGCATCCGCACGCTCATTTCGTGGGTTGACTTAGGCATACGGAGTTCATCCCCAATCTAAGCATACAGAATTCATTCTGAGTCTAAGATCAGATTGGACCGAGGGTTACGGTAGCAGGATTGGCAGCACACAGGGGGAACTGGGCCGATCCCCGACTTATGCATTCTGCCTTTCTAGCCGGCTGAGCACCCGCACGCCTGTTTCATGGGTTGGCCTAGGCATAGGGAGTTCTTTCCACGTCTAAGCCCCAGCGAGATCGAGGGTTGTGGCAGTGGGACCGACAGCATGCAGAGGGGGACCAGGCTGATCCCCGGCTTGCGCATTATGCCTCTCCGATCAGCTTAGCGCCTGCACGCTCGTTTCATGGGTTGACTTAGGCATACGGAGTTCATTCCCAGTCTAAGATCAGACCGGACCGAGGGTTGCGGCAACAGGATTGACAGCACGCAGGGGGATCGGGCCGATCCTCGACTTGCGCATTTTGCCTCTTCGGTTGGCTGAGCACCTGCACGTTTTTTTCGTGGGTTGGCTTAGGCATACGGAGTTCATTCCATGTCTAAGCATACGGAGTTCATTCCCAGTCTAAGATCAGACCAAACCGAGGGTTACGACAGCAGGATCGATAGCACATAGGGGGGATCGGGTCGATCCCCGACTTGCACATTCTGCCTCTCTGATTGAGCACTCAGACGCTCGTTTCATGGGTTGGCTTAGGCATACAGAGTTCATTCCATGTCTAAGCCCCAGTCGGACTGAAGGTTATGGCAGCAAGACCGGCAACGGGATCGACAGCACGCAGAGGGGGTCCGGGCTGATCCTCGACTTACGTATTATGCCTCTTCGATCGACCTCTACAGCCGATTGAACGTCCGTACGCTTATTTTAGGGGTTGACTTAGGCATACGGAGTTCATCCCTAGTCTAAGCATGCGGAGTTCATTCCCAGTTTAAGATCAGACTGGACCAAGGGTTACGACAGCAGGATCGGTAGCACATAGGGGGGACAAGGCCAATCCCCGGCTTGTGCATTCTGCCTCTCTGACCGGCTGAGCGCCCGCACGACTGTTTCGTGGGTTGGCTTAGGCATAGGGAGTTCATTCCATGTCTAAGCCCCAGCTGGACTGAGGGTTGTGGCAGCAGGACCGATAGCACACAGAGGGGAATCAAACCGATCCCCAGCTTGCGCATTATGCCTCTCCGACCGGCTCAGTGCCTGAACGCTCATTTCATGGGTTGACTTAGGCATACGAAGTTCATTCCCAGTCTAAGATGGGACCAGACTGAGGGTTGTGGCAGCAGGATCGACAGCACGCAGAGGCGGACCAGGTCGGTCCCTAGCTTGTGGGTTCTGCCTCTTCGACCGGCAAAGCGCCTGCACGCTAGTTTCATGGGTTGGCTTAGGCATACGGAGTTCATTCCATGACTAAGCTTGCGGAGTTCATTCCACGTCTAAGATCGGATCGGACCGAGGGTTACGATAGCAGGACCAGCAGTAGGATCGATAGCACGTAGGGGGGATTGGGTCGATCCTCGGCTTGCGCATTCTACCACTCCGGTCGACCTCTCTAGCAGGTTGAGCACCCGCATGTTCATTTCAATGGTTGACTTAGGCATACAGAGTTCATCCTCAATCTAAGCATACGAAGTTCAGTCCCAGTCTAAGATCGGATCGGACCGAGGGTTACGGTAGCAAGATTGACAACACGTAGGGGGATCAGGCCGGCTGAGCGCCCGCACGCTCGTTTCATGGGTTGACTTTGACATACGAAGTTCATCCCAAGTCTAAGCATACGGAGTTCAGTCCTAGTCTAAGATCGAACCGGATCGAGGGTTGTGGCAGTCAGATCGGTGGGACCGAGCCGATCCTCGGCTTGCGCATTCTGCCTCTCCGGCCAACTGAGCGTGCGTTCACCCGTTTCGTGGGTTGGATTAGGCATAGGGAGTTCATTCCATGTCTAAGCCCTAGCTGGACCGAGGGTTGTGGTAGCAGGACCGACAGCATGCAGAAGGGGACCGGGTCGATCCTTGACTTGCGCATTCTACCTCTCTGACCGGTTGAGTGCCCGCACGCTCATTTCATGGGTTGCCTTAGGCAAACGGAGTTCATTCCCAGTCTAAGAGTTTGAGCCACGATGCACATGCTGGGCTCAGGCATGTGCTGGTGCCATATTTTTTTCGCATGGGGCACCATCGTCGGAGTATCGTCGGAGAGCCTAACCGACGGCATTATGGGTTCTGGCGATTGGGGGGGCCGAGGGGTGTGCGCACATGATATGTGATGGGTGCTGGTACTTGGCCCTTATATTGGCCCCATATCCCTCATCAAACCTCGACAAGTCACACCCCCTTAAGGAGCATTTGGGATTTTATAGGTTTGCTGCCAGTAGCCATTAAAGTGTCTGAAATGGGGACATTTTTTTGAAACGGTCACAAAATCTTCTCCACTTCGAGTTTTTAGCTGAATATTTTTGTGTATGCCAACAAAAATACAAGGATCACCTCTACCAAATTTGAGGAAAAAACTATTTTTAAAAAAATTTTAAAAAATCCCGAACGTTAAAAAGTTTTGAAAATCATGAAAATAGAAAACGGGTCGTCTTGCCACGAAACTTCACATGAAGGTGTAGAGGACCATTGTATGAATTTAAAAGCTATAAAAATGGCATTGGCATGCCAGAAATATAAAGCTGTGCTTGAACCCACCTACCACCCATTCGATCCCCGGCTTGCGCATTCTGCCTCTCCGGCTGGCTGAGCGCCCGCACGCGCGTTTCGTTGGTTTGCTTAGGCATAGGGATTTAATTCCATGTCTAATCCCCAGCCGGATCGAGGGTTGTGGCAGTGGGATCGACAACACGCAGAGGGGGATCGGGCCGATCCCCAGCTTGCGCATTATGCCTCTCTGGCCGGCTCAACGCCCGCACGCTCGTTTCATGGGTTGACTTAGGCATACAGATTTCATTCCCAATCTAAGATCAGACTGGACCAAGGGGTGTGGTAGCAGGATCGATAGCACACAGATGGACCGGGTCGGTCCCTGACTTGTGCATTCTGCCTCTCCGATCGGCTAAGCGCCCGTACGTTCGTTTCGTGGGTTGGCTTAGGCATACGGAGTTCATTCCATGTCTAAGCATACGGGCTTCATTCCCAGTGTAAGATCAGACCGGACTAAGGGTTGCAGGAGCAGGACCAGCAACAGGATTAGCAGCACGTAGGGAGGGATCGGGCTGATCCTTGGCTTGCGCATTCTACCTCTTCAGCCGGTTTCTCTAACCGGTTGATTGCCCGTACGCTCATTTCATGGGTTGGCTTAAGCATACGGAGTTCATTTCATGTCTAAGCATATAGAGTTCATTCCCAATCTAAGATCATACCAGACCGAGGGTTGCAGCAGCAGGACCAACAGTAGGATCGACAGCATGCAGGGAGGGATCGGGCCGATCCCCGGCTTACGCATTCTGCCTTTCCAACCGGCTAAGCACCCGCACGCTCATTTTGCGGGTTGACTTAGGCATACGGAGTTCATCCCCAATCTAAGCATACGAAGTTCATTCCCAGTCTAAGATCAAGTCAGATCGAGGGTTGCGGTAGTAGGATCGACAGCACGTAAGGGGGATCGAGCCGATCCCCGGCCTACTCATTCTGCCTCTCCGGCCGACTGAGCGCCCGCACACCCGTTTCGTGGGTTGGCTTAGGCATAGGGAGTTCATTCCATGTGTAAACCCTAGCCCGACCGAGGGTTGTGGCAGCGGGACCGGTAGCACGCAGAGGGGGTCCAGGTCGATCCTCGGCTTGCGCATTCTGCCTCTCCGACCGGCTGAGCGCCTGCATGCTCGTTTCGTGGGTTGGCTTAGGGATACGGAGTTCATTCATGTCTAAGCATAGAGAGTTCATTCCCAGTCTAAGAGGTTGAGCCACGGTTCACATGCTGGCTCGGCCATGTGCTGGTGCCGCATTTTTTTCGCCCAGGGCACCATCGTCGGAGAGCCTAACCGGCGGCATGAGGGGTTCCGATGATTGGGGTGGCCGGGGGGTGTGCGCACATGATGTTCGATGGGTGCTGGTACTTGGCCCTTATATTGGCCCCCTATCCCTCATCAAACCTCAAGAACTCACACCCCCTTAAAAAGCATTTGAGATTTTATAGGTTTGCTGCTAGTAGCCATTAAAGTGTCTGAAATGGGGATAATTTTTTGAAATGGTCACAAAATCTTCTCCACTTCGAGTTTTTATCTGAATTTTTTTTTGCGTGCCAAAAAAAATACAAGGATCACCTCTACCAAATTTGGGGATAAAACTCTTTCTAAAAAAATTAAAAAAAATCCTGAACCACAAAAAGTTTCAAAAATCATGAAAAATAGAAAACGAGTCGTCTTGCCACGAAATTGCACATGAAGGAGTAGGGGACAATTGTATTAATTTACAAGCCATATAAATGGCATTCGCATGGCAGAAATATAAAGATATGCTTGAAGCCACCTACCACCCGTTTGATCCCCGGCTTACGCATCCTACCTCTCTGGTCGGCTGAGCATCTGTACGCTTGTTTCGTGGGTTGACTTAGGCATATGGAGTTCATCCCCAGTCTAAGCATACGAAGTTCATTCCCAATCTAAGATTGGATCGGACTGAGGGTTGTAACAGTAGGATCAACAGCATGAAAGGGGGACCGGGCTGATCCCCGGCTTACGTATTCTGCCTCTTCTGTCGGCTGAGCACCAGCATGCTCGTTTCGTGGGTTGGCTTAGGCATTGGGAGTTCATTCCATATCTAAGCCCCAGTCGGATCGAAGGTTGTGGCAGCGGGATAGGCAGCACGTAGAGGGGGACCGGGTCGATCCCTGGCTTACGCATTATGCCTCTCCGGTCAACTCAATGCCCGAACGCTCGTTTCGTGGGTTGACTTAGGCATATGAAGTTCATTCTTGGTCTAAGATTGGACCAGACTGAGGGTTGCGATAGCAGGATCGATAGCACGTAGGGGGGATCGGGTCATCCTCGACTTACGTATTCTACCTCTTCGATCGACTGTGCGCCCGTACGCTCCTTTCGTGGGTTGGCTTAAGCATACGGAGTTCATTCCATGTCTATGCATATGGAGTTCATTCCCAATCTAAGATCGGACCAGACCGAGGGTTACGGCAGCAGGATCGACAGCACGCAGGGGTGGACCTGGTCGGTCCCTGGCTTACGAATTCTGCCTCTTCGACCAGCTGAGCGCCCGCACGCTTGTTTCATAGGTTGGCTTAGGCATACAGAGTTCATTCAATGTCTAAGCATACGGAGTTTTTCCCAGTCTAAGATTGGACCGGACCAAGGGTTGCTGCAGCAGGAACAGCAGCAGGACCGACAGCATGCAAGGGGAGACTGGGTCGATCCCTGGCTTGAGCATTCTGCCTCTCCGGCTGGTTGAGCGCCCGCACGCTCGTTTCATGGGTTGGCTTAAGCATACGGAGTTCATTCCATGTCTAAGCCCCAGTCGAACCGAGGGTGGTGGCAGTAGGACTGGCAGCGAGATCGGCAACATGTAGAGAAGGACCAGGCTGATCCCCGACTTACGCATTATGCCTCTCCGATCAGCCTCTCTAGTCGGTTGAGCACCCGCACACTCGTTTCGTGGGTTGACTTAGGCATACGAAGTTCATCCCCAGTCTAAGCATACGGAGTTCATCCCCAGTCTAAGCATATGGAGTTCATTCCCAGTCTAAGATTGGATCGGATCGAGGGTTACGGTGGCAGGACCAGCACCAGGATCGATAGGATGCAGAGGGACCGGGCCGATCCCCGACTTGCCCATTCTACCTCTCTGCCAGCCTCTCCGGCCTGCTGGGCACCCGCACGCTCGTTTCGTGGGTTTACTTAGGCATACTGAGTTCATCCCTAGTCTAAGCATATGGAGTTCATTCCCAATGTAAGATCGAATCGGATCGAGGGTTGTGGCAGTAGGATCGGCAGCACACAGGGGAGATTGGGCCGATCCTCGGCTTACGCATTCTGCCTTTCTGATTGGCTGAGCGCCCGCACGCCCGTTTCGTGGGTTGGCTTCGGCTAGGGAGTTCATTCCATGTCTAAGCCCCAGCTGGACTGAGGGTTGTGGCAGCAGGACTGGCAACACGTAGAGGGGGACTGGGCCAATCCCTGGCTTACGTATTTTGCCTCTCCGGCTGATTGAGCACCCGCACGCTTGTTTCGTGGGCTGGCATAGGCATACGGAGTTCATTCCATGTATAGGCATACGGAGTTCCTTCCCAGTTTAAGAGTTTGATCCATGGTCCACATGCTGGGCTCGGCCATGTGCTGGTGCCGCATTTTTTTCGCTGGGGCACCGTCATCGGAGCATCGTCGAAGCATCACTGGAGAGCGTAACCGGCGGCATTGGGGGTTCCGATGATTGGGGGGCTGGGGGGGTGTGCGCACGTGATGTACGATGGGTGCTGGTACTTCACATGAAGGCGTAGGGGACCATTGTATGAATTTACAAGCCATACAAATGGCATTGGCACGACAAAAATATGAAGATGTGCTTGAACCCACCAACCACAAGTTTGATCCTCAGCTTACGTATCCTACCTCTGTGGTCGGCTAAGCATCTGCAAGCTCGTTTTGTGGGTTGACTTAGGCATATGAAGTTCATCCCCGGTCTAAGCATACGAAGTTCATTCCCAGTCTAAGATCGGACCGGACCGAGGGTTGCGACAATAGGATCGACAGCACATCGAGGGGATCGGGTCGATACCCGGCTTGCGCATTCTACCTCTCGGGCCGGTTGAGCACCCACATGCCCATTTCGTGGTTGGCTTAGGCATAGGGAGTTCATTCCATGTCTAAGCCCCAGCCGGACGGAGGGTTGTGGCAACGAGACCGGTAGCATGCAGAGGGGGATCGGGTCGATCCCCGACTTGCGCATTATGCCTCTTCGGCCGGCTCAGCGCCTGCACACTCATTTCGTGGGTTGACTTAGGCATACGGAGTTCAATCCTAGTCTAAGATTAGATCGGACCGAGGGTTATGGTAGTAGGATCGACGGCACGTAGGGGGGATCGGGTCGGTCCCTGGCTTGCGCATTCTACCTCTCTGGCCAGCTGAGCACCCGCACGCTTGTTTCATGGGTTGGCTTAGGCATACATAGTTCATTCCCAGTCTAGGATCGAACCGGACTGAGGGTTGCGGTAGCAGGACCAGCAGCAAGATTAGCAGCACGCAGGGGGGGATCGGGCCGATCCCCGACTTGCGCATTTTGCCTCTCTGGCAGGCTGAGCGCCCGCACGCTCATTTCTTAGGTTGGCTTAGGCATACGGAGTTCATTCCATGTTTAAGCCCCAACCAGACCGAGGGTTGTGGCAGCAGGATCGGTAGCGGGATCAACAGCACGCAGAGGGGGACCGATAGATCCTCGGCTTGTGCATTATGCTTCTCCGGCCGGCTGAGCGCCCGCACACTCATTTTGTGGGTTTACTTAGGCATACAGAGTTCATCCCCAGTCTAAGCATATAGAGTTCATTCCCAGTCTAAGATCAGACCTGACCGAGTGTTGCGATAGTAGGATCGGTAGCACGTAAGGGGGACTGGGCCGATCTTCGGCTTGCGCATTCTGCCTCTCCAACCGGCTGAGTGCCCGCACGCCCATTTGGTGGGTTGGCTTAGGCATAGGGAGTTCATTCAATGTCTAAGCCCCAGCTAGACCGAGGGTTGTGGCAGCAAGACCGACAGCACGTAGAGGGGGACCAGGCCAATCCTCGGCTTGCATATTATGCCTCTCCAGCCGGCTCAACACCCGAACGCTCATTTTGTGGGTTGACTTAGGCATACGGAGTTCATTCCCAGTCTAATACCAGATCGGACTGAGGGTTGCAGCAGTAGGATTGACAGCACGCAAGGGGGGACTAGGCCGGTCCTCGGCTTACCATTTTGCCTCTTCGACCAGTTGAGCACCCGCACGCTCGTTTTGTGGGTTAGCTTACGCATACAGAGTTCATTCCATGTCTAAGCATAAGGAGTTCATTCCCAGTCTAAGATTGGACCGGACTGAGGATTGCGCCTGTAGGACCAGTAGTAGGATCGACAGCACGCAGTGGGGATCAGGCTGATCATCGGTTTATGCATTCTGCCTCTCTTGTAGGCCTCTCCGGTCGGTTGAGCATCCGTAAGCTCGTTTCATGGGTTGACTTAGGCATCTGGAGTTATCCCTAGTCTAAGCATACGGAGTTCATTCCCAGTCTAAGAATGAACCGAATCGAAGGATGCGACAGCAGGATCGACAGCATGCAGGGGGGACCGGGCCGATCGTCGGCTTGTGCATTCTACCTCTCCGGCCGGCTGAGTGCCCACACACCCGTTTCATGGGTTGGCTTAGCCATAGGGAGTTCATTCCACGTCAAAGCCCCAACTCAAACGAGGGTTGTGGCAGTGGGATCGACAGCATGCAGAGGGGGTCCGAGTCGATCCCTGGCTTGCGCATTATGCCTCTCCGACCGACTCAGTGCCCGAACGCTCATTTAGTGGGTTGAGTTAGGCATACGGAGTTCATTCCTAGTCTAAGATCGGACTGGACCGAGGGTTGCGGTAGCAGGATCGACAACACGCAGGGGGGACCGAATCGGTCCCCGGCTTGAGCATTCTGCCTCTCCGGCCGGTTGAGCGCCCGTACGCTCGTTTTATGGGTTGGCTTAGGCATACGGAGTTCATTCCATGTCTAAGCATATGAAGTTCATTCCCAGTCTAAGATCAGACCAGACCGAGAGTTATGGCAGTAGGACCAGCAATAGGATCGGTAGCACGTAGGGGGGGATCGAGCTGATCCCCGACTTGCACATTCTGCCACTCCGGCCAGCCTCTCTGGTCGGTTGAGCACCCGTACTCCCGTTTGGTGGGTTGGCTTAAGCATAGGGAGTTCATTCCATGTCTAAGCCCTAGCTAGATCGAGGGTTGTGGCAGCGGGATCGACAGCACGTAGAGGGAGATCGGGTAGATCCCCAGCTTGCGCATTATGCTTGTCCGACCGGCTCAGCGCCTGCACACTCATTTTGTGGGTTGACTTAGGCATACGAAGTTCATTCCCAGCCTAAGATCAGACCGAACAAAGGATTGCGACAGCAGGATCGACAACATGCAGGAGGGGATCGGGTCGATCCTCGGCTTGCGCATTCTGCCTCTCTGATCGGCTGAGTGCCCACATGCTCATTTCATGGTTGGCTTAGGCATATGGAGTTCATTCACAGTCTAAGATTGGATCGGACCGAGGGTTATGCAGCAAGACCAGCAGCTGGATCGACAGCACGCAGGGGGGATCGGGTCGATCCCTGGCTTGCGCATTCTACCTCTTCGATCGGCTGAGCGCCCGCACGCTCGTTTCGTGGGTTAGCTTAGGCTTACGGAGTTCATTCCATGTCTAGGCCCCAGTCGAACTGAGGGTTATGGCAGCAGGACTGGCAGTGGGATCGGCAGCACGTAGAGAGGGATCGGGCTGATCCCTGGCTTGTGCATTCTGCCTCTTCGATCGGCTGAGTGCCCGTACGCTTGTTTCGTGGGTTGACTTAGGCATACGGAGTTCATCCCCAGTCTAAGCATACGGAGTTCATCCCCAGTCTAAGCATACAAAGTTCATCCCCAGTCTATGCATACGGAGTTCATTCCCAGTCTAAGATCGGACCGAACCGAGGGTTGCAATAACAGCACCAACAGTAGGATCAGTAGCATGCAGGGGCAGACCGGGCCGATCCCTGGCTTACGTAGTCTACCTTTCAGCCAGCTGAGCGCCCGTACGCTCGGTTCGTGGTTTGGCTTAGGCATACGGAGTTCATTCCATGTCTAAGCATATGGAGTTCATTCCCAGTCTAAGATTTTAAGCCACGGTGCACATGCTGGGCTCGAGCATGTGCTGGTGCCACATTTTTTTCGCTGGGGGTACCATCGTCGGAGCATCGCCAGAGAGCCTAACTGACGACATCGGTGGTTCTGATGATAGGAGGGCCGGGGGGTGCGCGCACATGATGTACGATGGGTGCTGGTACTTGGCCCTATATTGGCCCCCTATCCCTCATCAAACCTTGAGAACTCACACCCCCTTAAAGAGCATTTGAGATTTTATAGGTTTGCTTCCAGTAGCCATTAAAGTGTCTGAAATGGGGACACTTTTTTCAAACAGTCACAAAATCTTCTCCACTTCGATCTTTTAGCTGAATTTTTTTATGCATACCAAAAAAAATACAAGGATCACCTCTGCCAAATTTGGGGACCAAACTCTTTCTAAAAATTTTAAAAAATCTCGAACAGCAAAAAGTTTCCAAAATCATGAAAAATAGAAAACGGGTCGTCTTGGCCACGAAACTTCACATGAAGGCATAGGGGACCATTGTATGAATTTACAAGCCATAAAAATGGCATTGGCAGGACAGAAATATGATGATGTGCTTGAACCCACCTACCACCCGGCCGATCCCTGACTTGTGCATCCTGCCTCTCGGTCAACTGAGCGTCCACACGCTCGTTTTGTGGGTTGACTTAGGCATACGGAGTTCATCCCCAGTCTAAGCAAATGGAGTTCATTCTTGGTCTAAGATCAGACCGGATTGAGGGTTACGGCAGTAGGATCGACAGCACGTAGAGGGGACCGTGCCGATCCCCGGCTTACGAATTCTGTCTCTCCGTCGGCTAAGCACCTGCATGCCTATTTCATGGGTTGGCTTAGGCATAGGGAGTTCATTCCATGTCTAAGCCCCAGTCAGACCTAGGGTTATGGCAGCGGGACCGACAACACGTAGAGGGGGACCGGGCTGATCCCCTGCTTGCACATTATGCCTCTCCAATCGGCTCAACGCCCGTACGCTCATTTCATGGGTTGACTTAGGCATACGAAGTTCATTCCTAGTCTAAGATCAGACCCAACGGAGGGTTGCGGTAGCAGGATCGACAGCACGCAGGGGGGATTGGGCCGATCCCTGACTTACGCATTCTGCCTCTCCGACCGACTGAGTGCCCGCACGCTCATTTTATGGGTTGGCTTAGGCATACGAAGTTGATTCCATGTCTAAGCATACGGAGTTCATTCCATGTCTAAGCATATGGAGTTCATTCATAGTCTAAGATCGGACCGGATCGAGGGTTGCGGTAGCAGGACCGGTAGCAGGATCGACAGCATGCAGTGGGGACCAGGCCGATCCCCGGCTTGCACATTCTGCCTCTCCGACCGACTGAGCGTCCGCACGCTCGTTTCATGGGTTGGCTTAGGCATACGGAGTTCATTGCATGTCTAAGCCCCAGTCGGATCGAGGGTTGTGGCAGCAGGACCGGTAGTGGAATCGACAACACGCAGAGGGGGGTTGGGCTAATCCTCAGCTTGTGCATTATGCCTCTCCGAACGGCTTCTCTGGCCGACTAAGCACCCGCAAGCTCGTTTTGCGGGTTGACTTAGGCATACGGAGTTCATCCCCAGTCTAAGCATACGGAGTTCATTCCCAGTCGAAGATCGGACCGGACCGAGGGTTACAATAGCAGGATCGACAGCACACAAGGTGGATTGGGCTGATCCCCGGCTTGCATATTCTGCCTCTCCAGCCAGCTGAGTGCCCGCATGCTCGTTTCATGGGTTGGCTTAGGCATACGGAGTTCATTCCATGTCTAACCATACGGAGTTCATTCCCAATCTAAGATCGAACCGGATCAAGGGTTGCGGTAGCAGGATCGGTAGCACGCAGGGGGGACCAAGCCGATCCCTGGCTTGCGCATTCTGCCTCTCTGGTCGACTGAGCGTCCGTACGCTCGTTTTGTGGGTTGGCTTAGGCATACGGAGTTCATTCCATGTCTAAGCCCCAGCCAGACCGAGGGGTGTGGCAGTAGGACCGACAACTGGATCGGTAGCACTTAGAAGGGGATCGGGCTGATCCTCGACTTACGCATTATGCCTCTCTGGCTGACCTCTCCAGTTGGCTAAATGCCCGTACGCTCCTTTCATGGGTTGACTTAGGCATATGGAGTTCATCCCTAGTCTAAGCATACGGAGTTCATTCCCAGTCTAAGATCGGATCGAACCGAGGGTTGCGGTAGTAGGATCGACAGTACGCAGAGGGGATCGTGCCGTTCTCCAGCTTGCGCATTCTGCCTCTTCGGCTGGCTGAGCAACCACACGCCCGTTTCGTGGGTTGGCTTAGGCATAGGGAGTTTATTCCATGTCTAAATCCAAGCTGGACCGAGGGTTGTGGCAGCGGGATTGGTAGCGCGCAGAGAGGGACCAGGTCGATCCCCGGCTTGTGCATTATGCCTCTCTGATCGGCTCAGTGCCTGAATGCTCGTTTCGTGGGTTGACTAAGGCATGCGGAGTTCATTCCTAGTCTAAGATCAGATTGGACCGAGCGTTGCGGTAGCAGAATCGACAGCACGCAGGGGGGACTGGGCCGGTCCTTGACTTGCACATTTTGCCTCTCCACCCGGCTGAGCGCCCGCACGCTCGTTTCGTGGGTTGACTTAGGCATACTGAGTTCATTCCATGTCTAAGCATATGGAGTTCATTCCCAGTCTAACATCAAACCAGATCGAGGGTTGCGGTAGCAGGACCAGCAGTAAGAGCGGCAGCACGCAGGGGGATCGGGCCAATCCCCGGCTTGCGCATTCTGCCTCTCCGACCGGCTGAGCACCCGTACGCTCATTTCCTGGGTTGGCTTAGGCATACGGAGTTCATTCCATGTCTAAGCCTTGGCCGGACCAAGGGTTGTGGCAGCAAGACCGGCAGCGGGATCGGCAGCACGCAGAGGGGGACCAGGCTGATCCCTAGCTTACGCATGATGCGTCTCCGGTCGACCTCTCTGGCCGACTGAGCGCCTGTACGCTCGTTTCGTGGGTTGAGTTAGACATACAGAGTTCATCCCTGCTCTAAGCATACGGGGTTCATTCCCAGTCTAAGATCAAATCAGACCGAGGTTTGTGACTGTAGCATCGTCTGCACGCAGGGGGGACGGGGTCAATCCCCGGCTTGTGCATTCTACCTCTCCGACCGACTGAGCGCCCGCACGCCCATTTCGTGGGTTGGCTTAGGCATAGGGAGTTCATTCAATGTCTAAGCCCTAGCCGGATCGAGGGTTGTGGCAGCGGGATCGGCAACACGCAGAGGGGGACCAGGCCTATCCTTGGCTTACGCTTTCTGCCTCTCCAGCCGGCTGAGTGCCCGCACGCTCGTTGCATGGGTTGGCTTAGGCATATGGATTTCATTCCATGTCTAAGCATACAAAGTTAATTCCCAGTCTAAAAGTTTGAGCCATAGTGCACATCCTGGGCTCAGGCATGTGTTGGTGCCGTATTTTTTTTGCCCGAGGCATGATCGCAGGAGTATCGTCGGAGAGCCTAACCGGTGGCATTGGGGGTTTCGATGATTGGGGGGCCGAAGGGGTGTGCGCACATGATGTGCGATGGGTGCTGGTACGTGGCCCTTATATTGGCCCCCTATCCCTTATCAAACCTCGAGAACTAACACCCCCTTAAAGAGCATTTGAGATTTTATAGGTTTCTGCCAGTAGCCATTAAAGTGTCTGAAATGGGGACACTTTTTTCAAACGGTCACAAAATCTTCTCCATTTCGAGTTTTTAGCTGAATTGTTTTGTGCATGCCAACAAAAATACAAGGATCACCTCTACCAAATTTGGGGACAAAACTCTTTCTAAAAAAATTTTAAAAAATCTCAAACCGTAAAAAGTTTTGAAAATCGTGAACAATAGAAAACGGGTCGTCTTGCCATGAAACTTCACATGAAGGTGTAGGGGACCATTTTATGAATTTGCAAGCCATAAAAATGGTATTGGCATGGTAGAAAATATGAAGATGTGGTTGAACCCACCTGCCACCCGTTCGATCCCCGGCTTGCGCATCCTGCCTCTCTGGTCGGCTGAGCGTTCGCATGCTCGTTTTCATGGGTTGACTTAGGCATACGGAGTTCATCCCCAGTCTAAGCTTATGGAGTTCATTCCCAGTCTAAGATCGGACCAAATCGAGGGTTGTGGTAGCAGGATCGGCAGCACGCAGGAGGGATCGGGCTAATCCCCGGCTTGTGCATTCTGCCTCTCTGGTCGGTTGAGCGCCCGCACGCCTGTTTCGTGGGTTGGCTTAGGCATAGGGAGTTCATTTCATGTCTAAGCCCTAGCTGGATCGAGGGTTGTGGCAGCGGGACTGGTAGCACGCAGAAGGGGATCGGGCCGATCCGCGGCTTGTGCATTATACCTTTTCGGCCAGCTCAGCGCCCGTACGCTCGTTTTGTGGGTTGACTTAGGCATACGAAGTTCATTCCCAGTCTAATATCTGACCAGACCAAGGATTCCGGTAGCAGGATCGACAGCACGCATAGGGGGACTAGGTCGGTCCCCAGCTTGCGCATTCTGCCTCTCCGACCAGCTGAGCACCCGCACGCTCGTTTCGTGGGTTGGCTTAGGCATACGGAGTTCATTCCCAGTCTAAGATCGGAACAGACCGAGGGTTGCCGCAGCAGGACCAGCAGCAGGATGGGCAGCACACAGAGGAGGACCAGACCGAACCCTGGATTGCGCATTCTGCCTCTCCGATAGGCCTCTCTGGCCGACTGAGCATCCGTATGCTCGTTTCATGGGTTGACTTAAGCATACGAAGTTCATTCCTAGTCTAAGATCAAACCAGACCGAGGGTTGCGATAGCAGGACCGGCTTACGCATTCTGTCTTTTCGACCGGCTGAGTGCCCGTAAGCCCGTTTCGTGGGTTGGCTTAGGCATAGGGAGTTCATTCCATGTCTAAGCCCAAACCGGACCGAGGGTTGTGGCAGCAAGACCGACAGCACGCAGAGGGGACCGTGCCGATCCCCGGCATGCGCATTCTGCCTCTCCGGTCGACTGAGAGCCCGCACGCTCATTTCGTGGGTTGGCTTAGGCATACGGAGTTTATTCCCAGTCTAAGAGTTTGAGCCACGGTGCACATGCTGGGCTCGGGCATGTGCTGGTGCCGCATTTTTTTCACTCGGGTCACCATCATCGGACATCGTCGGAGAGCCTAACTGGCGGCATTGGAGGTTCCGACAATTGGGGGGGCCGGGGGGTGTGCGCACATGATGTACGAAGGGTGCTGGTACTTGGCCCTTATATTGGCCCCCTATCCCTCATCAAACCTTGAGAACTTACACCCCCTTAAAGAGCATTTGAGATTTTATAGGTTTGCTGCTAGTAGCCATTAAAGTGTCTGAAATGGGGACACTTTTTTCAAACATACACAAAATCTTCTCCACTTGGAGTTTTTAGCTGACTTTTTTTTGTGCATGCCAACAAAAATACAAGGATCACCCCTACCAAATTTGGGGACAAAACTCTTTCTAAAAAAATTTCAAAAAATCCCGAACCACAAAAAGTTTTGAAAATCGTGAAAAATAGAAAATGGGTCGTCTTGCCACGAAACTTCACATGAAGGCGTAAGGGACCATTTATGAATTTACAAGCCATAAAAATAACATTGGCATGGCAGGAATATGAAGATGTGCTTGAACCCACCTACCACCCGTTCGATCCACGGCTTGCGCACCCTACCTCCCTGGTCGACTGAGCGTCTGCATGCTCGTTTCATGGGTTGACTTAGGCATACAGAGTTCATCCCAGTCTAAGCATACGAAGTTCATTCTGAATCTAAGATCAGACCGGACCGAAGGTTATGGCAGTAGGATCGATAGCATGCAGGGGGGACCGGGTCGATCCTCGGCTTACGCAATCTACCTTTCCGACCGACTGAGCGCCCGCACGCCCGTTTCATGGGTTGGCTTAGGCATTGGGAGTTCATTCCATGTCTAAGCCCCAACCAGATCGAGGGTTGTGGTAGCGGGACCGGCAAGCACGTATAGAGGGATCGGGTCGATCCCCGGCTTGTGCATTATGCCCCTCCGGTCGGCTCAGCGCCCACACGCTCATTTCATGGGTTGACTTAGGCATACGAAGTTGATTCCCAGTCTAAGATCGGACCGAACCGAGGATTGTGGCAGCAGGATCGACAGCATGCAGGGGGGACCGGGTCGATCCCCAGCTTGCACATTCTATCTCTCCGGTCGACTGACCGTCGTTTCGTGGGTTGGCTTAGGCATACGGAGTTCATTCCATGTCCAAGCATACGGAATTCATTCCCAGTCTAAGACCGGATCGGACAGAGGGTTGCGGTAGCAGGACTAGCAACAGGATCGACAGCACGTAGGAGGGACCGAGCCGATCCCTGGCTTGCGCATTCTGCCTCTCCGGTCGGCTGAGCACCCGCACGCTCATTTCGTAGGTTGGCTTAGGCATACGGAGTTCATTCCATGTCTAAGCCCCAGCCAGACCGAGGGTTGTGGTAGCAGGAACGGTAGCGGGATCGGCAGCACACAAAGGGGGACTGAACTGATCCTCGGCTTGCACATTATGCCTCTCCGACTAGCCTCTTCGACCGGCTGAGCGCCCGCAAGCTCATTTTGTGGGTTGACTTAGGCATACGGAGTTCATCCCAGTCTAAGCATACGGAGTTCATTCCCATCTAAGATCAGACCGGATCGAGGGTTGCGGCAGTCGGATCGACAGCACGCATGGGGGACCAGGTCGATCCCTGACTTGCGCATTCTGCCTCTCCGACCGACTGAGCACCCACATGCCTGTTTCGTGGGTTGGCTTAGGCATAGGGAGTTCATTCCATGTCTAAGCCCCAGTCGGACCGAGGGTTGTGGCAGGGGGTCCGGCAGCATATAGAGGGGGATCGGGCCGATCGTCGGTTTACACATTATGCCTCTTCGATTGGCTCAGCACCCGCACGCTCGTTTCGTGGGTTGACTTAGGCATACAGAGTTCATTCCTAGTCTAAGATTGGACTGCACCGAGGGTTGCGATAGCAGGATCGATAGCACGCAGGGGGGACCGGGCCGGTCCCTGACTTGTTAATTCTGCCTCTTCGATCGGTTGAGCACCCGCACTCTCCTTTCATGGGTTAGCTTAGGCATACGGAGTTCATTCCATGTCTAAGCCCTAGTCGGATCGAGGGTTGTGGCAGCAGGATCGGCAGTGTGATCGGCAGCACACAGAGGGGAATGGGTTGATCCTCGACTTGTGTATTATGCCTCTCCGACCGACCTCTCCGATCGACTGAGCAGTCGCACACTCATTTCGTGGGTTGACTTAGGCATACGGAGTTCATCCCCAGTCTAAGCATCCAGAGTTCATTCCCAGTCTAAGATCGAACTAGATCGAGTTTACGACAGCACGTAGGGGGGATCAAGCCGATCCCCGACATGTGCATTCTGCCTTTCCGACGGGTTGAGTGCCCACACGCGCATTTTGTGGGTTGGCTTAGGCATAGGGAGTTCATTCCATGTCTAAGCCCCAGTCGAACCGGGGGTTGTGGCAACGAGACCTGCAGCACGCAGAGAGGGACCGAGCTGATCCCTGACCTGTGCATTTTACCTTTTCGGTCGGCTGAGCGCCCGTACGCTCATTTCGTGGGTTGGCTTAGGCATACGGAGGTCATTCCATGTGTAAGCATACGAAGTTCATTCCTAGTCTAAGATCAGATCGGATCGAAGGTTGCGGTAGCAGGACCAGCAGCAGGATCAACAGCACGTAGGGGGACCTAGCCGATCCCCGACTTGCGTATTTGCCTCTCCGATCGACTGAGCGCCCGTACGCTCGTTTCGTTTGTTAGCTTAGGCATAGGGAGTTCATTCCATGTCTAAGCGCCAGTCGAACCAACGGTTGTGGCAACGGGATCGGTAGCCCAAAGAGGAGGATCGGGCCAATCCTCAGCTTGCGCATTCTGCCTCTCCGACCGGTTGAGGGCCCGTACGCCCGTTTCATGGGTTGGCTTAGGCGTAGTGAGTTCATTCCATATCTAAGCCCCAGTCGAACCGAGGGTTGTGGCAGCTGGACCGGCAGCACGCAAAGGGGGATTGGGCCAATCCCGAGGCTTGCGCATTATGCCTCTTCGGTCGGCTCAGCACTCGTACGCTCGTTTCGTGGCTTGACTTAGGCATACAGAGTTCATTCCCAGTCTAAGATCGAACCAGAATGAGGGTTACGACAGCAGGATCGATAGCACGTAGGGGGGACCGAGCCGATCCCCGGCTTGCGCATTCTACTTCTCCGGCCGACTGAGCACCTGCATGCTCGTTCCGTGGGTTGCCTTAGGCATACGAAGTTCATTCCATGTCTAAGCCCCAGTTGGACCGAAGGTTGTGGCAGCAGGACCGGCAGCGGGATCGATAGCACGTAGAAGGGGATTGGGTTGATCCTTGGCTTGTGCATTATGCCTCTCCAGCCGGCTGAGGGCCCGCAGGCTCGTTTCCTAGGTTGACTTAGGCATACAGAGTTCATCCCCAGTCTAAGCATACGAAGTTCATTCCTAATCTAAGATCAGACCGGACCGAGGGTTGTGGCAGCACGCAGGGGGCCCGAGTCGATCCCTAGCTTACGTATTTTGCCTCTCCAGTCGGCTGAGCACCCGCACGCCCTTTGTGGGTAGACTTAGGCATAGGGATTTCATTCCATGTCTAGCCCCAGCTGATCGAGGGTTGTGGCAGCGGGACCGACAGCATGCAGAGGGGGACCGGGCTGATCCCCGGCTTGCGCATTATGCCTCTCCGGTTGGCTTAGCACCCGAATGCTCATTTCCTGGGTTGACTTAGGCATACGGAGTTCATTCCCAGTCTAAGATCGAACCAGACCGAGGGTTACGACAGCAGGATCGACAGCATGTAGGGGTGACCACGTCGGTCCTCGGCTTATGCATTCTGCCTCTCCGACCGACTGAGTGCCCGCACACTCGTTTCATGGGTTGGCTTAGGCATACAGAGTTCATTCCATGTCTAAGCATATGAGTTCATTCCCAATCTAAGATCGGACCGGACCAAGGGTTGCGGCAGTAGGACCAGCAGCAGGATCAGCAGCAGGACCAGCAGCAGGATCAACAGCATGCAGTGGGGACCAGGTCTATCCCCGACTTATGCATTCTGCCTCTCTGGCCGGTTGAGCCCCCGCACGCTCGTTTCGTGGGTTGGCTTAGGCATACGGAGTTCATTCCATGTCTAAGCCCCAGCCAGATCGAAGGTTGTGGTAGCAAGACTGGCAGCGGGATCGACAGCACGCAGAGGGGAACCAGGTTGATCCCCGACTTGTGCATTATGCCTCTCCGGCCGGCCTCTCCAGAGATTTTATAGGTTTGCTGCCAATAGCCTTTAAAGTGTCTCAAATGGGGACACTTTTTTCAAACGGTCACAAAATCTTCTCCACTTCATGTTTTTGAATAAATTTTTTTGGTGCATCCCAAAAAGAATCCCAAGATCACCTCTACCAATTTGGGGACAAAAATCTTCTAAAAAAATTTTAAAAAATCCAAACTACAAAAGTTTTGAAAATCGTGAAAAATAGAAAACGGGTCATCTTGCCACGAAACTTCACATGAAGGCGTAGGGACCATTGTATGAATTACAAGCCATAAAAATGGCATTGGAATGGCAAAATATGAAGATGTTCTTGAACCCACTACCACCCGTTCGATCCTCGCTTGCGCATCCTCCTCTCTGGTCAGCTGAGCGTCCGCACCTCATTTCATGGTTGACTTAGGCATACGGAGTTCATCCCCAGTCTAAGCATATGGAGTTCATTCCCAGTCTAAGATTGGATCAGACCGAGGGTTGTGGTAACAGGATCTGCAGCACGTAGGGGGGACCAGGTCGATCCTCGGCTTGCGCATCTGCCTCTCTGGTCGGCTGAGCTCCCGCACATCCGTTTTGTGGGTTGGCTTAGGCATAGGGAGTTCATTCCATGTCTAAGCATACGGAGTTATTCCCAGTCTAAGAGTTTGAGCCACGGTGCACATCCTGGGCTCGGGCATGTGCTAGTGGCCACATTTTTTTTCGCCCGGGGCACCATCGCCAGAGCATCGTCAGAGAGCCTAACCGACGGCATTATGGGTTCCAGCGATTGGGGGGGCCGGGGGGTGTGCGGACATGATTACGATGGTGCTGGTACTTGGCCCTTATATTGGCCCCCTATCCCTCATCAAACATCAAGAACTCACACCCCCTTAAAGAGCATTTGAGATTTTATAGTTTGCTAGCATAGCCATTAAAGTGTCAAAACTGGGGACACTTTTTTAAAATGGTCACAAAATCTTCTCCACTTCGAGTTTTTAGCTGAATTTTTTTGTGCATACCAAAAAAAATACAAGGATCACCTCTACCAAATTTGGGGACAAAACTCTTTCTAAAAAAATTTTAAAAAATCCCAAACTACAAAAAGTTTTGAAAATCGTGAAAAATAGAAAACGGGTCGTCTTGCCACGAAACTTCACATGAAGGCGTAGGGGACCATTGTATGAATTTACAAGCCATAAAAATGGCATTGGAATGGCAAAAATATGAAGATGTTCTTGAACCCACCTACCACCCGTTCGATCCTCGGCTTGCGCATCCTGCCTCTCTGGTCGGCTGAGCGTCCGCACGCTCATTTCATGGGTTGACTTAGGCATACGGAGTTCATCCCCAGTCTAAGCATATGGAGTTCATTCCCAGTCTAAGATTGGATCAGACCGAGGGTTGTGGTAACAGGATCTGCAGCACGTAGGGGGGACCAGGTCGATCCTCGGCTTGCGCATTCTGCCTCTCTGGTCGGCTGAGCTCCCGCACATCCGTTTTGTGGGTTGGCTTAGGCATAGGGAGTTCATTCCATGTCTAAGCATACGGAGTTCATTCCCAGTCTAAGAGTTTGAGCCACGGTGCACATCCTGGGCTCGGGCATGTGCTAGTGCCACATTTTTTTCGCCCGGGCACCATCGCCAGAGCATCGTCAGAGAGCCTAACCGACGGCATTATGGGTTCCAGCGATTGGGGGGGCCGGGGGGTGTGCGGACATGATGTACGATGGGTGCTGGTACTTGGCCCTTATATTGGCCCCCTATCCCTCATCAAACATCAAGAACTCACACCCCCTTAAAGAGCATTTGAGATTTTATAGGTTTGCTGGCAATAGCCATTAAAGTGTCAAAACTGGGGACACTTTTTTAAAATGGTCACAAAATCTTCTCCACTTCGAGTTTTTAGCTGAATTTTTTTGTGCATACCAAAAAAAATACAAGGATCACCTCTACCAAATTTGGGGACAAAACTCTTTCTAAAAAAATTTTTAAAAATCCCAAACCACAAAAAGTTTCAAAAATCGTGAAAAATAGAAAAAGGGTCGTCTTGCCACGAAACTTCACGTGAAGGCTTAGGGGACCATTGTATGAATTTACAAGCCATGAAAATGGCATTGGCATGGCAGTAATATGAAGATGTGGTTCAACCCACCTACCACCCGTTCGATCCCCGGTTGGCGCATCCTATCTCTCTGGTCGGCTGAGCGTCCGCACGCTCATTTCATGGGTTGGCTTAGGCATATGGAGTTCATCCCCAGTCTAAGCATATCGAGTTCATTCCCAGTCTAAGATCAGACCGGACCGAAGGTTACGGTAGCATGCAGGGGGATCGAGCCAATCCCCTGCTTATGCATTCTGCCTCTCCGATCGGCTGAGCGCCCGCACACCCGTTTCGTGGGTTGGCTTTGGCATAGGGAATTCATTCAATGTCTAAGCCCCAGGTGGACTGAGGGTTGTGGCAGAGGGATCGATAGCACACAGAGAGGGATCGGGCCGATCCCCGGCTTACGCATTATGCCTCTTCGGTCGGCTCAGCGCCCGCACGCTCGTTTCGTGGGTTGACTTAGGCATACGGAGTTCATTCCCAGTCTAAGATTAGACCAGACCGAGGGTTGTGGTAGCAAGATGGGCAGCACGCAGGGAGGGACCGGGTCGATCCCCGACTTGCGCATTCTGCCTCTCCGATCGGTTGAGCGCCTGCACGCTCGTTTCGTGGGTTGCCTTAGGCATTCGGAGTTCATTCTATATCTAATCCCCCGTCGGAGCGAGGGTTATAGCAGTAGGACCGGTAGCGGGATCGGTAGCACATAGAGGGGGACCGGGCTGATCCCAGGCTTGCGTATTATGGCTCTCCGACCGGCCCTTCTGACTGGCTGAGCTACCGCACGCTCGTTTCGTGGGTTGACTTAGGCATGCGGAGTTCATCCCCAATCTAAGCATACGGAGTTCATTCCCAGTCTAAGATCAGACCGAACGAGGGTCGTGGTTGTAGGATCGACAGCACGCAGGGAGGACCGAGCCGATCACCGGCTTACGCATTCTGTGTCTCTGGCTGGTGGAGTGCCTCTACGCCCGTTTTGTGGGTTCGCTTAGGCAGAGGGAGTTCATTCCGTGTCTATGCCCCAGTCGGACCGAGGGTTGTGGCAGCGGGACTAACAACACGCAGAACTGGACCGGGCTGATCCTCGGCTTTATCATTATGCCTCTCCGACTGGCTCAGCGTCTGTACGCTCATTTCATGGGTTGACTTAGGCATACGGAGTTCATTCCCAATCTAAGATCGGATCGGACCGAGAGTTATGGTAGTAGGATTGACAGCATGCAGGGGGGACCGCACCGATCCTCGACTTGTGCATTCTGCCTCTCCGACCGACTGAGCACCTGCACACTCGTTTCATGGGTTGGCTTAGGCGTACGGAGTTCATTCCATGTCTAAGTATATGGAGTTCATTCCCAATCTAAGATCGAACCGGACCGAGGGTTGCGACAGCAAGACCAGTAGCAGGATCGACAACACGCCATGGGGACCAGGTCGATCCCTAGCTTGTGCATTCTGCCCCTTCGATCGGCTGAACGCCCGCACGCTCGTTTCATGGGTTGACTTAGGTATACGGAGTTCATTCCATGTCTAAGCCCCAGCCGAACCGAGGGTTGTGGCAGCAGGATTGACAGCGGGATCGACAGCACGCAGAGGGGGACCAGGCTAATCCCTGGCTTACGTATTATGCCTCTCCGACCGACCTTTCCGGCCAGTTGAGCCCTCGCACACTCGTTTCGTGGGTTGCTTAGGCATACAGAGTTCATCCCTATTCTAAGCATACGGAGTTCATTCCCAGTCTAAGATTGGACAGGACCGAGGGTTGCGGCAGTAAGATCGCAGCACGCAGGGGGGATCGAGCCGATCCATGGCTTGCGCATTCTACCTCTCCGGTCGGTTGAGCACCCACACGTCCGTTTTGTGGGTTGGCTTAGGCATAGGTAGTTCATTCCATGTCTAAGCTCCAGTCGGACCAAGGGTTGTGGCAGCGGGATCGACAGCACGCAGAGGGGGACCGGGTTGATCCTCGGCTTGCGCATTATGCCTCTCTGGCTGACTCAGCGCCCGAACGGTCAATTCATGGGTTGGCTTAGGCATACGGAGTTCATTCCCAGTCTAAGAGTGGATCGGACCGAGGGTTGCGGCAATAGGATCGACAAGATGCAGGGGGGATCCAGTCGGTCCCGGCTTACGCATTCTGCCTCTCCAATCGGCTGAACACCCGCACGCTCGTTTTGTGGGTTGACTTAGGCATACAGAGTTCATCCCCAATCTAACCATACAGAGTTCATTCCCAGTCTAAGATCAGACCGGACCAAGGATTGCGGTAGCAGGATCGGTAACTCGCAGGGGGGACCGAACCGATCCTTGACTTGCGCATTCTGCCTCTTCGGCGGTTGAACGCTCACACGCCCGTTTCGTGGGTTGGCTTAGGCGTAAGGAGTTCATTCCATGTCTAAGCCCCAGTCGGACCGATGGTTACGACAGCAGGACCGACAGTAGGTAGAGGGGGATCGGGTTGATCCCCAGCTTGCGCCTTATGCCTATTCGGTCGGCTCAACGCCCGTATGCTCGTTTCGTGGGTTGACTTAGGCTTATGGGGTTCATTCCCAGTCTAAGATCGGACCGGACCGAGGGTTATGGTAGCAGGATTGACAGCACATAGGGGGGAATCAAGCAGGTCCTCGGCTTCTGCATTTTGCCTCTCCGGCCGGCTGAACGCCCGTACGCTCATTTCGTGGGTTGGCTTAGGCATACGGAGTTCATTCCATGTCTACGCATACAGAGTTCATTCCTAGTCTAACATTAGATCTGACCGAGGGTTGTGACAGCAGGACCAACAGCAGGATCGGTAGCACGCAGGAGGGGAGCAGGCCGATCCCCAGCTTCCGCATTTTGCCTCTTCGACTGGCTGAGCGTGCGCACGCTTGTTTCGTGGGTTGGCTTAGGCATACAGAGTTCATTCCATGTTTAAGCCCAGTCGAACCGAGGGTTGGCTGAACACCTGCACGCTCATTTCATGGGTTGACTTAGGCATACCGATCACCGGCTTGCTTATTCTGCCTCTCCGGCCGGTTGAGCACCCGCACGCTCGTTTCATCGGTTGGCTTAGGAATACAGAGTTCATTCCATGTCTAAGCATATGGAGTTCATTCCCAGTCTAAGAGTTTGAACCACGGTGCACATGCTGGGCTCGGGAATGTGCTGGAGCCATATTTTTTTTGCCCGAGGCACCATCGCTGGAGCATCGCCAGAGCATCGTCGGAGAGCCTAACTGACGGCATTGGGGGTTCCGATGAATAGGGGGCCGGGGGGTGTGCGCACATGATGTGCGATGGGTACTGGTTCTCAGCCCGTATATTCGTCTCCTATCCCTCATCAAACCTCAAGAACTCACACCCCTTTAAAGAGCATTTGAGATTTTATAAGTTTGCTGCAAGTAGCCATTAAAGTGTCTGAAATGGGGACACTTTTTTCAAACGGTCACAAAATCTTCTCCACTTCGAGGTTTTAGCTGAATTTTTTTGTGCATGCCGAGAAAAATACAAGGATCACCTCTACCAAATTTTGGGACAAAACTCTTTCTAAAAAAATTTTAAAAAATCCCAAACCGTAAAAAGTTTCAAAAATCGTGAAAAATAGAAAATGGGTCATCTTGCCACGAAACTTCACATGAAGGCTTAGGGGACCATTGTATGAATTTACAAGCCATAAAAATGGCATTGGCATGGTAGAAATATGAAGATGTGCTTAAGCCCACCTACCACCAATTCGATCCCCGGCTTACGCATCCTGCCTTTCTGGTCGGTTAAGTGTCCGTATGCTCGTTTCATGGGTTGACTTAGGCATACGGATATCATCCCCAGTCTAAGCATACAGAATTCATTCCCAGTCTAAGATTGAACCAGACCAATGGTTGCGATAGCAGGATCGACAGCACGCAGGGGGGACCGGATCGATCCTCAGCTTGCCCATTTTGCCTCTCCGGTCGGCTGAGCACCCGCACACCCATTTTTTGGGTTGGCTTAGGCATAGGGAGTTCATTCCATGTCTAAGCCCCAGCCGTACCGAAGGTTGTGGTAGCGGGATCGGCAGCACGCAGAGGGGGACCGACTCGATCCCTTGCTTGCGCATTATGCCTCTTCAGTCAGCTCAGTGCCCGAATGCACGTTTCATGGGTTGACTTAGGCATACGAAGTTCATTCCCAGTCTCAGATCAGATCGGATCGAAGGTTGCGGTAGCAGGATCGACAGCACGCAGGGGGGATCGGGTCAGTCCCTGGCTTGCGCATTTTGCCTCTCCGACTGGCTGAGAGCCCGCACACTCATTTCGTGGGTTGGCTTAGGCATACAGAGTTCATTCCATGTCTAAGCCCCAGTCTAAGCATGCAGAGAGGGATCGGGCCGATCCCCAGCTTGTGCATTATGCCTCTCCGACCTACTTAGCACCCGTACGCTCATTTTCTGGGTTGACTTAGGCATACGGAGTTTATTCCCAGTCTAAGATCGGATCGGATCGAGGGTTGCGACAGCAAGATTGACAGCACGCAGGGGGGACCGGTCTGGTCCTCGACTAGCGCATTCTGCCTCTCTGGTCGGTTGAGCGTCCACACGCTCATTTCGTGGGTTGGCTTAGGCATACGGAGCTCATTCCATGCCTAAGCATATGGAGTTCATTCCCAATCTAAGATCGAATCAGACCAAGAGTTGTAGCAGTAGGAATAGCAGCACGCAGAGGGGATCGGGTCAATCCCCGGCTTACGTATTCTGCCTCTCCGGCAGGCTGAGCGCCCGTACGCACGTTTCGTGGGGTGGTTTAGGCATACGGAGCTCATTCCATGTCTAAGCCCCAACCGGATCGAGGGTTGTGGCAGCAGGACCGGCAACAGGATCGGTAGCACGCAGAGGGGATCAGGCTGATCTTCGACTTACGTGTTATGGCTCTCCGACCGGCCTCTCCGGCCAGTTGAGCACCGACACACTCATTCTGTTGGTTGACTTATGCATACGGAGTTCATCCCCAGTCTAAGATCAGACCAAATTAAGGGTTACAAAAGTAGGATTGGCAGCACGTAGGGGGGGACTGGGCCAATCCCCAACTTGCGCAATCTGCCTCTTCGATCGGCTAAGCGCCCGCACGCTTGTTTCATGGGTTGACTTAGGCATACAGTGTTCATCCCCAGTCTAAGCATACAGAGTTCATTCCCAGTCTAAGATCGGATCGGATCGAGGGTTGCGGCAGCAGGATCAGTAGCACGTAGGGGGATCGGGTCGATCCCCAAATTACGCATTCTGCCTCTCCGGTCGGCTGAGAGCCCGCACACCCGTTTCATGGGTTGGCTTAGGCATAGGGAGTTCATTCCATGTCTAAGCCCCAGCAGGACCGAGGGTTGTGGTAGCAGGACTGGCAGCACGCAAAGGGGGACCGAGCCGATCCTCGGCTTGCGCATTATACCTTTCCGGCTGACTCAGCACCTGAACGCTCATTTTATGGGTTGACTTAGGCATACGAAGTTCATTCCCAGTCTAAGATCAGATCAGATCGAGGGTTACGATAGTAGGATCGACAGCACACAGAGGGCACCAGGTCGATCCCCGACTTGCGCATTCTGCCTCTCCGGCTGGCTGAGCACCCGTACGCTCATTTCGTGAGTTCGCTTAGGCATATGGAGTTCATTCCATGTCTAAGCATACGGAGTTCATTCCCAATCTAAGATCAGATCAGACCGAAGGTTGTGGCAGCAGGACCAACAGCAGGATCGACAGCACGTAGGGGGGGACCGGGCCGATCCCAGGCTTGCGTATTCTGCCTCTCCGATCGGCCTCTTCGACCGGCTGAGCGCCCGACGCTCGTTTTGTGGGTTGACTTAGGCATACGGAGTTCATTCCCAGTCTAAGCATATGAAGTTCATTCCCAGTCTAAGATCGAAATGGACTGAGGGTTACGGCTGCAAGATCGACAGCAAGTAGGGGGGACCGGGCCGATCCCCGACTTGCGCATTTTGCCTCTCCGGCTGACTGAATGCCCGCACGCCCGTTTCGTGGGTTGGCATAGGCATAGGGAGTTCATTCCATGTCTAAGCCCTAGTCAGACTGAGGGTTGTGGTAGCAGGACCAGTAGCACGTAAAGGGGGACTGGGCCGATCCCCAGCTTGTGCATTCTACATCTCCGACCGACTGAGCGCCCGTACGCTCGTTTCGTGGGTTGGCTTAGGCATACGAAGTTCATTCCATGTCTAAGCATACAGGGTTCATTCCCAGTCTAAGAGTTTGAGCCACGGTGCACATGCTGGGCTCGGGCATGTGCTGGTGCCACATTTTTTTTACTCGGGGCACCATCATCGGAGCATCGCCGAAGAGCCTAACCGATGGCATTGGGGGTTCCGGTGATTGGGGGGGCTGGGGGTTGTGTGCACATGATGTGCGATGGGTGTTGGTACTTGGCCCTTATATTGGCCCCCTATCCCTCATCAAACCTCGAGAACTCACATTCCCTTAAAGAGCATTTGAGATTTTATAGGTTTGCTGCCAGTAGCCATTAAAATGTCTGAAATGGGGACACTTTTTTCAAACAGTCACAAAATCTTCTCTACTTTGAGTTTTTAGCTGAATTTTTTTGTGCATGCCAAAAAAAATACAAGGATCACCTCTTCCAAATTTGGGGACAAAACTCTTCCTAAAAAAATCCCGAACCGTAAAAAGTTTCAAAAATTGTGAAAAATAAAAAACGGGTCATCTTACCACGAAACTTCACATAAAGGCGCAGAGGGGGATCGGGCCGCTCCCTGGCTTACGTATTATGCCTCTTCGACCAGCTCAATGCCTGCATGCTCATTTCATGGGTTGAGTTAGGCATATAGATTTCATTCCTAATCTAAGATCGAACTGGACCAAAGGTTGCGACAACAGGATCGATAGCACACAGATGAGGATCGACCTGGTCACCGGCTTGTGCATTCTGCCTCTCCAGCTGGTTGAGCGACCGCATGCTCGTTTCATGGGTTGGCTTAGACATACGGAGTTCATTCCATGTCTAAAAAAATTTTAAAAAATCCCAAACCGTAAAAAGTTTTAAAAATCGTGAAAAATAGAAAACGGGTCGTCTTGCCACAAAACTTCACATGAAGGCTTAGGGGACCATTTTATGAATTTACAAGCCATAAAAATGGCATTGGCACATCAAAAATATGAAGATGTGCTTGAACTCACCTACCACCCATTTGATCCTCGGCTTGTACATCCTGCCTCTTTGGTCGACTGAGAGTCCGCACGCTCGTTTCGTGGGTTGACTTAGGCATACAGAGTTCCTCCCCAGTCTAAGCAAACAGAGTTCATTCCCAGTCTGAGATCAGACCAGATCGAGGGTTATGACAACAGGATCAGCAGCACGCAGGAGGGACCGGACTGATCCTTGGCTTGCGCATTCTGCCGTTACGGCTGGCTGAGCGCCCACACGCCCGTTTCATGGGTTGGCTTAGGCATAGGGAGTTCATTGCATGTCTAAGCCCCAGCCGGATCGAGGGTTGTGGCAGCGGGACCAACAGCATGCAGAGGGGGACCGGGCTGATCCCCGGCTTGCGCATTATGCCTCTTCAGCTGGCTTAGCACCCACACGCTCATTTCATGGGTTGACTTAGGCATACGGAGTTCATTCCCAGTCTAAGATCAGACCAGACTGAAGATTGTGATAGCAGGATTGACAGGACGCAAGGGGGACCAGATCGGTCCCTGACTTATGCATTCTGTCTCTCCGACCGACTGAGCGCCCGGACGCTCATTTTGTGGGTTGGCTTAAGCATACGGAGTTCATTCCCAGTCTAAGATTAGACCGGACTAAGGGTTACAGCAATAGGACCAGCAGCAGGATCGACAGCACGTAGGGGGACCTGGCCGATCCCCGGCTTGCGCATTCTGCCTCTCCGGTCGACTGAGCGCCCGCACGCCCATTTCATGGGTTGGCTTGGGGCATAGGAAGTTCAGTCCATGTCTAAGCCCCTATCGGACCAAGGGTTGTGGCAGCGGGACCGATAGCACGCAGAGGGAGACCGAGTCGATCCTTGGCTTGCGCATTATGCCTCTCCGGCTAGCTCAACGGCCGCACACTCATTTTATGGGTTGACTTAGGCATACGGTGTTCATTCCCAGTCTCAGATCGGACCAAACCAAGGGTTGCGGCAGCAGGATCGACAGCACGCAGGGGTGGATCGGGCCAATCCCCAACTTGCGCATTCTGCCTCTCCGGTTGACTGAGCTCCCGCATGCCCATTTCATGGGTTGGCTTAGGTGTAGGGATTTCATTCCATGTCTAAGCCCCAACTGGATCGAGGGTTGTGGCTGCAGGACCAGCAGCATGTAGAGGGGGACCTGCCTGATCCCCGGCTTGTGCATTATGCCTCTCCGACCGGCTTAGCACCCTCACGCTCGTTTCATGGCTTGACTTAGGCATACAGAGTTCATTCCATGTCTAAGCTTACGGAGTTCATTCCATGTCTAAGCGTACGGAGTTCATTCCTAGTATAAGATCAGACTGGACTGAGGGTTGCGACAGTAGGACTAGTAGCAGGATCGACAGCACACAGGAGGGAACTGGGTTGATCCTTGGCTTGAGCATTCTACTTCTCCGACCGGTTGAGCTCCCGCACACTCGTTTCGTGGGTTGGCTTAGGCATACGGAGTTCATTCCATGTCTAAGCCGCAGTCGGATTGAGGGTTGTGGCAACAGGACTGGCAGCGAGATCAGCAGCACGCCGAGGGGGATCGAGTTACTCCCTGGCTTGCACATTATGCCTCTCCGACCGACCTCTCAGGCCGACTGAGTGCCCGCACGCTCGTTTCATGGGTTGGCTTAGGCATACGGAGTTCATTCCATGCCTAAGCATACGGAGTTCATTCCCAGTCTAAGATCAGACCGGACTGAGGGTTGCCGCAGCAGGACCAGTAGTAGGATCGGTAGCACATAGGGGGGGATCGACCCGATCCCCGACTTGCACATTCTGCCTCTCCGACCGACTGAGCGCCCTCACACCCGTTTCTTGGGTTGGCTTAGGCATATGGAGTTCATTCCATGTCTAAGCATACAAAGTTCATTCCCAGTCTAAGATTGAACTGAATTGAGGGTTGCGACAGCAGGACCAGCACAGGATCGACAGCACGCAGGGGGGACCGGGCCAATCCGTGGCTTGCGCATTCTGCCTCTCCGGTCGGTTGAGCGCCCGCACACTCGTTTCGTGGGTTGGCTTAGGCATACAGAGTTCATTCCATGTCTAAGCCCCAGTTGGATCGAGGGTTGTGGTAGCAGACCGACAGCGGGATTGACAGCACGCAGAGGGGGACCGGGCCGATCCCCGGCTTGTGCATTATGCCTCTTCGGCCAGCTCAGAGCTCGCACGCTTGTTTCATGGGTTCACTTATGCATACGGAGTTCATTCCCAATCTAAGATCGGATCTGACCGAGGGTTACAGCAGCAAGATCGATAGCACGCAGGGGGGGACCGAGCCGGTCCCCGGCATATGCATTCCTACCTCTCCGACGGGTTGAGCACCCGCACACTTGTTTCATGGGTTGGCTGAGGCATACGGAGTTCGTTCCATGTCTAAGCATACGGAGTTCATTCCCAGTCTAAGATCGAACCGGACTAAGGGTTACGGTAGCAGGACCAGCACAGGATCGACAGCACGCAGGAGGGACCGAACCAATCCGTGGCTTGCTCATTCTGCCTCTCCAGCCGATTAAGCGCCCGCACGCTCATTTCATGGGTTTGCTTAGGCATACGGAGTTCATTCCATGTCTAAGCCCCAGCCGAATCGAGGGTTGTGGTAGCAGGACCGGTAGTGGGATCGAGAGCACGCAGAGGGGGACCGAGCTAATCCCCGGCTTGCGCATTATGCCTCTCCGATCGACCTCTACGGCCTATTGAGCGCCCGCACGCTTGTTTAGTGGGTTGACTTAGGCATACGGAGTTCATTCCCAGTCTAAGATTGGATCGGACTGAGGGTTGTGGTAGCAAGATTGACAGCACGCAGGGGGACCGGGCCAATCCCCGACTTGTGCATTTTGCCTCTCCGGTCGACTGAGCACCCGCACGCTCGTTTCGTGGGTTGGCTTAGGCATACGGAGTTCATTCCATGTCTAAGCCCCAGTCGGACCGAGGGTTGTGGGGGCGGGACCGGCAGCAGGATTAGCAACACGCAGAGGGGGACCGGGTTGATCCCTGGCTTATGCATTATGCCTCTCTGATCGGCCTTTACGGTCGACCGAGCGCCCGCACGCTCGTTTCATGGGTTGACTTAGGCATACGGATTCATCCCTAGTCTAAGCATACGGAGTTCATTCCTAGTCTAAGATCAAACAGGACTGAGGGTTGCGGTAGCAGAATCCGCAACACGCAGGGGGGATCGGGTCGATCCCCGATTTGTGCATTCTGCCTCTCCGGCCGGTTAAGTACCCGCACG
>NW_019167826.1:20441653-20536371 GCF_002303985.1 Durio zibethinus | reverse complement strand
CTTTATAGTGTTCAATTGGGTGCGAAGGGCATTGAGGAACCTTATTGAACCCATCCTGGCTGGCTCCTCTTCAGCTTCTTCAACGTTCTCTGGTGCTTTTACGGACTCTTGAGATGAGGTCCTTAAGGCATTAAGGGCTCCCCTGTGCGGGCATTTAGCCACCCGATGCGGCCCCTGCAAAGAAAGCTAGCTAGCAGTTGCCTAGGCTTGAAAATCCCTGT
This sequence comes from Durio zibethinus, assembly GCF_002303985.1. Next base: position 20,536,150 of record NW_019167826.1, on the reverse strand, counting down.
GTTGCTTGTCTTGGGTTGGGTGCTATCTTGACCAAAGGACCTCCTGTCTGATCCCCCACTGAAGGGTCGGTCCAACCTGGTCATCTTTCCCCCACTCCCAAAGTTGAAGCTACTGCCAGCTGATGAGGATTTTTTCATTTTGAAGAGCCATCATTGTAATCGTGGAGACGTTCAGCTGCAGCCATGGCCATGGCCACATCTTACACTTTCTGCCTTTGTAGTTCTATCCTCGCCCAAGGCTTGAGGCCCTCAAGAAAATAGAACATCTTGTCCTTTTCGACATGTCCCGAATATCCAACATCAGGGTAGCAAAAGCTCCTTACAAACTCTCGCACCATTCCTGTTTGCACCAATTCTTGAAGTCTCTTTCGAGCCATATACTCCACATTCTTAGGGAAAAACTGGTTTTTCAATTCTCGCTTCAGATCCGTCCAAGTCTTAATCGGGCACTCATCATCAACAAACTTGGAGTGCCACCACAGCTTGGCATCCCCTGCAAGGTACATCGATGCCTTTGCTACCTTGTCTTCCTCTGAATCCGTGTGTACAGCTCGAAAGTACCACTCCATGTCAAATAAGAAATTTTCAAGTTCCTTAGCATCCCTTGCCCCCTCATAGCATCGAGGCTCGGCACCTTGGGCCTTTTTCCTCTTTTTATCGAGCTCAAACCCGATCTGGCCACAGCCATTTGTAGGATGCTCACCTGTGCTCTGAGCTCCTCAAACTCCTTTTGGAGAATGTTCAAGGCATCTCTAGCCTCTTCGCTGATCGTTGTGGAGAGTATCGGATAACTCCCGCTGGGTTGTCTCGATCTCCCTCACTTGGTCTTTAGTCACCATATGAGTTTTCATTGCAGCCACCGCGGCCTCAAGTTCCTCAATTCTCTGTTGATGATTGGGTCCACCACTTGTGGCCATCTCATCCATTTTTCTAGCACTTTTCAACCGTGCTCTGATACCACGTGTCACGGACTAAGCTTTCTCTCAGCAAGCAATAGACCGTGCGGCACTTGAATGGGTGCTCCCAACCAAGTCAGCCTTCAATAGATAGATATCTGAACAAATAACCATAAGCCATGGTTAGTCCCAAGCATTCACAATAAGACACAATATATCGAGATCGATCTCAAGCACACACACAAGAAGGCATATTCGCATCGAGAAAAAGAAAAACACATCGAGGCAACAATCAGGACATTCAATTGGGGTGAGTTTTATTATAGTTGGGAATCATACATCAGGACCTCCCACCATCACCAGGGCCAGGGGGCAGCCCTTGGTGGGTGGCCTAGGCTCGCATAGCAACTGGTGAGACAGCCCAACACTATGCTGCCAGCTCACCCCCTAAAGAGCCTTAGAGATTTTAGAGCTATGCTACCAGTAACCATTACAATGTTTGAAATGGGGACACTTTTCCTAGCACAAGGGATCTACCCAGCCATGGCCCTATACATGGGTGGCTTATGGCAACCTAAGTCCCGGTCATGGCCCTATACAAGGTTGGCTCATGACACCCGTCTTGCGCATTATGCCTTTCCGGCCAGCTCAGCGCCCGCACGCTCATTTCATGGGTTGACTTAGGCATACGGAGTTCATTCCTAGTCTAAGATCAGACCGGATCGAGGGTTGCGGTAGTAGGATCGACAGCATACAGGGGGGACTGGATCGATCCTCGGTTTATGCATTCTGCCTCTCCGGTCGGTTGAGCTCCCGTACGCTCGTTTTGTAGGTTGGCTTAGGCATACGGAGTTCATTCCATGTCTAAGCATACAGAGTTCATTCCTAGTCTAAGATCATATCGGATTGAGGGTTGCGGTAGCAGGACTAGCAGCAGGACTGGCAGTACGTAGGGGGGACCGGGTCGATCCCGGGCTTACGCATTCTGCCTCTCGGTCGACTGAGCGCTCACACGCTCGTTTCGTGGGTTGACTTAGGCATACGGAGTTCATCCCCAGTCTAAGCATACGAAGTTCATTCCCAGTCTAACCTCGGACTGGATCGAGGGTTACGGTAGTAGGATTGGAAGCACGCAGGGCAGACCGGGTCGATCCTCGACTTACGCATTCTGCCTCTCCGGCCGATTGAGCACCTACACGCCCGTTTCATGGGTTGGCTTAGGCATAGGGAGTTCATTCCATGTCTAAGCCCCAGCCAGACTGAGGGTTGTGGTAGCAGGACCGGCAGCACGCAGAGGGGGACCAGGCCGATCCTCGGCTTGCGCATTATGCCTCTTCGATCGGCTCAGTGCCCGTACACTCGTTTCGTGGGTTGACTTATGCATACAGAGTTCATTCCCAGTCTGAGATCAGATCGGACCGAGGGTTGCGGCAGTAGGATCTACAGCACGCAGGGGGGACCCGGCCGATCCCTGGCTTGTGCATTCTGCCTCTCTGGCCGGCTGAGCGCCCGTACGCTCGTTTCATTTGTTGGCTTAGGCATACGGAGTTCATTCCATGTCTAAGCATACGGAGTTCATTCCTAGTCTAAGATTTTTGAGCCACGATGCACATGCTGGGCTCAGGCATGTGTTGGTGCAGCATTTTTTTCACCTGGGGCATCATCGTCGAAGCATCGTCGGAGCATCGTTTGGAGAGCCTAACCGGTGGCATTGGGGGTTCCGACGATTGGGGGGCCAGGGGGTGTGCGCACATGATGTGCAATGGGTGCTGGTACTTGGCCCTTATATTGGCCCCCTATCCCTCATCAAACCTTGAGAACTGACACCCCCCTTAAAGAGCATTTGGGATTTTATAGGTTTGCTGCCAGTAGCCATTAAAGTGTCTGAAATGGGGACACTTTTTTCAAACGGTCACAAAATCTTCTCCACTTCGAGTTTTTAGCTGAATTTTTTTGTGCATGCCAAAAAAAATACAAGGATCACCTCTACCAAATTTGGGGACAAAACTCTTTCTAAAAAAATTTAAAAAAATCTTGAACCGCAAAGAGTTTTAAAAATCATGAAAAATAGAAAACGGGTCGTCTTACCACGAAACTTCACATGAAGGCTTAGGGGACCATTGTATGAATTTACAAGCCATAAAAATGGCATTGCCATGGTAGAAATATGAAGATGTGCTCGAACCCACCTACCATCCGTTCAATCCTCGACTTACGCATCCTGCCTCTCTGGTCGGTTGAGCGCCTGCATGCTCGTTTCGTGGGTTGACTTAGCATACGGAGTTCATTCTCAGTCTAAGATGGGACTGAATTGAGGGTTGCGGTAGCAAGATCGATAGCAAGCAGGAGAGACTGGGTCGATCCCCAGCTTACGCATTTTGCCTCTCCGGCCAGTTGAGCACCCGTAAGCCCGTTTCATGGGTTGGCTTAGGCATAGAGAGTTCATTCCATGTCTAAGCCCCAACCGGACCGAGGGTTGTGGCAGCGAGACTGGCAGCATACAGAGGGGGACTGGGCTGATCCCCTGCTTACGCATTATGCCTCTCCGGTCAGCTCAGCACCCGAACGCTCATTTTATGGGTTGGCTTAGGCATACGGAGTTCATTCCATGTCTAAGCATACGGAGTTCATTCCCAGTCTAAGATTTTGAGCCACGATGTACATACTGGGCTCGGGCATGTGCTCATGCCACATTGTTTTCGCCTGGGCCACCATCGTCGGAGCATCGCCAGAGAGCCTAACCGATGGGCATTAGGGGTTCCGGTGATTGGGGGGTCGGGGAGTGTGCGCACATGATGTGTGATGGGTGCTGGTACTTGGCCCTTATATTGGCCCCCTATCCCTCCTCAAACCTCGAGAACTCACACCCCCTTAAAGAGCATTTCAGATTTTATAGGTTTGTTGCCAGTAGCCATTAAAGTGTCTGAAATGGGCACACTTTTTTCAAACGGTCACAAAATCTTCTCCACTTTGAGTTTTTAGCTAAATTTTTTTGTACATGCCAAAAAAAATACAAGGATCACCTCTACCAAATTTGGGGACAAAAATCTTTCTAAAAAAATTTAAAAAAATCTTGAACCGCAAAAAGTTTTAAAAATCATGAAAAATAGAAAACGGGTCGTCTTGCCACGAAACTTCACATGAAGGCTTAGGGGACCATTGTATGAATTTACAAGCCATAAAAATGGCATTGCCATGGTAGAAATATGAAGATGTGCTCGAACCCACCTACCACCCGTTCAATCCTCGACTTACGCATCCTGCCTCTCTGGTCGGCTGAGCGCCCGCACGCTCGTTTCGTGGGTTGACTTAGCATACGGAGTTCATTCTCAGTCTAAGATGGGACCGAACCGAGGGTTGCGGTAGCAGGATCGATAGCAAGCAGGAGGGACTGGGTCGATCCCCAGCTTACGCATTTTGCCTCTCCGGCCGGTTGAGCACCCGTAAGCCCGTTTCATGGGTTGGCTTAGGCATAGAGAGTTCATTCCATGTCTAAGCCCCAACCGGACCGAGGGTTGTGGCAGCGGGACCGGCAGCACACAGAGGGGGACTGGGCCGATCCCCTGCTTGCGCATTATGCCTCTCCGGTCAGCTCAGCACCCGAACGCTCATTTTCATGGGTTGGCTTAGGCATACGGAGTTCATTCCATGTCTAAGCATACGGAGTTCATTCCCAGTTTAAGATCAAATCGAATCGAAGGTTGCGGTAGCAGGACCAGCAGTAGGATCGACAGCACACAGGGGCGACCGGGCCGGTCCTCGGCTTACGCATTCTGCCTTTTCGGCTGGCTAAACGCCCGCACGTTCGTTTCGTGGGTTGGCTTAGGCATACGGAGTTCATTCCATGTCTAAGCATATGGAGTTCATTCCCAATCTAAGATCGGACCAGATCAAGGGTTGCGATAGTAGGACCAGCAGTAGGATCGGCAGCACGCAGGGGGGGATCGGGTCGATCCCCAGCTTGCGCGTTCTACCTCTTCGATCGGTCGAGCGCCCGCACGCTCGTTTCGTGGGTAGGCTTGGGCATACGGAGTTCATTCCATGTCTAAGCATACAGAGTTCATTTCCAGTCTAAGATCAGATTGGACTGAGGGTTGCAGCAGCAGGATCGACAGCACGTGGGAGGGACCAGGCTGATCCTCAGCTTGCGCATTCTGCCTCTCCGACCGGCTGAGCACCCGCACACTCGTTTCGTGGGTTGGCTTAGGCATACGGAGTTTATTCCATGTCTAAGCATACGGAGTTCATTCCCAGTCTAAGATTGGACCGGACCGAGGGTTACGACAGCAGGACTAGCAGCAGGATCGACAGCATGCAGGGTGGATAGGCCGATCCCCGGCTTGCGCATTCTGCCTCTCCGGTTGGTTGAGCACCCGTACGCTCATTTCGTGGGTTGGCTTAGGCATACGGAGTTCATTCCATGTCTAAGCCCCAGCCAGATCGAGGGTTATGGCAGCAGGACCGGCAGTGGGATCGGCAACATGTAGAGGGGGACCGAGCTGATCCTCGGCTTGCGCATTCTACCTCTCCGACCGCCTTTCGGTCGATCGAGCACCCTTATGCTCGTTTCACGGGTTGACTTAGGCATACGGAGTTCATCCCCAGTCTAAGTATATGGAGTTCATTCCCAGTCTAAGATCAGATCGGACGGAGGGTTGCCACAGCAAGATCGCCAGCACGTAGAGAGGACCGGGCTGATCCCCGGCTTGTGCATTCTATCTATCCGGTCGACTGAGCACCCAGCCGGACCGAGGGTTGTGGCAGCAGGACCGACAGCCCTTAGAGGGGGATCGGGTCGATCCCCGGCTTGCGCATTATGCCTCTCCGGCTGGCTCAACACCCGCACGCTCATTTCGTGGGTTGACTTAGGCATATGGAGTTCATTCCTAGTCTAAGATCGGACCGGACCGAGGGTTGTAGCAGCAGGATCGACAGCATGTAGGGGGGATCGGGTCGGTTCCCGGCTTACACATTCTACCTCTCTGACCGGCTGAGCGTCGGCACGTTCATTTCATGGGTTGGCTTAGGCATACAGAGTTCATTCCATGTCTAAGCATATGGAGTTCATTCCCAGTCTAAGATCGGATCGAACCGGGGGTTGCGACAGCAGGACCAGCAACAGGATCAACAACATGCAAGGGGGGATCAGGCCGATCCTCGGCTTGCGCATTCTGCCTCTTCGACCTACTGAGCACTCGCACGCTCATTTTGTGGGTTGGCTTAGGTATATGGAGTTCATTCCATGTCTAAGCCCCAATCGGACCGAGGGTTGTGACAGCAGGACCGACAGTGGGATCGACAGCACGTAGAAGGGGACCGAGCTTATCCCCGGCTTGGGCATTATGCCTTTCTGGTTGACTCAGCGCGCGAACACTTGTTTCGTGGGTTGACTTAGGCATACAGTGTTCATTCCCAGTCTAAGATCGAACCGGACCGAGGGTTGCGACAGCAGGATCGACAACACGCTGGGGGGACCAGTCGGTCCCTGGCTTGTGCATTCTGCCTCTCCGACTGGCTGATCGCTTGCACGCTCGTTTCGTGGGTTGGCTTAGGCATACGAAGTTCATTCCATATCTAAGCATACGAGTTCATTCCCAGTCTAAGATCGGATCGGACCGAGGGTTACGGCAGCAAGACCAGCAGTAGGATCGACAGCACGTAGGGGGGACCGGGTCAATCTTCGACTTGTGCATTCTACCTCTCCGATCGGCCTCTTCGGCCGGCTGAGCGGCCGTACGCTCGTTTTATGGGTTGACTTAGGGATACAGTGTACATCCCTAGTCTAAGCATGTGGAGTTCCTTCCAAGTCTAAGATCAAACCGAACCGAAGGTTTCGGTAGCAGGATCAGTAGCACGTAGGGGGGATCGGGCCGATCCTCAGCTTGCGCATTCTACCTCTCCGGCCGGCTGAGCACCCGCACGCCCATTTCGTGGGTTAGTTTAGGCGTAAGGAGTTCATTCCATGTCTAAGTCCTAGCCAGACCAAGGGTTGTGGCAGCTGGACTGGGAGCACGTAGAGGGGGACCGGGCCAATCCCTGGCTTGCGCATTCTGCCTCTCCGACCGACTGAGCGCCCGCACACTCATTTCATGGGTTGGCTTAGGCATACAGAGTTCATTCCATGTCTAAGCATACGGAGTTCATTCCCAGTCTAAGAGTTTGAGCCATGGTGCACATGCTGGGCTAGGGCATGTGCTGGTGCCGCATTTTTTCGCCCGGGGCACCATCACCGGAACATCGTCAGAGAGCCTAACTGGCGGCATTAGGGGTTCCGACGATTGGGGGGCCGGGGGGTGTGCGCACATGATGTGCGATGGGTACTGGTACTTGGCCCTTATATTGGCCCCCTATCCCTCATCAAACCTCAAGAACTCACACCCCCTTAAAGAGCATTTGAGATTTTATAGATTTGCTGGCAGTAGCCATTAAAGTGTCTGAAATGGGCACACTTTTTTCAAATGGTCACAAAATCTTCTCCACTTTGAGTTTTTAGCTGAATTTTTTGTGCATGCCAAAAAAAATACAAGGATCACCTCTACCAAATTTGGAGACAAAACTCTTTCTAAAAAAATTTTAAAAAATCCCGAACCGCAAAAAGTTTTGAAAATCATGAAAAATAAAAAATGGGTCGTCTTGCCACGAAACTTCACATGAAGGCGTAGGGGACCAATGTATGAATTTACAAGCCATCAAAAAGGAATTGGCATGGCATAAATATGAAGATGTGCTTGAACCCACCTACCACCCGTTCGATCCCGGGCTTACGCATCCTACCTCTTTGGTCGGCTGAGCATCCGCACGCTCGTTTCATGGGTTGACTTAGGCATATGGAGTTCATCCCCAGTCCAAGCATACAAATTTCATTCCCAGTCTAAGATCGAGCCAGATCGAGGGTTACAGTAGCAGGATCAGCAGCACGCAGGGGGGACCGGGTCGATCCTCGACTTGCGCATTCTGCCTCTCTGGCTGGCTGAACGCCCGCACGCCCGTTTCGTGGTTGGCTTAGGCATAGGGGGTTGATTCCATGTCTAAGCCCCAATCGGACTGAGGGTTGTGGCAGCGGGATCGGTAGCATGCAGAGAGGGATCGGGCCGATCCCCAGCTTGTGCATTATGCCTCTCCGACCGACTTAGCACCCGTACGCTCATTTTGTGGGTTGACTTAGGCATACGGAGTTCATTCCCAGTCTAAGATCAGACCGGATCGAGGGTTGCGACAGCAAGATTGACAGCATGCAGGGGGGACCGATCCGGTCCTCGACTAGCGCATTCTGCCTCTCTGGTCGGTTGAGCGTCCACACGCTCGTTTTGTGGGTTGGCTTAGGCATACGAAGCTCATTCCATGCCTAAGCATATGGAGTTCATTCCCAATCTAAGATCGAATCAGACCAAGAGTTGTAGCAGTAGGAACAGCAGCACGCAGAGGGGATCGGGTCAATCCTCGGCTTATGTATTCTGCCTCTTCGGCAGGCTGAGCGCCCGTACGCACGTTTCGTGGGGTGGTTTAGGCATATGGAGCTCATTCCATGTCTAAGCCCCAACCGGATTGAGGGTTGTGGCAGCAGGACCGGCAACAGGATCGCCAGCACGCAGAAGGGGATCAAGCTGATCTTTAACTTGCGTGTTATGGCTCTCCGACCGGCTTCTCTGGCCAGTTGAGCACCGACACACTCATTTCGTTGGTTGACTTATGCATACGGAGTTCATCCCCAGTCTAAGCATACGGAGTTTATTCCTAATCTAAGATCGGATCGGATCGAGGGTTGCGGTAGCAGGATCGGTAGCACGCAGGGGGACCGGGCCTATCCCCGTCTTGCCCATTCTGCCTCTTCGGTTGGCTGAGCGCCAGCGCACCCGTTTCGTGGGTTGACTTAGAAATAGGGAGTTCATTCCATGTCTAAACCCCAGCCGGATCGATGGTTGTGGTAGCGAGACTGGCAGCACACAGAAAGGGACTGGGTCGATCCTCGGCTTGCGCATTACGCCTCTTCGACTGACTCAGCACCCAAACGGTCATTTCCTGGGTTGATTTAGGCATACAGAGTTCATTCCCAATCTAAGATCAGATCGGACCAAGGGTTGCGGCAGTAGGATCGACAGGACGCAGGGGCCATCGGGCCAATCCCCAGTTTGCGCATTCTGCCTCTCCGATCGGCTGAGCGCCCGCACGCTCGTTTCATGGGTTCGCTTAGGCATACAGAGTTCATTCCATGTCTAAGCATACGGAGTTCATTCCCAATCTAAGATCAGATCAAATTAAGGGTTGCAGAAGCAGGATCGACAGCACGTAAGGGGGGACTGGGCCGATCCCCAACTTGCGCAATCTGCCTCTTCGATCGGTTGAGGGCCCGCACGCTTGTTTCATGGTTTGACTTAGGCATACAGTGTTCATCCCCAGTCTAAGCATACAGAGTTCATTCCCAGTCTAAGATCGGATCGGATCGAGGGTTGCGGCAGTAGGATCGGTAGCACGTAGGGGGATCGGGCCGATCCCTGAATTACGCATTCTGCCTCTTCGGCCGACTGAGAGCCCGCACATCCGTTTCATGGGTTGGCTTAGGCATAGGGAGTTCATTCCATGTCTAAGCCCCAGCCGGACCGAGGGTTGTGGTAGCAGGACTGGCAGTATGCAAAGGGGGACCAGGTCGATCCTCGGCTTGCGCATTATACCTCTCCGACTGACTCAACACCCGAACGCTCGTTTTATGGGTTGACTTAGGCATACGAAGTTCATTCCCAGTCTAAGATCGGATCAGAACGAGGGTTGCAATAGTAGGATCGACAGCACACAGGGGGCATCGGACCGATCCCCGACTTGCGCATTCTGCCTCTCCGATTGGCTGAGTGCCCGTACGCTCATTTCGTGGGTTCGCTTAGGCATACGAAGTTCATTCCATGTCTAAGCATACGGAGTTCATTCCCAATCTAAGATCGGATCAGACCGAAGGTTGTGGCAGCAGGACCAACAGCAGGATCGGCAGCACGTAGGGGGGACCGGGCCGATCCCAGGCTTGCGCATTCTGCCTCTCCGGCCGGCCTCTCCGATCGGCTGAGCGCCCGACGCTCGTTTCGTGGGTTGACATAGGCATACGGAGTTCATTCCCAGTCTAAGCATATGAAGTTCATTCCCAGTCTAAGATCGAACCGGACTGAGGGTTACGGCTGCAAGATCGATAGCAAGCAGGGGGGACCGAGTCGATCCTCGATTTATGCATTTTGCCTCTCCGGCTGACTGAGTGCCCGCACGCCCGTTTCGTGGGTTGGCATAGGCATAGGGAGTTCATTCCATGTCTAAGCCCCAGTCAGACCGAGGGTTGTGGCAGCAGGACCGGTAGCACGTAAAGGGGGACTGGGCCGATCCCCAGCTTGTGCATTCTGCATCTCCGACCGACTGAGCGCCCGCACGCTCGTTTCGTGGGTTGGCTTAGGCATACGAAGTTCATTCCATGTCTAAGCATACAGGGTTCATTCCCAGTCTAAGAGTTTGAGCCACGGTGCACATGCTGGGCTCGGGCATGTGCTGGTGCCACATTTTTTTTACTCGGGGCACCATCATCGGAGCATCGCCGAAGAGCCTAACCGGCGGCATTGGGGGTTCCGGTGATTGGGGGGGCCGGGGGTTGTGCGCACATGATGTGCGATGGGTGTTGGTACTTGGCCCTTATATTGGCCCCCTATCCCTCATCAAACCTCGAGAACTCACACTCCCTTAAAGAGCATTTGAGATTTTATAGGTTTGCTGCCAGTAGCCATTAAAATGTCTGAAATGGGGACACTTTTTTCAAACAGTCACAAAATCTTCTCTACTTCGAGTTTTTAGCTGAATTTTTTTGTGCATGCCAACAAAAATACAAGGATCACCTCTTCCAAATTTGGGGACAAAACTCTTCCTAAAAAATTTTAAAAAATCCCGAACCGTAAAAAGTTTCAAAAATTGTGAAAAATAAAAAACGGGTCGTCTTGCCACGAAACTTCACATGAAGGCGCAGAGGGGGATCGGGCCGCTCCCCGGCTTACGCATTATGCCTCTTCGACCAGCTCAACGCCTGCACGCTCGTTTCGTGGGTTGAGTTAGGCATATAGAGTTCATTCCTAATCTAAGATCGAACTGGACCGAGGGTTGCGATAACAGGATCGATAGCACACAGATGGGGATCGACCTGGTCGCCGGCTTGTGCATTCTGCCTCTCCAGCTGGTTGAGTGACCACACGCTCGTTTCATGGGTTGGCTTAGGCATACGGAGTTCATTCCATGTCTAAAAAAATTTTAAAAAATCTCGAACCGTAAAAAGTTTTAAAAATCATGAAAAATAGAAAACGGGTCGTCTTGCCACAAAACTTCACATGAAGGCTTAGGGGACCATTTTATGAATTTACAAGCCATAAAAATGGCATTGGAACATCAAAAATATGAAGATGTGCTTGAACTCACCTACCACCCATTTGATCCTCGGCTTGCACATCCTGCCTCTTTGGTCGACTGAGAGTCCGCACGCTCATTTCGTGGGTTGACTTAGGCATACAGAGTTTCTCCCCAGTCTAAGCATACGGAGTTCATTCCCAGTCTGAGATCAGACCAGATCGAGGCTTACGACAACAGGATCGACAGCACGCAGGGAGGACCGGGCTGATCCTTGGCTTGCGCATTCTGCCTTTACGACTGGCTGAACGCCCACACGCCCGTTTCATGGGTTGGCTTAGGCATAGGGAGTTCATTGCATGTCTAAGCCCCAACCGGATCGAGGGGTTGTGGCAGCGGGACCAACAGCATGCAGAGGGGGATCGGGTCGATCCCCGACTTGCGCATTATGCCTCTTCGGCTGGCTTAGCACCCACACGCTGGCTTCATGGGTTGACTTAGGCATACGGAGTTCATTCCCAGTCTAAGATCAGACCAGATCGAGCATTGTGATAGCAGGATTGACAGGACGCAAGGGGGACCAGATCGGTCCCCGACTTACGCATTCTGCCTCTCTGACCGGCTGAGCGCCCGCACGCTCGTTTCGTGGGTTGGCTTAGGCATACGGAGTTCATTCCATGCCTAAGCATACGGAGTTCATTCCCAGTCTAAGATCGGACCGGACTGAGGGTTGCAGCAGTAGGACCAGCAGCAGGATCGGTAGCACGTAGGGGGACCTGGTCGATCCCCGGCTTGCGCATTCTACCTCTCCGGCCGACTGAGCCCCCGTACGCCCATTTCATGGGTTGGCTTGGGCATAGGAAGTTCATTCCATGTCTAAGCCCCTACCGGACCAAGGGTTGTGGCAGCGGGACCGATAGCATGCAGAGGGAGACCGAGCCGATCTTCGGCTTGCGCATTATGCCTCTTCGGCTAGCTCAACGGCCGCACACTCATTTTATGGGTTGACTTAGGCATACGGTGTTCATTCCCAGTCTCAGATCAGACCAAACCAAGGGTTGCCGTAGCAGGATCGACAGCACGTAGGGGTGGATCGGGCCAATCCCCAGCTTGCGCATTCTGCCTCTCCGGCTGACTGAGCGCCCGCATGCCCATTTCGTGGGTTGGCTTAGGTGTAGGGATTTCATTCCATGTCTAAGCCCCAACTGGACTGAGGGTTGTGGCTGCAGGACCGGCAGCATGTAGAGGGGGATCGGCCTGATCCCCGACTCGCGCATTATGCCTCTCCGGCCGGCTTAGCGCCCTCACACTCGTTTCATGGCTTGACTTAGGCATACAGAGTTCATTCCATGTCTAAGCGTACGGAGTTCATTCCCAGTATAAGATCAGACCGGACCGAGGGTTGCGATAGTAGGACTAGTAGCAGGCTACGACAGCACGCAGGGGGGAACTGGGTTGATCCCCGGCTTGCGCATTCTATTTCACCGACCGGTTGAGCTCCCGCACACTCGTTTCGTGGGTTGGCTTAGGCATACGGAGTTCATTCCATGTCTAAGCCACAGCCGGATCGAGGGTTGTGGCAACAAGACTGGCAGCGAGATCAGTAGCACGCAGAGGGGGATTGAGTTACTCCCCGGCTTGCACATTATGCCTCTTCGACCGACCTCTCAGGCCGACTGAGTGCCCGCATGCTCGTTTCGTGGGTTGGCTTAGGCATACGGAGTTCATTCCCAGTCTAAGATCAGACCAAACTGAGGGTTGCCGCAGCAGGACCAGCAGTAGGATCGGTAGCACGTAGGGGGGATCGAGCCGATCCCCGACTTGCGCATTCTGCCTCTCCGGCCGACTGAGCGCCCTCACGCCCGTTTCTTGGGTTGGCTTAGGCATATGGAGTTCATTCCATGTCTAAGCATACAAAGTTCATTCCCAGTCTAAGATTGAACTGGATCGAGGGTTACGGCAGCAGGACCAGCACAGGATCGACAGCACGCAGGGGGGACCAGGCCAATCCGCGGCTTGCGCATTCTGCCTCTCCGGTCGGTTGAGCGCCCGCACACTCGTTTCATGGGTTGGCTTAGGCATACAGAGTTCATTCCATGTCTAAGCCCCAGTTGGATCGAGGGTTGTGGTAGCAGGACCGACAGCGGGATCGACAGCACGCAGAGGGGGACCGGGCCGATCCCTGGCTTGCGCATTATGCCTCTCCGGCCGGCTCAGAGCCCGCACGCTTGTTTCATGGGTTCACTTATGCATACGGAGTTCATTCCCAGTCTAAGATCGGATCGAGGGTTACGGCAGCAGGATCGACAGCACGCAGGGGGGACCGGGTCGGTCCCCGGCATACGCATTCTACCTTTCCGACTGGTTGAGCACCCACACACTTGTTTCATGGGTTGGCTGAGGCATACGGAGTTCATTCCCAGTCTAAGATCAGATCGGACCAAGGGTTGTGGCAATAGGACCAGCAAGGATCGATAACACGCAGGAGGGACCGAACCAATCCGTGGCTTGCTCATTCTGCCTCTCCAGCTGATTGAGCGCCCGTACGCTCATTTCATGGGTTTGCTTAGGCATACGGAGTTCATTCCATGTCTAAGCCCCAGCCGGATCAAGGGTTGTGGCAGTAGGACCGGCAATGGGATCGACAGCACGTAGAGGGGGACCGAGCTAATCCCTAGCTTGCGCATTATGCCTCTCCGATCGACCTCTACGGTCGACTGAGCGCCCGTAAGCTCGTTTCGTGGGTTGACTTAGGCATATGGAGTTCATTCCCAGTCTAAGATTGGATCGAATCGAGGGTTGCGGCAGCAAGATTAACAGCACGCAGGGGGATCGGGCCGATCCCCGACTTGCGCATTCTGCCTCTTCGGTCGACTGAGCACCCGCACGCTCGTTTCGTGGGTTGGCTTAGGCATACGGAGTTCATTCCATGTCTAAGCCCCAGTCGAACCAAGGGTTGTGGGGGCAGGACCGACAGCGGGATTAGCAGCACGCAGAGGGGGATCGGGCTGATCCCCGGCTTACGCATTATGCCTCTCTGATCGGCCTCTACGGCCGACCGAGGGCCCGCACGCTCGTTTCATGGGTTGACTTAGGCATACGGAGTTCATCCCCAGTCTAAGCATACGGAGTTCATTCCCAGTCTAAGATCAGACAGGACTGAGGGTTGCGACAGCAGAATCCGCAACACGCAGGGGGGATCGGGTCGATCTCGGCTTGTGCATTCTGCCTCTCCGGCCAGTTAAGCGCCCGCACGCCCGTTTCGTGGGTTGGCTTAGGCATAGGGAGTTTATTCCATGTGTAAGCCCCAGCCAGACTGAGGGTTGTGGCAGCGAGACCGGCAGCACGGAAAGGGGGACCGAACCGATCCCCAGCTTGCGTATTATGCCTCTTCGACTGGCTTAGCACTCGCACGCTCGTTTCGTGTACGGAGTTCATTCCCAGTCTAAGATCGGATCAGACTGAGGGCTGCGGCAGCAGGATTGACAGCACGCAGAGAGGGATCGAGTCAATCCTCAACTTGCGCATTCTACCTCTTCGGCTGGCTGAGCGCCCGTATGCTCATTTCGTGGGTTGGCTTAGGCATACGGAGTTCATTCTATGTCTAAGCATACGGAGTTCATTCCCAGCCTTAGATTTTGAGCCACGGTGCACATGCTGGGCTCGGGCATGTTCTGGTGTCGCATTTTTTTTGCCTGAGGCACCATCGTTGAAGCATCGTCGAAGCATCACCGGAGAGCCTAACCAATGGCATTGGGGGTTCCGACGATTGGGGGGGCCGGGGAGTGTGAGCACATGATGTGCGATGGGTGCTGGTACTTGCGTCACGGGCTCTGACCTTAGACTCAGAAACCGTGTGGCCTTAGGCTTGGAATCTCCTCCTTTATGCCTAAGTCAGCCTAAAACACAAGCGTACGGGCACTAGAACAATGGAAAGGGCTAATTACGCAAGTTAAAGAAAAACAGGATAAGAAGGCAGAATTCTGGAAATGCTTTTGTATTCATTGAAACGGAAGTGTTTGATGGTGTACAAATGAGGGAGGAGCAGCTCTCTATTTATAGTTGAGGCTCTAGCTTACACTTAATGGCAATATCCTTAGAATAAAGGCTAAAATCATGGGATTATACAAATTACAATCAATCAGGATGCTAACTCTTGATTTTCAGGGTCAACCAAATCTGCCAGGATGCTGCTGCTGATCCTGCCTGCTTCCAGAAGCTTCCCTTGCATGTCCAGCACCTTGGGCCCTTCTGGATGTGGTGCGAGCAGCTTGTATGCCAAGCCTTGGTCTCACAGGTTGGCCTGCAAGTTGGGCGGGCGTTCTGAACTCATTTGCTAGGCTTTGCGTGCAGATACCCGCCAGCACACCTGGTCTGCGGGCCTGAACCTATGGCTCACCTGCTGGTGCACCTGATGTGCCTGGCGTGCCCGCCCAGGGTGTGACATTCTCCCTCACCTGATTGCGCAATGCCCTTATTACGTCTTCTGCATGGTACTACCTGATCTGGTTCCTGAACTGCCATAAGTCATCTACTGGTTCCCAACTTGCCACACTGTCTGGAAGTCCCTTTCAGTGCACCAAGTACTCTTGTCTTGGCTTATAGTTCTTCTGTCTCACCTCCCGGTCAGCTATGATGCTGTGGACCTCTTTCTCATATAAGGCCCTTGCTCCCAATGGCGCACGCTTTGACTCTGCCCATCCTGGATCTCTGTCATCCTCATGGAACGGTTTGAGCATGCTCACATGGAACATCGGGTGTACCCTCGGCTTGGGTGGCATATCCAGCTTGTAGGCAACCTTGCCTACCCTCTTGACTACTCGAAAAGGTCCCTCATACCTCTGGACTAGGCCTTTGTGCAACCCCCTATGGCACACAATGGGATGCAGCTTCACCAATACCAAGTCTCCAACCTGGAACTACATGTCCCGCCTATTTTGGTCTGCCCACTTCTTCGACCTCTTGGCCGCCTTGTGTAGACAAACTCTGGCCAAGTCAGTTTGCTCCTGCCATGCCTTGGCAAACTTGTATGCTGCTGGATTCGGCCCTGTATAACTTGCAGCAATCGAATCGGGTGTTAGTGGTTGTTGCCCTGTCACAACCTCAAATGGGCTCTGGTTCGTTACCTCGTTCCTTTGCAAGTTGTAGGAAAATTGCACAATATCTAGCAGCTTTGGCCAGTCCCTTTGTGTGGCACTCACATAGTGCCTAAGGTAGACCTTCAATAGTCCATTCACTCGTTCTGTCTACCCATCGGTCTGTGGATGCATGCTGGTGGAAAAGTTCAAGTCTGACCCCAACAGCTTGAACAACTCAGTCCAGAACCTACTCGTGAAACGCCCGTCCCGATCACTAACAATGGTCTTCGGCACTCCCCAGTACTTAACCATGTTCTTCAGGAACAATCGAGCTGCCTCCTCGGCTGGGCACTCCTTGGTTGCTGGAATGAAGATTCCATACTTGGAAAACCTGTCCACCACTACCATGATGCTTCCAAACCCTTCTGCTTTGGGTAGACCGACTATAAAGTCCAGAGAAACACTCTCCCATGGTCGCTCTGGCACTGGCAATGGCTCCAAGAGACCGCCTGGTTTCTTGAGCTCCACCTTGTCCTGTTGGCACACAAGACAAGTTTTCACATAGGCCTCCACATCATCCCTCATGTGTGGCTAGTAGTACCGATCTTTGATCAACGCCAAGGTACGGCTCACTCCGAGGTGTCCAGCCCACCTTGAATCATGAAATTCTTGCAAAACTTCCTTGCAGCCCGTGCTGCGACACAAACAGTCTACTTCCCCTGGTGTACAGCAAGCCATCCTACAACCAAAACCGCCTAGTCTTACCTTGCTGGGCGTACTCTATCAAAGCCTTGGCTGTAGGATCATGCACAAGTCCCTCCTTGATGTGCGGCACCAGTGACCCCTCTGGTTGGCTAATGGCAGCAAGGTTAGCCTTCTTGCTCAGGGCATCTGCCACTAGGTTCACCCACCTCGGCTTGTACTCCATCTGGAAATCAAATTCTGCAAGAAAATCTTGCCATCTCGCCTGCTTGGGGGACAGCTTCTTCTACGTCTGGAAGTAGCTGGTCGCCACATTGTCCATCCTAACCACGAACCTCGACCCCAACAGGTAATGGCACCAAGTGCGCAAGCAGTGCACCACTGCAGGCATCTCCTTCTCTTGGATCGTGTACTTGCGCTCAATCTCGTTCAGCTTCCTGCTCTCGAACGTGACTGGACGTCCCTCCTACATCAACACGCCCCCTATGGCAAAGTTTGATGCATCCGTATGCACCTCATACGGCTTGGCATGGTCTGGCAAGGCCAAGACTGGCTCCTTGGTCACTGCCCGCTTCAACCTGTCAAAGGCTTCCTGGCACCCTACGCTCCACTCCCATGCTTTCCCTTTCTTGAGCAAGTCAGTCAATGGCGTGGCTATTGTTGAGTGACCTTTGATGAAGCGCCTGTAGTAGTTGACCAGCCCAAGGAAGGATCTCAACTCAGTGACCTTGGCTGGCAGTTGCCACTCCAGGATAGCGTGTATCTTGCCTTCATCCTTGCGTATCTTGCCACCTCCCACTATGTGGCCAAGGAACGAGATCTTCTGCTGGGCGAATGAGCACTTCTCCCTCTTGACAAACAGCTTGTGTGCCTGCAACACCTCGAACACCTATCTCAAGTGGTCTACATGCTCTCCCAAAGTCTAGCTGTAGATCACAATGTCATCCAAATAAACCACAACAAACCGATCAAGGAATGACTGAAGTACCTTGTTCATAAGGGTGCAGAATGTTGCTGGGGCGTTCGTGAGTCTGAAAGGCATCACCAAGAACTCATACAAACCATACCGAGTGACACATGCTATCTTTGGCTCATCTCCCTCTGTGATCTTGACTTGATAGTAGCCTGACCTCAAATCCAGCTTGGTGAACCACCTTGCGCTCCCAAGTTGATTGAACAAGTCCGCAATGAGTGGGATGGGGTACTTGTTCTTGATGGTTAGCTTGTTCAAAGCTCGGTAGTCTATGCACAGCTGCAACAACCCATCATGCTTGCACTGAAATAGAGAGTTCTACCTCTCCGACCGGCCAATCCCCGGCTTGCGCATTCTACCTCTCCGACCGGCCAAGCACCAGCACGCCCGTTTCGTGGGTTGGCTTAGGCATAGGGAGTTCATTCCATGTCTAAGCCCTAGCCGGACCGAGGGTTGTGGTAGCGGGACCGGTAGCACACAGAGGGGGACCAGGCCGATCCTCGGCTTGCGCATTATGCCTCTCTGGCCGGCTCAGTGCCCGCATGCTCGTTTCGTGGGTTGACTTAGGCATACGGAGTTCATTCCCAATCTAAGATCAAACCGGACCGAGGGTTGCGGCAGCAGGATCGACAGCACGAAGGGGGGATCAAGTTGATCCCCGGCTTGCCTATTCTACCTCTCTGGTCGGTTGAGCACCCGTACGCTTGTTTCGTGGGTTGGCTTAGGCATACGGAGTTCATTCCATGTCTAAGCATACGGAGTTCATTCCTAGTCTAAGATCGGATCGGACCGAGGGTTGCGGTAACAGGACCAGTAGTAGGATCGACAGCACGCAGGGGGGATCGGGCCGATCCCTGGCTTGCACTTTCTGCCTCTCTGGCCTGTTGAGCACCCGTACACTCGTTTTGTGGGTTGGCTTAGGCATACAGAGTTCCTTCCATGTCTAAGCATACAGAGTTCATTCCCAGTCTAAGATCGGATCGGACCGAGGGTTGTGGCAGTAGAACCAGCAGCAGGATCAACAGCACGCAGGGGGGACCGGGTCGATCCCCGACTTACGTATTCTGCCTCTCCAGTCGACTGAGCACCCACACGCTCGTTTCGTTGGTTGGCTAAGGCATACGTAGTTCATTCCATGTCTAAGCCCCAGTCGGACCGAGGGTTGTGACAGCAGGACCGGTAGCGGGATCAGCAACACACACAGGGGGATCAGGCTGATCCTCAGTTTGTGCATTATGCCTCTCTGATCGACTAAGCACCTGCATGCTCATTTCGTGGGTTAACTTGGCATACAAAGTTCATCCCCAATCTAAGCTTACGGAGTTCATTCCCAGTCTAAGATCAGACCGGACTGAGGGTTACGACAGCAGGATCGAAAGCACGTAGGGGGGACCAGGTCGATCCCCAGGTTGCGTATTCTACCTCTCCAGCCAGTTGAGCACCCTGTAGGCCCGTTTCATGGGTTGTCTTAGTCATAGGGAGTTCATTCCATGTCTAAGCCACAGTCGGACCAAGGGTTGTGGCAACGGGATCGGCAGCACACCGAGGGGATCAGACTGATCCCCAGCTTGCGCATTCTGCCTCTCCAGTTGGCTGAGTGCTCGCGCACTCATTTCGTGGGTTAGCTTAGGCATAGGGAGTTCATTCCATGCCTAAGCCCCAGCCAGACCGAGGGTTATGGCAGCGGGACAGGCAGCACGCAAAGGGGGACCAGGCCGATCCCCGACTTGCGCATTATGCCTCTTCGACCGGCTCAGCGCCCACACGCTCCTTTCGTGGGCTGACTTATGCATATGAAGTTCATTCCCAGTCTAAGATCAGATCGGATCGAGGGTTGAGGCAGCAAGATCGACAGTACGTAGGGGGGATCGAGCTGATCCCCTACTTATGCATTCTGCCTCTCTGGCCAACTGAGCACCCGCACGCTCATTTCGTAGGTTGGCTTAGGCATACGGAGTTCATTCCATGTCTAAGCATACGGAGTTCATTCCTAGTCTAAGATCGGATCGGACCGAGGGTTACGGTAACAGGACCAGTAGTAGGATTGACAGCACACAGGGGGGATCAGGCCGATCCCTGGCTTGCATTTTTTGCCTCTCTGGCCTGTTGAGCACCCGTACACTCGTTTTGTGGGTTGGCTTAGGCATACAGAGTTTCTTCCATGTCTAAGCATACAGAGTTCATTCCTAGTCTAAGATCGGATCGAACCGAGGGTTGTGGCAGTAGAACCAGTAGCAGGATCAACAGCACGCAGGGGGGACCGGGTCGATCCCCGACTTACGTATTCTGCCTCTCCAGTCGACTGAGCACCCACACGCTCATTTCGTTGGTTGGCTAAGGCATACGTAGTTCATTCCATGTCTAAGCCCTAGTCGGACCGAGGGTTGTGACAGCAGGACCGATAGCGGGATCAGCAACACACACAGGGGGATCAGGCTGATCCTCAGTTTGTGCATTATGCCTCTCTGATCGACTAAGCACCTGCATGCTCATTTCGTGGGTTAACTTAGGCATACAAAGTTCATCCCCAATCTAAGCTTACGGAGTTCATTCCCAGTCTAAGATCAGACCGGACTGAGGGTTACGACAGCAGGATCGAAAGCACGTAGGGGGGACCAGGTCGATCCCCAGGTTGCGTATTCTACCTCTCCAGCCAGTTGAGCACCCTGTAGGCCCGTTTCATGGGTTGTCTTAGTCATAGGGAGTTCATTCCATGTCTAAGCCACAGTCGGACCAAGGGTTGTGGCAACGGGATCGGCAGCACACCGAGGGGATCAGACTGATCCCCAGCTTGCGCATTCTGCCTCTCCAGTTGGCTGAGTGCTCGCGCACTCATTTCCGTGGGTTAGCTTAGGCATAGGGAGTTCATTCCATGCCTAAGCCCCAGCCAGACCGAGGGTTATGGCAGCGGGACAGGCAGCACGCAGAGGGGGACCAGGTCGATCCCCGACTTGCGCATTATGCCTCTTCGACCGGCTCAGCGCCCGCACGCTCCTTTCGTGGGCTGACTTATGCATACGAAGTTCATTCCCAGTCTAAGATCAGATCAGACCGAGGGTTGAGGCAGCAAGATCGACAGCACGTAGGGGGGACCGAGCTGATCCCCGACTTACGCATTCTGCCTCTCTGGCCAACTGAGCACCCGCACGCTCGTTTCGTAGGTTGGCTTAGGCATACGGAGTTCATTCCATGTCTAAGCATACGGAGTCCATTCCTAGTCTAAGATTTTGAGCCACGATGCACATGCTGGGCTCGGGCATGTGCTGGTGCCACATTTTTTTTGCCCGGGGCACCATCGCCGGAGAGCCTAACCGACAGCATTGAGGGTTCCGGTGATTGGGGGGCCAGGGGGTGTACACACATGATGTGCGATGGGTGCTGGTACTTGGCCCTTATATTGCCCCCTATCCTCATCAAACTCGAGAACTCACACCCCCTTAAAGAGCATTTGAGATTTTATAGGTTTGCTGCCAGTAGCAATTAAAGTGTCTGAAATGGGGACACTTTTTTCAAACGATCACAAAATCTTCTCCACTTTGAGTTTTTAGCTGAAGTGTTTTGTGCATGCCAACAAAATACAAGGATCACCTCTACCAAAATTGGGGACAAAACTCTTTCTAAAAAAATTTTAAAAAATCCTGAACAGCAAAAAGTTTTGAAAATCGTGAAAAATAAAAAACGGGTCGTCTTGCCACGAAACTTCACATGAAGGGTTAGGGGACCATTGTATGAATTTACACGCCATAAAAATGGCATTGGCATGGCAGAAATATGAAGATGTGCTTGAACCCACCTACCACCCGTTCGATCCCTGGCTTGCGCATCCTGCCTCTCTGGTCGGTTGAGTGCCCGTACGCTCATTTCATGGGTTGACTTAGGCATACGGAGTTCATCCCTAGTCTAAGCATACGGAGTTCATTCCCAGTCTAAGATCGGACTGGACCGAGGGTTACGGTAGCAGGATCGGCAGCACGCAGAGGGGACCGGGCCGATCCTCGACTTGCGTATTCTGCCTCTTTGGTCGGCTGAGCGCCTACACGCCCGTTTCATGGGTTGGCTTAGGCATAGGGAGTCCATTCCATGTCTAAGCCCCAGTTAGACTGAGGGTTGTGGCAGTGGGACCGGTAGCACGCAGAGGGGGACCGGGGCGATCCTCGGCTTGCGCATTATGGCTATCCGACCGGCTCAGCGCCCGCACGCTCATTTCGTGGGTTGACTTAGGCATACGGAGTTCATTCCCAGTCTAAGATCAGATCAGATTGAGGGTTATGGTAGTAGGATTGACAGCACACAGGGGGGACCGGGCCATCCCCGGCTTGCGCATTCTGCCTCTTCGGACGGCTGAGTGCCCGTACGCTCGTTTCGTAGGTTGGCTTAGGCATACGGAGTTCATTCCACGTCTACGCATACGAAGTTCATTTCCAGTCTAAGATTTTGAGCCACGATACGCATGCTGGGCTCGGGCATGTGTTGGTGCCGTATTTTTTTTGCCTGGGGCACCATCGTCGGAGCATCGCTGGAGCATCGTCGGAGAGCCTAACCGGCAGCATTGGGGGTTCAGGCGATATGGGGGGCCGGGGGGTATGCGCACATGATGTGCGATGGGTGCTGGTACTTGGCCCTTATATTGGCCCCCTTCCCTTTTCAAACCTCGAGAACTCACACCCCCTTTAAAGAGCATTTGAGATTTTATAGGTTTGTTGCCAGTAGCCATTAAAGTGTCTAAATGGGGACATTTTTTTCAAACGGTCACAAAATCTTCTCCACTTAGAATTTTTAGCTGAAATTTTTTGTGCATGCCAACAAAAATACAAGGATCACCTCTACCAAATTTAGGGACAAAAATCTTTCTAAAAAAATTTTAAAAAATCCCAAACCGCAAAAAGATTCAAAAATCATGAAAAATAAAAAACGGGTCCTCTTGCCATGAAACTTCACATGAATGCTTAGGGGACCATTGTATGAATTTACAAGCCATAAAAATGGCATTGGCATGGCAGAAATATGATGATGTGCTTGAACCCACCTACCACCCGTTCGATCCCCGGCTTATGCATCCTGCCTCTCTGGTCGGCTGAGCGCCCGCACGCTCGTTTCGAGGGTTCACTTGGGCATACGGAGTTCATCCCCAGTTTAAGCATACAAAGTTCATTCCCAGTCTAAGATCGAACCGAATCGAGAGTTGCAACTGCAGGATTAGAGGCACACAGAGGGGATCGGGCCGATCCTCGACTTGCGCATTCTGCCTCTCTGACCGGCTGAGCTCTTGCACGCCCATTTCATGGGTTGGCTTAGGCATAGGGAGTTTATTCCATGTGTAAGCCCCAGTCGGACTGAGGGTTGTGGCAACGGGACCGGCAGCACGCAGAGGGGACTGGGCGGATCCCCGGCTTGCGCATTATGCCTCTTCGGCCGGCTCAGCACCTGCACGCTCGTTTCGTGGGTTGACTTATGCATACGGAGTTCATTCCCAGTCTAAGATCGGACCAGACCGAGGGTTGCGGCAGTAGGATCGACAGCACGCAAGGGGGATCGGGCCGATCCCCGACTTGCGCATTCTATCTCTCCGATCGACTGAACGCCCGCATGCTCATTTTGTGGGTTGGCTTAGGCATATGGAGTTCATTCCCAGTCTAGGCATACGGAGTTCATCCCCAGTCTAAGCATACGGAGTTCATTCCCAGTCTAAGATCGGACCGGATCGAGGGTTGCGACAGAAGGATCGACAGCACGCAGGGGGGACCGAGCCGATCCTCGGCTTGCACATTTTTCCTCTCCGGTTGGTTGAGTGCCCGTACGCCCGTTTCGTGTGTTGGCCTAGGCATAGGGAGTTCATTCCATGTCTAAGCCCCAGTCGGACCGAAGGTTGTGGCAGCGGGACTGGCAGCACGTAGAGGGGGACCGGGTCGATCCCCGGCTTGCGCATTATGCCTCTTCGGTCGGGTCAGCGCCCGCACGCTCGTTTCGTGAGTTGACTTATGCATACGGAGTTCATTCCCAGTCTAAGATCAGACCGAACCGAGGGTTGCGGCAGCAGGATCGACAGCACGCAGGGAGGACCAGGCCGATCCCCGGCTTGTGCATTCTGCCTCTCCGACCAGTTGAGCGCCCGCACGCTTGTTTCGTGGGTTGGCTTAGGCATACGGAGTTCATTCCATGTCTAAGCCCCAGCCGGACCGAGGGTTGTGGCAGTGGGACCGACAGCACGCAGAGGGGTACCGGGCCGATCCTCGGCTTGCGCATTATGCCTCTTCGGCCGGTTCAGCACCCGCACGCTCGTTTCATGGGTTGTGTTAGGCATACGGAGTTCATTCCCAATCTAAGATTGGATCGGACCGAGGGTTGCGGCAGCAGGATCGGTAGCACGCAGGGGGGACCGGGTCGATCCTTGGCTTTTGCATTCTGCCTCTCCGATCGGCTGAGTGCCCGCACACCCATTTCACGAGTTAGCTTAGGCATAGGGAATTCATTCCATGTCTAAACCCCAGCCGGACCGAGGGTTGTGGCAACGGGACTGGCAGCACGTAAAAGGGGACCAGGCCGATCCTCAACTTACGCATTATGCCTCTTCGGCCGGGTCAGTGCCCGCACGCTCGTTTTATGGGTTGACATATGCATACAGGGTTCATTCCAAGTCTAAGATCAGATCGGACTGAGGGTTGTGGTAGCAGGATCGACAACACACAGGGGGGACCGAGCCGATCCCCTGCTTGCGCATTCTGACTCTCCGACCGGCTGAGCGCCCGTACGCTCGTTTCGTGGGTTGGCTTAGGCATACGGAGTTCATTCCATGTCTAGGCATACGAAGTTCATTCCCAATCTAAGATTTTGAGCCACGGTGCACATGCTGGGCTCAGGCATGTGCTGGTGCCGCATTTTTTTCGCCCGGGGCACCATCGTCGGAGCACCGCCGGAGAGCCTAACCGGTGGCATTGGGGGTTCCGACGATTGGGGGGGCCAGGGGTTGTACGATGGGTGCTGGTACTTGGCCCTTATATTGGCCCCCTATCCCTCATCAAACCTCAAGAACTCACACCCCCTTAAAGAGCATTTGAGATTTTATAGGTTTGCTGACAGTAGCCATTAAAGCGTCTGAAATAGGGACACTTTTTTCAAATGGTAACAAAATCTTCTCCACTGCGAATTTTTAGTTGAATTTTTTTGTGCATGCCAACAAAAATACTGGGATCACCTCTACCAAATTTGTGGCCAAAACTCTTTCTAGAAAAATTTTAAAAAATCCTGAACCATAAAAAGTTTCAAAAATCATGAAAAATAGAAAACGGGTCATCTTGCCACGAAACTTCACATGAAAGCTTAGGGTACCATTGTATGAATTTACAAGCCATAAAAATGGCATTGGCATGGCAGAAATATGAAGATATGCTTGAACCCACCTACCACCCGTTCGATCCCCGGCTTGCGCATCCTGCCTCTCTGGTCAGCTGAGCGCCCGCACGCTCGTTTCATGGGTTGACTTAGGCATATGGAGTTCATCCCCAGTCTAACCATATGGAGTTCATTCCCAATCTAAGATCAGACCGGACCGAGGGTTGCGGCAGCAGGATCGATAGCACGTAGGGGGGACCGGGCCGATCCCCGGCTTGCACTTTCTGCGTCTCCGGCCCGCTGAGCGCCCGCACACCCGTTTCATGGGTTGGCTTAGGCATAAGGAGTTCATTCCATGTCTAAGCCCCAGCCAGACCGAGGGTTGTGGCAGCAGGACCGACAGCACGCAGAGGGGGACCGGGCCGATCCTCGGCTTACGCATTATGCCTCTTCGGCCGGCTCAGCACCCGCATGCTCATTTCGTGGGTTGGCTTAGGCATACGGAGTTCATTCCCAGTCTAAGATCAGATTGGACTGAGGGTTGCGACAACAGGATCGACAGCACGCAGGAGGGACCAGGCCGGTCCCCGGCTTGTGCATTCTGCCTCTCCAACCGACTGAGCGCTCGCACGCTCGTTTCATGGGTTGGCTTAGGTATGCGGAGTTCATTCCATGTCTATGCCCCAGTCGGACTGAGGGTTGTGGCAGCAGGATCGACAGCATGCAGAGAGGGATTGGGCTGATCGCTGACTTACGCATTATGCCTTTCCGGTCGGCTGAGTGCCCCACGCTCATTTCGTGGGTTGACTTAGGCATATGGAGTTCATCCCCAGTCTAACCATACAGAGTTCATTCCTAGTCTAAGATCAGACCGGACCGAGGTTTGCGGCAGTAGGATCGGTAGCACGTAGGGGGGCCGGGCCGATCCCCAGCTTGCACTTTCTGCATCTCCGGTCGGCTGAGCGTTCGCACACCCGTTTCATGGGTTGGCTTAGGCATAGGGAGTTCATTCCATGTCTAAGCCCCAGTCGGACTGGGGGTTGTGGCAGCAGGACCGGCAGCACGCAGAGGGGGACCAGGCCGATCCCTGACTTACGCATTATGCCTCTTCGGCCGGCTCAGCACCCGCATGCTCATTTCGTGGGTTGACTTAGGCATACGGAGTTCATTCCCAGTCTAAGATCGGATCGAACCGAGGGTTGCAACAACAGGATCGACAGCACGTAGGGGGGACCAAGTCGGTCCCCGATTTACGCATTCTACCTTTCTAGCTGACTGAGCGCTCGCACGCTCATTTCGTGGGTTGGCTTAGGTATGCGAAGTTCATTCCATGTCTAAGCCCTAGTCGGACCAAGGGTTGTGGCAGCAGGACCGGCAGCGGGATCGACAGCATGCAGAGAGGGATTGGGCTGATCCCCGACTTACGCATTATACCTCTCCGGTCGGCTGAGCGCCCCCACGCTCGTTTCATGGGTTGACTTAGGCATACGGAGTTCATCCCCAGTCTAAGCATACGAAGTTCATTCCCAGTCTAAGATCAGACCGTACCGAGGGTTGCGACAGCAAGATCGATAGCACACAGGGGGGACCGGGTCGATCCCTGGCTCGTGCATTTTGCCTCTCCGCTTGGCTGAGTGCCCGCACGCCCATTTCGTGGGTTGGCTTAGGCATAGGGAGTTCATTCATGTCTAAGCCCCAACCGGACCGAGGGTTGCTGCAGCGGGACCGGCAGCACATAGAGGGGGATCGACAGCATGCAGAAGAGTTCATTCCATGCCTTTTCGACCGGCTCAGCGCCCGCACGCTCGTTTCGTGGGTTGACTTATGCATACGGAGTTCATTCCCAGTCTAAGATTAGACCGGACCAAGGGTTGTAGTAGCAGGATCGACAGCACGTAGGGGGGACCAGGCCGATCCCCGGCTTGCGCATTCTGCCTCTTCGGTTGGCTGAGCGCCCGCACGCTCGTTTCGTGGGTTGGATTAGGCATGCGGAGTTCATTCCATGTCTAAGCATACGAAGTTCTTTCCCAGTCTAAAATTTTGAGCCACGGTGCACAATCTAGGCTCGGGCATGTGCTGGTGCCACATTTTTTTCGCCCGGGGCACCATCGTCGGAGCATCGTCGGAGAGCCTAATGGATGGCATTGGGGGTTCCAACGATTGGGGGGCCGGGGGGTATGCGCACATGATGCGCGATGGGTGCTGGTACTTGGCCCTTTTATTGGCCTCCTATCCCTCATCAAACCTCGAGAACTCACAGCCCCTTAAAAAGCATTTGAAATTTTATAGGTTTGCTGCCAGAAGCAATTAAAGTGTCTGAAATGGGGACACTTTTTTCAAAGGGTCACAAAATCTTCTCCACTTTGAGTTTTTAGCTGAATTTTTTTGTGCAAGCTGACAAAAATAAAAGGATCACCTCTACCAAATTTAGGGACAAAAATCTTTCTAAAGAAATTTTAAAAAATCTCGAACCGCAAAAAGTTTCAAAAATCATGAAAAATAGAAAACGGGTCGTCTTGCCACGAAACTTCACATGAAGGTTTAGGGGACCACTGTATGAATTTACAAGCCATAAAAATGGCATTGGAATGGCAGAAATATGAAGAATGAATTTACAAGCCATAAAAATGGCATTGGAATGGCAGAAATATGAAGATGTGCTTGAACCCACCTACCACCCGTTCGAACCCCCGGCTTGCGCATCCTACCTCTCTGGTCGACTGAGCGCCCACACTTTCGTTTGGTGGGTTGACTTAGGCATACGAAGTTCATCCCCAGTGTAAGCATACGGAGTTCATTCCCAGCCTAAGATCAGACCGGACCGAGGGTTGCGGCGGTAGGACCGACAGCACGTAGGGGGGATCGGGTTGATCCCGGCTTGCGCATTCTGCCTCTCCGACCAGCTGAGTGCCCGAACGCCCGTTTCGTGGGTTGGCTTAGGCATAGGGAGTTCATTCCATGTCTAAGCCCCAGCCGGACCGAGGGTGGTGGCAGCGGGACCGACAGCACGTAGAGGGGGACCGGGCCGATCCCCGGCTTGCGCATTATGCCTCTCCGGTCAACTCAGCGCCCGCACGCTCGTTTCGTGGGTTGACTTAGGCATACAGAGTTCATTCCCAATCTAAGATCAGATCGGACCGATGGTTACGGCAACAAGATCGACAGCACGCAGGGTGGGATCGGGCTGGTCCCCGGCTCACGCTTTCTGTCTCTCCGACCGGCTGAGTGCCCGCACGGTCGTTTCGTGGGTTGGCTTAGGCATAGGGAGTTGATTCCATGTCTAAGCATATGGAGTTCGTTCCCAGTCTAAGATCGGACTGGACCGAGGGTTGCTACAGCATGACCAGCAACAAGATCGGTAGCACGCGGGAGGGATCAAGTCAGTCCCTGGCTTGCGCATTATGCCTCTTCAGCCAGCTCAGCACCCGTCCGCTCGTTTCGTGGGTTGAGTTATTCATGTAGAGTTTATTCCCAGTATAAGATCAGATCGAACCGAGGGTTGTAGCAGCAGGATCGACAGCACACAGGGGGGACCGGGCCGGTCCCCGGCTTCCACATTCTGCCTCTCCAGCCGACTGACTGCCCGCACGCTCGTTTCATGGGTTGGCTTAGGCATGCGGAGTTCATTCCATGTCTAAGCCCCAGCCGGACTGAGGGCTGTGGCAACAGGACCGACAGTGGGATCAGCAGCATGCAGAGGGGGATTGGGCTGATCCCCGGCTTGCGCATTATGCCTCTCCGGCTGGCAGAGCGCCCGCACACTCGTTTCATGGGTTGACTTAGGCATACGGAGTTCATCCCCAGTCTAAGCATACGAGTTCATTCCTAGTCTAAGATCGGACCAGACCGAGGGTTACGATAGTAGGATCGGCAGCACGCAGGGGGGATCGGGCCGATCCCCGGCTTGCGCATTCTGCCTCTCTGGCCGACTGAGCTCCCGTACGCCCATTTCGTGGGTTGGCTTAGGCATAGGGAGTTCATTCCATGTCTAAGCCCTTGCCGGAGTGAGGGTTGTGGCAGCGGGACTGAGAGCACGTAGAGGGGGACCAGGTCGATCCCCAGCTTGCGCATTATGCCTTTTCGGTCGGCTCAGCGCCCGCACGCTCTTTTCGTGGGTTGACTTATGCGTACGGAGTTCATTCCTAGTATAAGATCAGACTGGACCGAGGGTTGGGGGAGCAGGATCGACAGCACACAGGGGGGACCGGGTCGATCCTCAGCTTGCGCATTCTGCCTCTTCGGCTGACTAAGCGCCCGCACGCTTGTTTCATGGGTTGGCCTAGGCATACGGAGTTCATTCCATGTCTAAGCATACAGAGTTCATCCCCAGTCTAAGATTTTGAGCCATGGTGCACATGCTGGGCTCGGGCATGTGCTGGTGCTACATTTTTTTCACCCGGGGCACCATCGCTGGAGCATCGCCTAAGCATCGTCGGAGAGCCTAATCGGTGGCATTGGGGGTTCCGGTGATTGGGGGTCCGAGGCGGTGTGCGCACATGATGTGCGATGTGTGCTGGTACCTGGCCCTTATATTGGCCCCCTATCCATCATCAAACCTCTAGAACTCACAACCCCTTAAAGAGCATTTGAGATTTTATAGGTTTGTTGCCAGTAGCCATTAAAGTGTCTAAAATGGGGACACTTTTTTCAAACGGTCACAAAATCTTCTCCACTTCGAGTTTTTAGCTGAATGTTTTTGTGCAAGCCAAAAAAAATACAAGGATCACCTCTACCAAATTTTGGGACGAAACTCTTTCTAAAAAAATTGTAAAAAATCCCGAACAGCAAAAGGTTTTGAAAATCGTGAAAAATATAAAACGGGTCGTCTTGCCACGAAACTTCACATGAAGGCTTAGGGGACCATTGTATGAATTTACAAGCCATAAAAATGGCATTGGCATGGCAGAAATATGAAGATGTGCTTGAACCCACCTACCACCCGTTCGATCCCTGGCTTGCACATCCTGCCTCTCTGGTCGGCTGAGCGCCCGCACGCTCGTTTGGTGGGTTGACTTAGGCATACGGAGTTCATCCCCAGTCTATGCATACGGAGTTCATTCCTAGTCTAAGATCGAACCAGACTGAGGGTTGTGGCAGTAGGATCGACAGCACGCAGGGGGGATCGGGCCGATCCCCGGCTTGCGCATTCTTCCTCTCCAGCTGGCTAAGCGCCTGCACGTCCGTTTCGTGGGTTGGCTTAGGCATAGGGAGTTCATTCCATGTCTAATCCCCAGTCGGACCGAGGGTTGTGGCAGCGGGATCGGTAGCATGCAGAGAGGGATCGGGTCGATCCCTGGCTTGTGCATTATGCCTCTCCGGTCGGCTCAGCCCCCGCATGCCCGTTTCATGGGTTGACTTAGGCATACAGAGTTCATTCCCAGTCTAAGATCGGACCGGACCGAGGGTTGCGGCAGCAGGATCGACAGCACGCGGGGGGGACCAGGTTGGTCCTCGGCTTGTGCATTCTGCCTCTCTGGCCGGCTGAGCGCCCGTTCGCTCGTTTCATGGGTTAGCTTAGGCATACGGAGTTCATTCCATGTCTAAGCATACGGAGTTCATTCCCAGTCTAAGATCGGATCGAACCGAGGGTTGCGGCAGCAGGACCAGCAACAGGATCGACAGCACGCAGGGGGGGACCGGGCCGATCCCTGGCTTGCACATTTTGACTCTTCGATCGGTTGAGCGCTCGTACACTCGTTTCATGGGTTGTCTTAGGCATACAGAGTTCATTCCATGTCTAAGCCCCAACCGGACTGAGGGTTGTGGTAGCAGGACCGGCAGCGGGATCGACAGCACGGAGAGAGGGATCGAGCTAATCCCCGGCTTACGCATTATGCCTCTCCGGCTGACTGAGCATCCACACGCTCATTTCATGGGTTGACTTAGGCATGCGGACTTCATCCCCAATCTAAGCATACAGAGTTCATTCCCAGTCTAAGATCAAATCAGACCGAGGGTTGCGACAGCAGGATCGGTAGCACGTAGGGGGGACTGGGCTGATCCCTGGCTTATGAATTCTACCTCTTCGGTCGGCTGAGCGCCCGCATGCCCATTTCATGGGTTGGCTTAGGCATAGGGAGTTCATTCCATGTCTAAGCCCCAGTCGGACCGAGGGTTGTGGCAGCGGGACCGGTAACACGCAGAGGGGGACCGAGTTGATCCCCAGCTTGCGCATTATGCCTCTTCGGTCGGCTCAGCACCTACACACTCGTTTCGTTGGTTGGCTTATGCACACAAAGTTCATTCCCAGTCTAAGATCAGACTAGAACGATGGTTACGGTAGTAGGATCGACAGCACGTAGGGGGGACCGGGCTGATCCCTGGCTTGTGCATTCTGCCTCTCCGACCGACTGAGCACCCGCATGCTCGTTTCATGGGTTGGCTTAGGCATACAGAGTTCATTCCATGTCTAAGCATACAGAGTTCATTCCCAGTCTAAGATTTTGAGCCATGCTGCACATGCTGGGCTCAGGCATGTGCTGGTGCTGCATTTTTTTCGCCCAGGGCACCATCGTCGGAGCATCGTCAGAGAGCCTAACCGGCGGCATTGGGGGTTTCGACGATTGGGGGGGCAGGGGGTGTGCGCACATGATGTGCGATGGGTGTGGGTCCTTGGCCCTTATATTATCCTCCTATCCCTCATCAAACCTCAAGAACTCACACCCTCTAAAAGAGCATTTGAGATTTTATAGGTTTGCTGCCAGTAGCCATTAAAGTGTCTGAAATGGGGACACTTTTTTCAAACGGGCGCAAAATCTTCTCCACTTCGAATTTTTAGCTGAATTGTTTTGTGCACGCCAAAGAAAATACAAGGATTACCTCTAAGAAATTTGGGGGCAAAACTCTTTCTAAAATAATTTTAAAAAATCCCGAACCGCAAAAAGTTTCAAAAATCGTGAAAAATAGAGAACGGGTCGTCTTGCCATGAAACTTCACATGAAGGCTTAGGGGACCATTGTATGAATTTACAAGCCATAAAAATGGCATTAGCATGGCAGAAATATGAAGATGTGCTTGAACCACCTACCACCCGTTCGATCCCCGGCTTGCGCATCTTGCCTCTCTGGTCGGCTGAGCGCCTGCACGCTCGTTTCATGGGTTGACTTAGGCATACGGAGTTCATCCCCAGCCTAAGCATACGGAGTTCATTCCCAGTCTAAGATCGGACCGGACCGAGGGTTGCAGCAGCAGGATCGATAGCACGCAGGGGGACTGGGTCGATCCCCGGCTTGTGCATTCTACCTCTTCGATCGGCTGAGTGCCCGCACGCCCGTTTCATAGGTTGGCTTAGGCATAGGGAGTTCATGCCATGTCTAAGCCCCAACCGGACCGAGGGTTGTGGCAGCGGGACCGGCAGCACGTAGAGGGGGATCGGGCCGATCCTCGACTTGTGCATTATGCCTCTCCGGCCAGCTCAGCGCTCGCACGCTTGTTTCGTGGGTTGACTTAGGCATATAGAGTTCATCCCCAGTTTAAGCATACGGAGTTCATTCCAGTCTAAGATCGGATCGGACTGAGGGTTGCGGTAGCAGGACTAGCAATAGGATTGGCAGCACGCAGAGGGGATCGGGTCGATCCCCGGCTTGCGATTCTACCTCTCTGATCGGTTGAGCGCCCGTGTCATGCCCTAGGTGGGCGCGCCAGGCACATCAGGTGCACCAGCAGGTGAGGCAGAGGTTAAGGCCCGCAGACCAGGCGTGCTAGTGGGTATCTGTGTGCAAAGCCTAGCGAACGAGTTCAGAACACCCGCCCAACTTGCAGGCCAGCCCGTGAGACCAAGGCCTGGCATACAAGCTGCCCGCACCACATCCAGAAGGGCCCAAGGTGCTGGACACGCAAGGGAAGCTTCTGGAAGCAGGCAGGATCAGCTGGAGCATCTTGGCAGATTTGGTTGACCCTGAAAATCAAGAGTTAGCATCCTGATTGATTGTAATCTGTATAATCCCATGATTTTAGCCTTTATTCTAGGGATATGCCATTAAGTTGTAGCTGGAGCCTCAACTATAAATAGAGGGCTGCTCCACCCTCATTTGTACACCATCAAACACTTCTGTTTCAGTGAATACAAGAGCATTTCCAGAATTCTATCTTCTTATCCTGTTTCTCTTTAACTTGCGTAATCAGCCCTTCCCATTGTTCTAGTGCCCGCACGCTTGTGTTTTAGGCTGACTTAGGCATAAAGGAGGAGATTCCAAGCCTAAGGCCGCACGGTTTCTGAGTCTAAGGTTGGAGCCCGTGACAGTTGGTATTAGAGCGAGTTCGATTCTACGTGTTTATGTTGTGCAGGTTAGATCGTGATTGAAGAGATGGCATCCCAAAGCGACGTTGCTAGCCAACAACAAGAGGCCCAGGAGCATGGGCGTGGAAGAGGCAAGAAAGCCAGTTCTAGAGATATCTGGTCTATCATGGATGGTAGGCTGGCCAAGGTGGAGGTGACCGTAGGCAACATGGGGGAGAAGCTTGAGGAGGTAGAGACTCACATTGCATCGCTAGACTCCATGGGGGAGGAGATCCAAAGTGAGCTGGAAGCTGCTCTCAACAAAGGCATGGACGTGTTCACCTGAAAGAATCAGACCTTGGAGGCTGAAGTGCTGACCTTGTGCGATGGCATGGAGGCCATGCGCCAGTGGATGGAAGAGCTTGCCAGTGAGCTTGTTGCTTGCAAGACTGCCATTGGGAATGGCATGTTTGCTGGAGTGTCCAAGTCCAGATTGGATGTCCCCAAGCCTAAGGAGTTCAAGGGGACTAGGGCAGCCAAGGAAGTAGACAACTACCTATAGGGTATGGAGCAGTACTTCTAGGCCATGGACATGCAAGACAAGGCGATAAAGGTAAGCACCGCTGCTATGTATCTCATTGATGTAGCCTTATTGTGGTGGAGGCGCAAGTGTGATGATGTCAGGCGTGGGAGCACCAAGATTAGAACCTGGGCAGAGTTCCAAAAGGAGTTCAGAGAACAATTTTACCCGAAGTATACAGATGATGAGGCATGGGCAAAGTTACGCAGGCTGAGCCAGCAAGGGGACATAAGGGAGTATGTCTAGAAATTCTCTGAACTGATGATACAAATCTTGGATCTAGGCGAGAAGGATGCCTTACTTGCTTTCATGGATGGGCTGAAGCCGTGGGTGAAGCATGAGCTACAAAGGAGAGGAATTCATGACTTGGCTAAAGCCATGACTACTGCCGAGGCCTTGATAGAGTTCAAGCCTCTGAACAAGTTCGAGTCTACCAAGCCCAAGGGTAAGGACAAGGGACGGTAGGGATCGAAAAAAGTAGTCCAAGGGGAAAGATCATGACCAGGAGTCCAGGGATGGAGACCGAGACCGTTCAACCAAAGATGGCGAGAGGAAGCCACCAGCAGGCAAGTGGAAAGTAAAAGGGGACCGAAAGCCACTAGCATGCTACCTATGTGGAGGGAGCCACATCGCACGTAATTGCCCACAGAAGGGCAAACTGGCTGCTGTAGACAAAGAGTCTGACGAAGAGCCAGAGTCAGGGGCAGCAAAGCTTGGGTCATTGGTGCTCAATGCTATTCAGAGTAAGGGGAGCCACAAGCCAAAGGGCTTGATGTTTACGGATCTAATGGTTATGGGTCAAAAGGTGAGTGCACTGGTGGACACAGGTGCCTCACATCTTTTTATTTCAGGTGATGGAGCCCGGAAGCTCGACTAAAGGTGCAGAAAGGGATTGGTACCATCAAAACGGTGAACTCCAAGGAGGTTCCAGCCATTGGAGTAGCACGAGGAGTGGAGTTGCAGCTTGGAGACTGGAAAGGCAAGGAGACCATAGAGGTAATACCCCTTGATGACTATGAGTTTGTGATTGGGTTGGATTTCCTTATTTGGATTAATGCCCTCCTTGTGCCTTTTGTCGATTGTGTTTGCATCTTGGATGCACGGTGCCAATGCCTAGTGCCATTGAGGAGAGGGTCCAAAGTTGGGTCACGGGTGGTGTCAGCCATCCAATTTGCCAAGGCAGTAAGCAGACAAAAAGACACCTTCTTGGTAGCCCTGAAATATGATGAGCTAAGGGAAAAGGAGATCGAGTCACCCTTGGAGGTGCTAAAGGTGCTGAAGACCTTTAGTGATGTGATGCCCGCAAAGCTGCTTAGCAAGCTACCACCTAAAAGGGAGGTGGACCACAAGATCGAGCTGGTGTCCGAGGCTAAGCCACCAGTTAGAGCCCCTTACCGAATGTCTCCACCAGAGTTGGAGGAGTTGAGGAAGCAGCTTAAAGAGTTAGTTGATGCTAGCTTCATCAGGCCATCGAAGGTGCCCTATGGTGCATCGGTTCTATTCCAGTGCAAGCATGATGGGTCGTTACGGCTATGCATAGACTACCGAGCTTTGAACAAGCTAACCATCAAGAACAAGTACCCCATCCCACTCATTACGGACTTGTTCGATCAACTTGGGAGCGCAAGGTGGTTCACCAAGCTAGATTTGAGGTCGGGCTACTATCAAGTCAGGATCGCAGAGGGAGATGAGCCAAAGACAGCATGTGTCACTCGGTATGGTTCGTATGAGTTCTTGGTGATGCTTTTCAGACTCACGAATGCCCCAGCAACATTCTGCACCCTTATGAACAAGGTACTTTAGTCATTTCTTGATCGATTTATTGTGGTTTATTTGGATGACATTGTGATCTATAGCCAGACTTTGGGAGAGCATGTAGACCACTTGAGACAGTTGTTCGAGGTGTTACAGGTGCACATGCTGTTTGTCAAGAGGGAGAAGTGCTCATTCGCCCAGCAGGAGATCCCGTTCCTAGGCCACATAGTGGGGGGCAGGATACGCATGGATGAAGGCAAGATACATGCCATCCTGGAGTGGCAACCGCCAGCCAAGGTCACTGAGTTGAGATCGTTCCTTAGGCTGGTTAACTACTACAGGCGCTTCATCAAAGGTCACTCAGCAATAGCCACGCCATTGACTGACTTGCTCAAGAAAGGGAGAGCATGGGAGTGGAGCGCAGGGTGCCAGGAAGCCTTTGATAGGTTGAAGCGGGCTGTGATCGAGGAGCCAGTCTTGGCCTTGCCAGACCATGCCAAGCCGTATGAGGTACATACGGATGCATCAGACTTTGCCATAGGGGACTGTTGATGCAGGAGGGACGTCCAGTCATGTTCGAGAGCAGGAAGCTGAACGAGACTAAACGCAAGTACACAGTCCAAGAGAAGGAAATGACTGCAGTGGTACACTACTTGCGCACTTAGCCCCATTACCTGTTGAGGTCAAGGTTCATGGTGAGGACGAACAATGTGGCGACCAGCTACTTCCAGACGCAGAAGAAGCTGTCCCCCAAGCAGGCGAGATGGTAAGATTTTCTTGCAGAATTTGATTTTTAGATGGAGTACAAGCCAGGACGGGCGAACCTAGTGGCAGACGCCCTGAGCAGAAAGGCTAACCTTGCTGCCATTAGCCAACCAGAGGGGTCACTGGTGCCGCGCATCAAGGAGGGACTTGCGCATGATCCTACAGCCAAAGCTTTGATGGAGTACACCCAGCAAGGTAAGACTAGGCGGTTTTGGTTGCAGGATGGGTTGCTGTACACTAGGGGCAGTAGACTGTTTGTGTCACAGCGTGAGAAGCTCCGCAAGGAAGTTTTGCAAGAATGCCATGATTCAAGGTGGGCTAGACACCCCGGAGTGAGCCACACCCTGGCGCTGATCGAGGATCGGTACTACTGGCCACACATGAGGGACGATGTGGAGGCCTATGTGAAGACTTGTCTTGTGTGCCAACAGGACAAGGTGGAGCTCAAGAAACCAGAGGGTCTCTTAGAGCCATTGCCAGTGCCAGAGTGACCATGGGAGAGTGTTTCTCTAGACTTTATAGTCGGTCTACCCAAAGCAGAAGGGTTTGGAAGCATCATGGTAGTGGTGGATAGGTTTTCCAAGTATGGAATCTTCATTCCAGCAACCAAGGAGTGCCCAGCCGAGGAGGCAGCTCGATTGTTCCTGAAGAACATGGTTAAGTACTGGGGAGTGCCGAAGACCATTGTTAGTGATCGGGATGGGCATTTCACGGGCAGGTTCTGGACTGAGTTGTTCAAGCTGTTGGGGTCAGACTTGAACTTTTCCACCAGCATGCACCACAGATCGATGGGCAGACAGAGTGAGTAAATGGACTATTGGAGATCTACCTCAGGCACTATGTGAGTGCCACACAAAGGGACTGGCCAAAGCTGCTAGATATTGCACAGTTTTCCTACAACTTGCAAAGGAGCGAGGCAACGAACCAGAGCCCATTTGAAGTTGTGACAGGGCAACAACCACTAACACCCGGTTCAATTGCTGCAGGTTATACAGGGCCGAATCCAGCAGCATACAAGTTTGCCAAGGCATGGCAGGAGCAAACTGACTTGGCCAGAGTTTGTCTACATAAGGTGGCCAAGAGGTCGAAGAAGTGGGTAGACCAGAATAGGTGGGACGTGCAGTTTCAGGTTGGAGACTTGGTGTTAGTGAAGCTGCATCCCATTGTGTGCCATAGGGGGCTGCACAAAGGCCTAGTTCGAAGGTATGAGGGACCTTTCCGAGTAATCAAGAGGGTAGGCAAGGTTGCCTACAAGCTGGATATGCCACCCAAGCCGAGGGTACACCTGGTGTTCCATGTGAGCATGCTCAAGTCGTTCCATGAGGATGAGGGAGATCTAGGACAGGCAGAGTCAAAGCGTGCACCATTGGGAGCAAGGGCCTCATATGAGAAGGAGGTCCACAGCATCATAGCTGATCAGGAGGTGAGACAAAAGAATTATCAGCCAAGACAAGAGTACTTGGTGTGCTGGAAGGGACTTCCAGACAGTGAGGTGAGCTAGGAACCAGCAGATGACTTAGGGCAGTTCGGGGACCAGATCAGGCAGTACCATGCAGAAGATGCAATGAGGGCGTTGCACAATTAGGTGGGGGAGAATGTCACGCCCTGGGTGGGTGCGCCAGGCACATCAGGCGTACCAGCAGGTGAGCCAGAGGTTAAGGCCCACAGATCAGGCGTGCTGGCGGGTATCTGTGCGCAAAGCCTAGCAAACGAGTTCAGAACGCCCGCCCAACTTGCAAGCCAGCCCGTGAGACCAAGGCTTGGCATAAAAGCTGCTCGCACCACATCCAGAAGGGCCCAAGGTGCTGGACACGCAAGGGAAGCTTCTGGAAGCAGGCAGGATCAGCTGGAGCATCCTGGCAGATTTGGTTGACCCTAAAAATTAGGAGTTAGCATCCTGATTGATTGTAATCTGTATAATCCCATGATTTTAGCCTTTATTCTAGGGATATGCCATTAAGTTGTAGCTGGAGCCTCAACTATAAATAGAGGGCTGCTCCACCCTCATTTGTACACCATCAAACACTTCTGTTTTAGTGAATACAAGAGCATTTCCAGAATTCTGTCTTCTTATCCTGTTTCTGTTGAACTTGCGTAATCAGCCCTTCCCATTGTTCTAGTGCCTGCACGCTTGTGTTTTAGGCTGACGTAGGCATAAAGGAAGAGATTCCAAGCCTAAGGCCGTACGGTTTCTGAGTCTAAGGTCGGAGCCCGTGATAGTTGGTATCAGAGCGAGTTTGATTCTGCGTGTTTGTGTTGTGCAGGTTAGATCATGATTGAGGAGATGGCATCCCAAAATGACGTTGCTAGCCAACAACCAGAGGCCCAGGAGCATGGGCGTGGAAGAGGCAAGAAAGCCAGTTCTAGAGAACATTATGCCTCTCCGGCCGGCTCAGTGCCCGAATGCTCATTTCGTGGGTTGACTTAGGCATACGGAGTTCATTCCCAGTCTAAGATCGGATCGGACCGAGGGTTGCGGTAGTAGGATCGATAGCACGCAGGGGGGACCGGGCCGATCCCAGGCTTACGCATTCTGCCTCTCCGACCGGCTGAGCGCCCGCACGCTTGTTTCGTGGGTTGGCTTAGGCATACGGAGTTCATTCCATGTCTAAGCATATGGAGTTCATTCCCAGTCTAAGATCGGACCGGACCGAGGGTTGCGGTAGCAGGACTAGCAATAGGATCGGTAGCACGCAGGGGACGATCGGGTCGATCCATGACTTGTGCATTCTGCCTCTACAGCCGGCCTCTCCGATCAGCTGAGCGCCCGCCCGCACGCTCGTTTCGTGGGTTGACTTAGGCATACGGAGTTCATCCCTAGTCTAAGCATACGGAGTTCATTCCCAGTCTAAGATTGGACTGGACCGAGGGTTGCGATAGCAGGATCGGCAGCACGTAGAGGGGACCGGGCCGATCCCGGCTTCCGCATTCTGCCTCTACGGCCGGCTGAGCGCCTGCACGCCCGTTTCCTGTGTTGGCTTAGGCATAGGGAGTTCATTCCATGTCTAAGCCCCAACCAGACCAAGGGATATGGCAACGGGACCGGCAGCACACAAAAGGGGACCGGGCCAATCCCCGGCTTGCGCATTCTGCCTCTCCGGTCGGCTGAGCACCCGCACGCTCGTTTTGTGGGTTGGCTTAAGCATACGGAGTTCATTCCATGTCTAAGCATACGGAGTTCATTCCCAGTCTAAGAGTTTGAGCCATGGTGCACATGTTGGGCTCAGGCATGTGCTGGTGCTGCATTTTTTTTGCCCGGGGCACCATCGCCAGAGCATCGCCGGAGAGCCTAATCGACGGTATTGGGGGTTCAGGTGATTGCGGGGCCCGGGGGGTGTGCGCACATGATGTGCTATGGGTGCTGGTACTTGGCCCTTATATTGGCCCCCTATCCCTCATCAAACCTCGAGAACTCACACCCCCTTAAAGAGCATTTGAGATTTTATAGGTTTGCTGCCAGTAGCCATTAAAGTGTTTGAAATGGGGACACCTTTTTCAAACGGTCACAAAATATTCTCCACTTCGAGTTTTTAGCTGAATTGTTTTGTGCATGCCAACAAAAATACAAGGATCAACTCTACCAAATTTGGGGACAAAACTCTTTCTAAAAAAATTTTAAAAAATACCGAACCGTAAAAAGTTTCAAAAATCGTGAAAAATAGAAAACGGGTCATCTTGCCACGAAACTTCACATGAAGGCTTAGGGGACCATTGTATGAATTTACAAGCCATAAAAATGGCATTGGCATGGCAGAAATATAAAGATGTGCTTGAACCCACCTACCACCCGTTCGATCCCCGGCTTGCGCATCCTGCCTCTCTGGTCGGCTGAGCGTCTGCACGCTCGTTTCGTGGGTTGACTTAGGCATACGGAGTTCATCCCAATCTAAGCATACGGAGTTCATTCCCAGTCTAAGATCAGACCGGACCAAGGGTTGCGGCAGCAGGATCGAAAGCATGCAGGGGGGACCGGGTCGATCCCCGGCTTGCGCATTTTGCCTCTCCGGCTGGCTGAGCTCCCGCACGTCCGTTTCGTAGGTTGGCTTAGGCATAGGGAGTTCATTCCATGTCTAAGTCCCAGCCGGACCGAGGGTTGTGGCAGCCGGACCGACAACAAGTAGAGGGGGACCGGGCCGATCCCCGGCTTGCGCATTCTACCTCTCCGGTCGGCTGAGCGCCTGCACGCTCGTTTCATGGGTTAGCTTAGGCATACGGAGTTCATTCCATGTCTAAGCATACAGAGTTCATTCCCAGTCTAAGAGTTTGAGCCACGGTGCACATGCTGGGCTTGGGCATGTGCTGGTTCCACATTTTTTTCGCACGGGGCACCATCGCCGGAGCATCGTCGGAGCATCGCCTGAGAGCCTAACAGGCGGCATTGGGGTTTCGGCGATTGGGGGGGCCGAGGGGGTGTGCGCACATGATGTGTGTGGGTGCTGGTACTTGGCCATTATATTTGGCCCCCTATCCCTCATCAAACCTCAAGAACTCACACCCTCTTAAAGAGCATTTGAGATTTTATAGGTTTGCTGCCAGTAGCCATTAAAGTGTTTGAAATGGGGACACATTTTTCAAACGGTCACAAAATATTCTCCACTTCGAGTTTTTAGCTGAATTTTTTTGTGCATGCCAACAAAAATAAAAGGATGACCTCTACCAAATTTGGGGACAAAACTCTTTCTAAAAAAATTTTAAAAAATATCGAACCGTAAAAAGTTTCAAAAATCATGAAAAATAGAAAACGGGTCGTCTTGCCACGAAACTTCACATGAAGGCTTAGGGGACCATTGTATGAATTTACAAGACATAAAAATGGCATTGGCATGGCAGAAATATGAAGATGTGCTTGAACCCACCTACCACCCGTTCGATCCCCGGCTTGCGCATCCTACCTCTCTGGTCGGCTGAGCGTCGGCAAGCTCGTTTCGTGGGTTGACTTAGGCAAACGGAGTTCATCCCAGTCTAAGCATACGGAGTTCATTCCCAGTCTAAGATCAAACCGGACCAAGGGTTGCGGTAGCAGGATCGAAAGCATGCAGGGGGGATCGGGTCGATCCCCGGCTTGCGCATTCTGCCTCTCTGGCTGGCTGAGCGCCCGCACGCCCGTTTCGTAGGTTGGCTTAGGCATAGGGAGTTCATTCCATGTCTAAGTCCCAGCCGAACTGAGGGTTGTGGCAGCCAGACCGGCAGCAAGCAGAGGGGGACTGGGCCGATCCTCGGCTTGCGCATTCTACCTCTCCAGCCGGCTGAGCACCTGCACGCTCATTCATGGGTTGCCTTAGGCATACGGAGTTCATTCATGTCTAAGCATTCAGAGTTCATTCCAGTCTAAGAGTTTGAGCCACGGTACACATGCTGGGCTTGGCATGTGCTGGTTTCAACATTTTTTTCGCCCGGGCAACCATCGTCGGAGCATCGCCTGAGAGCCTAACAGGCGGCATTGGGGTTCCGACGATTGGGGGGGCCGAGGGGGTGTTCACACATGATGTGCTATGGGTGCTGGTACTTGGCCCTTATATTGGCCCCCTATCCCTCATCAAACCTCAAGAACTCACACCCCCTTAAAAAGCATTTGAGATTTTATAGGTTTGCTGCCGGTAGCCATTAAAGTGTTTGAAATGGGGACACTTTTTTCAAACAGTCACAAAATCTTCTCCGCTTTGAGTTTTTTGCTGAATTTTTTTGTGCATGCCAACAAAAATGCAAGGATCACCTCTACCAGATTTGGGGACAAAACTCTTTCTAAAAAAATTGTAAAAAATCTTGAACCGTAAAAAGTTTCGAAAATCATGAAAAATAGAAAACGGGTCGTCTTGCCACGAAACTTCACATGAAGGCTTAGGGGACCATTGTATGAATTTACAAGCCATAAAAGTGGCATTGGCATGGCAGAAATATGAAGCCGTGCTTGAACTCACCTACCACCTGTTCGATCCCCGGTTTACGCATCCTGCCTCTCTGGTCGGTTGAGCATCTGCACGCTCGTTTTGTGGTTTGACTTAGGCATACGGAGTTCATCCCCAGTCTAAGCATACAGAGTTCATTCCCAGTCTAAGATTGGATCAGGTCGAGGGTTGCGACAGCAGGATCGATAGCACGCAGGAGGGGCTGGTTCGATCTTCGGCTTGCGTATTCTGCCTCTCCGACCGGCTGGGCACCCGCATGCCTGTTTCATGGGTTGGCTTAGGCATAGGGAGTTCATTCCATGTCTAAGCCCCAGTCAAACCGAGGGTTGTGGCAGCGAGATCGACAGCACGCCGAGGGGGATCGGGCCGATCCCCGGCTTGCACATTATGCCTCTCCGACCTGCTCAGTGCCTGTACGCTCGTTTCATGGGTTGACTTAGGCATACGGAGTTCATTCCCAGTCTAAGATCGGACCGAACTGAGGGTTGCGATAGCAGGATCGACGGCACGCAGGGGGATCGTGCCGATCCCCGGCTTGCACATTCTGCCTCTCCGACCGGCTGAATGGCCACACACTCATTTCATGGGCTGGCTTAGGCATACGGAGTTCATTCCCAGTCTAAGATCGGACCAGACCGAGGGTTGCGACAGCAGGACCAGCAGTAGGATCGGCAGCACTGGGAGGGACCAGCCCAATCCTCGGCTTACGCATTCTACCTCTCCGATCGGCTGAGCGCCCGTACGCTCGTTTCATGGGTTGGCTTAGGCATACGGAGTTCATTCCATGTCTAAGCCCCAACTAGACCGAGGGTTGTGGTAGTAGGACCGATAGCGGGATCGACAACACATAGAGGGAGACCAGGCTGATCCCCGGCTTACGCATTATGCCTCTTCGGTCGACTCAGACCCGCACCCTCGTTTCATGGGTTGACTTAGGCATATCAGACTAGATCGAGGGTTGTAGCAGTAGGATCGATAGAATGCAGGGGGGACCAAGTCGATCCTCGGCTTGCTCATTCTGCCTCTCCAACCGGCTGAGTGCCCGCATGCTCGTTTTGTGGGTTGGCTTAGGCATACAGAGTTCATTCCATGTCTAAACCCCAACTGGACCAAGGGTTGTGGTAGCAGGACCAGCAGCGGGATTGGTAGTACGCAGAGAGGGATCGAGCTAATCCTCGGCTTGCACACTATGCCTCTCCGACCGGCCTCTCCGGCTGGCTGAGCGCCCGCACGCTCGTTTCGTGGGTTTACTTAGGCAAACGGAGTTCATCCCCAGTCTAAGCATATGGAGTTCATTGCTAGTCTAAGATCAGACCGGACCGAGAGTTGCAGCAGCAGGAGGATAACACATATGGGGGATCGGGCTGATCCCCAACTTGTGCATTCTGCCTCTACGACCGGCTGAATGCCTGTACGCTCGTTTCACGGGTTGGCTTAGGCATAGGGAGTTCATACCATGCCTAAGAATACGGAGTTCATTCCCAGTCTAAGATTAGA
Organism: Durio zibethinus; assembly: GCF_002303985.1. The sequence goes on along the minus strand of NW_019167826.1, from coordinate 20,492,092 downwards.
CCAGACCGAGGGTTGGGCAGCAAGTCCAGCAGTCAGATCGACAGCACGTAGGGGGGATCGGGCTGATCCCCGACTTGTGCATTTTGCCTCTCCGATCGGCCTCTACAGCTGGCTGAGTGCCCGCACGCTCGTTTCGTGGGTTGACTTAGGCATACGGAGTTCATCCCTAGTCTAAGCATATGGAGTTCATTCCTAGTCTAAGATCAAGCTAGACCGAGGGTTGCGATAGCAGGATGATAGCACGCAGGGGGGAACAGGCCATTCCCCGGCTTGCGCATTCTGCCTCTCCGACCGACTGAGTGCCCGCATGCCCATTTCGTGGGTTGGCTTAGGCTTAGGGAGTTCATTCCATGTCTAAGCCCCAACCAAACCGAGGGTTGTGGCAGCGGGACTGGCAGCATGCAGATGGGGACCGAGCTGATCCTCGGCTTGTGTATTCTGCCTCTCCGGCTGGCTGAGCGCCCGCACGCTCGTTTCGTGGGTTGGCTTAGGCATATGGAGTTCATTCCATGTCTAAGCATACGGAGTTCATTCCCAGCATAAGAGTTTGAGCCACGGTGCACATGCTGGGCTCGGGCATGTGCTGGTGCTGCATTTTTTTCGCCCGGGGCACCATCGTCAGAGCATCGTCGGAGAGCCTAACCGACGGCATTGGGGGTTCTGACGATTGGGGGGCCGGGGGGTCTGCGCACACGATGTGCGATGGGTGCTGGTACTTGGCCCTTATATTGGCCCCCTATCCCTCATCAAACCTCGAGAACTCAGACCCCCTTAAAGAGCATTTGTGCCAGTAGCCACTAAAGTGTCTGAAATGGGGACACTTTTTTCAAATGGTCACAAACTTCAAGTTTTTCGCTGAATTTTTTTGTGCATGCCAACAAAAATAAAAGGATCACCTCTACCAAATTTGGGGACAAAACTCTTTCTAAAAAATTTTTCCAAAATCCCAAACCACAAAAAGTTTTAAAAATCATGAAAAATAGAAAACGGGTCGTCTTGCCACGAAACTTCACATGAAGGCTTAGGGGAAAATTGTATGCATTTACAAGCCATAAAAATGGCATTGGCATGGCAAAAATATGAAGATGTGCTTGAACCCACCTACCATCCGTTTGATTCTTGGCTTGCGCATCCTGCCTCTGTGGTCGGTTGAGCGTTCGCACGCTCGTTTCATGGGTTGACTTAGGCATACGGAGTTCATCCCCAGTCTAAGCATACAGAGTTCATTCCTAGTCTAAGATTAGACAGGACCGAGGGTTATAGCAGCAGGATTGACAGCATGCAAGAGGGATCGGATCAATCCTCGACTTGCACATTCTACCTCTCCGACCGACAGAGTGCCCATACGCCCGTTTCATGGGTCACCTCTCGGCTTACGCATTCAGCCTCTTCAACCGATTGAGCACCCACACGCTTGTTTCGTGGGTTGACTTAGGCATACGGAGTTCATCCCCAGTCTAAGCATACAGAGTTCATTCCTAGTCTAAGATCAGACCAGACCGAGGGTTGTGGTAGCAAGATCAGTAGCACGTAGGGGGGACCGAACCGATCCCCAGCTTATGCATTCTACCTCTTCGGTCGGCTGAGCGCCCCACGCGCGTTTCGTGGGTTGGCTTAGGCACAGGGAGTTTATTCCATGTCTAAGCCCCAGCCAGACCGAGGGTTGTGGCAGCGGGACCGGTAGCATGCTGAAGGGGACTGGGCCGATCCCTGGCTTGCGCATTATGCCTCTCCGACCGGTTGAGCGCCTGCACGCGCGTTTCGTGGGTTGGCTTAGGCATACGGAGTTCATTCCATGTCTAAGCATACGGAGTTCATTCCCAGTCTAAGAGTTTGAGCCATGGTGCACATGCTAGGCTCGAGCATGTGCTAGTGCCGCATTTTTTTCACCCGGGGCACCATCACCGGAGCATCACCGGAGAGCCTAACTGGCGGCATTGGGGGTTCCAGCGATTGGGGGGGCCGAAGGGGTGTGCGCACATGATGTGCGATGGGTGCTGGTACTTGGCCCTTATGTTGGCCCCCTATCCCTCATCAAACCTTGAGAAGTCACACCCACTTAAAGAGCATTTGAGATTTTATAGGTTTGCTGCCAGTAGCCATTAAAGTGTCTGAAATGGGGACACTTAGTTCAAATGGTCACAAATCTTCTCCATTTCGAGTTTTTAGCTGAAATTTTTTGTGCATGCCAACAAAAATACAAGGATCACCTATACCAAATTTGGGAACAAAACTCTTTCTAAAAAAAGTTTAAAAAATCCTGCACCGCAAAAAGTTTTAAAAATCGTGAAAAATAGAAAACGGGTCGTGTTGCCATGAAACTTCACATGAAGGCTTAGAGGATCATTGTATGAATTTACAGGCCACATAAATGGCATTGGCATGGCAGAAATATGACGATGTGCTTGAACCCACCTACCACCCGTTCGATCCCCGGCTTGCGCATCCTGCCTTTCTTTTCGGCTGAGCACTTGCACGCTCGTTTCATGTGTTGACTTAGGCATACGAAGTTCATCCCTAGTCTAAGCATACGGAGTTCATTCCTAGTCTAAGATCGGACTGGATCGAGGGTTGCGATAGCAGGATCTACAGCACGCAGAGGGGATCGGGCCGATCCCCGGCTTGTGCATTCTGCCTTTCTGACCGGTTGAGCGCCTGCCTCCCGTTTCGTGTGTTGGCTTAGGCATAGGGGGTTTATTCCATGTCTAAGCCCCAGCCAGACTGAGGGTTGTGGTAGCAGGACCGGCAGCACGCAGAGGGGGATCGGGTCGATCCCCGGCTCCCGCATTATGTCTTTCTGGTCGGCTCAACGCTCGCACACTCCTTGGTTAGGTTGACTTAGGCATACGGAGTTCATTCCTAGTTTAAGATCAGACAGGATCGAGGGTTGCGGCAGCAGGATCGACAGCACGTAGGGGGGATCGGGCCGACCCCGGCTTGCACATTCTGCCTCTCCGACAGGTTGAGCGCCCGCACGCTCGTTTTGTGGGTTGGCTTAGGCATACGGAGTTCATTCCATTTCTAAGCATACGAGTTCATTCCAGTCTAAGATCGAATTGGACCGAGGGTTGTGACAGTAGGACCAGCAGCAGCATCGGCAGCACGCAGGGGGGACCGGACCGATCCCCCGCTTGCGCATTCTACCTCTCCGACCGGCTGAGCGCCCGTACGCTCATTTTGTGGGTTGGCTTAGGCATATGGAGTTCATACCATGTCTATGCAACAGTCGGACCGAGGGTTGTGGCAGCAAGACTGACAGCGGGATCGACAGCACGTAGAGGGGGATCAGGTCGATCCCCGGCTTGCTCATTATGCCTCTTCGACCGGCTCAGCGCCCGCACGCTCGTTTCATGGGTTGACTTATGCATACAGAGTTCATTCCTAGTCTAAGATTGGATCGGATCAAGGGTTGCAGAAGCAGGATTGACAGCACGTAGGGGGGGACCGGGATGATCCCCGGCTTATGCATTCTACCTCTCCGACCGACTGAGCACCCGCACTCTCATTTTGTGGGTTGGCTTAGGCATACGGAGTTCAATCCATGTCTAAGCATACGGAGTTCATTCCTAGTCTAAGATTTTGAGCCACGGTGCACATGCTGGGCTCGGGCATGTGCTGGTGCCACATTTTTTTTGCCCGGGGCACCATCGCCAGAGCATCGCCAGAGAGCCTAACCGGTGGCATTGGGGGTTTCAGCGATTGGGGTGCCGGGGGGGTGTGCGCACATGATGTGCGATGGGTGCTGGTACTTGGCCCTTATATTGGCCCCCTATCCCTCATCAAACCTCAAGAACTCACACCCCCTTAAAGACCATTTGAGATTTTATAGGTTTGCTGCAAATAGCCATTAAATGTCTAAAATAGGGACACTTTTTTCAAACGGTCACAAAATCTTTTCCATTTTGAGTTTTTAGCTGAATTTTTTGTGCATGCCAAAAAAAATACAAGGATCACCTCTACCAAATTTGGGGACAAAACTCTGTCTAAAAAAATTTTTAAAAATCCTGAACCGTAAAAAGTTTTAAAAATCATGAAAAATAGAAAACGGGTCGTCTTGCCTCGAAACTTCACATGAAGGCTTAGGGGACCATTGTATGAATTTACAAGCCATAAAAATGGCATTGGCACATCAGAAATATGAAGATGTGCTTGAACCCACCTACCACCCGTTCGATCCCGAGCTTGCGCATCCTGCCTTTTTGGTCGACTGAGCGTCCGCACGCTCGTTTCATGGGTTGACTTAGGCATACGGAGTTCATTCCATGTCTAAGCCCCAGTCAGACCGAGGCTTGTGGAAGCAGGATCAGCAGTGGGATCGACAGCACGTAGAAGGGGATCAAGCTGATCCTCGGCTTACGCATTATGCCTCTTCGGTCGGCCTCTCTGACCGGCTTGCGCATCCTGCCTCTCTTTTCGGCTGAGCACCCGCACGCTCGTTTCATGTGTTGACTTAGGCATACGGAGTTCATCCCCAGTCTAAGCATACAGAGTTCATTCCCAGTCTAAGATCAGAACGGACCGACGGTTGCGATAGCAGGATCGGTAGCACGCAGGGGGACCGGACCGATCCCCAGCTTACGCATTTTGCCTCTCCGGTCAGCTGAGCGCCCGTACGCTCGTTTCGTGGGTTGGCTTCGACATATGGAGTTCATTCCATGTCTAAGCATATGGAGTTCATTCCCAGTCTAAGATCAGACTGGATTGAGGGTTGCGGCAGCAGGACCAGTAGCAAGATCGGCAGCACGCAAGGGGGATCAGGCTGATCCTCGATTTACACATTCTACCTCTCCAATCGACTAAGCGCCTGCATGCTCGTTTCATGGGTTGGCTTAGGCATACGGAGTTCATTCCATGTCTAAGCCCCAACCAGACCCAGGGTTGTGGTAGCAGGACCAGCAGCGAGATCTGCAGCACGTAGAGGGGGATCGGGCTGATCCCTAGCTTGCGTATTGTGCCTCTTCGGTCGGCTGAGCTCCCGGACGCTCATTTCGTGGGTTGACTTAGGCATACAGAGTTCATCCCTAGTCTAAGCATACGGAGTTCATTCCCAGTCCAAGATCAGACCGGACCGAGGGTTGCGACAGTAGGATCGACAGCACGTAAGGGGGACCGGGCTGATCTTCGGCTTGCACATTCTACCTCTCCGATCGGCTGGGCACCCACACGCTCATTTCGTGGGTTGGATTAGGCATACGAAGTTCATTCCATGTCTAAGCCCCAACCAGACCGAGGGTTATGGTAGCAGGACTGGCAGCGGGATCGACAGCACGCAGAGGGGGGCCGGGTTGATACCCAGCTTGCTCATTATGCCTCTCCGGATGGCCTCTCCGATCGGCTGAGCGCCTGCACGTTTGTTTCATGGGTTGACTTAGGCATACAGAGTTCATCTCCAGTCTAAGCATACGGAGTTCATTCCCAATCTAAGATCAGATCGGATCGAGGGTTGCGACAGTAGGATCAGCAGCACGCAAGGGGGACCAGGCTGATCCCCTACTTGCGCATTCTGCCTCTCCGACTGGCTGAGTGCCCGTACGTCCGTTTCGTGGGTTGGCTTAGGCATATAGAGTTCATTCCATGTCTAAGCCCCAGTCGGATCGAGAGTTGTTGCAGCAGGACCGACAGCATGCAGAGGGGGATCGAGCCGATCCCCGGCCTGCACATTATGCCTCTTCGGCTGGCTCAGCACCCGTATGCTCGTTTCGTGGGTTGACTTATGCATGCAGAGTTCATTCCCAGTCTAAGATCTGACTGGACTAGGATTGTGGCAGCAGGATTGACAGCATGCAAGGGGGACCGGGCCGATCCCTAGCTTGCACATTTTGCTTCTCCGACCGGCTGAGCGCCCGCACGCTCATTTCGTGGGTTGGCTTAGGCATACGGAGTTCATTCCATGTCTAAGCATACGGAGTTCATTCCCAGTCTAAGATTGTGAGCCATGGTGCACATGCTGGGCTTGGACATGTGCTGGTGCCATATTTTTTTCGCCCGGGGACCATCGTCGGAGCATCGCCGCAGAGCCTAACCGACGACATTGGGGGTTTCGACGATTGGGGGGCCGGGGGTGTGCGCACATGATGTGCGATGGGTGCTGGTACTTGGCCCTTATATTGGCCCCCTATCCCTCATCAAACCTCAAGAACTCACACCCCCTTATAGAACATTTGAGATTTTATAGGTTTGCTGCCAATAGCCATTAAAGTGTCTGAAATTGGGACACTTTTTTCAAACGGTCACAAAATCTCCTCCACTTTGAGTTTTTAGCTGAATTTTTTTGTGCATATGAAAAAAAATACAGGGATCACCTCTACCAAATTTGGGGACAAAACTCTTTCTAAAAAAATTTTAAAAAATTCCGAACCGTAAAAAGTTTTGAAAATCGTGAAAAATAGAAAACGGGTCGTCTTGCCACGAAACTTCACATGAAGGCTTAGGGGACCATTGTATGAATTTACAAGCCATAAAAATGGCATTGGCATGGTAGAAATATGAAGATGTGCTTGAACCCACCTACCACCCGTTCGATCCCCGGCTTGCGCGTCTTGCCTCTCTGGTCGACTGAGCGCTCGCACGCTCATTTCGTGGGTTGACTTAGGCATACGGAGTTCATCCCCAGTTTAAGCATACAGAGTTGATTCCCAATCTAAGATCGGACCAGACCAAGGGTTGCGGCAGCAGGATTGGCAGCACGCAGGGGGGACCGGGCCGATCGTCAGCTTGCGCATTCTGCCTCTCAAGCTGACTGAGCACCGGCACGCCCGTTTCGTGGGTTGGCTTAGGCATAGGGAGTTCATTCCATGTCTAAGCCCCAACCAGATCGAGGGTTGTGGCAGTAGGACCGACAGCATGCAGAGGGGGATCGGGTCGATCCCCGGCTTGCGCATTATGCCTCTTCACTGGTTCAGCGCCCGCACGCTCGTTTCATGGGTCGACTTAGGCATACAGAGTTCATTCCTAATCTAAGATCAGACCAAACCGAGGGTTACGACAGCAGGATCGACAGCACGTAGGGGGACCGGGTCGATCCCCGGCTTGCGCATTCTGCCACTCTGGCCGGCTGAGCACCCGCACGCTCCTTCGTGGGTTGGCTTAGGCATATGGAGTTCATTACATGTCTAAGCAAACAAAGTTCATTCCCAGTCTAAGATTTTGAGCCACAGTGCACATGGTGGGCTTGGGCATGTGTTAGTGCCACATTTTTTTCGCCCGGGGCACCATCACCGGAGAGCCTAACCGACGACATTGGGGGTTCCGGTGATTGTGGGGGTCGGGGGGTGTGCACATGATGTGCGATGGGTGCTGGTACTTGGCCCTTATATTGGCCCCTATATTGGCCCCCTATCCCTCATCAAACCTCGAGAACCCACACCCTTTTAAAGCGCATTTGAGATTTTATAGGTTTGCTGCCAGTAGTCATTAAAGTGTTTGAAATGGGGACACTTTTTTCAAACGGTCACAAAATCTTCTCCACTTCGAGTTTTTAGCTGAATTTTTTTATGCGTGCCAACAAAACTCTTTCTAAAAAAATTTTAGAAAATCCCGAACCACAAAAAGTTTCAAAAATCGTGAAAAATAGAAAACGGGTCGTCTTGCCACGAAACTTCACATGAAGGCTTAGGGGACCATTTTATGAATTTATAAGCCATAAAAATGGCATTGGCATGGCAGAAATATGAAGATGTACTTGAACCCACCTACCACCCGTTCGATCCTCGGCTTGCGCATCCTGCCTCTCTGGTCACCTGAGTGCCCGCACGCTCGTTTCGTGGGTTAACTTAGGCATACGGAGTTCATCCCCAGTCTAAGCATACAGAGTTTATTCTCAGTCTAAGATCCGGCCGGATCGAGGGTTGCGGTAGTAGGATCGACAGCATGCAAGGGGAACCAGGCCAATCCTCGGCTTACGCATTCTGCCTCTCCGACTGGTTGAGCGCCCGCACGCCCATTTCGTGGGTTAGCTTAGGCATAGGGAGTTCATTCCATGTCTAAGCCCCAGGTGGACCAAGGGTTGTGGCATCGATACCGACAGCACATAGAGGGGGACCGAGTCGTTCCCCGGCTCGCGCATTATGCCTCTTCGATCGACTCAGTGCCCGCACGCTCGTTTCGGGAGTTGACTTATGCATACGGAGTTCATTCCCAGTCTAAGATTAGACCAAATCGAGGGTTACGATAGTAGGGTCGACAGCACGCAGGGGGGACCGAGTCGATCCCTGGCTTGCACATTCTACCTCTCTGACCGACTAAGCGCCCGCACGCTCGTTTCGTGGGTTGCCTTAGGCATGCGGAGTTCATTCCATGTCTAGGCATGCAGAGTTCATTCCATGTCTAAGCATACGGAGTTCATTCCTAGTCTAAGATTTTGAGCCACGGTGCACATGCTAGGCTCGAGCATGTGCTGGTGTCACATTTTTTTGCCCGGGGCACCATCGCCAGAAAGCCTAACCGTCGACATTGGGGGTTCCGACGATTGGGGGGGCCGGGGGGTGTGCGCACATGATGTGCTATGGGTGCTGGTACTTGGCCCTTATATTGGCCCCCTATCCCTCATCAAACCTCGAGAACTCACACCCCCTTAAAGAGCATTTTAGATTTTATAGGTTTGCTGCCAGTAGCCATTAAAGTGTCTGAAATGGGGACACTTTTTTCAAATGGTCACAAAATCTTCTCCAGTTCGAGTTTTTAGCTGAATTTTTTTATGCATGCCAACAAAAATACAAGGATCACCTCTACCAAATTTAGGGACAAAACTCTTTCTAAAAAAGTTTTAAAAAATCCCGACCCGTAAAATGTTTCAAAAATCGTGAAAAATAAAAAACGGGTCGTCTTGCCACGAAACTTCACATGAAGGCGTAGGGGACCATTGTATGAATTTACAAGCCATAAAAATGGCATTAGCATGGAAGAAATATGAAGATGTGCTTGAACCCACCTAACACCTGTTTGATCCCCGGCTTGCGCATCCTGCCTCTCTAGTTGGCTGAGTGTCTGCATGCTCATTTCGTGCGTTGGATTAGGCATAGGGAGTTCATCCCCAGTCTAAGCATATGGAGTTTATTCCCAGTCTAAGATCGGACCGGATCGAGGGTTGCGGCAATAGGATCGATAGCTCATAAGAGGGACCGGGCCAATCCCCGGCTTGCGCATTCTGCCTCTCTAGTCGGCTGAGCACCCGCATGCCTGTTTCATGGGTTGGCTTAGGCATAGGGAGTTCATTCTATGTTTAAGCCCCAACCGGACTGAGGGTTGTGGCAGTGAGACTGACAGCACGCAGAGAGGGATCGGATTGATCCCTGACTTGCGCATTATGCCTCTCCGACCAGCTCTACACCCGCACGCTCATTTCGTGGGTTTACTTAGGCATACGGAGTTCATTCCTAGTCTAAGATTGGACCGGACTGAGGGTTGCGGCAGCAGGATCGACAACACGCAGGGGGGACCAGGTCGATCCCCAGCTTACGCATTCTGCCTCTCCGACCGGTTGAGTGCCTGTACGCTCGTTTCATGGGTTGGCTTAGGCATATGGAGTTCATTCCATTTCTAAGCATACAGAGTTCATTCCCAGTCTAAGATCGGACCGAACCGAGGGTTATGGTAGTAGGACCAGCAGCAGGATCGATAGCATGTAGGGGGGATCAGGTCGATCCTTGGCTTGCGCGTTCTGCCTCTCCGGCCGACTGAGCGCCTGCACGCTCATTTCATGGGTTGGCTTAGGCATACGGAGTTTATTCCATGTCTAAGCCCCAGCCAGACCGAGGGTTGTGGCAGCAGGATCTGCAGCGGGATCGGCAGCACGCAGAGGGGGATCGGGCTGATCCCCGACTTGTGCATTATGCCTCTCCGATTGGCTGAGCGCCCGTACGCTCGTTTCGTGGGTTGACTTAGGCATACGAAGTTCATCCCCAGTCTAAGCATACAGAGTTCATTCCCAGTCTAAGATCGAACCAGAGCAAGGGTTGCGGCAGCAGGATCGACAGTATGCAGGGGGGACCGAGCCGGTCCTCGGCTTATGCGTTCTGCCTCTCTGACCGGCTGAGCACCCGCACGCCCGTTTCATGGGTTGGCTTAGGCATAGGGAGTTCATTCCATGTCTAAGCCCCAACCGGACCGAAGGTTGTGGTAGTATGACCGGCAGTGGGATCGGTAGCACGTAGAGGGGGACCGAGCTGATCCCTGACTTGCGCATTACGCCTCTCCGACCAGCCTTTCTGGTGAGTGCCCGCACGCTTGTTTCATGGGTTGACTTAGGCATACGGAGTTCATCCCCAGTCTAAGCATACAGAGTTCATTCCCAGTCTAAGATCGAATCATATCGAGGGTTGTGGCAGCAGGATCGACAGCACCTAAGGGGGACCGGGCCGATCCCTGGCTTGCGCATTCTGCCTCTCCGGTCGACTGAGCCCACATGCTAGTTTCGTGGGTTGGCTTGGGCATAGGGAGTTCATTCCATGTCTAAACCCTAGCTGGATCGAGGGTTGTGGTAGCGAGACTGGTAGCACACAGAGGGGGACCGAGCCGATCATCGACTTGCGCATTATGCCTCTCCAGTTGGCTTAGCACCTGAACACTCGTTTTATGGGTTGTCTTAGGCATACGAAGCTCATTCCCAATCTAAGATTGGACTGAGGATTGTGGCAGTACGATCGACAGCATGCAGGGGGGATCGGGCCGATCCCTGGCTTGCTCATTCTGCCTCTCCGACCGACTGAGCGCCCGCACGCTCGTTCCGTGGGTTGGCTTAGGTATACAGAGTTCATTCCATGTCTAAGCATACAGAGTTCATTCCAGTCTAAGATCAAACCGGACCGAGGGTTGCAGCAGTAGGACCAGCAGTAGGATCGGCAGCATGTAGGGGGGCCCGGGCCGATCCTCAGCTTGCACATTTTGCCCCTCCGACCGGCGTCTCCAATCGGTTGAGTGCCCGTATGCTCGTTTCGTGGGTTGACTTAGGCATACAGAGTTCATCCCCAGTCTAAGCATACAGAGTTCATTCCCATTCTAAGATTGAACCTGATCGAGGGTTACGGCAGTAGGATCGGTAGCACATAGGGGGTACCAGGCCGATCCTCGGCTTGCGCATTCTGCCTCTCTAGTCGGCTGAGCGCCCGCACGCCAATTTCGTGGGTTGGGTTAGGCATAGGGAGTTCATTCCATGTCTAAGCCCCAGCCGGACCGAGGGTTGAGGCAGTGGGATCGACATCACGCAGAAGGGGACCGGGACAATCATTGGCATGCGAATTATGCCTCTCCGGCCGGCACAGCACCCGAACGCTCATTTCATGGGTTATCTCAGGCATACGGAGCTCATTCCCAGTCTAAGATCGGATCGAGGATTACGGTAGCAGGATCGATAGCACGTAGGGGGGACCGGGCTGATCCCCGGCTTACGGATTCTGCCTCTCCGACTGACTGAGCGCCCGCACGCTCATTTCATGGGTTGGCTTAGGCATACGAAGTTTATTCCATGTCTAAGCATACAGAGTTCATTCCCAATCTAAGATCGAACTGGACCGAGGGTTGCGGCAGCAGGACCAGCAGCAGGATCGACAGCATGTAGGGGGGCCTAGGCCGATCCTCAGCTTGCACATTCGGCCTCTCCGATCGACCTTTTTGATCGGTTGAGCACCCGCACGCTCATTTCGTGGGTTGACTTAGGCATACGGAGTTCATCCCCAGTCTAAGCATACAGAGTTCATTCTCAGTCTAAAATCGAACCGGATCGAGGGTTGCGATAGTAGGGTCGGTAGCACGGACTGAGGGTTGTGGCGGGATCGACAGCACGTAGAAGGGGATCGGGCCGATCCCTGGCTTACGCATTCTGCATCTCCAATCGGCTGAGCACCTGCACGCTCGTTTGGTGGGTTGGCTTAGGCACACGGAGTTCATTCCATGTCTAAGCATATGGAGTTCATTCCCAGTCTAAAAGTTTGAGCCACGGTGCACATGCTGGGCTCGGGCATGTGCTGGTGTCGCATTTTTTTTGCCCGAGGCACCATCGCTAGAGCATCACCGAAGAGCCTAACCGGCGACATCGCGGGTTTCAATGATTGGGGGGGTCGGGGGGTGTGCGCAGATGATGTGCGATGGGTGCTGGTACTTGGCCCTTATATTGGCCCCTTATCCTTCATCAAACCTCGAGAACTCACACCCCCTTAAAGAGCATTTGAGATTTTATAGGTTTGCTGCCAGAACCAATTAAAGTGTCTAAAATGGGGACACTTTTTTCAAACAGTCACAAAATCTTCTCCACGCAGGATTGATAGCACGTAGGGGGGATCAGGCTGATCCCCGGCTTGTGCATTCTACCTCTCCGATTGGCTGAGCACCCGTATGCCCGTTTCATGGGTTGGCTTAGGCATAGTGAGTTCATTCCATGTCTAAGCCCCAGTCGAATCGAGGGTTGTGGTAGCAGGACCGACAGAAAGTAGAGGGGGATCGGGCCGATCCCTGGCTTGCGCATTCTGCCTTTCCGACCGGCTGAGCGCCCGCACGCTCGTTTCATGGGTTGGCTTAGGCATACGGAGTTTATTCCATGTCTAAGCATACAGAGTTCATTCCCAGTTTAAGATCAGATCAGACTGAGGGTTATGACAGCAGGACCAGCAGTAGGATTGGCAACACACAGAGGGGACCGAGGCCGATCCCTGGCTTGCACATTCTGCCTCTCCGATCGGCCTCTCTAGCCAGCTGAGCGCACGCACGCTTGTTTCATGGGTTGACTTAGGCATACGAAGTTCATCCCCAGTCTAAGCATACGGAGTTCATTCCCAGTCTAAGAGTTTGAGCCATGGTACACATGCTGGGCTCAGGCATGTGTTGGTGCCATAATTTTTTCGCCTGGGGCACCATCGTCAGAGCATCGTCGGAGAGCCTAACCGGTGGCATAGGGGTTTTCGACGATTGGAGGGGCCGGGGGGTGTGCGCACATGATGTGCGATGGGTGCTGGTACTTGGCCCTTATATTGGCCCCCTATCCCTCATCAAACCTTGAGAACTCACACCCCCTTAAAGAGCATTTGAGATTTTATAGGTTTGCTGCTAGTAGCCATTAAAGTGTCTGAAATGGGGACACTTTTTTCAAATGGTCACAAAATCTTCTCCACTTTGAGTTTTTAGCTGAATTTTTTTGTGCATGCCAAAAAAAATACAAGGATCATCTCTACCAAATTTGGGGACAAAAATCTTTCTAAAAAAATTTTAAAAAATCCCGAACCGCAAAAAGTTTCAAAAATCATGAAAAATCGAAAACGGGTCGTCTTGCCTCGAAACTTCACATGAAGGCATAGGGGACCATTGCATGAATTTACAAGCCATAAAAATGGCATTGGAATGGCAGAAATATGAAGATGTGCTTGAACCCACTAACCATCCGTTCGATCCCCGGCTTGCGCATCTTGCCTTTCTGGTCGACTGAGCGTCCGCACCCTCGTTTCATGGGTTGACTTAGGCATACGGAGTTCATCCCCAGTCTAAGCATACGGAGTTCATTCCCAGTCTAAGTTTGAACTGGACCGTGGGTTACGGCAGCAGGATTGGCAACACGCAGGGTGGACGAAGTCGATCCCTGGCTTGTGGATTCTGCCTCTCCGGTCGACTGAGTTTCCGCACGCCCGTTTCATGGTTTGGGTTAGGCATAGGGAGTTCATTCCATGTCTAAGCCCCAGTCAGACCGAGGGTTGTGGAGCAGGACCAACAGCACGCAGAGGGGGATCGAGCCGATCCCCAACTTGCACATTATGCCTCTCCGATCAGCTCAACGCCCGTACGCTTGTTTTATGGGGTTGACTTAGGCATACAGAGTTCATTCCCAATCTAAGATCGGATAGGATCGAGGGTTACGGTAGCAGGATCGATAGCACGCAGGGGGGACCGGACCGATCCCCGACTTGCACATTCTGCCTCTCCGACCGACTGAGTGCCCGCACGTTCGTTTCGTGGGTTGTTTTAGGCATACAAAGTTCATTCCATGTCTAAGCTTATGGAGTTCATTCTAGTATAAGATTGGATGAGACCGAGGGTTATGACAGCAGGACCAGTAGTAGGATCGACAGCACGTATGGGTGGACCGGGCTGATCCCTGACTTACGCATTGTGCCTCTTCGACCGGCTAAGCACTCGCACGCTCATTTCGTGGGTTCGCTTAGGCATACGGAGTTCATTCCATGTCTAAGCCCCAATCGGATCGAGGGTTGTGGTAGCAGGATCGACAGCAGGATCAACAGCACGCAGAGGGGGACCAGGCTGATCCTCGGTTTACGCATTATGCCTCTCCGACCGGTTGAGTGCCCGCACGCTCGTTCCATGGGTTGAGTTAGGCATACGGAGTTCATCCCCAGTCTAAGCATACGGAGTTCATTCCTAGTCTAATATCGGATCAGACGGAGGGCAGCAGGATCGGTAGCATACAGGGGGGATCGGGCTGATACCTAGCTTACGCATTTTACCTCTCCGGCCATCTGAGCGCCCGTACGCCCATTTCATGGGTTGGCTTAGGCAAAGGGAGTTCATTCCATTTCTAAGCCCCAGTCAGACCGAGGGTTGTGGCAGCGGGATCGGCAGCACGCAGAGGGGGATCGGGCTGATCCCCGGCTTGCGTATTATGCCTTTTCGGTCAGCTCACCGACCGAATGCTTGTTTCGTGGGTTGACTTAGGCATACGGAGTTCATTCCCAGTCTAAGATCAGATCGGACTGAGGGTTGCGGTGGCAAGATCGACAGCACGCAGAGGGGATTGGGCCGGTCCCTGACTTGCACATTCTGCCTCTCCGGATGGCTGAGCGCCCGTACGCTTGTTTCGTGGGTTGGCTTAGGCATATGGAGTTCATTCCATGTCTAAGCATAGGGAGATCATTCCCAGTCTAAGATCAAACCAGATCGAGGGTTGCGATAGTAGGACCAGTAGCAGGATTGATAGCACATTGGGAAGGATTGGGCCGAACCTCAACTTGCGCATTCTGCCTCTCTGGCCGGCCTCTCCGGTCGATTGAGTGCCCGTACGCTTGTTTCGTGGGTTGACTTAGGCATACGGAGTTATTCCCAGTCTAAGCATAAGATCGAATCAGACCGAGGGTTACGACAGCAGCATCGACAGCACATAGGGGGACCGAGCCGATCCCCGGCTTACGCATTCTGCCTCTCCGATCGGTTGAGCACCCACACGTCCGTTTCGTGGGTTGGCTTAGGCATAGGGAGTTCATTCCATGTCTAAGCCCCAGCCAGACTGAGGGTTGTGGCAACAAGACCGGTAGCACACAGAGGGGGACCAGGCCAATCCTCGGCTTGCGCATTCTGGCTCTTTGGCCGGCTAAGCGCCCGCACGCTCTTTTCGTGGGTTGGCTTAGGCATACGGAGTTCATTCCATGTCTAAGCATACGGATTTCATTCCCAGTCTAAAAGTTTGTGCCACGGTGCACATGCTGGGCTCGAGCATGTGCTGGTGTGACATTTTTTTCACCCGTGGTACCATCGTCGAAGCATCACCGGAGAGCCTAACCGAAGGCATTGAGGGTTCCGGCGATTGGGGGGCCCGAGGTTATGCGCACATGATGTGCGGTGGGTGCTGGTACTTGGCCCTTATATTGGCCCCCTATCCCTCATCAAACCTCAAGAACTCACACCCCTTTAAAGAGCATTTAAGATTTTATAGGTTTGCTACCAGTAGCCATTAAAGTGTTCGAAATAGGGACACTTTTTTCAAACGGTCACAAAATATTCTCCACTTTGAGTTTTTAGATGAATTTTTTTGCACATGCCAAAAAAAAATACAAGGATCGCCTCTACCAAATTTAGGGACAAAACTCTTTCTAAAAAAATTTTAAAAAATCCCGAACCGCAAAAAGTTTCCAAAATCGTGAAAAATAGAAAACGGGTCGTCTTGCCACGAAACTTCACATGAAGGCATACGGGACCATTGTATGAATTTACAAGCCATAAAAATGGCATTTGCAAGGTAGAAATATGAAGATGTGCTTGAACTAACCTACCACCCGTTCGATCCCCGACTTGTGCATCCTGCCTCTCTGGTCGGCTGAGTGTCTGTACGCTTGTTTCGTGGGTCGACTTAGGCATACGGAGTTCATCCCCAGTCTAAGTATATAGAGTTCATTCCCAGTCTAAGATCGGATCAGACCAAGGGTGGCGACAGTAGGATTGGCAACACAAAGGGGGGACCGAGTCGATCCTCGACAACACGCAGGAGGGACCAGGCTGATCCCCGACTTGAGCTCCTGCACGCCCGTTTCATGGGTTGGCTTAGGCATAGGGAGTTCATTCCATGTCTAAGCCCCAGCCGAACTGAGGGTTGTGGCAGCGGGATCGGCAGCACGCAGAGAGGGATCCGACTGATCCCCGGCTTACGCATTATGCCTCTCCGGTCGGCTCAGCACTCGTACGCTTGTTTCATGGGTTAACTCAGGCATACGAAGTTCATTCCCAGTCTAAGATCAAACAGGATCGAGGGTTGCGTAGCAGTATCGATAGCATGCAGGGGGAACCAAGCCAGTCCCCGGCTTGCACATTCTGCCTCTCCGACCGGCTGAGCACCCGTAAGCTTTTCGTGGGTTGGCTTAGGCATACGGAGTTCATTCCATGTCTACGCATGGGGAGTTCATTCCCAGT
Source organism: Durio zibethinus (assembly GCF_002303985.1). The sequence goes on along the minus strand of NW_019167826.1, from coordinate 20,475,478 downwards.
CTAAGATTAGACCGGACCGAGGGTTACGGTAGCTGGACCAGCAGCAGGATCGACAGCACGCAGGAGGGATCAGGCCGATCCCCGGCTTGCTCATTTTGCCTCTCCAGTCGGCCTCTCCGGCTGACTGAGCACCCGCACACTCGTTTCATGGGTTGACTTAGGCATACAGAGTTCATTCCCAGTCTAAGATCGGATCGAACCGAGGGTTATGGTAGTAGGATCGGCAGCATGCAGAGGGGGATCGAACTGATCCCCGGCTTGCGCATTATGCCTTTCTGGCCGGCTCAGTGTCCGAATGCGCATTTTGTGGGTTGACTTTAGGATACAGAGTTCATTCCTAGTCTAAGATCAGACTGGACCAAGGGTTGCGGTAGCAAGATCGACAGCACGCAGGAGGGGATTGGGTCGGTCCCCGGCTTGCGCATTCTACCTCTCCGGATGGCTGAGCGCCCATACACTCATTTCAGGGGTTGGCTTAGGCATACAGAGTTCATTGCATATCTAAGCATACAGAGATCATTCCTAGTCTAAGATCAAACTAGATCGAGGGTTACGATAGCAGGACCAGTAGTAGGATCGATAGCACGTTGGGGGGGGACCGAGCTGATCCCCGACTTACGTATTCTGCCTCTCTGGTCGGCCTCTTTGGCTGATTGAGCGCTCGGACGCTCATTTCGTGGGTTGACTTGGAATAAAGAGTTATTCCCAATCTAAGCATAAGATCGAATCAGATCGAGGGTTGCGATAGCAGTATCGACAGCACGCAGGAGGGATCGGGCTGATCCCCGGCTTGTGCATTCTGCCTCTCCGATCGGCTGAGCACCCATACGCTTGTTTCATGGGTTGGCTTAGGCATAGGGAGTTCATTCCATGTCTAAGCCCCAGCCGGACCGAGGGTTATGGCAGCGAGACTGGCAGCATGTAGAGGGGGACCAGGTCGATCCCTGACTTGCGCATTCTGCCTCTCCGGCTGACTGAGCGCCCGCACGCTCGTTTCATGGGTTGGCTTAGGCATACGGAGTTCATTCCATGTCTAGGCATATGGAGTTCATTCCCAGTTCAAGAGTTTGAGCCACATTTGCACATGCTGAGCTCGAGCATGTGCTGGTGCTGCATTTTTTTCGCCCAGGGTGCCATCATCGGAGTATCGTCGGAGAGCGTAACCGACGGCATTGAGGGTTTCGATGATTGGAGGGGCCGGGGGGTGTGCGCACATGATGTGCGATGGGTGCTGGTACTTGGCCCTTTTATTGGCCTCTATCCCTCATCAAACCTCGAGAACTCACACCCCCTTAAAGGGCATTTGAGATTTTATAGGTTTGCTGCCAGTAGCCATTAATGTGTCTGAAATGGGGACACTTTTTTAAATGGTCACAAAATGTTCTCCACTTCGAGTTTTTAGCTGAATTGTTTTGTGCATGCCAACAAAAATACAAGGATCATCTCTACCAAATTTGGGGGCAAAACTCTTTCTAAAAAATTTTTAAAAAATCTTGAACCGTAAAAAGTTTTGTAAATTGTAAAAAATAGAAAACGGGTCATCTTGCCATGAAACTTCACATGAAGGCGTAGGGGACCATTGTATGAATTTACAAGCCATAAAAATGGCATTGGCATGGTAGAAATATGAAGATGTGCTTGAACCCACCTACCACCCGTTCGATCCCCGGCTTGCACATCCTGCCTCTTTGGTCGGCTGAGCGTCTGCACGCTCGTTTCATGGGTTAACTTAGGCATACGGAGTTCATCCCCAGTCTAAGCATACGGAGTTCATTCCCAGTCTAACATTAAACCGAACTAAGGGTTGCGGCAGCAGGATCGACAGCACGCAGGGGGGATCGGACCGATCCCTGGCTTGCGCATTCTGCCTCTCCGACCGGTTGAACGCCCGCACGCCCGTTTCATGGGTTGGCTTAGGCATAGGGAGTTCATTCCATATCTAAGCCCTAGTCGGATTGAGGGTTGTGGCAGCGGGACCGATAGCACGCAGATGAGGACTGGCCAAACCCTGACTTGCGCATTATGCCTCTCCGACTGGCTCAGCTCCCGCACGCTCGTTTCGTGGGTTGACTTAGGCATACGGAGTTCATTCCCAGTCTAAGATCAGATCGGACCAAGGGTTGCAGCAACAGGATCGACAGCATGTAAGGGGGGATCGAGCCGGTCCCCAGCTTGCGCATTCTTCCTCTCCAGCCGGCTGTGCGCCCGCACGCTCGTTTCGTGGGTTGGCTTAGGCATACGAAGTTCATTCCATGTCTAAGCATACGGAGTTCATTCCCAATCTAAGATCAGACTGGATCGAGGGTTACGATAGCAGAACCAGCAGTAGGATCGACAGCATGCAGGAGGGGATCGGGCCGATCCTTAGCTTATGCATTCTGCCTCTCTAGTCGGCTGAGCTCCTACACGCTCATTTCGTGGGTTGGCTTAGGCATACGAAGTTCATTCCATGTCTAAGCCCCAGTTGGACCGAGGGTTGTGGCAGCAGGACTAGTAGCGGAATCGGCAGCATGAAGATGGGGATCGGGTTGATCCCCAGCTTGTGCATTATGCCTCTCCGGCCGGCGTCTCCGATCGGCTGAGCGCCCGCACGCTCATTTTATGGGTTGACTTAGGCATACGGAGTTCATCCCCAGTCTAAGCATACGGAGTTCATTCCTAGTCTAAGATCAGACCAGACCGAGGGTTGTTACAGCAGGACCGACAGCACGTAGGGGGGATTGGGCCGACCCTGGCTTGCGCATTATGCCTCTCTAGCCGGTTCTGCGCCCGCATGCTCATTTCATGGGTTGACTTAGGCATACAAAGTTCATTCCCAGTCTATGATCGGATCGGATCGAGGGTTGTGACAGTAGGATCGACATAACGCAGAGGGGATCAGGTCGGTCCCCAGCTTGCGTATTCTGCCTCTCCGGTCGACTGAGCTCCTGCACGCTCGTTTCGTGGGTTGGCTTAGGCATACGGTGTTCATTCCATGTCTAAGCATACGGAGTTCATTCCCAGTCTAAGATCGGATCGGACCGAGGGTTGCGGCAGCAGGACCAACAGCAGGATCGACATTACATAAGGGGGACCAGGCCGATCCCCAGCTTGTGCATTCTGCCTCTCCGACCAGCTGAGCACCCGCACGCCCATTTCGTGGGTTGGCTTAGGTATAGGGAGTTCATTCCATGTCTAAGCCCTAGCTAGACAGAGGGTTCTGGCAACGGGACCAGCAGCACACAAAGGGGGACCGGGCCGATCCCCGGCTTGCGCATTCTACCTTTTCGGCTGGCTGAGCACCCGCGCGCTCGTTTCATGGGTTGGCTTAGGCATAGGGAGTTCATTCCATGTCTAAGCCCCAGCCGGACCGAAGGTTGTGCCAGCGGGACCGACAGCACGCAGAGGGCGATTGGGTCGATCCCCGGGTTACGCATTATGCCTCTCCAACTGACTCAGCACCCGCATGCTCGTTTCATGGGTTGACTTAGGCATACGAAGTTCATTCCCAGTCTAAGATCGGACCGGATCGAGGGTTACGGCAGCATGATCGACAGCACAAGGGGGGATTAGGTCGATCCCCGGCTTGCGCATTTTGCCTCTCTGGCCGGTTGAGCGCCTGTACGCTTGTTTTATGGGTTGGCTTAGGCATCCAGAGTTCATTCCATGTCTAACCCTAGCCAGACCGAAGGTTGTGGCAGCAGGACCGGCAGCGGGACCGACAGCACTCAGAGGGGGACCAGGCTGACCCCCAGCTTGCGCATTACGCCTTTTCTGTCGGTTGAGCACCCGCACGCTCGTTTCATGGGTTGACTTAGGCATACGGAGTTCATCCCCAGTCTAAGCATATGGAGTTCATTCCCAGTCTAAGATCAGATCGGACAGAAGGTTACGGTAGCAAGATCGACAGCATGCAGAGGGGACCGGACAGATCCTCGGCTTGCGCATTCTACTTCTCCGATCGGCTGAGCACCCGTACGCTCGTTTCATCGGTTGGCTTAGGCATAGGGAGTTCATTCTATGTCTAAAGCCCAATCAGACCGAAGGTTGTGGTAGCGGGATCGGCAGCCCGCAGAGGGGGATCGGGTCGATCCCCAGCTTGTGCATTATGTCTCTCTGACTGACTCATTTCGTGGGTTGACTTAGGCATGCGGAGTTTATTCCCAGTCTAAGATCAGACCAGACCGAGGGTTGCGGCAGCAGGATCGAGAGCACGCAGGGGGGATCGGGTCGGTCCTCGACTTGCGCATTCTGTCTCTCCAACCGGTTGAGCACCCGCACGCTCGTTTCGTGGGTTGGCTTAGGCATACGGAGTTCATTCCATGTCTAAGCATACGGAGTTCATTCCCAATCTAAGATTAGACCGGACCGAGGGTTGCAGTAGCAGGACCAACAGTAGGATCGGTAGCATGCAGGGGGGATCGGGCTGATCCCCGACTTGCACATTCTGCCTCTCCGGCCGGCTGAGAACCCGCACGCCCATTTCATGCATTGGCTTAGGCATAGGGAGTTCATTCCATGTCTACACCCTAGCTAAACCGAGGGTTGTGGCAGCAGGATCGACAGCATGTAGAGGGGGAGCGGGCCGATCCTCGGCTTGTGCATTCTGCTTCTCCGGTCGGCTGAGCACCCACACGCTCGTTTCGTGGGTTGGCTTAGGCATACGGAGTTCATTCCATGTCTAAGCTTACGGAGTTCATTCTCAGTCTAAGAGTTTGAGCCACGGTGTACATGCTAGGCTCGTGCATGTGCTGGTGTCGCATGCAGGGAGGGACCGATAGCATGCAGGGAGGGCATGAGCCAAGGTGCACAGCAGGATCGATAGCATGCAGGGAGGGACCGGGCCGATCCCTGGCTCACACATTCTGCCTCTCCGACCGACTGAGCGCCCGCACGCTTGTTTCGTGAGTTGGCTTAGGCATACGGAGTTCATTCCATGTCTAAGCCCCAGCCAGACCGAAGGTTGTAGTTGCAGGATCGACAGCACGCAGAAAGGGACCAGGTTGATCCCTGGCTTGTGCATTATGCCTCTCCGGGCAACCTATCCGACCGGCTGAGTGCCCGGACGCTCATTTCGTGGGTTGACTTAGGCATACGGAGTTCATCCCCAGTCTAAGCATACGAAGTTCATTCCCAGTCTAAGATCAAACCAGACCGAGGGTTGTGGCAGCAGGACCGATAGCACGTAGGGGGGATCGGGTCGACCCCGGCTTGCGCATTATGCCTCTCTTGCTGGTTCTGCACCCGCATGCTCATTTCATGGGTTGACTTAGGCATACGAAGTTCATTCCCAGTCTAAGATCAGATCGGACCGAGGGTTGCGGTACCAGGATCGATAGAATGCAGGGGGGATCGGGCCGGTCCCCAGCTTGCACATTCTGCCTCTCCGATCGACTGAGCACCCGCACGCTTGTTTCGTGGGTTGGCTTAGGCATACGGCGTTGATTCCATGTCTAAGCATACGAAGTTCATTCCCAGTCTAAGATCAGACCGGACCGAGGGTTACGGCAGTAGGACCAATAGCAGGATCGACATTACATAGGGGGACCGGGCCGATCCCTGACTTGCACATTCTGCCTCTCCGGCCAGCTGAGCGCCAGCACGCCCGTTTCATGGGTTGGCTTAAGCATAGGGAGTTCATTCCATGTCTAAGCCCCAGCTAGACCGAGGGTTCTGGCAACAGGACCAGCAGCACGCAGAGGGGGACCGGGCCGATCCCTGGCTTGCGCATTCTATCTTTTCGACTGGTTGAGCACCCGTGCGCCCGTTTCATGGGTTGGCTTAGGCATAGGGAGTTCATTCCATGTCTAAGCCCCAATTGGACTGAAGGTTGTGGCAGCGGGATCGACAGCAAGTAGAGTGCGATCGAGCCAATCCCCGGCTTGCGCATTATGCCTTTCCAACCGGCTCAGCGCCCGCACGCTCGTTTCATGGGTTGACTTAGGCATACGAAGTTCATTCCCAGTCTAAGATAAGACCAGACCGAGGGTTGCGACAGCAGGATCGACAGTACACAGGGGGGACCAGGCCGATCCCCGACTTGCGCATTTTGCCTCTCTGGCTGGTTGAGCGCCTGCTCGCTTGTTTCGTGGGTTGGCTTAGGCATCTAGAGTTCATTCCATGTCTAACCCCAGTCGGACTGAGGGTTGTGGCAGTAGGATCGGTAGTGGGACCGGCAGCATGCAGAGTGGGACCAGGCTGACCCCCGACTTACGCATTATGCCTCTCCGGCCGGTTGAGCGCCTGCACGCTCGTTTCATGGGTTGACTTAGGCATACGGAGTTCATCCCCAGTCTAAGCATACGGAGTTCATTTCCAGTCTAAGATCATACTGGACAGAGGGTTGCGGTAGCAAGATTGACAGCACACAGGGGGGACCAGGCTGATCCCCAGCTTGCGCATTCTACCTCTCCGATCGGCTGAGCACCCGTACACCCGTTTCGTCAGTTGGCTTAGGCATAGGGAGTTCATTCTTTGTCTAAACCCCAGTCGGACCGAGGGTAGTGGTAGCGGGATTGGTAGCACGTAGAGGGGGACCGGGCCGATCCCTGACTTGCGCATTATGTCTCTCCGACTGACTCATTTCGTGGGTTGACTTAGGCATACGAAGTTCATTCGCAGTCTAAGATCAGACCGGACCGAGGGTTGCGACAGCAGGATCAAGAGCACGTAATGGGGGACCGGCTAGTCCTCGACTTGCACATTCTGCCTCTCCAACCGGTTGAGCGCCCGCACGCTCGTTTTGGGGGTTGGCTTAGGCATACGGAGTTCATTCCATGTGTAAGCATACGGAGTTCATTCCCAGTCTAAGATCGAACCGGACCGAGGGTTGCAGTAGCAGGACCAGTAGCAGGATCGATAGCATGCAGGAGGGGATCGGACTGATCCCCGGCTTACGCATTCTGCCTCTCCGATCGGCTGAGCACCCGTACGCCCGTTTTGTGCATTGGCTTAGGCATAGGGAGTTCATTCCATGTCTACACCCTAGCCGGATCGAGGGTTGTGGCAACGGGATCGACAGCATGCAGAGAGGGAGGAGGCCGATCCTCGGCTGTGCATTCTGCCTCTCCGATCGGCTGAGCACCCACACGCTTGTTTCGTGGGTTGGCTTAGGCATACGGAGTTCATTCCATGTCTAAGCTTACGGAGTTCATTCTCAGTCTAAGAGTTTGAGCCATGGTGTACATGCTGGGCTCGGGCATGTGCTGGTGTCGCATGCAGGGAGGGACCAACAGCATGCAGGGAGGGCATGAGCCACGGTGCACAGCAGGATCGACAGCATGCAGGGAGGGACCGAGCCGATCCCTGGCTCGCACATTCTGCCTCTCCGGTCGGTTGAGCACCCGCATGCTTGTTTCATGGGTTGGCTTAGGCATACGGAGTTCATTCCATGTCTAAGCCCCAGCCGGACCGAAGGTTGTGGTAGCGGGACCGATAGCATGCAGAAGGCAATCGAGCCGATCCTCAGCTTGCGCATTATGCCTCTCCAGTCGGCTCAGCGCCCGCACACTCGTTTCATGGGTTGACTTAGGCATACGAAGTTCATTCCCAGTCTAAGATCAGATCGGACCGAGGGTTGCGACAGCAGGATCGACAGCACACAGGGGGGATCAGGCCGATCCTCGGCTCACGCATTTTGCCTCTCTGGTCGGTTGAGCGCCCGCACGCTTGTTTCATGGGTTGGCTTAGGCATACGAAGTTCATTCCATGTCTAAGCCCTAGCCGAACCGAAGGTTGTAGTAGCAGGACCGGCAGTCGGATCGACAGCACGCAGAGAGGGACCGGGTTGATCCCTAGCTTGTGCATTATGCCTCTCCGACCAACCTATCCGGCCGGCTGAGTGCCCGGACGCTCATTTCATGGGTTGACTTAGACATACGGAGTTCATCCCCAGTCTAAGCATACAGAGTTCATCCCCAGTCTAAGCATACGGAGTTCATTCCCAGTCTAAGATCAGACTAGACCGAGGGTTACGACAGTAGGATCGACAGCACGTAGGGGGACTGGGCCGATCCCGGATTGCACATTCTGCCTCTCCGACCGGCTGAGCACCCGCACGCCCGTTTTGTGGGTTGGCTTAGGCATAGGGAGTTCATTCCATGTCTAAGCCCCAGCCGGACCGAAGGTTGTGACAGCGGAACCGACATCACATAGAGGGGGATCGGGTCAATCCCCGCCTTACGCATTATGCCTCTTCGGTCGGCTCAGGTATACGAAGTTCATTCCCAGTCTAAGATCGAACTGGACTGAGGGTTATGATAGTAGGACCAACAGCATGCAGGGGGAGACCGGGTCTGTCCCTGGCTTACGCATTCCGCCTCTCTGACCGGTTGAGCACCCACAAGCTCGTTTCATGGGTTGGCTTAGGCATACGGAGTTCATTCCATGTCTAAGCATACGGAGTTCATTCCCAGTCTAAGATCAGACCGGACCGAGGGTTACGGTAGTAGGACCAGCAGCATGGGTTGGCTTAGGCATAGGGAGTTCATTCCATGTCTAAGCCCCAGTCGGACCGAGGGTTATGGCAACGGGACTGACAGCATGCAGAGGGGGATCGGGCCGATCCTCGACTTACGTATTCTGCCTCTCCGACCGGTTGAGCGCCCACGCGCCCATTTCATGGGTTGGCTTAGGCATAGGGAGTTCATTCCATGTATAAGCCCCAGTTGGACTGAAGGTTGTGACAGCGGGACCGACAGCATGCAGAGGGGGATCGGGTCGATCCCCGGCTTGCGCATTATGCCTCTTTGACCGGCTCAGGCATACGAAGTTCATTCCCAGTCTAAGATCAGACTAGACTGAGGGTTGTAGTAGTAGGATCAACAGCACGTAGGGGGGACCGGGCTGGTCCCCGGCTTGCGCATTCTGCCTCTCTGGCCGGCTGAGCGCCTTAAAGCTCGTTTCATGGGTTGGCTTAGGCATACGGAGTTCATTCTATGTCTAAGCATATAGAATTCATTCCCAGTCTAAGATCGGACCGGACTGAGGGTTGCGATAGCAGGACCAGCAGCAGGATCGGTAGCAGGCAGGGGGGACTGGGTCGATCCCCGACTTGCGCATTCTGCCTCTCTGGCCGGTTGAGCACCCGCACACTCGTTCCGTGGGTTGGCTTAGGCATACGGAGTTCATTCCAAGTCTAAGCCCCAGCTGGACCGAGGGTTGTGGCAGCAGGACCGGCAGTGAGATTGGCAGAATGCAGAGGGGGACCGGGCTGACCCCCGACTTACGCATTATGCCTCTCCGGCCGACTGAGCGCCCGTACCCTCGTTTCGTGGGTTGACTTAGGCATACGGAGTTCATCCCTAGTCTAAGCATATGGAGTTCATTCCCAGTCTAAGATTAGACCGGACAGAAGGTTGCGGTAGCAAGATCGACAGCACCTAGGGGGGACTGGGTCGATCCCTGGCTTGCGTATTCTGCCTCTCCGGCTAGCTGAGAGCTCGCACGCCTGTTTCGTGGGTTGGCTTAGGCATAGGGAGTTTATTCCATGTCTATGCCCTAGCTGAACCAAGGGTTGTGGCAGCGGGATCGACAGCACACAGAGGGGGAGCGAGCCCCAGCTTGTGCATTCTGCCTCTCCGATTGGTTGAGCGCCCACACGCTCGTTTCGTGGGTTGGCTTAGGCATACAGAGTTCATTCCATGTCTAAGCTTACAGAGTTCATTCCCAGTCTAAGAGTTTGAGCCACGGTGCACATGCTGGGCATGGGCATGTGCTGGTGCTGCATTTTTTTCACCCGGGGTACCATCGTCGGAGCATCACCGAAGAGCCTAACTGACGGCATTGGAGGTTCCGACGATTGGGGGGCCGGGGGGTGTGCGCACATGATGTGCGATGGGTTGGCTTAGTCATACAGAGCTCATTCCATGTCTAGGCCCCAGCTGGATCGAAGGTTGTGGCAGCAGGACCGACAGCGGGATCGACAGCACGTAAAGGGGGACCGGGTTGATCCCCGGCTTACGCATTATGCCTCTCCGGTCGACTGAGTGCTCGTACGCTCGTTTCATGGGTTGACTTAGGCATACAGAGTTCATCTCTACTCTAAGCATACGAAGTTCATTCCCAGTCTAAGATCAGACTGGATCGAGGGTTGCGGCAGTAGGATCGATAGCACGCAAGGGGGACTAGGTCGATCCCTGGCTTACGCATTCTGCCGCTCCAACCGGCTGAGCGTCCGCACGCCCATTTCATGGGTTGGCTTAGGCATAGGGAGTTCATTCCATGTCTAAGCCCCAGCCAAACCGAGGGTTGTGGCAGCGAGACCGACAGCACACAGAGGGGGATCGGGCCGATCCCCGGCTTACGCATTATTCCTCTCTAACCGGCTGTGTGCCCGCACACTCGTTTAGTGGGTTAACTTAGGCATACAGAGTTCATTCCCAGTCTAAGATCAGACCAGACCGAGGGTTTCGGTAGCAGGATCGACAGCACGCAGGGAGGGATCGGGTCGGTCCCCGACTTGTGCATTCTGCCTTTCCGGCCGGCTAAGCGCCCGCATGCTCGTTTCATGGGTTGGCTTAGGCACAGGGAGTTCATTCCATGTCTAAGCCCCAGTCAGACCGAGGGTTGTGGCAGCGGGACTGACAATAGACAGAGGGGGACCGGGCAGATCCCTGGCTTACGCATTATGCCTCTCCGATCGGCTTAGCACCCGTACCCTAGTTTCGTGGGTTGACTTAAGCATATGGAGTTCATTCCCAGTCTAAGGTCGGAGCAGACTGAGGGTTACGGTAGCAGCATCGACAGCATGCAGGGGGGACCGAGTCGATCCCTGGCTTGTGCATTCTGCCTCTCTAACCGGTTGAGCGCCCGTACGCACACTCGTTTCATGGGTTGGCTTAAGCATACGAAGTTCATTCCATGTCTAAGCATACGGAGTTCATTCCTAGTCTAAGATCAGACCGGATCGAGGGTTGCTGCAGCAGGACTAGCAACAGGATCGATAGCATGTAGGGGGTACCGGGTCGATCCCTGGCTTGTGCATTCTCTCTCTCCGGCCAGCTGAGCGCCCGCACGCTCATTTTGTGGGTTGGCTTAGGCATACGGAGTTCATTCCAAGTCTAAGCCCCACCCGGACCGAGGTTTGTGGCAGCAAAACCGGCAACCAAATCGGCAACACACAGAGGGGTACCGGGCTGATCCCTGACTTGCGCATTATGCCTCTTCGGTCGGCCTCTCCAGCCGGTTGAGCGCCTGTACGCTCGTTTCGTGGGTTGACTTAGGCATATGGAGTTCATCCCCAGTCTAAGCATACGAAGTTCATTCTTAGTCTAAGATTGGAACGGATCGAGGGTTGTGACAGCGGGATCGATAGCATGCAGGATGGATCGGGCCGATCCTCGTCTTGTGCATTTTGCCTCTTCGGTCGGTTGAGCGCCCGCACGCCCCGTTTCATGGGTTGGCTTATGCATACAGAGTTCATTCTCAGTCTAAGATTGGATCAGACTGAGGGTTGCGGCTGATCCCTGGGTTGTGGCTGATCCTCGACAATAGGATCGATAGCACACAGGGGGGACCGGGCTGATCCCCAGCTTGTGCATTCTGCCTCTTCGGTCGACTGAGCACCCGCACGCTCGTTTCGTGGGTTGGCTTAGGCATACAGAGTTCATTCCATGTCTAAGGATATGGAGTTCATTCCCAGTCTAAGATTTTGAGCCACGGTGCACATGCTGGGCTTGGGCATGTGCTGGTGCCGCATTTTTTTCGCCCGGGGAACCATCGCCGGAGAGCCTAACCGGCAACATTGGGGGTTCTGGCGATTAGGGGGGCTGGGGTGGTGTGCGCACATGATGTGCGATGGGTGCTGGTACTTGGCCCTTATATTGGCCCCCTATCCCTCATCAAACCTCGAGAACTCACACCCCCTTAAAGAGCATTTGAGATTTTATAGGTTTGCTGCCAGTAGCAATTAAAGTGTTTGAAATGGGGATACTTTTTTTGAAATGGTCACAAAATCTTCTCCACTTAGAGTTTTTAGCTGAATTTTTTTGTGCATGCCAAAAAAAATAAAAGGATCACCTCTACCAAATTTGGGAACAAAACTCTATCTAAAAAAATTTTAAAAAATCTCGAACCATAAAAAGTTTTGAAAATCGTGAAAAATAGAAAACGGGTCGTCTTACCACGAAACTTCACATGAAGGCTTAGGGGACCATTGTATGAATTTACAAGCCATAAAAATGGCATTGGCATGGCATAAATATGAAGATGTGCTTGAACCCACCTACTACCCGTTCGATCCCCGGCTTACGCATCCTGCCCTCTGGTCGATTGAGCGCCTGCACGCTCGTTTCATGGGTTTACTTAGGCATACGAAGTTCATCCCCAGTCTAAGTATATAAAGTTCATTCCCAATCTAAGATCAGACCGGACTGAGGGTTGCGACAGCAGGATCGACAGCACCCAGGGGGACCGGGCCGATCCCCGGCTTGCGCATTCTTCCTCTCCGACCGGTTGAGCAGTCGCACTCCCATTTCATGGGTTGGCTTAGGCATAGGGAGTTCATTCCATGTCTAAGCCCCAGTCGGACCGAGTGTTGTGGCAGCGAGATCGGTAGCACATAGAGGGGGATCAGGTCGATCCTCGGCTTGCACATTATGCCTCTTCGACCGGCTCAACGCCCGCACGCTCGTTTCATGGATTGTTTTAGGCATACGGAGTTCATTCCCAATCTAAGATCGGATCAGATCGAAGGTTGGGGCAACAGGATCGACAGCACGCAAGGGGGGACCGGGCTGGTCCCCAGCTTGTGCATTCTGCCTCTCTGACTGACTGAGCGCCTGCACACTAGTTTCATGGGTTGGCTTAGTCATACGGAGTTCATTCCATGTCTAAGCATACGGAGTTCATTCCCAGTCTATGATCAGAGCAGATCGAGGGTTGCGGCAGCAAGACTAGCACAGGATCGACAGCATGCAGGGGGGACTGAGCTGATCCGCGACTTGCGCATTCTGCCTCTCCGACCGATTGAGTGCCCGTACGCTCGTTTCGTGGGTTGGCTTAGGCATACGGAGTTCATTCCATGTCTAAACCCCAACCGAACCAAGGGTTGTGGCAGCAGGACCGACAAGCGAGACGGGTAGCACGTAGAGGGGGATCGAGCTGATCCCTGGCTTGCGTATTATGCCTCTTCGATCGACTGCTTTGACCGGTTGAGCGCCCGTATGCTCGTTTCATGGGTTGACTTAGGCATATGGAGTTCATCCCCAGTCTAGGCATACGGAGTTCATTTCCAATCTAAGATCGGATCGGACCGAGGGTTGCGATAGCAGGACCAATAACAGGATCGACAGCACACAGGGGGGCCTGGGTCGATCCCCGACTTGCCCATTCTGCCTCTCCGACTGACTGTGCACCCGCACTCTTGTTTCGTGGGTTGGCTTAGGCATACGGAGCTCATTCCATGTCTAAGCTTACAGAGTTCATTCCTAGTCTAAGATTTTGAGCCACGGTGCACATGCTGGGCTCGGGCATGTGCTGGTGCCGCTTTTTTTTCGCCTAGGGCACCATCACCGATGCATCATCGAAGAGCCTAACCGACAGCATTGGGGGTTCTGGCAATTCGGGGGCCGGGGGGTGTGCGCACATGATGTACGATGGGTGCTGGTACTTGTGTCACGGGCTCTGACCTTAGACTCAGAAACCGTGCGGCCTTAGGCTTGGAATCTACTCCTTTATGCCTAAGTCAGCCTAAAACACAAGTGTACGGGCACTAGAACAACGGGAAGGGCTGATTACGCAAGTTAAAGAGAAACAAGATAAGAAGGTAAAATTCTGGAAATGCTCTTGTATTCACTGAAACGGAAGTGTTTGATGGTGTACAAATGAGGGAAGAGCAGCCCTCTATTTATAGTTGAGGCTCTAGCTTACACTTAATGGCAATATCCTTAGAATAAAGGCTAAAATCATGGGATTATATAGATTACAATCAATCAGGATGCTAACTCCTGATTTTCAGGGTCAACCAAATCTGTCAGGATGCTGCTACTGATCCTGCCTGCTTCCAGAAGCTTCCCTTGCGTGTCCAGCACCTTGGGCCCTTCTGGATGTGGTACGGGTATGTATGCCAGGCCTTGGTCTCACGGGCTGGCCTACAAGTTGGGCGGGTGTTTTAAACTCGTTTGCTAGGCTTTGCGTGCAGATACCCGCCAGCACACCTGGTCTGTGGGCCTCAACCTCTAGCTCACCTACTAGTGCGCCTGATGTGCCTGGCGTGCCCTCCCAGGGCATGTCATTCTCCCTCACCTGATTGCACAACACCCTCGTTGTGTCTTCTGCATGGTACTACCTGATCTAGTCCCCGAACTGCCATAAGTCATCTGTTGGTTCCCAACTCACCTCACTGTCTAAAAGTCCCTTTCAGTGCACCAAGTACTCTTATCTTGGCTGATAGTTCTTCCATCTCACCTCCCGGTTAGCTATGATGCTGTGGACCTCCTTCTCATATGAGGCCCTTGCTCTTAATGGCACACGCTTTGACTCTGCCTGTCTTGGATCTCCCTCATCCTCATGGAACGGCTTGAGCATGCTCACATGGAACACCGGGTGTACCCTCAGCTTGGGTGGCATATCCAGCTTGTAGGCAACCTTGCCTACCCTCTTGACTACTCGGAAAAGTCTCTCATACCTCCAGACTAGGCCTTTGTGCAGCCCCCTATGGCGTACAATGGGATGGCAGCTTCACCAACACCAAGTCTCCAACCTGGACTGCACATCCCGCCTATTCTGGTTTGCCCACTTCTTCAACCTCTTGGCCGCCTTGTGTAGACAAACTCTGGCCAAGTTAGTTTGCTCCTAGCCAATGCCTTGGCAACTTGTATGCTACTGGATTCAGCCCTGTATAACCTGCAGCAATCAACCGGGTGTTAGTGGTTGTTGCCTGTCACAACCTCAAATGGGCGTTGGTTCGTTGCCTCACTCCTTTGCAAGTTGTAGGAAAAGTGTGCAATATCTAGCAGCTTTTGCCAGTCCTTTGTATGGCACTCACATAGTGGCCTGAGGTAGACCTCCAATAGTCCATTCACTCATTCTGTCTGCCATCGGTCTACGGATGCATGCTGGTGGAAAAGTTCAAGATAGCTTGAACAACTCAGTCCAGAACCCTACCCATGAAATGCCCGTCCCGATCACTAACAATGGTCCTCGGCACTCCCCAGTAATTAACCATATTTTCAGGAACAATTGAGCTGCTTCCTCGGCTAGGCACTCCTTGGTTGTTGGAATGAAGATTCCATACTTGGAAAACCTATCCACCACTACCATGATGCTTCCAAACCCTTCTACTTTGGGTAGACCGACTATAGCGTCACTTTGGGATGCCATCTCCTCTAACCTGCACAACACAAACTCGCAGAATCGAACTTGCTCTGATACCAACTGTCACGGGCTCCGACCTTAGACTCAGAAACCATTCAGCCTTAGGCTTGGAATCTCCTCCTTTATGCCTAAGTCAGCTTAAAACACAAGCGTACAGGCACTAGAACAATAGGAAGGGCTGATTATGCAAGTTAAAGAGAAACAGAAGTGTTTGATGGTGTACAAATGAGGGAGGAAAAGCCCTCTATTTATAGTTGAGGCTCCAGCTTACACTTAATGGCAATATCCCTAGAATAAAGGCTAAAATCATGGGATCATACAGATTACAATCAATCAAGGGGGACCAAGCCGATCCCCGGCTTGTGCATTCTGCCTCTCCGACCGGCTGAGCGCCCGCACGCTTGTTTCGTGGGTTGGCTTAGGCATAGGGAGTTCATTCCATGTCTAAGCCCCAGCCAGACAGAAGGCTCTGGCAGCGGGACAGGTAGCACGCAGAGGGGGACCGGGCCGATCCTCGGCTTGCACATTATGCCTCTTCGGCCGGCTTAGCGCCCGTACGCTTGTTCCATGGGTTGACTTAGGCATACGGAGTTCATCCCCAGTCTAAGCATACGGTGTTAATTCCCAGTCTAAGATCAGACTTAGGCACATAAAAATGGCATGTGCTGGTGGCACATTCTTTTCACCTGGGGCACCATCGCCGGAGCATCGACGGAGCATCGTCGGAGAGTCTAATTGGCGGCATTGGGGGTTCCGACGATTGGGGGGCTGGGGGGTGTGCGTACATGATGTGCGATGGGTGCTGGTACTTGGCCCTTATATTGGTCCCTTATGCCTCATCAAACCTCGAGAACTCACACCCCCTTAAAGAGCATTTGAGATTTTATAGGTTTGCTGCCAGTAGCCATTAAAGTGTCTAAAATGGGGACACTTTTTCAAACGGTCACAAAATCTTCTCCACTTTGAGTTTTTAGCTGAATGTTTTTGTGCATGCCAAAAAAAATACAAGGATCACCTCTACCAAATTTGGGGACAAAAATCTTTCTAAAAAAATTTAAAAAAAATCCTGAACCGCAAAAAGTTTCGAAAATCATGAAAAATAGAAAACGGGTCATCTTGCCACGAAACTTCACATGAAGGCTTAGGGGACCATTGTATGAATTTACAAGCCATAAAAATGGCATTGGCATGGTAGAAATATAAAGATGTGCTTGAACCCACCTACCACCCGTCCGATCTTCGGCTTGCGCATCCTACCTCTCTGGTCGATTGAGCGCCCGCATGCTCGTTACGTGGGTTGACTTAGGCATACAGAGTTCATCCCTAGTCCAAGCATACGGAGTTCATTCCCAGCCTAAGATCGGATCAGACCGAGGGTTGTGGTAGTAGGATCGACAGCACGCAGGGAGGACTGGCCCGATCCCCGACTTACGCATTCTGCCTTTCAGTCGACTGAGGGCCCGTACGCCTGTTTCATGGGTTGGCTTAGGCATACGGAGTTGATTTCATGTCTAAGCCCTAGCTGGACCGAGGGTTGTGGCAGCGGGATCTACAGGACGCAGAGGGGGACCGGGCCGATCCTCGGCTTGTGCATTACGCCTCTCCGGTTGGCTCAGTGCCCGCACGCTCATTTCGTGGGTTGACTTAGGCATACGGAGTTCATTCCCAGTCTAAGATCGGATCGAACCGAGGGTTGTGGTAACAGGATCGACAACACGTAGGGGGGATCGGGTCGATCCCCGGCTTGCGCATTCTGCCTCTCCGGTCGACTGAGCGCCCGTGCGCTTGTTTCATGGGTTGGCTTAGGCACACGGAGTTCATTCCATGTTTAAGCATACGGAGTTCATTACTAGTATAAGATCGAACCAGACCGAGGGTTACGGCAGTAGGACTAGCAGCAGGATTGGCAGCACGCAGAAGGGGATCGGGCTGATCCCCAGCTTATGCATTCTGCCTCTCCAGACGGCTGAATGCCCGCATGCTCGCTTCGTGGGTTGGCTTAGGCATAGGGAGTTCATTCCATGCCTAAGACCCAGCCGGACCGAGGGTTGTGGTAGCAAGACTAGCAGCGGGATCGGTAGCATACAGAGGGGGATCAGGCTGATCCTCGGCTTGCGCATTATGCCTCTACGGCCAGCCTCTCGGGCCTGTTGAGCGTCCGTATGCTCGTTTCATGGGTTGACATAGGCATACAGAGTTCATCCCCAGTCTAAGCATACGGAGTTCAATCCCAGTCTAAGATCAAACCAGATCGAGGGTTACGACAGCAGGATCGATAGCACGCAGGGGGGGTCGGGCCGATCCCTGGCTTGCGCTTTCTGCCTCTCCGGCCGACTGAGCGCCCGCACGCCCGTTTCGTGGGTTGGCTTAGGCATAGGGAGTTCATTCCATGTCTAAGCCCCAGTCGGACCGAGGGTTGTGGCAGCGGGATCGGCAGCATGCAGAGGGGGACCGAGTCGATCCTCGACTTGCGCATTATGCCTCTTCGGTCGGCTCAACGCCCGTACGCCTGTTCCATGGGTTGACCTAGGCATACGGAGTTCATCCCCAGTCTAAGCATACGGAGTTCATCCCCAGTCTAAGATCGGACTGTACCGAGGGTTGTGACAACAAGATCGGTAGCACGGAGGGCAGACCGAGCCGATCCCCTGCTTACGGATTCTACCTCTCCGGTCGGTTGAGCACCTGCACGCCCGTTTTCTGGGTTGGCTTAGGCATAGGTAGTTCATTCCACGTCTAAGCCACAGCCGGACCGAGGGTTGTGGTAGCGGGATCGGCAGCACGCAGAGGGGGATCGGGCCGATCCTTGATTTGCACATTATGCCTCTTCGACCGGCTCAGCGCCCGCACGCTCGTTTTATGGGTTGACTTATGCAAACGGAGTTCATTCCCAGTCTAAGATCGGATTGAACTGAGGGTTGTGGCAGTAGGATCGATAGCATACAGGGGGGACCAAGCTGATCCCCGGCTTGCGCATTCTGCCTTTTCGGTCGGCTGAGCGCCCGCACGCTCGTTTCGTGCGTTGGCTTAGGCATACGGAGTTCATTCCATGTCTAAGCATACGGAGTTCATTCCCAATCTAAGATTTTGAGCCACAGTGCACATGCTGGGCTCAGGCATGTGCTGGTGTTGCATTTTTTTCACCCAAGGCACCATCGCCGGAGCATCGTCGGAGAGCCTAATTGGCGGCATTGGGGGTTCCGACGATTAAGGGGCCGGGGGGGTATGCGTACATGATGTGTGATGGGTGCTGGTACTTGGCCCTTATATTGGCCCCTTATCCCTCATCAAACCTCGAGAACTCACACCCCCTTAAAGTGGATTTGAGATTTTATAGGTTTGCTGCCAGTAGCCATTAAAGTGTCTGAAATAGGGACATTTTTTTCAAACGGTCACAAAATCTTCTCCACTTTGAGTTTTTAGCTGAATTTTTTTGTGCATGCCAACAAAAATACAAGGATCACCTCTACCAATTTTGGAGACAAAACTCTTTCTAAAAAAATTTAAAAAAATCCCGAACCTTAAAAAGTTTCAAAAATCATGAAAAATAGAAAACGGGTCGTCTTGCCACGAAACTTCACATGAAGCTTAGGGGCCCATTGTATGAATTTACAAGCCATAAAAATGGCATTGGAATGGCAGAAATACGAAGATATGCTTGAACCCACCTACCACCCGTTTGATCCCTGGCTTACGTATTCTGCCTCTTCGGCCGGCTGAGTGCCCGCACGCTCTTTTCGTGGGTTGGCTTAGGCATACAGAGTTTATTCCAAGTCTAAGCCCCAGCCAGATCGAGGGTTGTGGCAGCAGGACCAACAACGGGATCGGCAGCATGCTGAGGGGGATCGGGCTGATCCCCGGCTTGTGCATTATGCCTATCCGGCTGGCTGAGAGCCCGTACGCTCATTTCGTGGGTTGACTTAGGCATACAGAGTTCATCCCCGGTCTAAGCATATGGAGTTCATTCCCAGTCTAAGATCGGATCGGATCGAGGGTTGTGGTAGCAGGATCGGCTGCACGCAGGGGGGACCGTGCCGATCCCCGGCTTGCGCATTTTGCCTCTCAGGCCGGTTGAGCACCCGCATGCCCATTTCGTGGGTTGGCTTAGGCATAGGGAGTTTATTCCATGTCTAAGCCCCAGGTGGATCGAGGGTTATGGCAGTGGGATCGGCCGCACTCAGAGGGGGATTGGGTCGATCCCCAGCTTGCGCATTCTACCTCTCTGGTTGGTTGAGCATCCGCACGCCCATTTCGTAGGTTGGCTTAGGCATAGAGAGTTCATTCCATGTCTAAGCCCCAGCTGGACCGAGGGTTGTGGCAGATAATACGTCGAGGGGACTGGGCCGATCCCCGACTTGTGCATTATGCCTCTCCGGCTGGCTTAGCGCCCGCACGCTCTTTTCGTGGGTTGACTTAGGAATACGGAGTTCATTCCCAGTCTAAGATTGGACCGGACCGAGGGTTATGGTAGCGAGATCGACAGCACGTAGGGGGGATCGAGCCAATCCTCGGCTTGCGCGTTCTACCTCTCCGACCGACTGAGTGCCCGTACGCTTATTTTGTGGGTTGGCTTAGGCATATGGAGTTCATTCCCAATCTAAGATTAGACCGGACCAAGGGTTGCGCCAGCAGGTCCAGCAGCAGGATCGACAGCACGTAGGGGGGGACCGGGCCGATCCTCGGCTTGCGCATTCTGCCTCTTCGGCCGGTTGAGCACATGTACGCTCGTTTCATGGGTTGACTTAGGCATATGGAGTTTGTTCCATGTCTAAGCCCCAGTCGGACCGAGGGTTGTGGCAGTAGGACCGGCAGCGGGATCGGTAGCAAGTAAAAGGGGACCGGGCTGATCCCCAGCTTACGCATTATGCCTGTTCGGTCGGTTGAGCGCCCGCACGCTCGTTTTGTGGGTTGACTTAGGCATACGAAGTTCATCCCCAGTCTAAGCATATGTAGTTCATTTCATGGGTTGACGTAGGCATACGAAGTTCATCCCCAGTCTAAGCATACGGAGTTCATTTCTAGTCTAAGATCAGATCGGACCGAGGGTTGCAGTAGCAGGATCAACACACAGAGGGGGGATCAAGCCGATCCTCGGCTTGCATATTCTGCCTTTCCGACCGATTGAGCGCCCGCACACCCTTTTCGTGGGTTGGCTTAGGCATCGCCAGAGAGCCTAACCGACGGCATTGGGGGTTCCGATGATTGGGGGGCTGGGGGGTGTACGCACATTATGTGCGATGGGTGCTGGTACTTGCCCTTATATTGGCCCCCTATCCTTCATCAAACCTCAAGAACTCACACCCCCTTAAAGAGCATTTGAGATTTTATAGGTTTGTTGCCAGTAGCCATTAAAGTGTCTGAAATGGGGACACTTTTTTCAAACGGTCACAAAATCTTCTCCACTTCGAGTTTTTAGCTAAATGTTTTTGTGGATACCAATAAAAAAACAAGGATCACCTCTACCAAATTTGGGGACAAAATTCTTTCTAAAAAAATTTAAAAAAATCCCGAATCGTAAAAAGTTTCAAAAATTGTGAAAAATAAAAAACGGGTCGTCTTGCCATGAAACTTTACATGAAGGCTTAGGGACTATTGTATGAATTTACAAGCCATAAAAAAGGCATTGGCATGGAAGAAATATGAAGATGTGCTTGAACCCGCCTACCACCTGTTCGATCCCCGGCTTGCGCATCCTGCCTTTCCGGTCGGCTGAGTGCCCGCACGCTCGTTTCGTGGGTTGACTTAGGCATATAGAGTTCATCCCCAGTCTAAGCATACGGAGTTCATTCCCAGTCTAAGATCGGACCGAACCAAGGGTTGCGGCAGCAGGATCGGCAGCACGCAGGGGGGATCGGACCGATCCCCGGCTTGCACATTCTGTCTCTCCTATCGGCTGAGTGCCCGTATGCCTATTTCGTGGGTTGGCTTAGGCATAGGGAGTTCATTCCATGTCTAAGCCCCAGCTGGATCGAGGGTTGTGGCAGTGGGACCGACAGCTTGCAAAGGAGGATCGGGCCTATCCCCGGTGTCACGGACTAAGCTTTCTCTCAGCAAGCAATAGACCATGCGACACTTGAATGGGTGCTCCCAACCAAGTCAGCCTTTAATAGATCGATATCTGAACAAATAGCCATAAGCCATGGTTAGTCCCAAGCATTCACAACAAGACACAATATATCGAGATCGATCTCAAGCACACACACAAAAAGGCATATTCGTATCGAGAAAAAGAAAAACAAATCGAGGTAACAATCGAGACATTCAATCAGGGTGAGTTTTATTATAGTCGAAAATCATACATCGGGACCTCCCACCATCACCAGGGCCAGGGGGCAGCCCTTGGTGGGTGGCCTAGGCTCACATAGCAACCGGTGAGATAGCCCAACACTACGCTGCCGGCTCATCCCCCTAAAGAGCCTTAGAGATTTTAGAGCTATGCTACCAGTAACCATTACAATGTTTGAAATGGGGACACTTTTCCTAGCACAAGGGATCTACCCGACCATGGCCCTATACATGGGTGGCTTATGGCAACCTAAGTCCCAGTCATGGCCCTATACAAGGTTGGCTCATGACATCCTCCCCCACCTATTCTATCGACGTCCTCATCGACTTGCTAGCTTGAAATTCTTTGATCTTCCTTTGAAATCTCTGGAGGTCGTGTTCTCTCTCCCAGCTGGTTTTTTCTAGTCTAATCCCTCCCACTTCACTAAGTACTCCCAAACTAGTCTTCGAGATATCTTGGTTTCCCTATCAGCTAAGATCTCTTCGACTCGACGCTCTGAGGGTGGTTTCATGGTGATGGTGGCTTTGGTTGGCTCCCTTTGGCTAGCATCTGTAGGATCTGCATGGAAAGGTTTCAGGTTGCTCACATGAAATACTGGGTGCACCTTCATCCACTTTGGTGGGTCAATTTTGTAAGAAGCATTCCCCACTTTGGAAAATACCCTTACTGGACCTTCATATTTGTGCACCAGTCTACGATTTCTCTTTGTCAAGAACCTAGTTTGTTCAGGAACTAGTCAGACAAGAACCAAATCACCAACTTGAAATTGTTGAGCCCTACAACCAAGGCTCTCAGATTCTTTCCTCCATATTATTCCAAGGAAGTGTGGGGTAGCTTTGGAAATTGTCTGGTGACCACCTCAAATGGGCTCTTATTGGTGGAAGAGCTTTTGTTGGAATTAAAGCAGAGTTAAGCCATGTCTAATAATGAAGGCCAGTCTTTCTGATTGGCTTGAATAAAGTGCCTCAAGTATTCCTCTAATAATCCGTTGAACTGTTCCATTTGACCATCGGTTTGAGGGTGATAGCTTGAGGAGATGTTGAGTTAGGACCCCAATATCTTGAAAAGTTCTCTCCAGAAGGACCCCGTGAATCTCGGATCTCGATCACTGACAATGTTTTGAGGGAGGCCCTAGTATTTGACCACATGTTTGAACAATAGTTGAGCTGTGTCTTCCACTGTGCAATACTTGTGAGCGGGAATGAATGTGGTGTACTTAGAGAACCGGTCAATCACCACCAAAATAACTCCAAGGTCACCAACCTTGGGTAGGCTCGAAATTAAATCGAGGGAGATGCTTTCCCATGGTTTGGTAGGTACTGGTAGTGGTTCAAGCAGGCCTGCAGGTTTCCTCTTTTCAACCTTGTCTTGTTGGCAAATGAGGCAAGTCTTCGTATAGTCCATCACATCTTGTCACATGTAAGGCCAATAGTATCCCTATTTCAATAACGTCAAAGTGCATTGCTAGCCCAGGTGTCCCGCCCATGATGTGTCATGACATTCCCTCATCAGCATCTGTCTCAAACCTTCTACTCTTTGCACAAACACTCGAGGCCCTTTGGTCCATAAGATCCCATTTTCATGCCAGAAGTACTTGGACTTCCCTTCTTCCACTAGCTTCAAGATGGCACAAGCTTACGGGTCCATCTCTAAGTGATCTCCAATCAACTTGTGAATGTCTGTAGTGGCTCTGCTAGCCGCCATTAGGGCAATTCTTCTAAGGGCTACTAAATCTGCTCGCCCGCTCAATGCATTGGCCACTTGATTGGTCTTTCCAGCGGTGTGCTCAAAACAAAAGTCGAACTCCACTAAAAATTCCTGCCACCTAGCTTGTTTTGCCGTAAGCCTTGGTTGGGTGAGAAAATGGCTAATGGCTGCATTGTCTGTCTTCACGACAAAGTGTGAACCCAACAAGTAATGTCACCAAGCCCTCAAGCAGTGAACCACCGCCAGGAGTTCTTTTTCTTGGGCCGTATATTTCCTTTCAGCTTCACTTAGCTTCTTACTTTCAAATGCTACCGGTTGATGTTGTTGCAAAAGCACTCCTCCAATAGCAAAATTAGATGCATCCGTCTGAACTTTGAAAGGCTTTTCAATATCAAGGAGAGTTAAGATGGGATCCTTCATAATAGCATCTTTCAATCCCTCGAAGGCCTCTTGGCACTCACTCGTCCAACACCATTTATGCTCCTTCTTCAATAGCTCCGTGAGGGTCGTGGTCTTACGAGAGTACCCTTCCACAAACCTTCTATAATAGTTGGTTAGTCCCAAAAATGAGTGGAGCTCACTAACGTTCTTCGGTGTTGTCCACTCCTTGATGGCCCTAACCTTTTCCATGTCCATTCGAATGTGGCCACGTTCGACAATGTGACCGAGAAAATGGATTTGGGTTTGAGCAAATGCACACTTCTCCCTTTTTACGGATAACTGGTGGTCCTATAATCTTTGAAGTACCTGGTGCAGGTGTTCTTGATGTTCTTCCAAGGTGGAGCTATATACCACTATATCGTCTAAATAGATGACTACAAATTTGTCTAGGTAGTCATGGAATACCTGATTCATCAATGTATAAAATGTGGCAGGAGCATTGGTCAATCCAAAGGGCATAACAAAAAATTCAAATGCACCATACCGTGTCACACAAGTGGTTTTTGGCTCATCTCCCTCAACAATTCTGACTTGATGGTAGCCAGATCTCAGGTCCAATTTGGAAAAGTACTTGTACTGGCTCAATTGATCAAACAAGTCTGCTATAAGGGGGATGGGATATTTGTTTCTTACGGTGACTTTGTTTAGGGCCCTGTAGTTAACACATAATCGCAAACTTCCATCATGCTTCTTCTGAAATAGCACTGGCGCTCCGAAAAAAACCTTTGATGGTCTGATGAATCTGACTTGTAGTAGCTCATCTAACTGTTTTCTTAGTTTAGCCAACTCTCGCGGGGCCATGCGATAAGGAGCTCTAGCATGGGGTTTCACTCTTGAGAGGAGCTCAATTTCATGGTCCACTGCTCGTCGAGGGGGTAGAACCTTAGGCAACATCTCTGGCATCACCTTTTCGAATTCTTCCAACACTTTTCCCATACCATCAGGTATTGGTTTTACTTTCGACCCTTCTTTATAGATCGGCACAGCCACAAAGGAGGGTTTCCCCTCTCTTTACCCCTTTCTTGAACTACAAAGCTGAAATCATTTTCTTCCCACTCTTTGGTAAGATGTTGGCTGGCACCACACATGGGTTTTCCCCTAAGAACAACAAGCAGCTAGCGACGGGGATAGGGATGACCTGAGCCAACATCATGAAGTCCAATTCGAGAACAACATCAAAGTCATCCATGGGGGAAACTGTAAAGTGTACCTTCTCTTCCCAAGGCCCCAATCAGGTTGTCATACTCTTGGAGCTTCCACTGATCGTAAAGGCTGGCGAGTTGACCGCCTTCATTTATCCACAATCTTTACTAATCTGAAGACCACACCTTTTTGCTTCTTTTGGTGTGATGAAAGTGTCGGTTGCACTCGTATCCACCATAGCCTTAGTGGCTTTCTCATTGATCGTCAAGTTCACATACATCAAGCCTCTACTCTGCTCTTTCTTTATAGTGTTCAATTGGGTGCGGAGGGCATTGAGGAACCTTATTAAACCCATCCTGGCTGGCTCCTCTTTAGCTTCTTCAATGCTCTCTGGTGTTTTTGTGGACTCTTAAGATGAGGTCCTTAAGACACTAAGGGCTCCCCTATGCGGGCATTCAGCCACCCGATGCGGCCCCTTGCAAAGAAAGCAAGCTAGCGATTGCCTAGGCTTGAAAATCCCTGCGTTGCTTGTCTTGGGTTGGGTACTATCTCGACCAAAGGACCTCCTGTCTGATCCCCCACTGAAGGGCCGGTCCAACCTGGTTATCTTTCCCCCACTCCCAAAGTTGAAGCTACTGCCAGCTGATGGAGGATTTTTTCATGTTGAAGAGCCATCATTGTAATCGTGGAGATGTTCAGCTGTAGACATGGCCGTGGCCACATCTTGCACTTTCTGCCTTTGTAGTTCTGTCCTCGCCCAAGGCTTGAGGCCCTCAAGAAAATAAAACATCTTGTCCTTTTCGGACATGTCTCGAATATCCAATATCAGGGTAGAAAAGCTCTTTACAAACTCTCGCACCGTTCCTGTTTGCACCAATTCTCGAAGTCTCCTTCGAGCCATATACTCCACATTCTCAAGGAAAAACTGGTTTTTCAATTCTCGCTTTAGATCCGTCCAAGTCTTAATCGGGCACTCATCATCGACAAACTTGGAGCGCCACCACAGCTTGGCATCCCCTGCGAGGTACATCGATGCCATTGCTACCTTGTCTTCCTCTGAATCCGTGTGTACAGCTCGGAAGTACTGCTCCATGTCAAACAAGAAATTTTCAAGTTCTTTAGCATCCCTTGCCCCCTCATAGCATCGAGGCTCCGACACCTTGGGCCTTTTTCCCCTTTCCATTGAGCTCGAACCGATCTGGCCACAGCCATTTGTAGGATGCTCACCTGTGCTTTGAGCTCCTCAAACTCTTTTTCGAGAATGTTCAAGGCATCTCTAGCCTCTTCGCTCACGTGGGGAGTATCGGACAACTCTCGCTGGGTTATCTCGATCTCCCTCACTCGGTCTTTAGTCGCCATATGAGTTTTCATTGCGGCCACTGCGGCCTCAAGTTCCTCAATTCTCTGTTGATGATTGGGTCCACCACTTGTGGCAATCTCATCCATTTTTCTAGCACTTCTCAACCGTGCTCTGATACCACATGTCACAGACTAAGCTTTCTCTCAGCAAGCAATAGACTGTACGGCACTAAAATGGGCACTCCCAACCAAGTTAGCCTCTAATAGATCGATATCTGAACAAAAAACCATAAGCCATGGTTAGTCCCAAGCATTCACAATAAGACACAATATATCGAGATCGATCTCAAGCACACACACAAGAAGGCATATTCGCATCGAGAAAAAGAAAAACACATCGAGGCAATAATCAGAACATTCAATCGGGATGAGTTTTATTATAGTCAGGAATCATACATCGAGACCTCTGACCATCACCAGGGCCAAGGGGTAGCCCTTGGTGGGTGGCCTAGGCTCGCATAGCAACCGATGAGACAGCCCAACACTACGCTGCCGGCTCACCCCCTAAAGAGCCTTAGAATTTTAGAGCTATGCTACCAGTAACCATTACAATGTTTGAAATGGGGACACTTTTCCTAACACAAGGGATCTACCCGGCCATGGCCCTATACATGGGTGGCTTATGGCAACCTAAGTCTCGGTCATGGCCCTATACAAGGTTGGCTCATGACACCCGACTTGCGCATTATGCCTCTCCAGCCAGCTCAGCATCTGCACGCTCGTTTCGTGGGTTGACTTAGGCATATGGAGTTCATTCTCAGTCTATGATCAAACCGGACTGAGGGTTGTGGTAGCGGGACCGACAGCACATAGAGGGGGATCGAGCTGACCCCCGGCTTGCGCATTATGCCTCTCTGATCAGCTCAGCACCCGAACGCTCATTTCGTGGGTTGACTTAGGCATACAGAGTTCATTCCCAATCTAAGATCAGACCAGATCGAGGGTTACGGTAGCAGGATTGATAGCACGCAGGGGGACCAGGCCGGTCCCCGGCTTACGTAATCTACCTCTCCGGCCGGTTGAGCGCCCGTACGCTTGTTTCGTGGGTTGGCTTAGGCATACGGAGTTCATTCCATGTCTAAGTATACGGAGTTCATTCCCAGTCTAAGATCGGACCGGACCGAGGGTTGTGACAGCAGAACCAGAAGAAGGATCGATAGCACGTAGGGGGGACCGGGCCGATCCACGACTTGCGCATTCTACCTCTCTGATCAGCCTCTTTGGCCGACTGAGCGCCCGCTCGCTCGTTTCATGGGTCGACTTAGGCATATGGAGTTCATCTCCAGTCTAAGCATACGAAGTTCATTCCCAGTCAAAGATCTAACCAGACTGAGGGTTGAAGCAGCAAGATCGGTAACACGCAGGGGGACCGGGCTGATCCCCGGCTTGCGCATTCTACCTCTCCGGCTGACTGAGCGCCCGCACGCCCGTTTCATGGGTTGGCTTAGGCATAGGGAGTTCATTCATGTCTAAGCCCCAGCCAGATCGAGGGTTGGGGCAGTGGGACTGGCAGCACGCAAAGGGGGACCGGGCCGATCTTCGCTTGCGCATTCTACCTCTCCGGCCGGCTGAGCGCCCGCACGCTCGTTTCGTGGGTTGGCTTAGGCATACGGAGTTCATTCCATGTCTAAGCATACGGAGATCATTCCCAGTCTAAGAGTTTGAGCCACAGTGCACATGCTGGGCTCGGGCATGTGCTGGTGCCGCATTTGTTTTGCCTAGGGCACCATCGTCGGAGCATCGCCGGAGAGCCTAACCGACGGTATTGGGGGTTCCGGTGATTGGGTGGGCCGGGGGGTGTGCGCACATGATGTGCGATGAGTGCTGGTACTTGGCCCTTATATTGGCCCCCTATCCCTCATCAAACCTCGAGAACTCACACCCTCTTAAAGAGCATCTGAGATTTTATAGGTTTGCTGCAGTAGCCATTAAAGTGTCTGAAATGGGGACACTTTTTTCAAATGGTCACAAAATCTTCTCCACTTCGAGTTTTTAGCTGAATTTTTTTGTGCAAGCCAAAAAAAATACAAGGATCATCTCTACCAAATTTGGAGACAAAACTCTTTCTAAAAAAATTTAAAAAAAATCTTGAACCGAAAAATGTTTCAAAAATCATGAAAAATAGAAAACGGGTTGTCTTGCCATAAAACTTCACATGAAGGCTTAGGGGACCATTGTATGAATTTACAAGCCATAAAAACAGCATTAGCATGGCAGAAATATGAAGATGTGCTTGAACCCACCTACCACCCGTTCGATCCCCAGCTTGCGCATCCTACCTTTCTGGTCGGCTGAGCGCCCGCACTCTCGTTTTATGGGTTGACTTAGGCAGATGGAGCTCATCCCCAGTCTAAGCATACAGAGTTCATTCCCAGTCTAAGATCAGATCGGACCGAGGGTTGCGACAGCAGGATCGCCAACACACAGAGGGGATTGGGCCAATCCCCGGCTTGTGCATTCTACCTCTCCGACCGGCTAAGCGCCCGCATGCCTGTTTCGTGGGTTGGCTTAGGCATAGGGAGTTCATTCCATGTGTAAGCCCCAGCCAGACCGAGGGTTGTGGCAGCAGGATTGGCAGCACGCAGAGGGGGACCGGGCCGATCCTCGACTTGCGCATTATGCCTCTCAGACCGGCTCAGCACCCGCACGCTCATTTCGTGGGTTGACTTAGGCATACGGAGTTCATTCCCAATCTAAGATCAGATCGGACCGAGGGTTGCAGTAGCAGGATCGATAGCACACAGGGGCGACCGGGCCCATCCCCGGCTTGCGCATTCTACCTCTCCGACCGACTGAGCACCCGCACGTTCGTTTCATGGGTTGGCTTAGGCATACGGAGTTCATTCCATGTCTAAGCATACGGAGTTCATTCCCAGTCTAAGATCGGACCGGCCCGAGGGTTGCGGCAGCAGGATCGGCAGCATGCAGGGGGGATAGGGTTGATCCCTGGCTTGTGCATTCTCCCTCTCCGGCTGGCTGAGCACCCGCATCCCCATTTCATGGGTTGGCTTTGGCTGAGTGCCCGCATGCCTGTTTCAAGGGTTGTCTTAGGCATAGGGAGTTCATTCCATGTCTAAGCCCCAGTCGGACTGAGGGTTGTGGCAGTGGGACCGGCAGCATGCAGAAGGGGACCGGGCTAATCGCCAACTTGCACATTATGCCTCTCCGATCGGTTTAGCACCCGCACGCTCATTTCATGGGTTGGCTTAGGCATACAGTGTTCATTCCCAATATAAGATCAGATCGAATCGAGCATTGCAACAGCAAGAACAGCAGCAGGATCGGTAGCATGCAAGAGGGGATCGGGCCGATCCCCAGCTTGCGCATTCTACCTTTCTTGCCAGCTGAGCACCCGCACGCTCATTTTGTGGGTTGGCTTAGGCATACGGAGTTCATTCCCAGTCTAAGATCGGACCAAACCGAGGGTTGTGGCAGCAAGATCGATAGCACGCGGGGGGAGACCAGATCAATCCCCGGCTTGCGCATTTTGCCTCTTCGGTCGGTTGAGTGCCCGTACGCTCGTTTCATGGGTTGGCTTAGGCATACGGAGTTCATTCCATGTCTAAGCATATGGAGTTCATTCCCAGTATAAGATCGGACCGAGCCGAGGGTTACAACAGTAGGACCAGCAGCAGGATCGGTAGCACGCAGGGGGGACCAAGCTGATCCTCGGCTTGCACATTCTACCTCTCTGACTGGTTGGGCACCTGCACGCTCGTTTTGTGGGTTGGCTTAGGCATACGGAGTTCATTCTATGTCTAAGTCCCAGCTGGACTGAGGGTTGTGGTAGCAGGATCGGTAGTGGGGATCGACAGCATGCAGAGTGGGACCGGGCTGATTCTCGGCTTGCGCATTATGCCTCTCTGGCCGGTTGAGTGCCCACACGCTCATTTCATGGGTTGACTTAGGCTTACGGAGTTCATCCCCAGTCTAAGCATACAGAGTTCATTCACAGTCTAAGATCAATCAGACCGAAGGTTGCGACAGTAGGATCGGCTGCACGCAGGGTGGATCGGGCCGATCTTCGGCTTGCGCATTCTGCCTCTCTGATCGACTGAGCGCCCGCACGCCCGTTTCATGGGTTGGCTTAGGTATAGGGAGTTCATTCCATGACTAAGCCCCATCCGGACCGAGGTATGTGGTAGCGGGACCGATAGCACATAGAGGGGGACCGAGGCGATCCCCGGCTTGCACATTATGCCACTTAAGTCGGCTCAACGCCCGCACGCTCATTTCGTGGGTTGACTTTTGCATACGGAGTTCATTCCATGTCTAAGCATACGGAGTTCATTCCCAGTCTAAGATCGAACCGTACCGAAGGTTGCGATAGCATGACCAGCAACAGGATCGATAGCACGCAGGGGGGATCGGGCCGATCCCCGACTTACGTATTCTGCCTCTCCGGCCAACTGAGCGCCCCGCACGCCTGTTTCATGGGTTGGCTTAGGCATAGGGAGTTCATTGCATGTCTAAGCCCCAACCGGACTGAGGGTTGTGGCAACGCGACCGACAGCACGTAGAGAGGGATTGAGTCGATGCTCGGCTTGCGCATTATGCCTCTCCGATCGGCTCAGCACCCGAACGCTCGTTTCGTGGGTTGACTTAGGCATACGGAGTTCATTCCCAATCTAAGATCAGACTGGACTGAGGGTTGCGGTAGTAGGATTGACAGCACGTAGGGGGGGACCAAGCCGATCCCCGACTTGTGCATTCTGCCTCTTCGACCGACTGAGCACCCGCACACTCGTTTCGTGGGTTGGCTTAGGCATACAGAGTTCATTCCATGTCTAAGCATACGGAGTTCATTCCTAGTCTAAGATCAGACCGGACTGAGGGTTGCGATAGTAAAACCAGTAGCAGGATCGGCAGCATACAGGGGGGGACCAGGCCAATCCTTAACTTGCCCATTCTGCCTCTCCAGCCAGCCTCTTCGATCGACTGAGCGCCCGCCCACTCATTCCGTGGGTTAACTTAGGCATACGAAGTTCATCCCTAGTCTAAGCATATGGAGTTCATTCCTAGTCAAAGATCGAACCAGACTGAGGGTTGTGGTAGCAGGATCGACAAGATACAGGGGCGATTGGGCCGATCCCCGGCTTGCGCATTCTGCCTCTCCAACCGACTGAGCACCCGTACGCCTGTTTCACGAGTTGGCTTAGGTAGAGGGAGTTCATTCCATGTTGAAGCCCCAGCCAGACCGAGGGTTGTGGCAGTGGGACTGACAACACGTAGAGGGGGATCGAGCTGATCCTCGACTTGCGCATTCTACCTCTCCGACCGACTGAGCACCCGCATGCTCGTCTTGTGGGTTGGCTTAGGCATACAGAGTTCATTCCATGTCAAGCATATGGAGATCATTCCCAGTCTAAGAGTTTGAGCCATGGTGCACATGTTAGGCTCGGGCAGGTGCTGGTGCCACATTTTTTTCACCCGGGGCACCATCGCCGAAGAGCCTAACTGGCGGCATTGGGGGTTTCGGCGATTGGAGGGCCGGGGGGTGTGCGCACATGATGTGCGATGGGTGCTAGTACTTGGCCCTTATATTGGCCCCCTATCCCTCATCAAACCTCGAGAACTCACATCCCCTTAAAGAGCATTTGAGATTTTATAGGTTTGCTGCCAGTAGCCATTAAAGTGTCTGAAATGGGGATACTTTTTTCAAATGGTCACAAAATCTTCTCCACTTCGAGTTTTTAGCTCAATTTTTTTGTGCATGCCAACAAAAATACAAGGATCACCTCTACCAAATTTGGGGACAAAACTCCTTCTAAAAAAATTTTAAGAAATCCTGAACCACAAAAAGTTTCAAAAATCATGAAAAATAGAAAACGGGTCGTCTTGCCATGAAACTTCACATGAAGGCATAGGGGACCATTGTATGAATTTACAAGCCATAAAAATGGCATTGGAATGGCAGAAATATGAAGATGTGCTTGAACCCACCTACCACCCATTCGATCATCGACTTACGCATCCTGCCTCTCTGGTCGACTGAGCATCCGCACGCTCATTTCATGGGTTGACTTAGGCATACGGAGTTCATCCCCAGTCTAAGCATACAGAGTTCATTCCCAGTCTAAGATTAGATCGGACCAAGGGTTGCGGTAGCAGGATCGACAGCATGCAAGGGGGACCGGACTGATCCCCGGTTTGTGCATTTTGTTTCTCCGACCGACTGAGCATCTGCACTCCCATTTCATGGGTTGGCTTAGGCATAGGGTGTTCATTCCATGTCTAAGCCCCAGCCAGACCGAGGGTTGGGGTAGCAGCACTGATAGCACGCAGAGGGGGATCGGGCCGATCCCCGGCTTGTGCATTATGCCTCTCCAGCTGGCTCAGCGCCTGCACGCTCATTCCGTGGGATGAATTAGGCATACAGAGTTCATTCCCAGTCTAAGATTGGATCAGACCGAGGGTTACGGTAGCAGGATCGATAGCACGCAAGAAGGGACCGGGCCGATCCCCCGCTTGTGCATTCTGCCTCTCCGGTCGGCTGAGTGCCCGCACGCTCGTTTTGTGGGTTGGCTTAGGCATACGGAGTTCATTACATATCTAAGCATACGAAGTTCATTCCCAGTCTAAGATCAGACCAGACCGAGGGTTACGGTAGCAGGACTAGTAGCAGGATCGGTAGCACGCAGGGGGGACCGGGCCAATCCCCGGCTTGTGCATTATGCCTCCCCGGCCTGCCTCTCCGATCGGTTGAGCGCCCGTACGCTCGTTTCGTGGGTTGACTTAGGCATACCGAGTTCATCCCCAGTCTAAGCATACGGAGTTCATTCCCAGTCTAAGATCGGATCGGACCGAGGGTTGTGACAGCAGGATCGACAGCACGCAGGGGGGACCAGGCCGATCCCCGGCTTGCACATTATGCCTCTCCGGCTGACTCAACGCCCGAACGCTCGTTTCGTGGGTTGACTTAGGCATACGAAGTTCATTCCCAGTTTAAGATTGGATCAGACCGAGGGTTGCGGCAGTAGGATCAACAGCACGTAGGGGGGACCGGATCAGTCCTCGATTTGTGCATTCTACCTCTCGATCAGCTGAGCACCCGCATGCTCGTTTCGTGGGTTGGCTTAGGCATACGGAGTTCATTCCATGTCTAAGTATACGAAGTTCATTCCCAGTCTAAGATCGGACCATACCGAGGGTTACGACAACAGGACCAGCAGCAGGATTAGCAGCACGCAAGAGGGATCGGGTCGATCCCCGGCTTGCACATTCTGCCTCTCTGGCTGGTGTCTCTGACCGGCTGAGCGCTTGCACTCTCATTTCATGGGTTGACTTAGGCATATGAAGTTAATCCTCAGTCTAAGCATACGGAGTTCATTCCCAGTCTAAGATCAAAGCGGATTGAGGGTTGCGACAGTAGGATCGGCAGCACGTAAAGGGGATCGGGTCGATCCCTGGCTTACGGCATTCTGCCTCTGGCTGGCCTGGACGCGCCCCGTTACAGCCTGTTTCATGGTTGGCTTAGGTATAGGGAGTTCCATTCCATGGTCTAAGCCCCAGTCGGATCAAGGGTTGTGGCTAGCAGAGACCGACAGCACGATAGAGGGGATCGAACCCAATCCCCGGCTTATGCATTCTACCTC
>NW_019167826.1:20386342-20440653 GCF_002303985.1 Durio zibethinus | reverse complement strand
TCCAGTTCGGGATTTTTTAAAATTCTTTTAGAAAGAGTTTTGTCCCCAAATTTGGTAGAGTGATCCTTGTATTTTTGTTGGCATGCATAAAAGAAATTCAGCTAAAAACCTCGAAGTGGGAGAAGATTTTGTGACCGTCTGAAGAAAGTGTCCCCATTTCGAACACTTTAATGCCTACTGGAGAAAACCGTATAAAATCTCAAATGCCTTACACTGTGAATGAACTCCATATGCTTACACATGGAATGAACTCTGTATAACTAAGCCCAACCAACACCATGAACAAGTGTGCGGGTGCTCAACCAACCGAGAGGCAGAATGCACAAGCCGAGGATCGGCCCGGTCCTCTAGTGCTGCCAGTCCGCTGCCACAAACCCTCGATCCGGTCGGGGTTTAGACATGGAATGAAGCTCTCTAATGGCCTAACGCCCCAACCCACAAAACGGGCCGTCCGGGTGCTGCACGCTGGAGAGGTGCAAACAAGCGGTCAGCGGGGATGCAGCCGTCCCCCCTACGTAGCTGTCGATCTACTGCTACACAACCTCGATCCGGTCTGATATTACACTGGGAATGAACTTGGTATGCTTAAACTGGGGATGAACTCCGTATGCTAAGTCAACCCACGAAACGAGCATGCGGGTGTTTTAACCGATCGAAGAGGCCAACCGAAGAGGCATAATGTGCAATCCGGGGATCAGCCCGATCCCTCTCTACGTGCTGTCGATCCCGCTGTCGGTCCTGCTGCCACAACCCTCAGTCCGACTAGGGCTTAGACATGGAATGATCTTCGTATGCCTAGGCCAACCCACAAAATGAGCGTGCGAGCACTCAGTCGGCTGGAGAGGCAGAATGCGCAAGCCAGGGATCGGCTTGGTCCCCTTCTGCGTGCTGCCGGTCCCGCTTCCAGAACCCTCGGTCCGACTGGGGCTTAGACATGGAATGAACTCCCTATGCCTAAGCCAACCCATGAAATGGGCGTGCGGGCGCTCAACCAGCTGGAGAGGCAGAATGCATAAGCCGAGGATTAGCCGATCCCCCCTACGTGCTGTCGATCCTGCTGTTGCAACCCTAGATCCAATTCGATCTTAGACTGTGAATGAACTCCGTATGCTTAGACTGGGGATGAACTCCGTATGCCTAAGTCAACCCACAAAACGAGCGTGTGGGTGCTCAGCTGGCCGAAGAGGCAGAATGCGCAAGCCGGGGATCGACCCGATCCCCTCTGCGTGCTACCGATCCTACTACTGGTCCTGCTACCGCAACCCTCGATCCGATCCGATCTTAGACTGGGAATGAACTCTGTATGCCTAAGTCAACCCATGAAATGAGCATTCGAGCGCTGAGCCTGCTGGAGAGGCATAATGCGCAGGCCAGGGATTTGCCCGGTCCCCCTCTGCATGCTGCCGATCCCGTTGCCACAACCCTCGGTCCGACTGGGGCTTAGACATTGAACGAATTCCCTATGCCTAAGCGAACCCATGAAACAGGCATGCGGGCACTCAGCCAGTCGGAGAGGCAGAATGCGTAAGTCGGGGACCGGCCTGATCCCCCTTGCGTGCTACCGATCCTACTACCACAACCTTCAGTCCGGTCTGATCTTAGACTGGGAATGAACTTCGTATGCTTAGACTGGGAATGAACTCCGTATGCCTAAGTCAACCCATGAAAAAAGTGTACAGGCGACGAGCTTGCTGGAGAGGCATAATGCGCAAGCCGGGGATCGGCCTGATCCCCCTCTGTGTGCTGCTAGTCCTGCTACCATAACCCTCAATCCGGTTGGGGCTTAGACATGGAATGAACTCCCTATGCCTAAACCAACCCATGAAACGAGCGTGCGGGCGCTCAGTCGATCGGAGAGGCAAAATGGGCAAGCCAGGGATCAGCCCGATCCCCCTTACGTGCACCAATGATGCTCCAGCGATGGTGCCCCGAGCGAAAAAAATGTGGCACCAGCACATGCCCGAGCCCAGCATGTGCACTGTGGCTTAAACTCTTAGACTGGGAATGAACTCCGTATGCTTAGACATGGAATGAACTCCGTATGCCTAAGCCAACCCATGAAACGAGCAAGCAGGCTCTCAGTCGGCCAGAGAGGCAGAATGCACAAGCCAAGGATTAGCTCGGTCCCCCTCTGCGTGCTGCCGGTCCCGCTACCACAACCCTCGATCCGACTGGGGCTTAGACATGGAATGAACTCCCTATACCTAAGCCAACCCACGAAACAGGCGTGCGGGCGCTCAGCCAGCCAGAGAGGCAGAATGCGTAAGCCAGGGATCGGCCCGATCCCCCTTACGTGCTGCCGATCCTGCTGTCGTAACCCTCAGTCTGGTTCGATCTTAGACTAGGAATGAACTCCGTATGCTTAGATTGAGGATTAACTCCGTATGCCTAAGTCAACCCACGAAACAAGCGTGCAGGCGCTCAGCCGATCGGAGAGGCCGGCCAGAGAGGTAGAATACGTAAGTCGGGGATTGACCCGATCCCCCCTGCATGCTGCTGATCCTGCTACTGGTCCTGCTGTCGCAACCCTCGATCTGGTCTGATCTTAGACTGGGAATGAACTTCGTATACTTAGACATGGAATGAACTCCGTATGCCTAAGCCAACCCATGAAATGAGCATGCGGGTGCTCAGCCGATCGGAGAGGTAGAATGTGCAAGCTGGGGACCGACCCGGTCCCTCTTACGTGCTGTCGATCCTGCTGCCACAACCCTTGGTCTGATCCGATGTTAAATTGGGAATGAACTCCGTATGCCTAAGTCAACCCACGAAACGAGCGTTCGGGCGTTGAGTCAGTTGGAGAGGCATAATGTGCAAGCGGGGATCGGCCTGGTCCCCCCTGCGTGCTGTCGATCCTGCTGTCACAACCCTCGGTCCGATCCGATCTTAGACTGGGAATGAACTCCGTATGCTTAGACTGGGGATGAACTCGGTATGCCTAAGTCAACCCACGAAACGAGCGTACGGGCGCTCAATCGATCGAGAGGTAGGCCGGGGAGGCATAATGCACAAGCCAGGGATTGGCCCGGTCCCTCCTGCGTGCTACCGATCCTGCTACTAGTCCTGCTACCGTAACCATCGGTCTGGTCTGATCTTAGACTAGGAATGAACTTCGTATGCTTAGATATGTAATGAACTCCGTATGCCTAAGCCAACCCACAAAACGAGCGTGCGGGCACTCAGCCGACCGGAGAGGCAGAATGCACAAGCGGGGGATCGGCCCGGTCCCTTCTTGCGTGCTGTCGATCTTGCTACCGTAACCCTCGGTCTGATCCAATCTTAGACTGGGAATGAACTCCGTATGCCTAATTCATCCCACGGAATGAGCGTGCAGGCGCTGAGCTAGCTGGAGAGGCATAATGCACAAGCCGGGGATCGGCCCGATCCCCCTCTGCGTGCTATCAGTGCTGCTACCCCAACCCTCGGTCTGGCTGGGGCTTAGACATGGAATGAACACCCTATGCCTAAGCCAACCCACGAAATGGGGAGTGCGGGTGCTCAGTCGGCTAGAGAAGCAGAATGCACAAACTGGGTATTAGTCTGGTCCCCCTTACGTGCTGTCGATCCTGCTATCGTAACCCTTGGTCTGATCTGATCTTAGACTGGGAATGAACTCTGTATGCTTAGACTGGGGATGAACTCCGTATGCCTAAGTCAACCCATGAAACGAGCGTGCGGACGCTCAGTCGACCAGAGAGGCAGGATGCGCAAGTCGATGATCGAACGGGTGGTAGGTGGGTTCAAGCACATCTTCATATTTTTGCCATTCCAATGCCATTTTTATGGCTTGTAAATTCATACAATGGTCCCCTATGCCTTCATGTGAAGTTTCGTGGCAAGACGACCCGTTTTCTATTTTTCATGATTTTTGAAACTTTTTGTGGTTCAGGATTTCTTAAACATTTTTTAGAAGGAGTTTTGTCCCCAAATTTGGTAGAGGTGATCCTTGTATTTTTGTTGGCATGCACAAAAAAATTGAGCTAAAAACTCGAAGTGGAGAAGATTTTGTGACCATTTGAAAAAAGTATCCCCATTTCAGACACTTTAATGGCTACTGGCAGCAAACCTATAAAATCTCAAATACTCTTTAAGGGGATGTGAGTTCTTGAGGTTTGATGAGGGATAGGGGGCCAATATAAGGGCCAAGTACCAGCACCCATCGCACATCATGTGCGCACACCCCCAGGCCCCCCAATCGCCAGAACCCACAATGCCGCCGGTTAGGCTCTCCGACGATGCTTCGGCGATGGTGCCCCGGGTGAAAAAAATGTGGCACCAGCACTTGCCCGAGCCCAACATGTGCACCGTGGCTCAAACTCTTAGACTGGGAATGATCTCCATATGCTTGACATGGAATGAACTCCGTATGCTTGACATGGAATGAACTCCGTATGCCTAAGCCAACCCACAAAACGAGCATACGGGTGCTCAGTCGGTCAGAGAGGTAGAATACGCAAGCCAGGGATCGGCTTGATCCCCTTCTGCATGTTGTCAATCCCACTACCACAACCCTCAGTCTGGCTGGGGCTTCAACATGGAATGAACTCCCTCTGCCTAAGCCAACTCGTGAAACGGGCGTACAGGCGCTCAGTCGGTTGGAGAGGCAGAATGCGCAAGCCGGGGATCGGCCCGATCCCCCCTGTATCTTGCTGATCCTACAACCACAACCCTCAGTCTGGTTTGATCTTTGACTAGGAATGAACTCCGTATGCTTAGACTAGGGATGAACTTCGTATGCCTAAGTTAACCCATGGAATGAGCGGGCGGGCGCTCAGTCGATCGAAGAGGCTGGCTGGAGAGGCAGAATGGGCAAGTCAAGGATTGGCCCGGTCCCCCCTACATGCTGTCGATCCTGCTACTGGTTTTACTATCACAACCCTCGGTCCGGTCTGATCTTAGACTAGGAATGAACTCTGTATGGTTAGACATGGAATGAATTTTGTACGCCTAAGCCAACCAACGAAATGAGCGTGCGGGTGCTCAGTCGATCAGAGAGGCAGAATGCACAAGCCGGGGATCGGCTTGGTCCCCCCTACGTGCTGTCAATCCTGCTGCCGCAACCCTCGGTCCAGTCGGATCTTAGATTGGGAATGAACTCCGTATGCCAAAGTCAACCCATAAAACAAGCGTTTGGGTGCTGAGCCGATCGGAGAGGCATAATGCGCAAGCCGGGGATCGACTCAATCCCTCTCTACGTGCTGCCTGTCTCTTTGCCACAACCCTCAGTCCAGCTGGGGCTTAGACATGGAATGAACTCCCTATGCCTAAGCCAACCCATGAAACGGGCGTGCGGGGTGTTCAGTTGGCCGGAGAGGCAGAATACGTAAGCCGGGGATCTACCTGGTCCCCCCTGCGTGCTATCGATCCTACTGCTGGTCATGCTACTGCAACCTTCGGTATGGTTCGATCTTAGACTGGGAATGAACTCTGTATGCTTAGACATGGATTGAACTCCGTATGCAAAAGTCAACCCATGAAACGAGCGTGCGGGCATTGAGCCGGCTGAAGTGGCATAATGTGCAAGCCAGAGATCGCCCCGGTCCCCCTCTATGTGTTGTCGGTCCTGCTGCCACATACCTCGGTCTGGCTGGGGCTTAGTCATGGAATGAACTCCCTATGCCTAAGCCAACCCATGAAACGGGCGTGCGGGCGCTCAGTCGATCAGAGAGGCAGAATGTGCAAGCCGAGGATCGACTCGGTCCACCCTGCGTGCAACCGATCCTACTGTCGCAACCTTCAGTCTGATCGATCTTAGACTGTGAATGAACTCTGTATGCTTAGACTGGGGATGAACTCCGTATGCCTAAGTCAACCCATGAAATGAGCGTGTGGGCACTTAGTCGGCCAGAGAGGCATAATGTGCAAGCTGGGGATCAGCCCGGTCCCCCTCTGCATGCTGTCGATCCCACTGTCGATCCTGCTGCCACAACCCTCGGTCCAACTGGTACTTAGACATAGAATGAACTCCGTATGCCTAAGCCAACCCACAAAACGAGCATGCGGGTGCCCAACCAGTCGGAGAGGCAGAATGCGCAAGCCGAGGATTAGCTCGATCCCCCCTGCGTGCTACCGATCTTGCTGCTGGTCCTACTGTTGCAACCCTCGGCTCGGTCCTATCTTATAATGGGAATGAACTCCATATGCTTAGACATGGAATGAACTCCGTATGCCTAAGCCAACCCATGAAACGAGCGTGTGGGCACTCAACCGATCGAAGAGCCAAAATGCGCAAGCCGGGGATCGATCCGGTCTCCCCCCGCGAGCTGTCGATCTTGCTGCCACAACCCTCGGTTCGGTCCAATATTAGACTGGGAATAAACTTCGTATGCCTAAGCCAACCCATAAAATGAGCGTGCGGGTGCTCAGTCGGCCAGAGAGGTAGAATGCCCAAGCTGGGGATCGGCCCGATCCCCTCTTGCATGCTGTCGATCCTACTGCTGGTCTTGCTGTTGCAACGCTCGATTCGATCCGATCTTATATTGGGAATGAACTCTGTATGCCTAAGCCAACCCATGAAACGAGCGTGCGGGTGCTGAACCAGCCGGAGAGGCATAATGCGCAAGCCGGGGATTAGCTCGATCCCCCTCTGCATGCTGCCGGTCCCACTGCCACAACCCTCAGTCCGACTGGGGCTTAAACATGGAATGAACTCCCTATGCCTAAGACAACCCTTGAAACAGGCATGCGGGCACTCAGCCAAAGCCAACCCACGAAACGGGCATGCGGGTGCTCAGCCAGCCGGAGAGGCAGAATGCATAAGCCAGGGATCAACCCTGTCCCCCCTGCGTGTCGCCGATCCAGCTGCCACAACCCTCGAGCCGGTCCTATCTTAGACTGGGAATGAACTTCGTATGCTTAGACATTGAATAAACTCCGTATGCCTAAGCCAACCCATGAAACGAACGTGCGGGTGCTCAGCCGGACGGAGAGGCAGAATGCGCAAGCCGGGGATGGGCCCGATCACCCCTGTGTTTATCGATCCTGCTACTGCAACCCTCGGTCTGGTCTGATCTTAGATTGGGAATGAACTCCGTATGCCTAAGTCAACCCATGAAATGAGCGTGCGGGTGCTGAGCCGGTCTGAGAGGCATAATGCGCAAGCCGAGGATCGGCCCGGTCCCCCTCTACGTGCTGCCAATCCCGCTGCCACAACCCTCGGTCTGGCTGGAGCTTACACATTAAATGAACTCCCTATGCCTAAGCCAACCCACGAAACAGGCATGCGGGCGCTTAGCCGGTCGGAGAGGTAGAATGCACAAGCCAGGGATTGGCCCAATCCCCTCTGTGTGTTGTCGATCCTGCTATCACAACCCTCGATCCAATCCGATCTTAGACTGGGAATGAACTCTGTATGCTTAGACTGGGGATGAACTCCATCTGCCTAAGTCAACCCATAAAACGACAGTGCGGGCGCTCAGCCGACCAGAAAGATAGGATGCGCAAGCTGGGGATCGAACGGGTGGTAGGTGGGTTCAAGGACATCTTCATATTTCTGCCATGCTAATGCTGTTTTTATGGCTTGTAAATTCATACAATGGTCCCCTAAGCCTTCATGTGAAGTTTTATGGCAAGACGACCCGTTTTCTATTTTTCACGATTTTTGAAACATTTTGCAGTTCAGGATTTTTTTTAAATTTTTTTAGAAAGAGTTTTGTCTCCAAATTTGGTAGAGATGATCCTTGTATTTTTTTTGGCTTGCACAAAAAAATTCAGCTAAAAACTCGAAGTGGAGAAGATTTTGTGACCATTTGAAAAAAGTGTCCCCATTTCAGACACTTTAATGGCTACTGCAGCAAACCTATAAAATCTCAGATGCTCTTTAAGAGGGTGTGAGTTCTCGAGGTTTGATGAGGGATAGGGGGCCAATATAAGGGCCAAGTACCAGCACTCATCGCACATCATGTGCGCACACCCCCCCGGCCCACCCAATCACCGGAACCCCCAATACCGTTGGTTAGGCTCTCCGGCGATGCTCCGATGATGGTGCCCCAGGCAAAACAAATGCG
The DNA here is from genome assembly GCF_002303985.1 of Durio zibethinus. The sequence goes on along the minus strand of NW_019167826.1, from coordinate 20,432,647 downwards.
GCACCAGCACATGCCCGAGCCCAGCATGTGCACTGTGGCTCAAACTCTTAGATTGGGAATGATCTCCGTATGCTTAGACATGGAATGAACTCCGTATGCCTAAGCCAACCCACGAAACGAGCGTGCGGGCGCTCAGCCGATCGGAGAGGTAGAATGTGCAAGTCGAAGATCTGCCCGGTCCCCCTTTGCGTGCTGCCAGTACCACTGCCCCAACCCTCAATCTGGCTGGGGCTTAGACATGAATGAACTCTGTATGCCTAAGCCAACCCATGAAACGGGCGTACGGGTGTTCAGTCAGTCGGAGAGGTAGAATGCGCAAGCCGGGGATATGCCCGGTCCCCCCTGCGTGTTACCTATCCTGCTACTTCAACCCTCAGTCCGGTTTGATCTTTGACTGGGAATGAACTCCGTATGCTTAGACTGGGGATGAACTCCATATGCCTAAGTCAACCCATGAAACGAGCGAGCGGGCGCTCAGCCGACCAAAGAGGCTGATCGGAGAGGTAGAATGCGCAAGCCGTGGATCGGCCCGGTCCCCCCTACGTGCTATCGATCCTTCTTCTGGTTCTACTGTCACAACCCTCGGTCCGGTCCGATCTTAGACTGGGATTGAACTCCGTATACTTAGACATGGAATGAGCTCTGTATGCCTAAGCCAACCCACGAATCGAGCGTACGGGCGCTCAACCGGCCAGGAGAGGTAGATTGCGCAAGCCGGGGACCGGCCTGGTCCCCCTGCGTGCTATCAATCCTACTGCCGTAACCCTCGGTCTGGTCCGATCTTAGATTGGGAATGAACTCTGTATGCCTAAGTCAACCCACGAAACGAGCGTTCGGGTGCTGAGCTGAGCTGATCAGGGAGGCATAATGCGCAAGTCGGGGGTCAGCTCGATCCCCCTCTATGTGCTGTCGGTCCCACTGTCACAACCCTCAGTTCGGTTTGATCATAGACTAGGAATGAACTCCATATGCCTAAGTCAACCCACGAAACGAGCGTGCAGATGCTGAGCTGGCTGGAGAGGCATAATGTGCAAGTCGGGTGTCATGAGCCAACCTTGTATAGGGCCATTGCCGGGTAGATCCCTTATGCTAGGAAAAGTGTCCCCATTTCAAACATTGTAATGGTTACTGGTAGCATAGCTCTAAAATTCTAAGGCTCTTTAGGGGGTGAGCTGGCAGCGTAGTGTTGGGCTGTCTCACCGGTTGCTATGCGAGCCTAGGCCACCCACCAAGGGCTGCCCCTTGGCCCTGGTGATGGTCAGAGGTCTCGATGTATGATTCCTGACTATAATAAAACTCATCCCGATTGAATGTTCCGATTATTGCCTCAATGTGTTTTTCTTTTTCTTGATGCGAATATGCCTTCTTGTGTGTGTGCTTGAGATCGATCTCGATATATTGTGTCTTATTGTGAATGCTTGGGACTAACCATGGCTTATGGTTTTTTGTTCAGATATCGATCTATTAGAGGCTAACTTGGTTGGGAGTGCCCATTTAAGTGCCGTACAGTCTATTGATTGCTGAGAGAAAGCTTAGTCTGTGACATGTGGTATTAGAGCACGGTTGAGAAGTGCTAGAAAAATGGATGAGATGGCCACAAGTGGTGGACCCAATCATCAACAGAGAATTGAGGAACTTGAGGCCGTAGTGGCCGCAATGAAAACTCATATGGTGACTAAAGACCGAGTGAGAGAGATCGAGATAACCCAGTGAGAGTTGTCCGATACTCCTCACGTGAGCGAAAAGGCTAGAGATGCCTTGAACATTCTCGAAAAAGAGTTTGAGGAGCTCAAAGCACAGGTGAGCATCCTACAAATGGCTGTGGCCAGATCGGGTTCGAGCTCAATGGAAAGGGGAAAAAGGCCCAAGGTGTCGGAGCCTTGATGCTATGAGGGGGCAAGGGATGCTAAAGAACTTGAAAATTTCTTGTTTGACATGGAGCAGTACTTCTGAGCTGTACACACGGATTCAGAGGAAGACAAGGTAGCAATGGCATCGATGTACCTCACAGGGGATGCCAAGCTGTGGTGGCGTTCCAAGTTTGTCGATGATGAGTGCCCGATTAAGACTTGGACGGATCTAAAGCGAGAATTGAAAAGCCAGTTTTTCCTTGAGAATGAGGAGTATATGGCTCGAAAGAGACTTCGAGAATTGGTGCAAATAGGAACGGTGCGAGAGTTTGTAAAGAGCTTTTCTACCCTGATATTGGATATTCGGGACATGTCCGAAAAGGATAAGATGTTCTATTTTCTTGAGGGCCTCAAGCCTTGGGCGAGGACAGAACTACAAAGGCAGAAAGTGCAAGATGTGGCCACGGCCATGTCTACAGCTGAACATCTCCACGATTACAATGATGGCTCTTCAACATGAAAAAATCCTCCATCAACTGGCAGTAGCTTCAACTTTGGGAGTGGGGGAAAGATAACTAGGTTGGACTGGCCCTTCAGTGGGGGATCAGATAAGAGGTCCTTTGGTTGAGATAGTACCCAACCCAAGACAAGCAATGCAGGGATTTTCTAGCCTAGGCAACCGCTAGCTTGCTTTCTTTACAAGGGGCCGCATCGGGTGGCTGAATGCCCGCATAGGGGAGCCCTTAGTGCCTTAAGGACCTCATCTCAAGAGTCCACAAAAACACCAGAGAGCGTTGAAGAAGCTAAAGAGGAGCCAGCCAGGATGGGTTTAATAAGGTTCCTCAATGCCCTCCGCACCCAATTGAACACTATAAAGAAAGAGCAGAGTAGAGGCTTGATATATGTGAACTTGACGATCAATGAGAAAGCCACTAAGGCTATGGTGGATACGGGTGCAACCGACACTTTCATCACACCAGAAGAAGCAAAAAGGTGTGGTCTTCAGATTAGTAAAGACTGTGGATAAATGAAGGCGGTCAACTCGCCAGCCTTTACGATCAGTGGAAGCTCCAAGAGTATGACAACCCGATTGGGGCCATGGGAAGAGAAGGTAGACTTTATAGTTTCCCCCATGGATGACTTTGATGTTGTTCTCGGATTGGACTTCATGATGTTGGCTCAGGTCATCCCTATCCCCGTCGCTAGCTGCTTGTTGTTCTTAGGGGAAAACCCATGTGTGGTGCCAGCCAACATCTTACCAAAGAGTAGGAAGAAAATGATTTCAGCTTTGTAGTTTAAGAAAGGGGTAAAGAGAGGGGAACCCTCCTTTGTGGCTGTGCCGATCTACAAAGAAGGGTCGAAAGTAAAACCAATACCTGATGGTATGGGAAAAGTGTTGGAAGAATTCGAAGAGGTGATGCCAGAGATGTTGCCTAAGGTTCTACCCCCTCGACGAGCAGTGGACCATGAAATTGAGCTCCTCTCAGGAGTGAAACCCCATGCTAGAGCTCCTTATCGCATGGCCCCGCCAGAGTTGGCTAAACTAAGAAAACAGTTAGATGAGCTACTACAAGTCAGATTCATCAGACCATCAAAGGCTTTTTTCGGAGCGCCAGTGCTATTTCAGAAGAAGCATGATGGAAGTTTGCGATTATGTGTTAACTACAGGGCCCTAAACAAAGTCACCGTAAGAAACAAATATCCCATCCCCCTTATAGCAGACTTGTTTGATCAATTGAGCCAGGCCAAGTACTTTTCCAAATTGGACCTGAGATCTGGCTACCATCAAGTCAGAATTGTTGAGGGAGATGAGCCAAAAACCACTTGTGTGACACGGTATGGTGCATTTGAATTTCTTGTTATGCCCTTTGGATTGACCAATGCTCCTGCCACATTTTGTACATTGATGAATCAGGTATTCCATGACTACCTAGACAAATTTGTAGTCATCTATTTAGACGATATAGTGGTATATAGCTCCACCTTGGAAGAACATCAGAACACCTGCACCAGGTACTTCAAAGATTATTAGGGACCACCAGTTATCCGTAAAAAGGGAGAAGTGTGGCATTTGCTCAAACCCAAATCCATTTCTCGGTCACATTGTCGAATGTGGCCACATTTGAATGGACATGGAAAGGTTAGGGCCATCAAGAGTGGACAACATCGAAGAACGTTAGTGAGCTCCACTCATTTTTGGGACTAGCCAACTATTATAGAAGGTTTGTGGAAGGGTACTCTCGTAAGACCACGGCCCTCACGGAGCTATTGAAGAAGGAGCATAAATGGTGTTGGAGGAGTGAGTGCCAAGAGGCCTTCGAGGGATTGAAAGATGCTATTATGAAGAATCCCATCTTAGCTTTCCTTGATATTGAAAAGCCTTTCAAAGTTCAGACGGATGCATCTAATTTTGCTATTGGAGAAGTGCTTTCGCAACAACATCAACCGGTAGCATTTGAAAGTAAGAAGCTAAGTGAAGCTGAAAGGAAATATACGGCCCAAGAAAAAGAACTCCTGGCAGTGGTTCACTGCTTGAGGGCTTGGCGACATTACTTGTTAGGTTCACACTTTGTCGTAAAGACAGACAATGCAGCCGTTCGCCATTTTCTCACCCAACCAAGGCTTACGGCAAAACAAGCTAGGTGGCAGGAATTTTTAGTGGAGTTCAACTTTTGTTTTGAGCACACCGCTGGAAAGACCAATCAAGTGGCCAATACATTGAGCAGACGAGTAGATTTAGCAGCCCTTAGAAGAATTGCCCTAATGGCGGCTAGCAGAGCCACTACAGACATTCACAAGTTGATTGGAGATCACTTAGAGATGGACCCGCAAGCTTGTGCCATCCTGAAGCTAGTGGAAGAAGGGAAGTCCAAGTACTTCTGGTAAGAAAATGGGATCTTATGGACTAAAGGGCCTCGAGTGTTTATGCCAAGAGTAGAAGGTTTGAGACAGATGCTGATGAAGGAATGTCATGACACATCATGGGCGGGACACCCAAGCTAGCAATGCACTTTGATGTTATTGAAACAGGGATACTATTGGCCTTACATGCGACAAGATGTGATGGACTATACGAAGACTTGCCTCATTTGCCAACAAGATAAGGTTGAAAAGAGGAAACCTGCAGGCATGCTTGAACCACTACCAGTACCCACCAAACCATGGGAAAGCATCTCCCTTGATTTAATTTCGAGCCTACCCAAGGTTGGTGACCTTGGAGCTATTTTGGTGGTGATTGACCGGTTCTGTAAGTACACCACATTCATTCCCGCTCACAAGTATTGCACAGCGGAAGACATAGCTCAACTATTGTTCAAACATGTGGTCAAATACTAGGGCCTCCCTCAAAACATTGTCAGTGATCGAGATCCGAGATTCACGAGGTCCTTCTGGAGAGAACTTTTCAAGATATTGGGGTCCTAACTCAACATCTCCTCAAGCTATCACCCTTAAACCGATGGTCAAATGGAACGGTTCAACGGATTATTAGAGGAATACTTGAGGCACTTTGTTCAAGCCAATCAGAAAGATTGGCCTTCATTATTAGACATGGCTTAACTCTGCTTTAATTCCGACAAAAGCTCTTCCACCAATAAGAGCCTATTTGAGGTGGTCACCAGATAATTACCAAAGCTACCCCACACTTCCTTGGAACAATATGGAGGAAAGAATCTGAGAGCCTTGGTTGTAGGGCTCAATAATTTCAAGTTGGTGATTTGGTTCTTGTCTGACTAGTTCCTGAACAAACTAGGTTCTTGACAAAGAGAGATCGTAGACTGGTGCACAAATATGAAGGTCCAGTAAGGGTCTTTTCCAAAGTGGGGAATGCTTCTTACAAAATTGACCCACCAAAGTGGATGATGGTGCACCCAGTATTTCATGTGAGCAACCTGAAACCTTTCCATGCAGATCCTACAGATGCTAGCCAAAGGGAGCCAACCAAAGCACCATCACCATGAAACCACCCTTAGAGCGTCGAGTCGAAGAGATCTTAGCTGATAGGGAAACCAAGATATCTCGAAGACTAGTTTGGGAGTACTTAGTGAAGTGGGAAGGATTAGACTAGAAAAAACCAGCTAGGAGAGAGAACATGACCTCCAGAGATTTCAAAGGAAGATCAAAGAATTTCAAGCCAGCAAGTCGATGAGGACGTCGATAGAATAGGTAGGGGAGGATGTCATGAGCCAACCTTGTATAGGGCCATGACTGGGACTTAGGTTGCCATAAGCCACCCATGTATAGGGCCATGGTCGGGTAGATCCCTTGTGCTAGGAAAAGTGTCCCCATTTCAAACATTGTAATGGTTACTGGTAGCATAGCTCTAAAATCTCTAAGGCTCTTTAGGGGGTGAGCCGACAGCATAGTGTTGGGCTGTCTCACCGGTTGCTATGTGAGCCTAGGCCACCCACCAAGGGCTGCCCCCTGGGGCTGGTGATGGTGGGAGGTCCCGATGTATGATTCCCGACTATAATAAAACTCACCCTGATTGAATGTCTCGATTGTTACCTCGATTTGTTTTTCTTTTTCTCGATACGAATATGCCTTTTTGTGTGTGTGCTTGAGATCGATCTCGATAAATTGTGTCTTATTGTGAATGCTTGGGACTAACCATGGCTTATGGCTATTTGTTCAGATATCGATCTATTAAAGGCTGACTTGGTTGGGAGCACCCATTCAAGTGCCACATGGTCTATTGCTTGCTGAGAGAAAGCTTAGTCCGTGACACCGAGGATAAGCCCGATCCTCCTTTGCAAGCTGTCGGTCCCACTGCCACAACCCTCGGTCCAGCTGGGGCTTAGACATGGAATGAACTCCCTATGCCTAAGCCAACCCACGAAACAGGCGTGCGGGCGCTCAACCGGTAGGAGAGACAGAATGTGCAAGCCGGGGATCGGCCCGATCCCCCCTGCGTGCTGCTGATCCTGCTACCGCAACCCTTGGTTCGATCCGATCTTAGACTGGGAATGAACTCTGTATGCTTAGACTGGGGATGAACTCTGTATGCCTAAGTCAACCCATGAAACGAGCGTGCGGGCACTCAGCCGATCGGAAAGGCAAGATGCGCAAGCCGGGGATCAAACAGGTGGTAGGCGGGTTCAAGCACATCTTCATATTTCTTCCACGCCAATGCCTTTTTTATGGCTTGTAAATTCATACAATAGTCCCTAAGCCTTCATGTAAAGTTTCGTGGCAAGACGACCCGTTTTTTATTTTTCACAATTTTTGAAACTTTTTACGGTTCGGGATTTTTTTAAATTTTTTTAGAAAGAATTTTGTCCCCAAATTTGGTAGAGGTGATCCTTATATTTTTATTGGTATCCACAAAAACATTTAGCTAAAAACTTGAAGTGGAGAAGATTTTGTGATCGTTTGAAAAAAGTGTCCCCATTTTAGACACTTTAATGGCTACTGGCAGCAAACCTATAAAATCTCAAATGCTCTTTAAGGGGGTGTGAGTTCTTCAGGTTTGATGAAGGATAAGGGGCCAATATAAGGGCCAAGTACCAGCACCCATCGCACATCATGTGCGTACACCCCCCGGCCCCCCAATCATCGGAACCCCCAATGCCGTCGGTTAGGCTCTCCGGCGATGCCTAAGCCAACCCACGAAAAGGGTGTGCAGGCGCTCAACCGGCCAGAAAGGCAAAATATGCAAGCCGAGGATCGACTCAATCCGTCCTCTGTACTGTTGATCCTGCTACTGCAACCCTCGGTCCGTTCTGATCTTAGACTAGAAATGAACTCCGTATGCTTAGATTGGGGATGAACTTGGTATGCCTACGTCAACCCACAAAATGAACTACATATGCTTAGACTGGGGATGAACTTCGTATGCCTAAGTCAACCCACAAAACGAGCATGCGGGCACTCAACCGGCTGAAAAGGCATAATGCGCAAGCTGGGGATCAGCCCGATCCCCTTTTACTTGCTACCGATCCCGCTACCGGTCCTGCTGCCACAACCCTTGGTCTGACTGGGGCTTAGACATGGAACGAACTCCATATGCCTAAGTCAACCCATGAAATGAGCGTACATGTGCTCAACCGGCCGAAGAGGTAGAATGCGCAAGCCGAGGATCGGCCCGGTCCCTCCCTACGTGCTGCCGATCTTGCTGCTGGACCTGCTGGCACAACCTTCGATCCAGTCTGATCTTAGACTGGGAATGAACTCCATATGCCTAAGCCAACCCACAAAACGAGCGTGCGGGCACTCAGTTGATCGGAGAGGCAAAACGCGTAAGCCGAGGATTGGCTCGATCCCCCCTGCGTGCTGTCGATCCTGCTACCGCAACCCTCGGTCGGTCTGATCTTAGACTGGGAATGAACTTCGTATTCCTAAGTCAACCCACGAAAAGAGCGTGCGGGCGTTGAGCCAGCCAGAGAGGCATAATGCACAAGTCGGGGATCGGCCCAGTCCCCTCGGCGTACTGTCGATCCCGCTGCCACAACCCTCGGTCCGGCTGGGGCTTAGACATGGAATGAACTCCCTATGCCTAAGCCAACCTACGAAATGGGCGTGCGGGCGCTCAGCCAACCAGAGAGGTAGAATGCGCAAGCTGGGGATCGGCCCAATCCCCCTCTGAGTGCGGCCGATCCTACTGCCACAACCCTCAGTCCGCCTGGGGCTTAGACATGGAATAAACTCCCTATGCCTAAGCCAACCCATGAAACGGGCATGCGGGTGCTCAGTCGGCCTGAGAGGCAAAATGCGCAAGCCGGGGATTGGCACGGTCCCCCCTACGTGCAGCCGATCCTGCTACCGCAACCCTCGATCCGATCCGATCTTAGACTGGGAATGAACTCTATATGCTTAGACTGGGGATGAACTCTGTATGCCTAAGTCAACCCACGAAATGAGCGTACGGGCGCTTAGCCAGTCGGAGAGGCATAATGCACAAGTCGGGGATCAGCCCGATCCCTCTCAGCATGCTGTCGATCCCGTTGTCAGTCCTACTACCACAACCCTTGATCTGGCTGGGGCTTAGACTTGGAATGAACTCCGTATGCCTAAGGCAACCCACGAAATGAGCGTGCGGGCGCTCAGCCGGCCAAAGAGGCAAAATACGCAAGCCAGGGATCGAACGGGTGGTAGGTGGGTTCAAGCATATCTTCATATTTCTGCCGTGCCAATGCCATTTTTATGGCTTGTAAATTCATACAATGAGCCCCTAAGCTTCATGTGAAGTTTCGTGGCAAGACGACCCGTTTTCTATTTTTCATGATTTTTGAAACTTTTTAAGGTTTGGGATTTTTTTTAAATTTTTTTAGAAAGAGTTTTGTCTCCAAATTTGGTAGAGGTGATCCTTGTATTTTTGTTGGCATGCACAAAAAAATTCAGCTAAAAACTCAAAGTGGAGAAGATTTTGTGACCGTTTGAAAAAAGTGTCCCTATTTCAGACACTTTAATGGCTACTGGCAGCAAACCTATAAAATCTCAAATCCACTTTAAGGGGGTGTGAGTTCTCGAGGTTTGATGAGGGATAAGGGGCCAATATAAGGGCCAAGTACCAGTACCCATCGCACATCATGTACGCATACCCCTCCGGCCCCCTAATCGTCGGAACCCCCAATGCCGCCAATTAGGCTCTCCGACGATGCTCCGGCGATGGTGCCCTGGGTGAAAAAAATGCAGCACCAGCACATGCCTTAGCCCAACATGTGCACCGTGGCTCAAAATCTTAGACTGGGAATGAACTCCGTATGCTTAGACATGGAATGAACTCCGTATGCCTATGCCAACGCACGAAACGAGCGTGCGGGCGCTCAGCCGGCCGAAGAGGCAGAATGCGCAAGTCGGGGATCAGCTGGTCCCCCCTGTATGCTGTCGATCCTACTGCCACAACCCTCAGTTTGGTCCAATCTTAGACTGGGAATGAACTCCGTTTGCATAAGTCAACCCATAAAACAAGCGTGCGGGCACTGAGCCGGTCGAAGAGGCATAATGTGCAAATCAGGGATCGGCTCGGTCCCCCTCTGCGTGCTGTCGGTCCCGCTACCACAACCCTCGGTCCGGCTGGAGCTTAGACATGGAATGAACTACCTATGCCTAAGCCAACCCAGAAAACGGGCGTGCAGGTGCTCAACCGACCGGAGAGGTAGAATGCGTAAGCAGGGGATCGGCTCGGTCTACCCTCCGTGCTACCGATCTTGCTGTCACAACCCTCGGTCCAGTCCGATCCTAGACTAGGAATGAACTCCGTATGCTTAGACTGAGGATGAACTCCGTATGCCTAAGTCAACCCACGGAACAGGCGTACGGGCGTTGAGTCGACCGAAGAGGCATAATGCGTAAGTCGAGGATCGACTCGGTCCCCCTTTGCATGCTACCGATCCCGCTACCACAACCCTCGGTCCGACTGGGGTTTAGACATGGAATGAGCTCCCTATGCCTAAGCCAACCCACGAAATGGGCGTACGGGCGCTCAGTTGACCGAAGAGGCAGAATGCGTAAGCCAGGGATCGGCCCGACCCCCCCTGCGTGCTATCGATCCTGCTGCCGTAACCCTCGATCTGGTTTGATCTTATACTGGGAATGAACTCTGTATGCTTAGGCTGGGGATGAACTATGTATGCCTAAGTCAACCCACGAAACGAGCATACGGACGCTCAGCCGGCCCGAGAGGCTGGCCGTAGAGGCATAATGCACAAGTCGGGGATCAGCCTGATCCCCCTCTGTATGCTACCGATCCTGCTGCTAGTCTTGCTACCACAACCCTCGGTCCGACTGGGTCTTAGGCATGGAATGAACTCCCTATGCCTAAGCCAACCCACGAAGCGAGCATGCAGGCATTCAGCTGTCCGAAGAGGCAGAATGTATAAGCTGGGGATCAGCCCGATCCCCTCCTGCGTACTGCCAATCCTGCTGCTGGTCCTACTGTCGCAACCCTCGGTCTGGTTCGATCTTATACTAGTAATGAACCCCGTATGCTTAAACATGGAATGAACTCTGTGTGCCTAAGCCAACCCACGAAACAAGCGCGCGGGCGCTCAGTCGACCGGAGAGGCAGATGCGTAAGCCGGGGACCGACCCGATCCCCCCTGCGTGTTTTCGATCCTACTACCGTAACCCTCGGTCTGATCCGATCTTAGACTGGGAATGAACTCCGTATGCCTAAGCCAACCCACGAAATGAGCGTGCGGGCATTGAGCCAACCGGAGAGGCATAATGCACAAGCAAAGGATCGGCCCGGTCCCCCTCTGCGTGCTGTAGATCCCGCTGCCACAACCCTCGGTCCAGCTGGGGCTTAGACATGAAATCAACTCCGTATGCCTAAGCCAACCCATGAAACAGGCGTACGGGCGCTCAGCCGACTGGAAAGGCAGAATGCGCAAGCCGGGGATCGACCCGGTCCCCCTGCGTGCTGCCGATCCTACTGCCACAACCCTCGGTCTGATCCGATCTTAGGCTGGGAATGAACTCCGTATGCTTAGACTGGGGATGAACTCCGTATGCCTAAGTCAACCCACGTAACGAGCATGCGGGCGCTCAGTCGACCCAGAGAGGCAGGATGCGCAAGTCGAAGATCGAACGGTGGTAGGTGGGTTCAAGCACATCTTCATATTTCTGCATGCCAATGCCATTTTTATGGCTTGTAAATTCATACAATGGTCCCTAAGCCTTAATGTGAAGTTTCGTGGCAAGATGACCCGTTTTTCTATTTTTCATGATTTTCGAAACTTTTTGCGGTTCAGGATTTTTTTAAATTTTTTTAGAAAGAGTTTTGTCCCCAAATTTGGTAAAGGTGATCCATTTATTTTTTTTGGCATGCACAAAAAAATTCAGCTAAAAAATCGAAGTGGAGAAGATTTTATGACCGTTGGAAAAAAGTGTCCCCATTTTAGACACTTTAATGGCTACTGGCAGCAAACCTATAAAATCTCAAATGCTCTTTAAGGGAGTGTGAGTTCTTGAGGTTTGATGAGGCATAAGGGGCCAATATAAGGGCCAAGTACCAGCACCCATCGTACATCATGTACGCACACCCCCCGGCCCCTCCAATCGTCAGAACCCCCAATGCTGCCGATTAGGCTCTCCGACGATGCTCCGACGATGGTGCCCCGGGTGAAAAAAATATGGCACCAGCACATGCCCAGAGCCCAGCATGTGCACCGTGGCTCAAAATCTTAGACTGGGAATGAACTCCGTTTGCTTAGACATGGAATGAACTCCGTATGCCTAAGCCAACGCACGAAACGAGCGTGCGGGCGCTCAGCCGAACGAAGAGGCAGAATGCGCAAGCTGGGGATCAGCCGGTCCCCCCTGTATGCTGTCGATCCTACTATAGCAACCCTCAGTTCGGTCCGATCTTAGATTGGGAATGAACTCCATATGCATAAGTCAACCCATAAAACGAGCGTGCGAGCGCTGAGCAGGCCGAAGAGGCATAATGCGCAAGCCGGGGATCGGCCTGATCCCCCTCTGCATGCTACCGGTCCCGCTGCCACAACCCTCTGTCCGGCTAGGGCTTAGACGTGGAATGAACTCCCTATGCCTAAGCCAACCCAAAAAATGGGCGTGCGGGCGCTCAGCCGACCGGAGAGGCAGAACGCACAAGCTGGGGATCGGCTCGGTCCGCCCTCTGTGCTGCCGATCCTGCTGTCAAAACCCTCGGTCCGGTCCGATCTTAGGCTGGGAATGAACTCCATATGCTTAGACTGGGGATGAACTCCGTATGCCTAAGTCAACCCATGTAACAAGCGTGCGGGCGCTGAGCCGATCGAAGAGGCATAATACGCAAGCTGAGGATCGACCCGGTACCCCTCTGCATGCTACCGGTCCCGTTGCCACAACCCTCGGTCCGGCTGGGGCTTAGACATGGAATGAACTCCCTATGCCTAAGCCAACCCACGAAACGGGCGTGCGGGTGCTCAGCCGGTCGAAGAGTCAGAATGCGTAAGCCAGGGATCGGCTCGGCCCCCCCTGCGTGCTACCGATCCTGCTATCGTAACCCTCGATCCGATTCGATCTTAGACTGAGAATGAACTCCATATGCTTAGACTGGGGATGAACTCCGTATGCCTAAGTCAACCCATGAAATGAGTGTACGGGCACTCAGTCGGTCGGAGAGGCCGATCGAAAAGGCATAATGCACAAGCCGAGGATCAGCCTGATCCCTTTTTACGTGCTATCGATCCCGCTACCAGTCTTCCTGCCACAACCCTCGATCCGGTTGGGTCTTATGCATGGAATGAACTCCCTATGCCTAAGCCAACCCACGAAGCGACCATGCGGGTGTTTAACCGATCGAAGAGGCAGAATGCATAAGCCAGGGATCGGTCTGGTCCCCCCTGCGTGCTGTCGATCTTGCTACTGGTCCTACTGTCACAACCCTCGATCTGGTTTGATCTTATACTGGTAATGAAGTCCGTATGCTTAAACATGGAATCAACTCCGTGTGCCTAAGCCAACCAACGAAACAAGCGTGCAGGCGCTCAGTCGACGGGAGAGGCAAAATGCGCAAGCCGGGGACTGACTCGATCCCCCCCTGCATGCTGTCGATCCTGCTGCCACAACTCTCTGTCCGGTCTGATCTTAGATTGGGAATGAACTCCGTATGCCTAAGTCAACCCATGAAACGATCGTGCGGGCGCTGAGCCGATCAGAGAGGCGTAATGCACAAACCGGGGATCAGCCCGGTCCTCCTCTGCGTGCTGCAGATCTCGTTGCCACAACCCTCGGTCCAACTGGGGCTTAGACATGAAATGAACTTCGTATGCCTAAGCCAACCATGAAACAGGCGTACGGGCACTCAGCCGACCAGAGAGGCAGAATGCGCAAGCCGGGGATCGACCCGATCCCCTCCGACGTGCTGTCGATCCTACTGTCACAACCCTCTGTCCAGTCTGATCTTAGACTGGGAATGAACTCAGTATGCCTAAGTCAACCCACGAAATGAGCGTGCGGGTGCTGAGCCGACCAGAGAGGCGTAATGCACAAATCGGCGATAGACCCGGTCCCTCTCTGCGTGCTGTAGATCCCGCTGCCACAACCCTCGGTCCAGCTGGGACTTAGACATGAAATGAACTCCGTATGTCTAAGCCAACCCATGAAACAGGCGTACGGACGCGCTCAGCCGACCGGAGAGGCAGAATGTGCAAGCTGAGGATCGGCCCAATCTCCCCTGCGTGTTGCCGATCCTGTTGCCGTAACCCTCGGTCTGGGTCGATCTTAGACTGGGAATGAACTCCATATGCTTAGACTGGGGATGAACTCCATATGCCTAAGTCAATCCACGTAACGAGCGTGCGGGCGCTCAGTCGACCAGAGAGGCAGGATGCGCAAGCCGAGGATCGAATAGGTGGTAGGTGGGTTCAAGCACATCTTCATATTTCTGCCATGCCAATGCCATTTTTATATCTGTAAATTCATACAATTGGTCCCCTAAGCTTCATGTGAAGTTTCGTGGCAAGATGACCCGTTTTTCTATTTTTCATGATTTTTGAAACTTTTTACGGTTCGGGATTTTTTTTAATTTTTTTAGAAAGAGTTTTGTCCCCAAATTTGGTAAAGGTGATCCTTGTATTTTTTTTGGCATGCACAAAAACATTCAGCTAAAAACTCGAAGTGGAGAAGATTTTGTGACCGTTTGAAAAAGTGTCCCCATTTTAGACACTTTAATGGCTACTGGCAGCAAACCTATAAAATCTCAAATGCTCTTTAAGGGGGTGTGAGTTCTCGAGGTTTGATGAGGCATAAGGGACCAATATAAGGGCCAAGTACCAGCACCCATCGCACATCATGTACGCACACCCCCAGCCCCCCAATCGCCGGAACCCCCAATGCCGCCAATTAGACTCTCCGACGATGCTCCGACGATGGTGCCCCAGGCGAAAAAAATGCGCCACCAGCACATGCCATTTTTATGTGCCTAAGTCTGATCTTAGACTGGGAATTAACACCGTATGCTTAGACTGGGGATGAACTCCGTATGCCTAAGTCAACCCATGGAACAAGCGTGCGGGCGCTCAGCCGGCCGAAGAGGCATAATGCGCAAGCTGAGGATCGGCTCGATCCCCCTCTACGTGCTGCCTGTCCCGCTGCCAGAGCCCTCTGTCTGGCTGGGGCTTAGAGATGGAATGAACTCCCTATGCCTAAGCCAACCCACGAAATAAGCGTGCGGGCGCTCAGTCGATCGGAGAGGTAGAATGCACAAGCCGGGGATCTGCTTGGTCCCCCTTGATTGATTGTAATATGTATGATCCCATGATTTTAGCCTTTATTCTAGGGATATTGCCATTAAGTGTAAGCTGGAGCCTCAATTATAAATAGAGGGCTTTTCCTCCCTCATTTGTACACCATCAAACACTTCTATTTCTCTTTAACTTGCATAATCAGCCCTTCCTATTGTTCTAGTGCCTGTACGCTTGTGTTTTAGGCTGACTTAGGCATAAAGGAAGAGATTCCAAGCCTGAGGCCGAATGGTTTCTGAGTCTAAGGTCGGAGCCCGTGACAGTTGGTATCAGAGCAAGTTCGATTCTGCGTGTTTATGTTGTGCAGGTTAGAGGAGATGGCATCCCAAAGTGACGCTACTAACCAACAACCAGAGGCCCAGGAGCATGGGTGTGGAAGAGGGAGAAAGCCAGTTCTAAAGATATCTGGTCTACATGGAGGGTAGGCTGGCCAAGGTGGAAGTGACCATGGGTGACATGGGGGAAAAGCTTGAGGGCGTAGAGACTCGCATTCCATCGCTAGACTCCATGGGGGAGGACATCCAAAGTGAGCTGCAAGTTGCTCTCAACAAAGGCTTGGACGTGTTCACCCAAAAGAATCAGACCTTGGAGGCTGAGGTGCTGACCTTGTGTGATGGCATGGAGGCCATGCGCCAGCGGATGGAGGAGCTTACCAGTGAGCTCGTTGCTTGCAAGACTACCATTAGGAA
Source organism: Durio zibethinus (assembly GCF_002303985.1). The sequence goes on along the minus strand of NW_019167826.1, from coordinate 20,416,918 downwards.
TAGCATGTTTGCTGGAGTGTCCAAGTCCAGATTGGATGTCCCCAAGCCTAAGGAGTTCAAGGGGACTAGGGCGGCCAAGGAAGTAGATAACTACCTTTGGGGTATAGAGCAGTACTTCCAGGCCATGGGCATGCAATACGAGGCGATAAAGGTAAGCACTGCTGCTATGTATCTCACTGATGTAGCCTTATTGTGGTAGAGGCGCAGGTGTGATGATGTCAGGCGTGGGAGCACCAAGATTGGAACCTGGGCAGAGTTCCAAAAGAAGTTCAGAGAACAATTTTACCTAGAGTATGCCGATGATGAGGCACGGGCAAAGTTGCGCAAGCTGAGCCAGCAAGGGGACATAAGGGAGTATGTCCAAAATTTCTATGAACTGATGCTACAGATCTCAGATCTAGGCAAGAAGGATGCCTTATTTGCTTTCATGGATGGGCTGAAGCCGTGGGTAAAGCATGAGCTACAAAAGAGAGGAGTTCATGACTTGGCTAAAGCCATGACTACTGCTGAGGCCTTGATAGAGTTCAAGCCTCTGAACAAGTTCGAGTCTACCAAGCCCAAGGGTAAGGGCAGGGACGATAGGGATCGAAAGAAGCAGTCCAAGGGGAAGGACCATCACCGGAGTCCAAGGATGAAGACCGAGACCATTCAACCAAGGATGGCAAGAGGAAGCCACCAGCAGGCAAGTGGAAAGCAAAAGGAGACCAAGAGCCACTGGCATGCTACCTATGTGGAGGGAGCCACATAGCACACAATTACCCGTAGAAGGGCAAGCTGGCTGTTGTAGACAAGGAGTCTGACAAGGAGCCAGAGTCAAGGGTAGCAAAGCTTGGGTCGTTGGTGCTCAATGTTATCCGGAGTAAGGGGAGCTGCAAGCCAAAGGGCTTGATGTTTACGGATCTTATGGTTGTGAGTCAGAAGGTGTGTGCACTGGTGGACACAAGTGCCTCACATTTTTTATTTCAGGTGATAGAGCCCAAAAGCTCAGACTAAAGGTGCAGAAAGGGATTGGAACCATCAAAACATTGAACTCCAAGGAAGTTTCAGCCATTGGAGTAGCGCAGGGAGTGGAGTTACAGCTTGGAGACTGGAAAGGCAAGGAGACCATTGAGGTAATACCCCTTGACGACTATGAGTTTGTGATTGGGTTGGATTTCCTTGTTCGAATTAATGCCCTCCTTGTGCTTTTACCGATTGTGTTTGCATCTTGGATGCACGGTGCCAATGCCTAATGCCATTGAGAAGAGGGTTTGGAGTTGGATGAGGCATAAGGGACCAATATAAGGGCGAAGTACCAGCACCCATCGCACATCATGTACGCACACCCCCCAGCCCCCCAATCGCCGGAACCCCCAATGCCGCCAATTAGACTCTCCGACGATGCTTCGGCGATGGTGCCCCAGGCGAAAAAAATGCGCCACCAGCACATGCCATTTTTATGTGCCTAAGTCTGATCTTAGACTGGGAATTAACACCGTATGCTTAGACTGGGGATGAACTCCGTATGCCTAAGTCAACCCATGAAACGAGCGTGCGAGCGCTCAGTCGATCGAAGAGGCATAATGCGTAAGTCAGGGATCAAGCCGGTCCCCTTTATGTGCTGTCGATCCCGCTGCCGGTCTTGCTGCCACAACCCTCGATCCAGCTGGGGCCTAGACATGGAATGAACTCCGTATGACTAAGCCAACCCATCGCACATCACGTGTGCACACCCCCCTGCCCCCCAATCGTCGGAACCTCCAATGCCGTCGGTTAGGCTCTTCGGTGATGCTCCAATGATGGTACCCGAGGTGAAAAAAATGCAGCACCAGTACATGCCCATGCCCAGCATGTGCACCGTGGCTCAAACTCTTAGACTGGGAATGAACTCTGTAAGCTTAGACATGGAATGAACTCTGTATGCCTAAGCCAACCCACGAAACGAGCGTGTGGGCGCTCAGCCGATCGGAGAGGCAGAATGCACAAGCCGGGGCTCGCTCCCCCTCTGTGTGCTATCGATCCCGCTGCCACAACCCTTGGTTCAGCTGGGGCATAGACATGGAATAAACTCCCTATGCCTAAGCCAACCCACGAAACAGGCGTGCGAGCTCTCAGCTAGCCAGAGAGGCAGAATACGCAAGCCGGGGATCGACCCAGTCCCCTCTAGGTGCTGTCGATCTTGCTACCGCAACCTTCTATCCGGTCTAATCTTAGACTGGGAATGAACTACGTATGCTTAGACTGGGGATGAACTCCGTATGCCTAAGTCAACCCACGAAACGAGCGTACGGGCGCTCAGCCGGTCGGAGAGGCATAATGCGTAAGTCGAGGGTCAGCCCGGTCCCCCTCTGCGTGCTGTCGATCTCACTGCTGGTCCTGCTGCCACAACCCTCGATCCAGCTGGGGCTTAGACTTGGAATGAACTCCGTATGCCTAAGCCAACCCACGGAACGAGTGTGCGGGTGCTCAACCGGCCGGAGAGGCAGAATGCGTAAGCCGGGATCGGCCCGATCCCCCCTGCCTGCTATCGATCCTGCTGCTGGTCCTGCTATCACAACCCTCGGTCCGGTCCAATCTTAGACTGGGAATGAATTCTATATGCTTAGACATGGAATGAACTCCGTATGCCTAAGCCAACCCATGAAACGAGCTTTGGGGCACTCAGCCGGCCAAAGAGGCAGAATGCGCAAGCCGGGGACCAGCCCGGTCCCCCTCTACGTGCTGTTGATCCTACTACTGCAACCCTCAGTGTGGTCTGATCTTAGACTGGGAATGAACTTCGTATACCTGAGCCGGTCGGAGAGGCATAATGCGCAAGCCGGGGATCGGCCCGATCCCCCTTTGCATGCTGCCAGTCCCGCTGTCACAACCTTCAGTCCAGCTGGGGCTTTTACATGGAATGAACTCCCTATGCCTAAGCCAACCCATGGAATGGGCGCGTGGGTGCTCAACCGGTCGGAGAGGCAGAATACGCAAGCCGAGGATCGGCCTGATCCCCCTCTGCATGCTGTCGGTCCCGTTGCCATAACCCTCGATCCGGTTGCGGCTTAGACATGGAATGAACTCCCTATGCCTAAGCCAACCCATGCTGCTGGTCCTACTGTCGTAACCCTCGGTCCGGTCCAATCTTAGACTGGGAATGAACTCTGTATGCTTAGACATGGAATGAACTCCGTATGCCTAAGCCAACCCATGAAACGAGATTATGGGTGCTCAACCGGCCAGAGAGGCAGAATGCGCAAGCCAGGGACCAGCCCGGTCCCCCCCTGCGTGTTGTTGATCCTATTGTCGTAACCCTTAGTCCAGTTCGATCTTAGACTGGGAATGAACTTCGTATACCTGAGCCGACCGAAGAGGCATAATGCGCAAGGTGGGGATTGACCCGATCCCCCTCTGCGTGATGTCGGTCCCGCTGTCACAACCTTCGGTCCGACTGGGGCTTAGACATGGAATGAACTCCCTATGCCTAAGCCAACCCATGAAACGAGTGCCCTAAGCCAACCCACGAAACAGGCGTGTGGGTGCTCAGCCGACCGGAGAGGCAAAATGCGCAAGCCGGGGATCGGCCCAGTCCCCCCTGCGTGCTGTCGATCCTACTGTCGTAACCCTCGGTCTAGTCTGATCTTAGACTGGGGATGAACTCCGTATGCTTAGACTAGGGATGAACTCCGTATGCCTAAGTCAACCCACGAAATGAGCGTCTGGGCACTCAACCGGGCGGACAGGTTGGTCGGAGAGGCATAATGCACAAGCTAGGGATCAACTCGGTCCCTCTCTGTGTGCTATCGATCCGGCTGCCGGTCCTGCTACTACAACCTTCGGTCCGGCTAGGGCTTAGACATGGAATGAACTCCGTATGCCTAAGCCAACCCATGAAACAAGCGTGCGGGTGCTCAACCGGCCAGAGAGGCAAAATGCGTGAGCCGGGGATCGGCCCGATCCCCCTGTGTGCTGTCGATCCTACTGTCGTAACCCTCGGTTCGGTCTGATCTTAGATTGGGAATGAACTTCGTATGCCTAAGTCAACCCATGAAACGAATGTACGGGTGCTGAGCCGGCTGGAAAGGCATAATGCGCAAGCCGAGGATCGCCTCGATCGCCCTCTGCGTGCTGTCGGTCCCGCTACCACAACCTTCGGTCCGACTGGGGCTTAGACATGGAATGAACTCTGTATGCCTAAGCCAACCCATGAAACAAGCGTGCGGGTGTTCAACCGATCGGAGAGGTAGAATGTGCGAGCCAGGGATCGGCTCGGTCTCTCCCTACATGCTGTCGATCCTGTTGTGCACCGTGGCTCATGCCCTCCCTGCATGCTATCGGTCCCTCCCTGCATGCGACACCAGCACATGCCCGAGCCCAGCATGTACACCATGGCTCAAACTCTTAGACTGAGAATGAACTCCGTAAGCTTAGACATGGAATGAACTCCGTATGCCTAAGCCAACCCACGAAATAAGCGTGTGGGTGCTCAGTCGATCGGAGAGGCAGAATGCACAAGCCGAGGATCGGCCCCCTCCCCCTCTACATGCTGTCGATCCCATTGCCACAACCTTCGGTCCGGCTAGGGTGTAGACATGGAATGAACTCCCTATGCCTAAGCCAACGCACAAAATGGGCATGCGGGTGCTCAGTCGATCGGAGAGGCAGAATGCGTAAGCCGGGATCAGCCCGATCCCCCCTACATGCTATCGATCCTGCTACTGGTCCTGCTACTGCAACCCTCGGTCCGATTCGATCTTAGACTGGGAATGAACTCCGTATGCTTACACATGGAATGAACTCCGTATGCCTAAGCCAACCCACGAAACGAGCGTGCGGGCGCTCAACCAGTTGGAGAGGCAGAATGTGCAAGTCGAGGACTAGCCGGTCCCCCCTTACGTGCTCTTGATCCTGCTGTCGCAACCCTCGGTCTGGTCTGATCTTAGACTATGAATGAACTCTGTATGCCTAAGTCAACCCACGAAATGAGTCAGTCGGAGAGACATAATGCGCAAGTCGGGGATCGGCCCGATCCCCCTCTGCGTGCTGCCAATCCCACTACCACAACCCTCGGTCCGACTGGGGTTTAGACAAAGAATGAACTCCCTATGCCTAAGCCAACCGACGAAATGGGTGTACGGGTGCTCAGCCGATCGAGAGGCAGAATGCGCAAGCTGGGATCGGCCTGATCCCCCCTGCGTGTTGTCGATCTTGCTGCCGCAACCCTCTGTCCAGTATGATCTTAGACTGGAAATGAACTCCGTATGCTTAGACTGGGGATGAACTCCGTATGCCTAAGTCAACCCATGAAACGAGCGTACGGGCGCTCAACCGGCCGGAGAGGCATAATGCACAAGCCGGGGGTCAGCCTGGTCCCCTCTGCGTGCTGCCAGTCTCGCTGCCGATCCTACTGCCACAACCCTCGGTCCGGCTGGGGTTAGACATGGAATGAACTCTAGATGCCTAAGCCAACCCATGAAACAAGCGTGCAGGCGCTCAACTAGCCAGAGAGGCAAAATGCGCAAGTCGGGGATCGGCCCGGTCCCTCCTGTGTACTATCGATCCTGCTGCCGCAACCCTCGGTCTGGTTCGATCTTAGACTAGGGAATGAACTTCGTATGCCTAAGTCAACCCATGAAATGAGCGTGCGGGCGCTGAACCGACTGGAGAGGCATAATGCGCAAGCCGGGGATTGGCCCGATCGCACTCTGTGTGCTGTCGGTCCCTCTCCCATAACCTTCGGTCCGGCTGGGGCTTAGACATGGAATAAACTCCCTATGCCTAAGCCAACCCATGAAACGGGCGCGCGGGTGCTCAACCAGTCGAAAAGATAGAATGCGCAAGCCGGGGATCGGCCCGGTCCCCCTCTGCGTGCTGCTGGTCCCTTTGCCAGAACCCTCGGTCTAGCTGGGGCTTAGACATGGAATGAACTCCCTATGCTTAAGCCAACCCACGAAACGGGCGTGCGGGCGTTCAGCTGGCCGGAGAGGCAGAATGTGCAAGTCAGGGATCGGCCCGGTCCCCCTTATGTAATGTCGATCCTGCTATTGGTCTTGTTGCCGCAACCCTCGGTTCGGTCTGATCTAAGACTAGGAATGAACTTCGTATGCTTAGACATGGAATCAATGCCGTATGCCTAAGCCAACCCATGAAACAAGCGTGTGGGTACTTAGTCGATCGGAGAGGCAAAATGCGCAAGCTGAGGACCGGCCCGATCCCCTCTACATTCTATCGATCCTACTACCGCAACCCTCGATCCAATCTGATCTTAGACTGGGAATGAACTTCGTATGCCTAAGTCAACCCATGAAACGAGCACGCGGGTGCAGAACCAGTAAGAGAGGCATAATGCGCAAGCCGGGGTTGACCCAATCCCCCCTACGTGCTATCGGTCCTGCTGCCACAACCCTCGGTCTGGTTCGATCTTAGACTGGGAATGAACTTCGTATGCTTAGACTGGGGATGAACTCCGTATGCCTAAGTCAACCCACGAAATGAGCGTCCGGGCACTCAGCCGGTCGGATAGGTTGGCCGGAGAGGCATAATGCACAAGCCAGGGATCAACCTGGTCCCTCTCTGCGTGCTGTCGATCCTGCAACTACAACCTTCGGTCCGGCTGGGGCTTAGACATGGAATGAACTCCGTATTCCTAAGCCAACCCACGAAACAAGCGTGCGGGCGCTCAGCCGATCGAAGAGGCAGAATGTGTGAGCCAGGGATCAGCCCGATCCCTCCCTGCATGCTATCGATCTTACTTTGCACCGTGGCTCATGCCCTCCCTGCATGCTATCGGTCCCTCCCTGCATGTGACACCAGCACATGCCCGAGCCTAGCATGTACACCGTGGCTCAAACTCTTAGACTGCAAATGAACTCTGTAAGCTTAGACATGGAATGAACTCCGTATGCCTAAGCCAACCCATGAAACAAACGTGTGGGTGCTCAGCCGACCGGAGAGGCAGAATGCACAAGTCGAGGATCGGCCCGCTCCCCCTCTACATGCTGTCGATCCTGCTGCCACAACCCTCGATCCAGCTAGGGTGTAGACATGGAATGAACTCCCTATGCCTAAGCCAACACACGAAACGAGCGTACGGGTTCTCAGCCGGTCGAAAAGGAAGAAGGTGCAAGTCAGGGATCAGCCCGATCCCCCCTGCATGCTACCGATCCTACTATTGGTCCTACTACTGCAACCCTCGGTCTGGTCTAATCTTAGATTGGGAATGAACTCCGTATGCTTAGACATGGAATGAACTCTGTATGCCTAAGCCAACCCACGAAACGAGCGTGTGGGCGCTCAACCAGTTGGAGAGACAGAATGCGCAAGTCAAGGACCGACCCGATCCCTCCCTGCGTGCTCTCGATCCTGCTGCCGTAACCCTCGGTCTGGTCTGATCTTAGACTGGGAATGAACTCCGTATGCCTAAGTCAACCCACGAAATGAGTCAGTTAGAGAGACATAATGCCGATCCCGCTACCACAACCTTCGGTCCGGCTGGGCTTTAGACATAGAATGAACTCCCTATGCTTAAGCCAACCGATGAAACGGGCGTACGGGTGCTCAGCCGATCGGAGAGGTAGAATGCGCAAGTCGGGGATCTGCCCGGTCCCCCCCTGCGTGCTGTCGATCTTGATGCCGTAACCCTCTGTCCGATCTGATCTTAGACTGGGAATGAACTCCATATGCTTAGACTGGGGATGAACTCCGTATGCCTAAGTCAACCCATGAAACGAGCGTGCGGGCGCTCAACCGACCGAAAAGGCATAATGCGTAAGCCGGGGGTCAGCCTGGTCCCTCTCTGCGTGCTGTCGATCCCGCTGCCAGTCCTCCTGCCACAACCTTTGGTTCGGCTGGGGTTAGATGTGGAATGAACTCTGGATGCCTAAGTCAACCCACGAAACAAGCGTGCAGGCGCTCAACCGGCCAGAAAGGCAAAATGCGCAAGCCGGGGATCGACCTAGTCCCCCCCTTGTGCTGTCGATCATGCTACCGTAACCCTCGATCAGGTCCAATCTTAGACTGGGAATGAACTTCGTATGCCTAAGTCAACCCATGAAACGAGCGTGCGGGTGCTGAGTCGGTTGGAGAGGCATAATGCGTAACATGGGGATCAGCCCGATCGCCCTCTTCATGCTGTCGGTCCTGCTGGCACAACCTTCAGTCCGGCTGGGGCTTAGACATGGAATGAACTCCCTATGTCTAAGCCAACCCATGAAATGGGCGCGCGGGTGCTCAGCCAGCCGAAAAGGTAGAATGCGGAAGCCGGGGATCGGCTCGGTCCCCCTCTGTGTGCTGCTGGTCCCGTTGCCACAACCCTCGGTCTAGCTGGGGCTTAGACATGGAATGAACTCCGTATGCCTAAGCCAACCCACGAAACGAGCGTGCGGGCGCTCAGTCAATCGGAGAGGCAGAATGTGCAAGCCGGGGACTGGCTTGGTTCCCCCTGCATGCTGTCGATACTGCTACCGCAACCCTCGATCCTGTTTGATCTTAGACTGGGAATGAACTTCGTATGCCTGAGTTAACCCATGAAACAAGCGTACGGGTGTTGAGCCGATCGGAAAGGCATAATACGTAAGTCAAGGATCAGTCGGATCCCTCTCTGCGTGCTGCCGGTCCCGCTACCACAACCCTCGGTCCAGTTGGGGCTTAGACATGGAATGAACTCCCTATGCCTAAGCCAACCCATGAAACGGGCGTGCAAGAGCTCAAGTCGGGGATCAGCCCAGTCCCCCCTGCATGTTGCCAATCCTACTGTCGCAACCCTTGTTCCGGTCCGATCTTAGACTGGGAATGAAATCTGTATACTTAGACTGGGGATGAACTCCGTATGCCTAAGTCGACCCACAAAACGAGCGTACAGACACTCCGCCGACCAGAGAGGCAGGATGCGCAAGTCGGGGATCGAACGGGTGGTAGGTTAGTTCAAGCACATCTTCATATTTCTACCTTGCAAATGCCATTTTTATGGCTTGTAAATTCATACAATGGTCCCGTATGCCTTCATGTGAAGTTTCGTGGCAAGACGACCCGTTTTCTATTTTTCACGATTTTGGAAACTTTTTACGATTCGGGATTTTTTAAAATTTTTTTAGAAAGAGTTTTGTCCCTAAATTTGGTAGAGGCGATCCTTGTATCTTTTTTGGCATGTGCAAAAAAATTCATCTAAAAACTCAAAGTGGAGAAGATTTTGTGACCGTTTGAAAAAAGTGTCCCTATTTCAAACACTTTAATGGCTACTGGCAGCAAACCTATAAAATCTTAAATGCTCTTTAAAGGGGTGTGAGTTCTTGAGGTTTGATGAGGGATAGGGGGCCAATATAAGGGCCAAGTACCAGCACCCACCGCACATCATGTGCCACAACCTCGGGCCCCCCCAATCGCCGCAACCCTCAATGCCTTCGGTTAGGCTCTCCGGTGATGCTCCGTCGATGGTACCACGGGTGAAAAAAATGTCGCACTAGCACATGCCCAAGCCCAGCATGTGCACCATGGCTCAAACTTTTAGACTGGGAATGAAATCCGTATGCTTAGACATGGAATGAACTCCGTATGCCTAAGCCAACCCAAGAAAAGAGCGTGCGGGCGCTTAGCCGGCCAGAGAGCCAGAATGCGCAAGCCGAGGATTGGCTGGTCCCTCTCTGTGTGCTGCCGGTCTCGTTGCCACAACCCTCAGTCTGGCTGGGGCTTAGACATGGAATGAACTCCCTATGCCTAAGCCAACCCACGAAACGGACGTATGGGTGCTCAACCGATCGGAGAGGCAGAATGCGTAAGCCGGGGATCGACTCGATCCCCCCTATGTGCTGTCGATACTGCTGCCGTAACCCTCGGTCTAATTTGATCTTATGCTTAGACTGGGAATAACTCCGTATGCCTAAGTCAACCCACGAAACAAGCGTACGGGCACTCAGTCGACCGGAGAGGCCGGCCAGAGAGGTAGAATGCGCAAGCTGAGGTTCGGCCCAATCCTCCCAATGTGCTGTCGATCCTGCTACTAGTCCTACTATCGCAACCCTCGATCCGATCCGATCTTAGACTGGGAATGATCTTCGTATGCTTAGACATGGAATGAACTCCGTATGCCTAAGCCAACCCACGAAACAAGCGTACGGGCGCTCAGCCATCCGGAGAGGCAGAATGTGCAAGTCAGGGACCGGCCTAATCCCCCCTACGTGCTGTCAATCTTGCCACCGCAACCCTCAGTCCGATCCGATCTTAGACTGGGAATGAACTCCGTATGCCTAAGTCAACCCACGAAACAAGCATTCGGTCACTGAGCTGACCGAAGAGGCATAATACGCAAGCCAAGGAACAGCCTGATCCCCCTCTGCGTGCTACCGATCCCGCTGCCACAACCCTCGATCCGACTGGGGCTTAGAAATGGAATGAACTCCCTATGCCTAAGCCAACCCCTGAAATGGGCATGCGGGCGCTCAGATGGCCGGAGAGGTAGAATGCGTAAGCCAAGTATCAGCCCGATCCCCCCTGTATGCTACCGATCCTGCTGCCCTCTGTCTGATCCGATCTTAGACTGGGAATGAACTCCGTATGCTTAGATTGGGGATGAACTCCGTATGCCTAAGTCAACCCATGGAACGAGCGTGCGGGCACTCGACCGGTCGGAGAGGCATAATGCGTAAGCCGAGGATCAGCCTGGTCCCCCTCTGCGTGTTGATAATCCTGCTGCCGGTCCTGCTACCACAACCTTTGATCTGATTGGGGCTTAGACATGGAATGAACTCCGTATGCCTAAGCGAACCCACGAAATGAGCGTGCGGGTGCTTAGCCGGTCGAAGAGGCACAATGCGTAAGTCGGGGATCAGCTCGGTCAACCCTTGTGTGCTGTCGATCCTACTACTAGTCCTACTGTCGCAACCCTCGGTCTCATCCAATCTTATACTAGAATGAACTCCATAAGCTTAGACATGGAATCAACTTTGTATGCCTAAAACAACCCACGAAACGAACGTGCGGGCGCTCAGTCGGTCGGAGAGGCAGAATGTGCAAGTCAGGGATCGGCCCGATCCCCCCTGCGTGCTATCGATCCTGCTACTGCAACCCTCAGTCCTATCTGATCTTAGACTGGGAATGAATTCTGTATGCCTAAGTCAACCCCACAAAACAAGCGTACGAGCGTTAAGCTGATCGGAGAGGCATAATGTGCAAGCTGGGGATCGGCCCGATCCCCCTCTGTGTGATGTTGGTCCTGCTCCACAACCCTCCGTCCGACTGGGGCTTAGACATGGAATGAACTCCCTATGCCTAACCCAAACCATGAAACGGGCGTGCAGGAACTCAGTCGACCGGAGAGGCAGAATCCACAAGCCAGGGATCGACTTCGTCCACCCTGCGTGTTGTCGATCCTGCTGCCGTAACCCACGATCCAGTTCGATCTTAGATTGGGAATGAACTCCGTATGTTTAGACTGGGGATGAACTTCGTATGCCTAAGTCAACCCATGAAACGAATGTGCGGACGCTCAGCCGACCAGAAAGGCAGGATGCGCAAGCCGGGATCGAACGGATGGTTAGTGGGTTCAAGCACATCTTCATATTTCTGCCATTCCAATGCCATTTTTATGGTTTGTAAATTCATACAATGGTCCCCTATGCCTTCATGTGAAGTTTCGAGGCAAGACGACCCATTTTCGATTTTTCATGATTTTTGAAACTTTTTGTGGTTCGGGATTTTTTAAAATTTTTTTAGAAAGGGTTTAAATTTTAAGTGTGGTTTAGAGATGATCTTGTATTTTTTTTGGCATGCAAAAAACAATTCAGCTAAAAAACTCAAAGTGGAGAAGATTTTGTGACCATTTGAAAAAAGTTCCCCATTTCAGACACTTTAATGGCTACTAGCAGCAAACCTATAAAATCTTAAATGCTCTTTAAGGGTGAGTTCTCAAGGTTTGATGAGGGATAGGGGGCCAATATAAGGGTCAAGTACCAGCACCCATCGTACATCATGTGCGCACACCCCCGGCCCCCCAATCGTCGGAACCCCTATGCCACCGGTTAGGCTCTCCACCGACGATGTGCCCCGCCGGCGAAAAATTTGTGGCACCCGCACATGCCTGAGTCCAGCATGTGTACCATGGCTCAAACTCTTAGACTGGGAATGAACTCCGTATGCTTAGACTGGGGATGAACTTCGTATGCCTAAGTCAACCCATGAGACAAGCGTGCGTGCGCTCAGCTGGCTAGAGAGGCCGGTCGGAGAGGCAGAATGTGCAAGCCGGGGATCGGCCCGATCCCCTCTTTGTGTTGCCAATCCTGCTGCTGGTCCTGCTGTCATAACCCTCAGTCCGATCTAATCTTAAACTGGGAATGAACTCTGTATGCTTAGACATGGAATGAACTCCGTATGCCTAAGCCAACCCATGAAACGAGCGTGCGGGTGCTCAGCCGGTCGGAGAGGCAGAATGCGCAAGCCAGGGATTGGCCCGGTCCCCCTCTACTTTCTGTCGGTCCTGCTACCACAATCCTCGGTCCGACTGGGGCTTAGACATGGAATGAACTCACTATGCCTAAGCCAACCCATGAAACAGGCATACGGGTGCTCAGCCAACCGGAGAGGTAGAATGCACAAGCCGGGGATCAGCCTGATCCCCCCTGCGTGCTATCAATCCTGCATGGAGAAGATTTTGTGACTGTTTGAAAAAGTGTCCCCATTTCAGACACTTTAATGGGTTCTGGTAGCAAACCTATAAAATCTCAAATGCTCTTTAAGGGGGTGTGAGTTCTCGAGGTTTGATGAGGGATAGGGGGCCAATATACGGGCCAAGTACTAGCACCCATCGCACATCATGTGCGCACACCCCCCGACCCCCTCAATCGTCGGAACCCACGATGTCACCGGTTAGGCTCTTCGGTGATGCTCCGGCGATGGTGCCTCGAGCAAAAAAAATGCGACACCAGCACATGCCCGAGCCCAGCATATGCACCGTGGCTCAAACTCTTAGACTGGGAATGAACTCCATATGCTTAGACATGGAATGAACTCCGTGTACCTAAGCCAACCCACCAAACGAGCGTGCAGGCGCTCAGCCGGTTGGAGAGGTAGAATGCGTAAGCCAGAGATCGGCCCGGTCCCCTTCTACGTGCTGTCGGTCCCGCCACAACCCTCAGTCCGTGCTACCGACCCTACTATTGCAACCCTCGATCCGGTTTGATTTTAGACTGGGAATGAAGTCTGTATGCTTAGACTAGGGATGAACTCCGTATGCCTAAGTCAACCCATGAAACGAGCGTACGGGTGCTCAACCGATCAAAGAGGTCGGCCGAAGAGGCCGAATGTGCAAGCTGAGGATCGGCCTAGGCCCCCCTACATGCTATCGATCCTGCTACTGGTCCTGCTGCCGCAACCCTCGGTCCGGTTTGATCTTAGATTGGGAATGAACTCTATATGCTTAGACATGGAATAAACTTCGTATGCCTAAGCGAACCCATGAAATGAGCATGCGGGCACTCAGTCAGTCGGAGAGGTAGAATCGTAAGCCGGGGATCAGCCCGGTCCCCCCTGCGTGCTATTGATCCTGCTACCGTAATCCTCGATCCGATTTTAGACTGGGAATGAGCTCCGTATGCCTGAGATAACCCATGAAATGAGCGTTCGGGTGCTGTGCCAGCCGGAGAGGCATAATACGCATGCCGATGATTGGCTCGGTCCCCCTCTGCGTGATGTCGATCCCACTGCCACAACCCTCGGTCCGGCTGGGGCTTAGACATGGAATGAACTCCCTATGCCTAACCCAACCCACGAAATTGGCGTGCGGGCGCTCAGTCGACCAGAGAGGCAGAATGTGCAAGCCGAGGATCGGCCCGATACCCCTATGTGCTACCGATCCTACTGCCGTAACCCTCGATCCGGTTCAATCTTAGAATGGGAATGAACTCCGTATGCTAAGACTGGGGATGAACTCCGTATGCCTAAGTCAACCCATGAAACGAGCATATGGGCACTCAACCGGTTGGAGACGTCGGTCGGAGAGGCAGAATACACAAGCTGAGGCTCGGCCCGAGCCCCCCTACACGCTATCGATCCTACTGCTGGTCCTACTGCTGCAACCTTTGGTCCGGTTCAATCTTAGACTGGAATGAACTCTGTATGCTTAGACATGGAATGAACGCTGTATGCCTAAGCCAACCCACGGAACGAGCGTGCGGGCGCTCAGTCGGTCGGAGAGGCAGAATAAGCAAGCTAGGGATCGGCCCGATCCCCCCTGCGTGCTGTCGATTGTACTGCCACAATCCTCAGTCCGATCTTAGATTGGGAATGAGCTTCGTATGCCTAAAACAACCCATAAAACGAGTGTTCGGGTGCTAAGCTAACCGGAGAGGCATAATGCACAAGTCGATGATCGACTCGGTCCCCCTTTGCATGCTACCAGTCTCGCTACCACAACCCTCAATCCGGCTAGGGTTTAGACATGGAATGAACTACCTATGCCCAAGCCAACCCACGAAACTAGCATGTGGGCGCTCAGCCGACCGGAGAGGCAGAATGCACAAGCCAGGGATCGACCCGGTCCCCCCTAGGTGCTGTCGATCCTGCTGCCGCAACCCTTGATCTGATTCGATCTTAGACTGGGAATGAACTCCGTATGCTTAGACTGGGGATGAACTCCGTATGCCTAAGTCAACCCACGAAACAAGCATGCGGCGCTCAACCGACCGAAAAAGCTGGTCAGAGAGGCGTAATGCGCAAGTCAGGGATCAGCTCGGTCCCCCTCTACGTGCTACCGATCCCACTGCCGGTCCTACTACCACAACCTTCGATCTGGTTGGGGCTTAGACATGGAATGAACTCCCTATGCCTAAGCCAACCCATGAAACGGGCATGCGGGCGCTCAGCAGGTCAGAGAGGCAGAATGCGCAAGCCGAGGATCGGCCCGGTCCCCCTGCATACTGTCGATCCTGCTGCCGTAACCCTCACTCTGGTCTGATCTTAGACTGGGAATGAACTCCGTATGCTTAGATTGGGGATGAACTTCGTATGCCTAAGTCAACCCACGAAACGAGCTTATGGGCGCTCAGCCGATCGGAGAGGCATAATGCACAAGTCGGGGATCAGCCCGATCCCCCTCTGCGTGCTGTCGATCCCGCTGCCAATCTCGCTGCCGATCCGGCTGTCGATCCTGCTGCCACAACCCTCGGTCTGGCTGGGGCTTAGACATGGAATAAACTCCGTATGCCTAAGCCAACCCATGAAATGAGCGTACAGGCGCTCAGCCGGCCGGAGAGGCAGAACGTGCAAGCCAAAGATCGACCCGATCCCCCCTACGTGCTATCGATCCTACTGCTGGTCTTGCTACCGCAACCCTCGGTTCGGTCCAATCTTAGACTGGGAATGAACTCCGTATGCTTAGAAATGGAATGAACTCCATATGCCTAAGCCAACCCACGAAACGAGCGTGTAGGCACTCAACCGGTCGAAAAGGCAGAATGCGTAAGCTGGGGATCGACCTGGTCCCCCCTGCGCTGTCGATCCTACTGCCGTAACTCTCAGTCTGATCTGATCTTAGACTAGGAATGAACTCCGTATGCCTAAGTCAACCCACGAAATGAGCGTGCGGGCACAGAGCTGGTCGAAGAGGCATAACCCGTAAGCCGGGGATCAATCCGATCCCTCTCTGCGTGCTGTTGGTCTCACTGCCACAACCCTCAGTCCGGTTGGGGCTTAAACATGGAATGAACTCCCTATGCCCAAGCCAACCCATGAAACAGGCATGCGGGTGCTCAGCCGACTAGAGACGCAGAATGCGCAAGTCGAGGATTGGCCCGGTCCCTCCTATGAGCAATCGATCCTATTGTCGCAACCCTCAGTCCGATCCGATCTTAGACTGGGAATAAACTCCATATGCTTAGACTGGGGATGAACTCCCTATGCCTAATCCAACGCACAAAACGAGCATGCAGACACTCAGCCAACCAGAGAGGCAGGATGCGCAAGCCGGGGATCAAACGGGTGTTAGGTGGGTTCAAG
Source organism: Durio zibethinus (assembly GCF_002303985.1). The sequence goes on along the minus strand of NW_019167826.1, from coordinate 20,400,976 downwards.
CACATCTTCGTATTTCTTCCATGCTAATGCCATTTTTATGGCTTGTAAATTCATACAATGGTCCCCTACGCCTTCATGTGAAGTTTCGTGGCAAGATGACCCGTTTCTTATTTTTCACGATTTTTGAAACTTTTTACGGTTCAAGATTTTTACAAAATTTTTTAGAAAGATTTTTGTCTCTAAATTTGGTAGAGGTGATCCTTGTATTTTTGTTGGCATGCACAAAAAAATTCAGCTAAAAACTCAAACTGGAGAAGATTTTGTGACCGTTTGAAAAAGCCGTCCCCATTTCAGACACTTTAATGGCTACTGGCAGCAAACCTATAAAATCTAAAATGCTCTTTAAGGGTGTGAGTTCTCGAGGTTTGTTGAGGGATAGGCGGGCCAATATAAGGGCCAAGTACCAGCACCCATAGCACATCATGTGCGCACACCCCCCGGCCCCCCCAATCGTCGGAACCCCCAATGCCGACGGTTAGGCTCTCTGGCGATGGCGCCCCGGGCGAAAAAAATGTGACACCAGCACATGCTTGAGCCCAGCATGTGCACCGTGGCTCAAAATATTAGACTAGGATTGAACTCCGTATGCTTAGACATGGAATGAACTCCGCATGCCTAGACATGGAATGAACTCCGTATGCCTAAGGCAACCCATGAAACGAGCGTGCAGGCACTTAGTCGGTCGGAGAGGTAGAATGCGCAAGCCAGGGATCGACCTGGTCCCCCCGACGTGCTGTCGATCCTGCTACCGTAACCCTCGATTCGGTCCAATCTTAGACTGGGAATGAACTCCGTATGCAAAAGTCAACTCCCGAAATGAGTGTGCGGGCATTGTGCCGGTCGAAGAGGCATAATGCGAGAGTTGGAGATCAACCCGATCCCCCTCTATGTGCTGTCGGTATCAGTGCCACAACCCTCGGTCCACCTGGGGCTTATACATGGAATGAACTCCCTATGCCTAAGCCAACCCACGAAACGGACGTGCGAGCGTTCAGCCAGTCGGAGAGGCAGAATGCGTAAGTCGAGGATTGGCCTGGTTCCCCTTGCGTGCTGTCGATCCTACTACCGCAACCCTCGGTCCGGCCAGATCTTAGACTAGGAATAAACTCTGTATGCTTAGACTGGGATGAACTCCGTATGCCTAAGTTAACAAAAACCACGAAACGAGCGTGCGGGCACTCAAGCGACCAAGAGGCAGGATGCGCAAGCCGAAGGATCGAACGGGTGGTAGGTGGGTTCAGTACTCTTCATATTTCTGCCCATGCCAATGCCATTTTTATGGCTTATAAATTCATAAAATGGTCCCCTCAGCCTTCATGTGAAGTTTATGGGCAAGACGCACCCATTTTCTATTTTTCACGATTTTTGAAACTTTTTGCTTGGTTCGAGATTTTCTAAAATTTTTTTTAGAAAGAGTTTTGTTGGCACGCATAAAAGAATTCAGCTAAAAACTCGAAGTGGAGAAGATTTTGTGACCGTTTGAAAAAAGTGTCCCCATTTCAAACACTTTAATGACTATTGGCAGCAAACCTATAAAATCTCAAATGCGCTTTAAAGGGGTGTGAGTTCTCGAGGTTTGATGAGGGATAGGGGGCTAGTATAGGGGCCAATATAAGGGCCAAGTACCAGTACTCATCGCACATCATGTGCACACCCCCTCGGCCCCCACAATCACTGGAACCCCCAATGTCATCGGTTAGGCTCTCCGGCGATACTCCGGTGATGGTGCCCCGCGAAAAAAAAATGTGGCACTAACACATGGCCAAGCCCACCATGTGCACCGTGGCTCAAAATCTTAGACTGGGAATGAACTTCGTTTGCTTAGACATGTAATGAACTCCGTATGCCTAAGCCAACCCACGAAGGAGCGTGCGGGCGCTCAGCCGGCCAGAGTGGCAGAATGCGCAAGCCGGGGATCGACCCGGTCCCCCCCTAAGTGCTGTCAATCCTGCTGCCGTAACCCTCGGTTTGGCCCGATCTTAGAATAGGAATGAACTTTATATGCCTAAGTTGACCCATGAGACGAGCGTGCAGGCGTTGAACCAACGAAGAGGCATAATGCGTAAACCGAGGATCGACCCGGTCCCCCTCTACATGCTGTCGGTCCTACTGCCACAACCCTCGATCTGGTTGGGGCTTAGACATGGAATTAACTCCCTATGCCTAAGCCAACCCATGAAACGGGCGTGCCGATGCTCAGTCGGCTTGAGAGGTAGAATGCATAAGCCGACGATCGGCCCGGTCCCCCCTGCGTGCTGTCGATCCTGCTGCCGCAACCCTTGGTCTGGTCTGATCTTAGATTGGGAATCAACTCTGTATGCTTAAACTGGGGATGAACTCCGTATGCCTAAGTCAACCCACGAAATGAGCGTGCAAGCGCTCAGTCGACCAGAGAGGCAAGACGCGCAAGCCGGGGATCGAACGAGTGGTAGGTGGGTTCAAGCACATCTTCATATTTCTACCATGCCAATGCCATTTTTATGGCTTGTAAATTCATACAATGGTCCCCTAAGCCTTCATGTGAAGTTTCGGGGCAAGACGACCCGTTTTCTATTTTTCACGATTTTCAAAACTTTTTACGGTTCGGGATTTTTTAAAATTTTTTTAGAAAGATTTTTATCCCCAAATTTGGTAGAGGTGATCCTTGTATTTTTTTTGGCATGCACAAAAAAATTCAGCTAAAAACTCGAAGTGGAGGAGATTTTGTGACCGTTTGAAAAAAGTGTCCCAATTTCAGACACTTTAATGGCTACTGGCAGCAAACCTATAAAATCTCAAATGTTCTTTAAGGGGGTGTGAGTTCTCGAGGTTTGATGAGGGATAGGGGGCCAATATAAGGGCCAAGTACCAGCACCCATCGCACATCATGTGCGCACACCCCCCGGCCCCCCCAATCGTCGAAACCCCTAATGCCGCCGATTAGGCTCTCCGGTGATGCCCCGACGATGGTCCCCGGGGCCAAAAAAATGTGGCACCAGCACATGTCCAAGCCCAGCATGTGCACCGTGGCTCACAATCTTAGACTGGGAATGAACTCCGTATGCTTAGACATGGAATGAACTCCGTATGCCTAAGCCAACCCACGAAATGAGCGTGCGGGCGCTCAGCCGGTCGGAGAAGCAAAATGCGCAAGCCAGGGATCGGCTCGGTCCCCCTTGCGTGCTGTCAATCCTGCTACCGCAATCCTCGGTCCGGTCAGATCTTAGACTGGGAATCAACTCTGCATGCATAAGTCAACCCATGAAACGAGCATACGGGTGCTGAGCCAGCCGAAGAGGCATAATGTGCAGGCGAGGATCGGCCCGATCCCCCTCTGCGTGCTGTCGGTCCCACTGCAACAACTCTCGGTCTGACTGGGGCTTAGACATGGAATGAACTCCATATGCCTAAGCCAACCCACGAAACGGACGTACGGGCACTCAGCCAGTCGGAGAGGCAGAATGCGCAAGTAGGGGATCAGCCTGGTCCCCCTTGCGTGCTGCTGATCCTGCTGTCGCAACCCTCGGTCCGATCTGATCTTAGACTGGGAATGAACTCCGTATGCTTGGACTGGGGATGAACTACGTATGCCTAAGTCAACCCACGAAACAAACGTGCAGGCGTTCAGCCGATTGGAGAGGCCATCCGGAGAGGCATAATGAGCAAGCTGGGTATCAGCCCGGCCCCTCTCTGCGTGCCGTCGATCCCGCTGCCATTCCTACTACCATAACCCTCAGTCCGGCTGGGGCTTAGACATGGAATGAACTCCGTATGCCTAATCCAACCCATGAAATGAGCGTGTGGGCACCCAGCCGATCGGAGAGGCAGAATGTGCAAGCTGAAGATCAGCTCGGTCCCCCTTACGTGCTGTCGATCCTACTGTCGCAACCCTCGGTCCGATCTGATCTTGGACTGGGAATGAACTTCGTATGCTTAGACTGGGGATGAACTCTGTATGCCCAAGTCAACCCATGAAACGAGCGTGCAGGAGCTCAGCCGACCGAAGAGGCATAATGCGCAAGCTGGGGATCAGCCCGGTCCCCCTTTACGTGCTACAAATCCCGCTGCTGGTCCTGCTACCATAACCCTGGGTCTGGTTGGGGCTTAGACATGGAATGAACTCCGTATGCCTAAGCCAACCCATGAAACAAGCGTGCGGGCACTTAGTCGATTGGAGAGGTAGAATGCGTAAATCAAGGATCAGCCCGATCCCCCCTGCGTGCTGTCGATCCTGCTGCTAGTCCTGCTGCCGCAACCCTCGATCCAGTCTGATCTTAGACTGGGAATGAACTCCATATGCTTAGACATGGAATGAACTCCATATGCCGAAGCTAACCCACGAAACAAGCGTACGGGCGCTCAACCGACTGGAGAGGCAAAATGCGTAAGCTGGGGATTGGTCCGGTCCCCCTGCGTGCTACCGATCCTGCTATCGCAACCCTCGATCTGTTCTGATCTTAGACTGGGAATGAACTATGTATGCTTAGACTGGGGATGAACTCCGTATACCTAAGTCGACACATGAAACGAGCGTGCGGGTGCTCAGCCGAAAAGAGAGGCAGGATGCGCAAGCCGGGGATCGAACGGGTGGTAGGTGGGTTCAAGCACATCGTCATATTTCTGCCATGCCAATGCCATTTTTGTGGCCTGTAAATTCATACAATGATCCTCTAAGCCTTCATGTGAAGTTTCGTGGCAAGACGACCCGTTTTCTATTTTTCATGATTTTTAAAACTTTTTGTGGTGCAAGATTTTTTAAACTTTTTTTAGAAAGAGTTTTGTCCCCAAATTTGGTAGAGGTGACCCTTGTATTTTTTTTGGCATGCACAAAAAAATTCAGCTAAAAACTCGAAGTGGAGAAGATTTTGTGACCGTTTGAAAAAAGTGTCCCCATTTCAGACACTTTAATGGCTACTGGCAGCAAACTTATAAAATCTCAAATGCTCTTGAAGGGGGTGTGAGTTCCCAAGGTTTGATGAGGGATAGGAGGCCAATATAAGGGCCAAGTACCAGCACCCATCGCACATCATGTGCGCACACCCCCCGGCCCCCCCAAACGTCGAAACCCGCAATGCCGCCAGTTAGGCTCTCTGACGATGCTCCGGCGATGCTGCCCCAAGCGAAAAAAATGCGCCACCAGCACATGGTCGAGCCCAGCATCTACACCGTGGCTCAAAATCTTAGACTGGGAATGAAATCCATACGCTTAGACATGGAATGAACTCCGTATGCTTAGACATGAATGAACTCCGTATGCCTAAGCCAACCAATGAAACGAGCGTGCGGGCGCTCAGCCGACCGGAGAGGCAGAATGCGCAAGTCGGTGATCGGCCCAATCCCCCCCTGCGTGCTGTCAATCCTGCTACCACAACCCTCGGTCTGGGCCGATCTTAGACTGGGAATGAACTCCGTATCCATAAGTCAACCCACAAAATGAGCATGCGGGTGCTGAGCCGATCGAAGAGGCATAATGTGCAAGCCGAGATCGGCCCGATCCCCCTCTACGTGCTGTCGGTCCCGCTACCACAACCTTCGGTCTGGCTGGGGCTTAGACATGGAATTAACTCCCTATGCATAAGCCAACCCACTAAACGGACGTGCAGGGTGCTCAACTGGCCGGAGAGGTAGAATGCGTAAGCCGGGGATCGACCCGATCCCCCCTGCATGCTGCTGATCTTACTACCGCAACCCTTGGTCCGGTCTTATCTTAGACTGGGAATGAACTTCGTATGCTTAGACTGGGGATGAACTCCGCATGCCTAAGTCAACCCATGAAATGAGCGTGCGGGCACTCAGCAGACCAGAGAGGAAGGATGCGCAAGCCGGGGATAGAACGGGAGGTAAGTGGGTTGAAGCACATCTTCATATTTCTACTGTGCCAATGCCATTTTTAGGGCTTGTAAATTCATACAATGGTCACCTAAGCCTTCATGTGAAGTTTCGTGGCAAGACGACCTGTTTTCTATTTTTCATGATTTTTGAAACTTTGTGTGGTTCGGGATTTTTTAAACTTTTTTTAGAAAGAGTTTTGTCCCCAAATTTGGTAGAGGTGATCCTTGTATTTTTGTTGGTATGCACAAAAAAATTCAGCTAAAAACTCAAAGTGGAGAAGATTTTGTGACTGTTTGAAAAAAGTGTCTCCATTTCAGATACTTTAATGGCTACTGGCAGCAAACCTATAAAATCTCAAATGCTCTTTAAAGCGGTGTGGGTTCTCGAGGTTTGATGAGTGATAGGGGGCCAATATAAGGGCCAAGTACTAGCACCCATCGCACATCATGTGCGCACACCCCCTGCCCCCCTAATCGTCGGAACCCCAAACACCGCCAGTTAGGCTCTCCGACGATGCTCCGGCGATGGTTCCCCGGGCGAAAAAAATGTGGCACCAGCACATGCCCGAGCCAAGCATGTGCACCATGGCTCAAAATCTTAGACTGGGTATGAACTCTGTATGTTTAGACATGGAATGAACTCCGTATGCCTAAGCCAACCCACGAAATGAGCGTGCAGGCGCTCAGCCAGCTGGAGATGCAGAATGCGCAAATCACGGATCGGCCCAGGCCCCCCGTGCATGCTGTCGATCTTGCTGCCATAACCCTCAGTCCGGTCTGATCTTAGACTGGGAATGAACTCCGTATGCATAAGTCAACTCATGAAATGAACGTGCGGGCGCTGAGCCGACCGAAGAGGCATAATGCACAAGCCAGGGATCGGCTCGATCCCCCTATACATGCTGTCGATGCCACTGCCATAACCCTCGGTCTGGCTGGGGCTTAGACATGGAATGAACTCCCTATGCCTAAGCCAACCCACAAAACGGGCGTGTGGGCACTCAGCCGACCGGAGAGGCAAAATGCACAAGCAGGGGATTAGCATGGTCCCCCCTGCGTGCTGTCGATCCTACTGCCGCAACCCTCGGTTCGATCCGATCTTAGACTGGGAATGAACTTCGTATGCTTAGACTGTGGATGAACTCCGTATGCCTAAGTCAACCCATGAAATGAGCGTGCGGGATCTCAGCCAGTCGAAGAGGCTAGCCGGAGAGGCATAATGCGTAAGTCGGGGATCAGCCTGATCCCCCTCTGCGTGCTGCCAATCCCGCTGTTGGCCTGCTGCCACAACCCTCAGTCCAGCTGGGGCTTAGACATGGATTGAACTCCGTATGCCTAAACCAACCCACAAAATGAGAGTACGGGTGCTCAGTCGGTTGGAGAGGCAGAATGCATAAGCCGGGGATCATCCCGGTCCCCCCCTACGTGCTGTCAATCCTGCTTTCGCAACCCTCGATCCGATCCGATCTTAGACTAGGAATGAACTCCGTATGCATAAGTCAACCCATGAAACGAGCGTGCGGGCGCTGAGCCGACCGAAGAGGCATAATGCGCAAGCTGGGGATCGACCTGATCCCCCTCTACGTGCTGTCGATCCCGCTGTCGGTCCTGCTGGCACAACCCTCGGTCCGGCTGGGGCTTAGACATGGTATGAACTCCGTATGCCTAAGCCAACCCACAAAATGAGCGTACGAGCGCTCAGCCGGTCGGAGAGGCAGAATGCGCAAGCGGGGGATCGACTCAGTCCCCCTTGCGCGCTGTCGATACTGCTGCTAGTCCTACTGTCACAACCCTCGGTCCAATCCGATCTTAGACTGGAATGAACTCGTATGCTTAGACATGGAATGAACTCCGTATGCCTAAGCGAACCCACAAAACGAGCGTACGGGCGCTCAACCTGTCGGAGAGGCAGAATGTGCAAGCCGGGGTCAGCCCGATCCCCGCCTACGTACTGTCGATCCTGTTGCCGCAACCCTCGATCTTGTCTGATCTTAAACTGAGAATGAACTCCGTATGCCTAAGTCAAACTAACCAAGGAGCGTGCGAGCGTTGAGCCGACCGAAAAGACATAATGCACGAGTCGGGGATCGACCCGATCCCCCTCTACGTGCTGCTGGTCCTGCTACCACAACCCTCAGTCTGGCTGGGGCTTAGACATGAAATGAACCCCCTATGCCTAAGCCAACACACAAAACGGGAGGCGGGCACTCAGCCGGCCGAAAAGGCAGAATGCACAAGCCGAGGATCAGCCCGATCCTCCCTGCGTGCTGTAGATCCTGCTACCGCAACCCTCGATCCAGTCTGATCTTAGACTAGGAATGAACTCCGTATGCTTAGACTAGGGATGAACTTCGTATGCCTAAGTCAACCCACGAAACGAGCGTGCGGGCACTCAACCGACCAGAGGGGCAAAATGCGTAATCCGGGGATCGAACGAGTGGTAGGTGGGTTCAAGCACATCTTCATATTTTTACCATGCCAATTGCATTTTTATGGCACGTAAATTTATACAATGGTCCCCTAAGCCTTCATGTGAAGTTTCGTGGCAAGATGACCCGTTTTCTATTTTTCACGATTTTTAAAACTTTTTACAGTTTGGGATTTTTTTAAATTTTTTTAGAAGGAGTTTTGTCCCCAAATTTGGTATAGGTGATCCTTGTATTTTTGTTGGCATGCACAAAAAATTTCAGCTAAAAACTCGAAATGGAGAAGATTTGTGACCATTTGAACTAAGTGTCCCCATTTCAGACACTTTAATGGCTACTGGCAGCAAACCTATAAAATCTCAAATGCTCTTTAAGTGGGTGTGACTTCTCGAGGTTTGATGAGGGATAGGGGGCCAACATAAGTGCCAAGTACCAGCACCCATCACACATCATGTGCGCACACCCCTCCGGCCCCCCCAATCGCTGGAACCCCCAATGCCGCCAGTTAGGCTCTCCGGTGATGCTCCGGTGATGGTGCCCCGGGTGAAAAAAATGCGGCACTAGCACATGCCCGAGCCTAGCATGTGCACCATGGCTCAAACTCTTAGACTGGGAATGAACTCCGTATGCTTAGACATGGAATGAACTCCGTATGCCTAAGCCAACCCACGAAACACGCGTGCAGGCGCTCAACCGGTCGGAGAGGCATAATGCGCAAGCCAGGGATCGGCCTAGTCCCCTTCAGCATGCTACCGGTCCTGCTGCCACAACCTTCGGTCTGGCTGGGGCTTAGACATGGAATAAACTCCCTGTGCCTAAGCCAACCCATGAAACGCGCGTGGGGCGCTCAGCCGACCGAAGAGGTAGAATGCATAAGCTAGGGATCGGTTCGGTCCCCCTACGTGCTACTGATCTTGCTACCGCAACCCTCGGTCTGGTTTGATCTTAGACTAGGAATGAACTCTGTATGCCTAAGTCAACCCACGAAACAAGCGTGTGGGTGCTCAATCGGTTGAAGAGGCTGAATGCGTAAGCCGAGAGGTGACCCATGAAATGGGTGTATGGGCACTCTGTCGGCCGGAGAGGTAGAATGCGCAAGCCGAGGATTGATCCGATCCCTCTTGCATGCTGTCAATCCTGTTGCTATAACCCTCGGTCCTAGTCTGATCTTAGACTAGGAATGAACTCCGTATGCTTAGACTGGGGATGAACTCTGTATGCCTAAGTCAACCCACGAAACGAGCGTGCTAACGCTCAACCGACCATAGAGGCAGGAAGCGTAAGCCGAGAATCAAACGGATGGTAGGTGGGTTCAAGCACATCTTCATATTTTTGCCATGCCAATGCCATTTTTATGGCTTGTAAATGCATACAATTTTCCCCTAAGCCTTCATGTGAAGTTTTGTGGCAAGACGACCCGTTTTCTATTTTTCATGATTTTTAAAACTTTTTGTGGTTTGGGATTTTTGAAAATTTTTTTAGAAAGAGTTTTGTCCCCAAATTTGGTAGAAGTGATCCTTTTATTTTTGTTGGCATGCACAAAAAAATTCAGCTAAAAACTTGAAGTTTGTGACCGTTTGAAAAAAGTGTCCCCATTTCAGACACTTTAGTGGCTACTGGCACAAATGCTCTTTAAGGGGGTCTGAGTTCTCAAGGTTTGATGAGGGATAGGGGGCCAATATAAGGGCCAAGTACCAGCACCCATCGCACATCATGTGCGCACACCCCCCGGCCCCCCAATCGCCGGAACCCCCAATGCCGTCGGTTAGGCTCTCCGGCGATGCTCCGACGATGGTGCCCCGGCCAAAAAAAAATGCGGCACCAGCACATGCCCTGGCCCAGCATGTGCACCGTGGCTCAAACTCTTAGGCTGGGAATGAACTCCGTATGCTTAGACATGGAATGAACTCCATATGCCTAAGCCAACCCACGAAACGAGCGTACGGGCGCTCAACCAGCCGGAGAGGTAGAATGCACAAACCGAGGATCAGCTCGGTCCCCATCTGCATGCTGCCAGTCCCGCTACCACAACCCTCAGTTTGGTTGGGGCTTAGACATGGAATGAACTCCCTAAGCCTAAGCCAACCCACGAAATGGACGTGCGGGCACTCAGTCGATCGGAGAGGCAGAATACGCAAGCCGGGGAATGGCCTGTTCCCCCCTGCGTGCTATCATCCTGCTATCGCAACCCTCGATCCAGCTTGATCTTAGACTGGGAATGAACTCCATATGCTTAGACTAGGGATGAACTCCGTATGCCTAGTCAACCCATGAAACGAGTGTGCGGGCACTCAGCCAGCTGTAGAGGCCGATCGGAGAGGCAAAATGCACAAGTCGGGGATCAGCCTGATCCCCCCTGCGTGCTGTCGATCCGACTGCTGGACTTGCTGCCCAACCCTCGGTCCGGTCTAATCTTTAGACTAGGAATGAACTCCGTATTCTTAGGCATTGTATGAACTCCCTATACCTAAGCCAACCGGCGAAACGGGCGTGCGGGCATTCAGCCGGCCGTAAAGGCAGAATGCACAAGCTGGGGATCAGCCCGATCCTCCATGTGTGTTATCGATCCTGCTGCTGCAACTCTCGGTCCGGTCTGATCTTAGACTAGCAATGAACTCCATATGCTTAGACTGGGGATGAACTCCGTTTGCCTAAGTAAACCCACGAAACGAGCGTGGGGGTGCTCAGCCAGTCGGAAAGGTCGGTCGGAGAGCCACAGTGTGCAAGCCGAGGATTAGCTCGATCCCTCTCTACGTACTGCCAATCCTGTTGCTGGTCCTGCTACCACAACCATTGGTCCAGCTGGGGTTTAGACATGGAATGAACTCTGTATGCCTAAGCCAACCCACAAAACGAGCATGCGGGCACTCAGTCGGTCAGAGAGGCAGAATGAGCAAGCCGAGGATCGACCCGATCCCCCCCTGCATTCTTCGATCCTACTGCTACAACCCTCGGTCCAGTCTGATATGCCTAAGTCAACCCATGAAACGAGCGTGCGGACGTTGAGTCGACCGAAGAGGCCGACCGAAGAGGCATAATGCATAAGCCGGGGATTAGCCTGGTCTCCCTCTACGTGTTGTCGATCCCGCTACCGGTCCTACTACCACAACGCTCGTCTAGTTGGGGCTTAGACATGGAATGAACTCCGTATGCCTAAGCCAACCCATGAAACGAGCGTACGGGCGCTCAGCCGATCGAAGAGGTAGAATGCGCAAGTCGAGGATTGGGCTGGTCCCCTCCAGCGTGCTGCCAATCCTACTGCTGGTCCAGCTGTCGCAACCCTCGGTCTGGTCCGATCTTAGACTGGAAATGAACTCCGTATGCCTAAGCCAGCCCATGAAATGAGTGTGTTGCCATTCAGCCGGTCAGAGAGGCAGAATGTGCAAGTCGGGGATCGACACGATCCCCCTGCGTGCCGTCGATCCTGCTATCGCAACCCTAAGTTCGATTCCGATCTTAGACTGGGAATGAACTCCGTATGCCTAAGTCAACCCACGAAACGAGCGTATAGGCACTGAGCTAGTCGGAGAGGCATAATGTGCAAGCCGGGGATCGGCCCGATCCCCCTCTACGTGCTGTCGATCTCGCTGCCACAACCCTCGGTTTGACTGGGGCTTAGACATGGAATGAACTCCCTATGCCTAAGCCAACCCATGAAACAGGCATGCGGGTGCTCAGCCGGCCGGAGAGGCAGAATACGCAAGCCGAGGATCGACCCAACCCCTCCTGCGTGCTACCGATCCTGCTGTCGACAACCCTCGACCCGATCTGATCTTAGACTAGGAATGAACTCTGTATGCTTAGACTGGGGATGAACTTCGTATGCCTAAGTCAAACCATAAAATGAGCGTGTAGATGCTCAACCGACCAGAGAGGCAGGATGCGTAAACCGGGGATCGAACGGGTGGTAGGTGAGTTCAAGCACATCTTCATATTTCTGCCATGCCAATGCCACTTTTATGGCTTGTAAATTCATACAATGGTCCCCTAAGCCTTCATGTGAAGTTTCGTGGCAAGATGACCCGTTTTCTATTTTTCATGATTTTCGAAACTTTTTACAGTTCAAGATTTTTTACAATTTTTTAGAAAGGGTTTTGTCCCCAATTCTGGTAGAGGTGATCCTTGCATTTTTGTTGGCATGCACAAAAAAATTCAGCAAAAAACTCAAAGCGGAGAAGATTTTGTGACTGTTTGAAAAAAGTGTCCCCATTTCAAACACTTTAATGGCTACCGGCAGCAAACCTATAAAATCTCAAATGCTTTTTAAGGGGGTGTGAGTTCTTGAGGTTTGATGAGGGATAGGGGGCCAATATAAGGGCCAAGTACCAGCACCCATAGCACATCATGTGTGAACACCCCCTCGGCCCCCCCAATCGTCGGAACCCCAATGCCGCCTGTTAGGCTCTCAAGCGATGCTCCGACGATGGCGCCCCGGGCGAAAAAAATGTGGAACCAGCACATGCCCAAGCCCAGCATGTGTACCATGGCTCAAACTCTTAGACTACGAATGAACTCTGTATGCTTAGACATGGAATGAACTCCGTATGCCTAAGCCAACCCATGGAACGAGCGTGCAAGCGCTCAGCCGGCTGGAGAGGTAGAATGCGCAAGCCGGGGATCAGCCTGGTCCCCCTCTGCTTGCTGCCGATCTGGCTGCCACAACCCTCAGTCCGGCTGGGACTTAGACATGGAATGAACTCCCTATGCCTAAGCCAACCTACGAAATGGGCGTGCGGTCGCTCAGCCAGCCAGAGAGGCAGAATGCGCAAGCCGGGGATCAACCTGATCCCCCCTGCATGCTTTCGATCCTGCTGCCGCAACCCTTTCTTAGACTGGGATGAACTCCGTTTGCCTAAGTCAACCCACGAAACGAGCTTACCGACGCTCAGCCGACCAGAGAGGTAGGATGCGCAAGCCGGGGATCGAACGGGTGGTAGGTGGGTTCAAGCACATCTTCATATTTCTGCCATGCCAATGCCATTTTTATGTCTTGTAAATTCATACAATGGTCCCCTAAGCCTTCATGTGAAGTTTCGTGGCAAGACGACCCGTTTTCTATTTTTCATGATTTTCGAAACTTTTTACGGTTTGATATTTTTTAAAATTTTTTTAGAAAGATTTTTGTCCCCAAATTTGGTAGAGGTCATCCTTTTATTTTTGTTGGCATGCACAAAAAAATTCAGCTAAAAACTCGAAGTGGAGAATATTTTGTGACCGTTTGAAAAATGTGTCCCCATTTCAAACACTTTAATGGCTACTGGCAGCAAACCTATAAAATCTCAAATGCTCTTTAAGAGGTTGTGAGTTCTTGAGGTTTGATGAGGGATAGGGGGCCAATATAATGGCCAAGTACCAGCACCCACACACATCATGTGCGCAAACCCCCTCGGCCCCCCCAATCGCCGAAACCCCAATGCCGCCTGTTAGGCTCTCAGGTGATGCTCCGACGATGCTCCGGCGATGGTGCCCCGTGCGAAAAAAATGTGGAACCAGCACATGCCCAAGCCCAGCATGTGCACCGTGGCTCAAACTCTTAGACTGGGAATGAACTCTGTATGCTTAGACATGGAATGAACTCCGTATGCCTAAGCTAACCCATGAAACGAGCGTGCAGGCGCTCAGCCGACCGGAGAGGTAGAATGCGCAAGCCGGGGATCGGCCCGGTCCCCCTCTACTTGTTGCTGGTCCGGCTGCCACAACCCTTGGTCCGGCTGGGACTAGGACATGGAATGAACTCCCTATGCCTAAGCCAACCTACGAAACGGACGTGCGGGAGCTCAGCCAGCCGGAGAGGCAAAATGCGCAAGCCGGGGATTGACCCGGTCCCCCCTGCATGCTTTCGATCCTGCTGCCGCAACCCTTGGTCCGGTCTGATCTTAGACTGGGAATGAACTCCGTATGCTTAGATTGGGATGAACTCCGTATGCCTAAGTCAACCCACGAAACGAGCGTGCGACGCTCAGCCGACCAGAGAGGCAGGATGCGCAAGCCGGGGATTGAACGGGTGGTAGGTGGGTTCAAGCACATCTTTATATTTCTGCCATGCCAATGCCATTTTTATGGCTTGTAAATTCATACAATGGTCCCCTAAGCCTTCATGTGAAGTTTCGTGGCAAGATGACCCGTTTTCTATTTTTCACGATTTTTGAAACTTTTTACGATTCGGTATTTTTTAAAATTTTTTTAGAAAGAGTATTGTCCCCAAATTTGGTAGAGTTGATCCTTGTATTTTTGTTGGCATGCACAAAACAATTCAGCTAAAAACTCGAAGTGGAGAATATTTTGTGACCGTTTGAAAAAGGTGTCCCCATTTCAAACACTTTAATGGCTACTGGCAGCAAACCTATAAAATCTCAAATGCTCTTTAAGGGGTGTGAGTTCTCGAGGTTTGATGAGGG
>NW_019167826.1:20320597-20385342 GCF_002303985.1 Durio zibethinus | reverse complement strand
GGGATAGGAGGCCAATATAAGGGCCAAAGACCAGCACCCATCGCACATCATGTGCGCACACCCCCTGCCCCCCAATCCCGAAACCCCCAATGCGCCGGTTAGGCTCTCCAATGATGCTCCGACGATGGTGCCCTGGGCAAAAAAAATGCGCACCAGCACATGCCCGAGCCCAGCATGTGCACCATGGCTCAAAATCTTAGACTGGGAATGAACTCTGTATGCTTAGACATGGAATGAACTCCGTATGCCTAAGCCAACCCACGAAAAGCATGCGGGCGCTCAGTCGGTCGGAGAGGCAGAATGCACAAGCCAGGGATCAGCCCGGTCCCCCCTACGTGCTGTCGATCCTACTACCGTAACCATAATTCTGGTCTGATCTTAGACTGGGAATGAACTCTGTGTGCATAAGCCAACCCACGAAACGAGTGTGCAGGTGCTGAGCCGACCGAAGAGGCATAATGCGCAAGCTGGGGATCAACTCGGTCCCCCTCTGCGTGTTACCGGTCCCGCTACCACAACCCTCAGTCCGACTGGGGCTTAGACATGGAATGAACTCCCTATGCCTAAGCCAACCCACGAAATGGGCAAGCAGGCGCTCAGCTGACCGGAGAGGTAGAATTCGTTAGCCAGGGATCAGCCCAGTCCCCCCTACGTGCTACCGATCCTGCTGTCGCAACCCTCGGTCCGGTTTGATCTTAGACTGGGAATGAACTCTGTATGCTTAGATTGGGGATGAAGTCCGCATGCCTAAGTCAACCCATGAAATGAGCGTGCGGATGCTTAGTCGGTCGGAGAGGCATAATGCGTAAGCCGGGGATTAGCTCGATCCCCTCTGCGTGCTGTCGATCCCCTGCCGGTCCTGCTACCACAACCCTCGGTCCTTTTGGGGCTTAGACATGGAATGAACTCTGTATGCCTAAGCCAACCCACGAAACGAGCGTACGGGTGCTCAACCGATCGGAGAGGCAAAATATGCAAGTTAGGGATCGGCCCGGTCCCCCCTGCGTGCTGTTGATCCTATTGCTGGTCTTGCTGCTGCAACCCTCGGTTCAATCCGATCTTAGACTGGGAATGTACTCCGTATGCTTAGACATGGAATGAACTCCGTATGCCTAAGCTAACCCATGAAACGAGTGAACGGGCACTCAGTCGACCAGAGAGGCAGAATGCACAAGCCGAGGACCAACCTGGTCCACCCCCGCGTGCTGTCGATCCTACTGCCGCAACCCTCGGTCCGATCCGATCTTAGACTGGGAATGAACTCTGTATGCCTAAGTCAACCCATGAAACGGGCGTGCGGGGGCTGAGCCGACCGGAGAGGCATAATGCACAAGCCAGGGATCGACCTGATCCCTCTCTGCATGCTACCGATCCCCCTGCCACAACCCTCGGTCCGACTGGGGATTAGACATGGAATGAACTCCCTATGCCTAAGCCAACCCATGAAACGGACGTGCAGGCGCTTAGCCAACTGGAGAGGAAGAATGCGCAAGCCGGGGATTGGCCCGGTCCCCCCTGCGTGCTGTCGATCCTATTACCACAACCCTCAGTCTGGTTCGATCTTAGACTAGGAATGAACTCCGTATGCTTAGACTGGGGATGAACTCCGTATGCCTAAGTCAACCCACCAAACGAGCGTGCGGGCGCTCAGCCAACCAGAGAGGCAGGATGTGCAAGCCAGGGATCGAACGGGTGGTAGGTGGGTTCAAGCACATCTTCATATTTCTGCCATGCCAATGCCATTTTTATGGCTTGTAAATTCATACAATGGTCCCTTAAGCCTTCATGTGAAGTTTCGTGGCAAGACGACCCGTTTTATATTTTTCACGATTTTCAAAACCTTTTGTTGTTCGGGATTTTTTACAATTTTTTTAGAAAGAGTTTCGTCCCAAAATTTGGTAGAGGTGATCCTTGTATTTTTTTTGGCTTTAACAAAAACATTCAGCTAAAAACTCGAAGTGGAGAAGATTTTGTGACCGTTTGAAAAAAGTGTCCCCATTTTAGACACTTTAATGGCTACTGGCAACAAACCTATAAAATCTCAAATGCTCTTTAAGGGGTTGTGAGTTTTAGAGGTTTGATGATGGATAAGGGGCCAATATAAGGGCCAGGTACCAGCACACATTGCACATCATGTGCGCACACCGCCTCGGACCCCCAATCGCCGAAACCCCCAATGCCACCGATTAGGCTCTCCGACGATGCTTAGGCGATGCTCCAGCGATGGTGCCCCGGGTGAAAAAAATGTGGCACCAGCACATGCCTGAGCCCAGCATGTGCACCGTGGCTCAAAATCTTAGACTGGGGATGAACTCTGTATGCTTAGACATGGAATGAACTCCGTATGCCTAGGCCAACCCATGAAACAAGCGTGCGGGTGCTTAGTCAGTCGGAGAGGCAGAATGGCAGTCCCCCCTGTGTGCTGTCCATCCTGCTCCCCAACCCTCGGTCCAGTCTGATCTTATACTAGGAATGAACTCCGTATGCATAAGTCAACCCACGAAATGAGCGTGCGGGCGTTGAGCCGACCGAAAAGGCATAATACGTAAGCTGGGGATCGACCTGGTCCCCCTCTGCGTGCTTTCAGTCCCACTGCCACAACCCTCACTCCGGCAAGGGCTTAGATATGGAATGAACTCCCTATGCCTAAGCCAACCCAGGAAATGGGCGTACGGGCGCTCAGTCGGCCAGAGAGGCAGAATGCGCAAGCCGGGGATCGGCCCGATCCCCCCTGCGTGCTGCCAATCCTGCTATCGTAACCCTCGGTCTGGTTCGATCTTAGACTAGGAATGAACTCGTATGCTTAGACTGGGGATGAACTCCGTATGCCTAAGTCAACCAATGAAACGAGTGTGCGGGCGCTCTGCCAGCCGGAGAGGCATAATGCGTAAGCCGGGGATCAGCCCAATCCCCCTCTGCATGTTGCTGATCCCACTGTCGGTCCTGTTGCCACAGCCCTCAGTCCGGCTGGGGCTTAGACATGGAATGAACTCCGCATGCCTAAGTCAACCCACGAACGAGCGTGCGGGTAGTCAGTCAACTGGAGAGGCAGAATGTGGAAGCTGAGGACCGGCCCGGTCCCCCCTGTGTGCTGTCGATCCTGCTGCTACAACCCTCGGTTCGATCTGATCTTATACTGGGAATGAACTCTGTATGAATAACTCAACCCACAAAACGAGCGGACGGGTGCTGAGCCGGCTGAAGAGGCATAATGCGCAAGCCAGGGACCGGCCCGATCCCCCCGCGTGCTATCGATCTTGCTGCTGGTCATGCTGTAGCAACCCTCGGTCCAGTCCGATCTTAGACTGGGAATGAACTCCATATGCTTAGACATGGAATCAACTCCCTATGCCTAAGCCAACCCACGAAACGAGCGTGCGGGTACTCAACCGGTCGGAGAGACAGAAAGAGCAAGCCGGGGACTAGCCCGATCCCACCCTGCGTGCTGTGGATCCTGTTGCCGCAACCATCGGTCCGGTCCAATCTTAGACTGGGAATGAACTCTGTATGCCTAAGTCAACCCACGAAACGAGCGTGCGGGCACTGAGTCGGCCGGAGAGGCATAATGCGCAAGCCGGGGATCGGCCCGATCCCCCTCTACGTGCTGTCGGTCCCGCTGCCACAACCCTCAGTCCGACTGGGGCTTAGACATGGAATGAACTCCCTATGCCTAAGCCAACCCATGAAACGGGCGTTCGGTCACTAAGCTGATCGGAGAGGCAGAATGCGCAAGTCGGGATCAACCCGATCCCCCCTGCGTGCTGTCGGTCCTACCACCGTAACCCTCGGTCCGGTCTAATCTTAGGCTGGGAATGAACTCCGTATGCTTACACTGGGGATGAACTTCGTATGCCTAAGTCAACCCACCAAACGAAAGTGCGGGCGCTCAGTCGACCAGAAAGGCAGGATGCGCAAGCCGGGGATCGAACGGGTGGTAGGTGGGTTCAAGCACATCTTCATATTTCTGCCATGCCAATGCCATTTTTATGGCTTGTAAATTCATACAATGGTCCCCTAAGCCTTCATGTGAAGTTTCGTGGCAAGACGACCCGTTTTCTATTTTTCATGATTTTTGAAACTTTTTGCGGTTCGGGATTTTTTAAAATTTCTTTAGAAAGATTTTTGTCCCCAAATTTGGTAGAGGTGATCCTTTTATTTTTGTCAGCTTGCACAAAAAAATTCAGCTAAAAACTCGAAGTGCAGAAGATTTTGTGACCCTTTGAAAAAAACGTCCCCATTTCTGACACTTTAATGGCTACTGGCAGCAAACCTATAAAATCTCAAATGCTCTTTAAGGGGGGTGTGAGTTCTCGAGGTTTGAAAAGGGATAGGGGGCCAATATAAGTGCCAAGTACCAGCACCCATCGCACATCATGTGCGCACACCCCCCCGGCCCCCCATATCGCCTGAACCCCCAATGCTGCCGGTTAGGCTCTCCGATGATGCTCCAGCGATGCTCCAACGATGCTCCGACAATGGTGCCCCGGGTAAAAAAAATGGGCACCAACACATGCCCGAGCCCAGCATGCGTATCGTGGCTCAAAATCTTAGACTGGAAATGAACTTCGTATGCGTAGACGTGGAATGAACTCCGTATGCCTAAGCCAACCTACGAAACGAGCGTACGGGTGCTTAGCCGTTCGAAGAGGCAGAATGCGCAAGCCGGGGATGGCCCGATCCCCCCCTGTGTGCTGTCGATCCTACTACCATAACCCTCAGTCTGATCTGATCTTAGACTGGGAATGAACTCTGTATGCCTAAGTCAACCCACGAAATGAGCGTGCGGGCGCTGAGCCGGTCGGATGGCCATAATGCGCAAGCCGAGGATCGCCCCGGTCCCCTTCTACGTGCTGCCGGTCCCACTACCACAACACTCAGTCTAACTGGGGCTTAGACATGAAATGGACTCCCTATGCCTAAGCCAACCCATGAAACGGGCGTGTAGGCGCTCAGCCGACCAAAGAGGCAGAATACGCAAGCCGAGGATCAGCTCGATCCCCTCTGCGTGCTGCCGATCCTGCTACCGTAACCCTTGGTCCAGTCCGATCTTAGACTGGAAATGAACTCCGTATGCTTAGACTAGGGATGAACTCCGTATGCCTAAGTCAACCCATGAAATGAGCATACGGGCACTCAACCGACCAGAGAGGCAGGATGCGCAAGCCAGGGATCGAACGGGTGGTAGGTGGGTTCAAGCACATCTTCATATTTCTGCCATGCCAATGCCATTTTTATGGCGTGTAAATTCATACAATGGTCCCCTAACCCTTCATGTGAAGTTTCGTGGCAAGACGACCCGTTTTCTATTTTTCACGATTTTCAAAACTTTTTGCTGTTCAGGATTTTTTAAAATTTTTTTAGAAAGAGTTTTGTCCCCAATTTTGGTAGAGGTGATCCTTGTATTTTTGTTGGCATGCACAAAACACTTCAGCTAAAAACTCAAAGTGGAGAAGATTTTGTGACCGTTTGAAAAAAGTGTCCCCATTTCAGACACTTTAATTGCTACTGGCAGCAAACCTATAAAATCTCAAATGCTCTTTAAGGGGGTGTGAGTTCTCGAGGTTTGATGAGGGATAGGGGGCCAATATAAGGGCCAAGTACCAGCACCCATCGCACATCATGTCTGTACACCCCCCGGCCCCCCAATCACCGGAACCCTCAATGCTGTCGGTTAGGCTCTCCGGCGATGGTGCCCCGGGCAAAAAAAATGTGGCACCAGCACATGCCCGAGCCCAGCATGTGCATCGTGGCTCAAAATCTTAGACTAGGAATGGACTCCGTATGCTTAGACATGGAATGAACTCCGTATGCCTAAGCCAACCTACGAAATGAGCGTGCAGGTGCTCAGTTGGCCAGAGAGGCAGAATGCATAAGTCGGGGATCAGCTCGGTCCCCCCTACGTGCTGTCGATCTTGCTGCCTCAACCCTCGGTTCGATCTGATCTTAGACTGGGAATGAACTTCGTATGCATAAGTCAGCCCATGAAAGAAGCGTGCGGGCGCTGAGCCGGTCGAAGAGGCATAATGCGCAAGTCGGGGATCGGCCTAGTCTACCTCTGCGTGCTACCGATCCCGCTGCCATAACCCTCAGTCTGGCTGGGGTTAGGCATGGAATGAACTCCCTATGCCTAAGCCAACCCATGAAATGAGCGTGCGAGCACTCAGCCAGCTGGAGAGGCAGAATGCACAAGCTGGGGATCAGTCCGATCCCCCCGGTGTGCTGCCGATCCCGTTGCCACAACCCTCGGTCCGACTGTGGCTTAGACATGGAATGAACTCCCTATGACTAAGCCAACCCAAGAAACGGGCCTGCAGGGTGCTCAACCGACTGGAGAGGTAGAATGCGCAAGTTGGGGATCGACCTGGTCCCCCCTGCGTGCTTTCGATCCTGCTGCCGTAACCCTCAGTCCGGTCTGATCTTAGACTGGGAATGAACTCCGTAAGCTTAGATTGGGGATGAACTTTGTATGCCTAAGTTAACCCATGAAATGAGCATGCAGGTGCTCAGTCGACCGGAGAGGCATAATGCACAAACTGAGGATCAGCCTGATCCCCCTGTGTGTGTTGCTGATCCCACTACTGGTCCTGCTGTCAAAACCCTCGGTCCGACTAGGGTTTAGACATGGAATGAACTATGTATGCCTTAGCCAACCAACAAAACGAGCGTGCGGGTGCTCAGTCGACTAGAGAGGCAGAATACGTAAGTCGGGGATCGACCCGGTCCCCCCTACGTGCTGTTGATCCTGCTGCTGGTCCTACTGCCACAACCCTTGGTCCGATCCGATCTTAGACTGGGAATGAACTCTGTATGCTTAGACATGGAAGGAACTCTGTATGCCTAAGCCAACCCACAAAACGAGCGTACGGGTGCTCAACAGGCCAGAGAGGCAGAAAGTGCAAGCCAGGGATCAGCCCGGTCCCCCTTGCGTGCTGTCGATCCTACTACTGGTCCTGTTACCGCAACCCTCGGTCTGATCCGATCTTAGACTAGGAATGAACTCCGTATGCTTAGACATGGAATGAACTCCGTATGCCTAAGCCAACCCACGAAACGAGCGTACGGGTGCTCAACCGGCCAGAGAGGTAGAATAGGCAAGTCGGGGATCGGCTCGATCCCTCCCTTCGTGCTGTCGATCCTGCTGCCACAACCCTCGGTCCGATCTGATCTTAGATTGGGAATGAACTCTGTATGCCTAAGTCAACCCACGAAACGAGCATGCGGGCACTGAGCTGGCCAGAGAGGCATAATGCACAAGCCGAGGATCGGCCTGGTCCCCCTCTATGTGCTGTCGGTCCCGCTACCACAACCCTCGGTTCGATTGGGGTTTAGACATGGAATGAACTCCCTATGCCTAAGCCAACCCACGAAACGGGCGTGCTGGTGCTTGGCCAGTCGGAGAGGTAGAATGCGCAAGCCGGGGATTGGTCGGTCAGAGAGGCAGAACTGTCTATTTCAGTGCAAGCATGATGGGTTGTTGCAGCTGTGCATAGACTACTGAGCTTTGAACAAGCTAACCATCAAGAACAAGTACCCCCATCCCACTCATTGCGGACTTGTTCAATCAACTTGGGAGCGCAAGGTGGTTCACCAAGCTGCATTTGAGGTCAGGCTACTATCAAGTCAAGATCACAGAGGGAGATGAGCCAAAGATAGCATGTGTCACTCGGTATGGTTTGTATGAGTTGTTGGTGATGCCTTCAGACTCATGAATGCCCAGCAACATTCTGCACCCTTATGAACAAGGTACTTCAGTCATTCCTTGATCGGTTTTTGTTGTGGTTTATTTGGATGACATTGTGATCTACAGCTAGACTTTGGGAGAGCAATGTAGACCACTTGAGATAGGTGTTCGAGGTGTTGCGGGCACACAAGCTATTTGTCAAGAGGGAGAAGTGCTCATTCGCCAGCAGGAGATCTCGTTCCTTGGCCAATAGTGGGAGGTGGCAAGATACGCAAGGATGAAGTCAAGATACACGCTTCTGGAGTGGCAACTGCCAGCCAAGGTCACTGAGTTGAGATCCTTCCTTGGGCTGGTCAACTACTACAGGCGCTTCATCAAAGGTCACTCAACAATAGCCACGCCATTGACTGACTTGCTCAAGAAAGGGAAAGCATGGGAGTGGAGCGTAGGGTGCCAAGAAGCCTTTGATAGGTTGAAGCGGGCAGTGACCGAGGAGGTGCATATGGATGCATCAAACTTTGCCATAGGGGGCGTGTTGATGCAGGAGGGACGTCCAGTCACGTTCGAGAGTAGGAAGCTGAACGAGATTGAACGCAAGTACACGATCCAAGAGAAAGAGATGTCTGTAGTGGTGCACTGCTTGCGCACTTGGCGCCATTACCTGTTGGGGTCGAGGTTCGTGGTTAGGATGGACAATGTGGCGACCAGCTACTTCCAGACATAGAAGAAGCTGTCCCCCAAGCAGGAGAGATGGCAAGATTTTCTTGCAGAATTTGATTTCCAGATGGAGTACAAGCCGAGGTGGGTGAACCTAGTGGCAGATGCCCTGAGCAAGAAGGCTAACCTTGCTGCCATTAGCCAACCAGAGGGGTCACTGGTGCAGCACATCAAGGAGGGACTTGTGCATGATCCTACAGCCAAGGCTTTGATAGAGTATGCCCAGCAAGGTAAGACTAGGCGATTTTGGTTGTAGGATGGCTTGCTGTACACCAGGGGAAGTAGACTGTTTGTGTCGTAGCACGGGCTGCAAGGAAGTTTTACAAGAATTTCATGATTCAAGGTGGGCTGGACACCCCGGAGTGAGCCGTACCTTGGCGTTGATCAAGGACCGGTACTACTAGCCACACATGAGGGACGATGTGGAGGCCTATGTGAAAACTTGTCTTATGTGCCAACAGGACAAGGTGGAGCTCAAGAAACCAGGCGGTCTCTTGGAGCCATTGCCAGTGCCAGAGCGACCATGGGAGAGTGTTTCTCTGGACTTTATAGTCGATCTACCCAAAGCAGAAGGGTTTGGAAGCATCATGGTAGTGGTGGACAGGTTTTCCAAGTATGGAATCTTCATTCCAGCAACCAAGGAGTGCCCAGCCGAGGAGGCAGCTCGATTGTTCCTGAAGAACATGGTTAAGTACTGGGGAGTGCCGAGGACCATTGTTAGTGATCGGGACGGGCGTTTCACGAGTAGGTTCTGGACTAAGTTGTTCAAGCTGTTAGGGTCAGACTTGAACTTTTCCACCAGCATGCATCCACAGACCGATGGGTAGATAGAACGAGTGAATGGACTATTGAAGGTCTACCTCAGGCACTATGTGAGTGCCACACAAAGGGACTGGCCAAAGCTGCTAGATATTGTGCAGTTTTCCTACAACTTGCAAAGGAACGAGGTAACGAACCGGAGCCCATTTAAGGTTGTGACAGGGCAACAACCACTAACACCCGATTCAATTGCTACAAGTTATACAGGGCCGAATCCAGCAGCATACAAGTTTGCCAAGGCATAGCAGGAGCAAACTGACTTGGCCAGAGTTTGTCTACACAAGGCGGCCAAGAGGTCGAAGAAGTGGGAAGACCAAAATAGGCGGGACATGTAGTTCCAGGTTGGAGACTTGGTATTGGTGAAGCTGCATCCCATTGTGCGCCATAGGGGGTTGCACAAAGACCTAGTCCAGAGGTATGAAGGACCTTTTCGAGTAGTCAAGAGGGTAGGTAAGGTTGCCTACAAGCTGGATATGCCACCCAAGTAGAGGGTACACCCGATGTTCCATGTGAGCATGCTCAAACCGTTCCATGAGGATGACGGAGATCCAGGATGGGCAGAGTCAAAGCGTGCACCATTGGGAGCAAGGGCCTCATATGAGAAAGAGGTCCACAGCATCATAGCTGATCGGGAGGTGAGACAGAAGAACTATAAGCCAAGATAAGAGTACTTGGTGCACTGAAAGGGACTTCCAGACAGTGTGGCAAGTTGGGAACCAGTAGATGACTTATGGCAGTTCGAGAACCAGATCAGGTAGTACCATACAGAAGACGCAATAAGGGCATTGCGCAATCAGGTGGGGGAGAATGTCACACCCTGGGCGGGCACGCCAGGCACATCAGGTGCACCAGCAGGTGAGCCATAGGTTCAGGCTCGCAGACTAGGTGTGTTGGCGGGTATCTGCACGCAAAGCCTAGCAAATGAGTTCAGAACACCCGCCCAACTTGCAGGCCAACCTGTGAGACCAAGGCTTGGCATACAAGCTGCCCGCACCACATCCAGAAGGGCCCAAGGTGCTGGACATGCAAGGGAAGCTTCTGGAAGCAGGCAGGATTAGCAGCAGCATCCTGGCAGATTTGGTTGACCTTGAAAATCAGGAGTTAGCATCCTGATTGATTGTAATTTGTATAATCCCATGATTTTAGCCTTTATTCTAAGGATATTGCCATTAAGTGTAAGCTAGAGCCTCAACTATAAATAGAGAGCTGCTCCTCCCTCATTTGTACACCATCAAACACTTCCGTTTCAATGAATACAAAAGCATCCTGTTTTTCTTTAACTTGCGTAATTAGCCCTTTCTGTTGTTCTAGTGCCCGTACGCTTGTGTTTTAGGCTAACTTAGGCATAAAAGAGGAGATTCCAAGCCTAAGGCCCACACGGTTTCTGAGTCTAAGGTCGGAGCCCGTGACGCAAGTACCAGCACCCATCGCACATCATGTGCTCACACCCCCCGGCCCCCCCAATCGTCGAAACCCCCAATGCCGTCGGTTAGGCTCTCCGACGATGCTTCGGCGATGCTTCGACGATGGTGCCTCAGGCAAAAAAAATGCGGCACCAGAACATGCTCGAGCCTAGCATGTGCACTGTGGCTCAAAATCTAAGGCTGGGAATGAACTCCGTATGCTTAGACATAGAATGAACTCCGTATGCCTAAGCCAACCCATGAAACGAGCGTACGGGCGCTCAGCCGGTCGAAGAGGTAGAATGCGCAAGTCGAGGATCGGCCCGATCCCCCTCTGCGTGCTGTCGATCCTGCTGTCGCAACCCTCGGTCTGATCCGATCTTAGACTGGGAATGAACTCCGTACGCATAAGTCAACCCACGAAACGAGCGTGCGGGCGCTAAGCCAGTCGAAGAGGCATAATACGCAAGCTGGGGATCGGTTCAGTCCCCCTTTGCGTGCTGTTGGTCTCGCTGCCACAACCCTCAGTCTGGCTGGGGCTTACACATGGAATGAACTCCCTATGCCTAAGCCAACCCACGAAACGGGCGTGCGGGCGCTTAACCGGCCGGAGAGGCAGAATGCACAAGCCGAGGATCGACCCGATCCCCCCTGCGTGTTGCAGATTCTGCTGCCGCAACCCTCAGTCCTGTCTGATCTTAGACTGGGAATGAACTCCGTATGCTTAGACTGGGGATGAACTCCGTATGCCTAAGTCAACCCATGAAACGAGCGTGCGGGCGCTCGTTCGGCCGTAGAGGCCGATCAGAGAGGCATAATGCATAAGCCGAGGATCAGCCCGGTCCCCCTCTGTATGCTGCTGATCTCGCTGCCAATCCTGCCCCCACAACCCTCGATCCGGCTGGGGCTTAGACATGGAATGAACTCTGTATGCCTAAGCCAACCCACGAAACGAGCGTGCGGGTGCTCAGTCGACCGGAGAGGCAGAATGCGCAAGTCGGGGATTGGCTCGGTCACCCCTGCGTGCTGTCGATCTTACTGCCGCAACCTTCGGTTCGGTCCAATCTTAGACTGGGAATGAACTCCGTATGCCTAAGTCAACCCACGAAACGAGCGTGCGGGCACTCAGTCGGCCGTAGAGGCCGATTGGAGAGGCATAATGTGCAAGTCGAGGATTAGCTCGATCTTCCTCTGCGTGCTGTCGATCCCACTGCCGGTCCTGCTGCCACAACCCTCGATCCGGCTGGGGCTTAGACATGGAATGAACTCCGTATGCCTAAGCCAACCCATGAAATGAGCGTGCGGGCGCTCAATCGGCTGGAGAGGCAGAATGAACAAGCCACGGATTGGTTCGATCCCTCATGCGTGCTGTCGATCCTGTGCTGGTCCTACTGCCGCAACCCTTGGTCCGATCCGATCTTAGACTGGGAATGAACTCCGTATGCTTAGACATGGAATGAACTCCGTATGCCTCAGCCAACCCATAAAACAAGTGTGCGGGTGCTCAACCAGCCGGAGAGCTAGAATGCATATGCCGGGCACCGACCTGATCCCCCCTGTGTGCTGTCGATCCTACTGTCGCAACCCTCAGTCCGATCCGATCTTAGACTGGGAATGAACTCCGTATGCATAAGTGAACCCATGAAACAAGCGTGCGGACTCTGAGCCGGCCGGAGAGGCATAATGCGCAAGCTGGGGATCGGCTCGGTCCCCCTCTGCGTGCTGTCGATCCCGCTGCCGGTCCTGCTACCACAACCCTCGATCCAACTGGGGCTTAGACATGGAATGAACTCTGTATGCCTAAGCCAACCCACGAAATGAGTGTGCAGGTGCTCAACCGAACGGAGAGGCAGAATGCGCAAGCCGCGGATTGGCCCGGTCCCCCCTGCGTGCTGTCGATCCTAGTGCTAGTCCTGCTGGCCTGGCAACCCTCGATCCAGTTCAATCTAGACTGGGAATGAACTTTGTAATGCTTAGACATGGAATGAACTCCATATGCCTAAGCCAACCCAAGAAACGGGCGTGAGGGCGCTCAGTCGGCCGCAGAGGCAGAATGCGCAAGTCGGGGATCGGCTCGATCCCCCCTACGTGCTATCGATGCAACCCTCAGTCCGGTCTGATCTTAGACTGGGAATGAACTCCGTATGCTTAGGCATGGAATGAACTCCGTATGCCTAAGCCAACCTACGAAACGAGCGTGCGGGCACTCAGTCGACCTGAGAGGTCAGTCGGAGAGGCATAATGTGCAAGCCGGGGAGTAACTCGATCCCCCTCTGTGTGCTGCTGATCTCGCTGCCAGTCTTGTTCCCACAACCCTCGATTCGGCTGCGGCTTAGACATGGAATGAACTCCGTATGCCTAAGCCAACCCATGAAACGAGTGTGCGGGAGCTCAATCGGTCGAAGAAGTAAAATGTGCAAGCCGGGGATCAACCCAGTTCCCCCCTGCATGCTGTCGATCCTGCTACTAGTCCTACTGTCGCAACCCTCATTCTGGTCTGATCTTATACTAGGAATGAACTCCGTACGCTTAGACATGGAATGAACTCTGTATGCCTAAGTCAAGCCATGAAACGAGCGTGAGGGCGCTAAGCCGACCGGAGAGGCATAATGCGCAAGCCGGGGATCAGGCTGGTCCCCCTCTACGTGCTACCGGTCCTGCAGCCACAACCCTCGGTCCAGTCAGGGCTTAGACATGGAATTGAATCCCTACACCTAAGCTAACCCACGAAATGGGCATGCGGGCGCTCAGTTAGCCGGAGAGGCAGAATGCGCAAGCTGGGGATTGGCCCGATCCACCCCTACGTGCTGTCGATCCTGTTGCCGCAACCCTTGGTCTGGTCCGATCTGAGACTGCGAATGAACACCATATGCCTAAGTCAACCCATAAAATGAGTGTGCGGTCGTTGAGCTAGCCGGAGAGGCATAATGTGCAAGCCGAGGATCGGCTCGATCTCCCTCTACGTGCTACCGGTCCCGCTGCCACAACCCTTGGTCCGGTAGGGGCTTAGACATGGAATGAACTTCCTATGCCCAAGTCACCCCATGAAACAGGCGTGCGGGTGCTCAGTCAGCCGGAGAGGCAGAATGCACAAGCCGGGGATCGACCAGGTCCCCCTACATGCTGGTCCTACTACTGCTGGTCCTACTGCTGCAACCCTCAGTTCGGTCCGATCTTAGACTGGGAATGAACTCTGTATGCTTAGGCATGGAATGAACTCCGTATGCCTAAGCCAACCCACGAAACGAGCTTGCGGGCGCTCAGTCGGTCGGAGAAGGCAGAATGCGTAAGTCGGGGATCGATCCGGTCCCCCCTGTGTCTTGTCAATCCTGCTATCACAATCCTCGATCTGGTCTGATCTTAGACTGGGAATGAACTCCGTATGCCTAAGTCAACCCATGAAACGAGCGTGTGGGTGCTAAGCCAGTCGAAGAGGCATAATGCGCAAGTCGGGGATCGGCCCGATCCCCCTCTGCATGCTGTGGGTCCCGCTGCCACAACCTTCGATCTGGCTGGGGCTTAGACATGCAATGAACTCCCTATGCCTAAGCCAACCCATGAAACGGGCGTGTGGGTGCTCAGCTAGCCGTAAAGGCAGAATGCGCAAGCCAAGGATCAGCCCGGTCCCCCTTACGTGCTGTCGATCCTGTTATCGTAACCCTCAATCTGGTCTGATCTCAGACTGGGAATGAACTCCGTATGCTTAGACTGGGGAGGAACTCTGTATGCCTAAGTCAACCCACGAAACGAGCGTGCGGACTCTCAGTCGACCAAAGAGGCAGGATGTGCAAGCCGAGGATCAAATGCGTGGTAGGTGAGTTCAAGCACATCTTCATATTTTTGATGTGCCAATGCCATTTTTATGGCTTGTAAATTCATAAAATGGTCCCCTAAGCCTTCATGTGAAGTTTTGTGGCAAGACGACCCGTTTTCTATTTTTCATGATTTTTAAAACTTTTTAAGGTTCGAGATTTTTTAAAACTTTTTTAGACATGGAATGAACTTCGTATGCCTAAGCCAACCCATGAAACGAGCGTACGGTCACTCAACCAGCTGGAGAGGCAGAATGCACAAGCCGACGACCAGGTCGGTCCCCATCTGTGTGCTATCGATCCTGCTGTCGCAACCCTCGGTCCAGTTCGATCTTAGATTAGGAATGAACTCTATATGCCTAACTCAACCCATGAAATAAGCGTGCAGGTGTTGAGCTGGTCGAACAGGCATAATGCGTAAGCCAGGGAGCGACCCGATCCCCCTCTGCGCCTTCATGTGAAGTTTCGTGGCAAGACAACCCGTTTGTTATTTTTCACAAATTTTGAAACCTTTTACGGTTCGGGATTTTTTAAAATTTTTTTAGGAAGAGTTTTGTCCCCAAATTTGGAAGAGGTGATCCTTGTATTTTTGTTGGCATACACAAAAAAATTCAGCTAAAAACTCGAAGTAGAGAAGATTTTGTGACTGTTTGAAAAAAGTGTCCCCATTTCAGACATTTTAATGGCTACTGGCAGCAAACCTATAAAATCTCAAATGCTCTTTAAGGGACTGTGAGTTCTCGAGGTTTGATGAGGGATAGGGGGCCAATATAAGGGCCAAGTACCAACACCCATCGCACATCATGTGCGCACAACCCCCGGCCCCCCCAATCACCGAAACCCCCAATGCCGCCGGTTAGGCTCTTCGGTGATGCTCCGATGATGGTGCCCTGAGTAAAAAATGGCACCAGCACATGCCTAAGCCCAGCATGTGCACCGTGGCTCAAACTCTTAGACTGGGAATGAACCCTGTATGCTTAGACATGGAATGAACTTCGTATGCCTAAGCCAACCCACAAAACGAGCGTACGGGCGCTCAGTCGGCCGGAGATGCAGAATGCACAAGCTGGGGATCGACCCAGTCCCCCTTTACGTGCTACCGGTCCTGCTGCCACAACCCTTAGTCCGACTGGGGCTTAGACATGGAATGAACTCCCTATGCCTATGCCAACCCACGAAACGGGCGTGCGGGCGCTCAGTCAGCCAGAGAGGCAAAATGCGCAAGTCGGGGACCGGCCCGGTCCCCTCTACTTGCTGTCGATCTTGCAGCCGTAACCCTCAGTCCGGTTCGATCTTAGACTGGGAATGAACTTCATATGCTTAGACTGGGAATGAACTCCGTATGCCTAAGTCAACCCATGAAACGAGCGTCGGGCGCTCAACCGGTCGGAAAGGCCGACCGAAGAGGCAGAATGCGCAAGCCTGGGATCGGCCCGGTGCCCCCCTACGTGCTTCCGATCCTGCTGTTGGTCCTGCTACCACAACCTTCGGTCTGATCCGATCTTAGATTGGGAATGAACTCCGTATGCTTAGACATGGAATGAACTCCGTATGCCTAAGCGAACCCATGAAATGAGCGTACGGGTGCTCAGCCAGCCAGAGAGGCAGAATACGCAAGTCGGGGATTAGCCCGGTGCCCCCTGTGTACTGTCAATCCTACTATCGCAACCCTCGATCTGATCTGATCTTAGACTGGGAATGAACTTCGTATGCCTAAGTCAACCCATAAAACGAGCGTTCGGGTGCTGAGTCAGCCAGAGAGGTATAATGCGCAAGCTGAGGATCGACCCGGTCCTCCTTTGCGTGCTGCCAATCCCATACCACAACCCTCGGTCCGGCTGGGGCTTAGACATGGAATGAACTCCCTATGCCTAAGCCAACCCACGAAACGGGTGTACGGGCTCTCAGTCGACCGGAGAGGCAGAATGCATAATTCAGGGATCGGCCCGATCCCCCTACGTGCTACCGATCCTGTTGTCGCAACCCTCGATCCGATCTTAGACTGGGAATGAACTCTGTATGCTTAGACTGGGGATGAACACTGTATGCCTAAGTCAACCCACGAAACAAGCGTGTGGCCGCTCAGCCGATCGAAGAGGCAGATTGCGCAAGTTGGGGATCGACCCAGTCCCCCCTACGTGCTGCCGATCCTGCTTCCGTAACCTTCAATTTGATCTGATCTTAAATTGGGAATGAACTCCGTATGCTTAGACATGGAATGAACTCAGTATGCCTAAGCGAACCCATGAAACGAGCGTGCGGGTGCTCAGCCGATCGGAGAGGTAGAATACGTAAGCTGGGGATCGACCCGGTGGCCCCTGCGTGCTGTCGATCCTACTGTCGTAACCCTCGGTCTGATCTGATCTTAGACTGGGAATGAACTCCGTATGCCTAAGTCAACCCAGGAAACGACCGTTCGGGTGCTGAGTCAGTCAAAAAGGCATAATGCGCAAGCCGAGGATCGACCCGATCCCTTTCACGTGCTGCCAGTCTCGCTACCACAACCATCTATCCGGCTGGAGCTTAGACATGGAATGAACTCCTTATGCCTAAATCAACCCACGAAACGGGTGTGCTGGCGCTCAGCCAATCGAAGAGGCAGAATGGGCAAAAACGGGGATCAACCTGATCCCCTTACGTGCTACCAATCCTGCTACCGCAACCCTCGGTCCGGTCCGATCTTAGATTGGGAATAAACTCCGTATGCTTAGACTCGATAAGAACTCCGTATGCATAAGTCAACCAATGGAATGAGTGTGTCGGTGCTCAACTAGCCGGAGAGGCCGGTCGGAAAGCCATAACACGCAAGTTGAAGATCAGCCTGATCCCCCTCTGCGTGCTGCCGATCCTGTTGCCGGTCCTGCTGCCATAACTCTCGATCCGGTTAGGGCTTAGACATGGAATGAGCTCCGCATGCCTAAACCACCCCACGAAACGAGCGTACGGGCGCTCAACCTGTCGGAGAGGCAGAATACGCAAGCCGGGGATTGACCCGATCCCCTTTGCGTGCTGCTATTCCTACTGCTACAACTCTTGGTCCGATTCGATCTTAGATTGGGAATGAACTCCATATGCTTAGGCATGGAATGAGCTCCGTATGCCTAAGCCAACCCACGAAACGAGCGTGTGGACGCTCAACCGACCGGAGAGGTAGAATGCGCTAGCTAAGGACCAGACCGATCCCCCCTGCGTGCTGTCAATCTTGCTGTCGCAACCCTCGATCCAGTCCGATCTTAGACTGGGAATGAACTCCGTATGCCTAAGTCAACCCACAAAATGAGCGTACGGGTGCTAAGTCGGTCGGAGAGGCATAATGCACAAGCTGGGGATCGGCTCGATCCCTCTCTGCATGCTACCGATCCCGTTGCCACAACCCTCAGTCCGATTGGGGCTTAGACATGGAATCAACCCCCTATGCCTAAGCCAACCCATGAAACGGGCGTGCGGGCGCTCAACCAGCCAGAGAGGTAGAATGCGCAAGTCGAGGATCGACCCGATCCCCCCTGCGTGCTGCTGATCCTACTACTGTAACCCTCGATCTAGCTCGATCTTAGACTGGGAATGAATTTTGTATGCTTGGACTGGGGATGAACTCCATATGCCTAAGTCAACCCATGAAACGAGCGTGCAGATGCTCAGCCGACCAAAGAGGTAGATGCGTAAGCCCGGGATCGAACGGGTGGTAGGTGCGTTCAAGCACATCTTCATATTTATGCCATGCCAATTCCTTTTTGATGGCTTGTAAATTCATACATTGGTCCCCTACGCCTTCATGTGAAGTTTCGTGGCAAGACGACCCATTTTTTATTTTTCACGATTTTTAAAACTTTTTGCGGTTTGGGATTTTTTAAAAATTTTTTAGAAAGAGTTTTATCTCCAAATTTGGTAGAGGTGATCCCTGTATTTTTTTTGGCATGCACAAAAAAATTCAGCTAAAAACTCCAACTGGAGAAGATTTTGTGACCATTTGAAAAAAGTGTGCCCATTTTAGACACTTTAATGGCTACTGGCAGCAAATCTATAAAATCTCAAATGCTCTTTAAGGGGGTATGAGTTCTTGAGGTTCGATGAGGGATAGGGGGCCAATATAAGGGCCAAGTACCAGTACCCATCACACATCATGTGCGCACACCCCCGGCCCCCCAATCGTCGGAACCCCTAATGCCGCCAGTTAGGCTCTCCGACGATGTTCCGGTGATGGTGCCCCGGGTGAAAAAATACGGCACCAGCACATGCCCTAGCCCAGCATGTGCACCATGGCTCAAACTCTTAAACTGGGAATGAAATCTGTATGCTTAGACATGGAATGAACTCTGTATGCCTAAGCCAACCCACAAAATGAGTGTGCGGGCGCTCAGTCGGTCGGAGAGGCAGAATGCGCAAGCCAGGGATTGGCTCGGTCCCCCTTTGCGTGCTCCCAATCCAGCTGCCACAACCCTTGGTCTGGCTAGGACTTAGACATGGAATGAACTCCTTACGCATAAACTAACCCATGAAACGGGCGTGCGGGCGCTCAGCCGGCTGGAGAGGTAGAATGCGCAAGCTGAGGATCGACCCAATCCCCCCTACGTGCTACTGATCCTGCTACCGACACCTTTAGTTCGGTTTGATCTTAGACTTGGAAGGAACTCCACATGCTTAGACTAGGGATGTACACTGTATCCCTAAGTCAACCCACAAAACGAGCGTACGGCCGCTCAGCCAGCCAAAGAGGCCGATCGGAGAGGTAGAATGCACAAGTCGAAGATTGACCCGATCCCCCCTACGTGCTGTCGATCCTACTGCTGGTCTTGCTGTCGTAACCCTCGGTCTGATATGATCTTAGACTGGGAATGAACTCGTATGCTTAGATATGGAATGAACTTCGTATGCCTAAGCCAACCCACGAAACGAGCGTGCAAGTGATCAGCCAGTCAGAGAGGCAGAATGCACAAGCCAGGGACCGACTGGTCCCCCCCAGTGTGTTGTCGATCCTGCTGTCGCAACCCTCAGTCTGGTTCGATCTTAGATTGGGAATGAATACTGTATGCCTAAGTCAACCCACGAAACAAGCGTTCGCGCGCTGAGTCAACCAGAAAGGCATAATGCCCAAGCCGGGGATAAGCTCGGTCCCCTTCTACATGCTGTCGATCCCACTGTCGGTCCTGTTGTCACAACCCTCGGTCCGATTGGGGCTTAGACATGGAATGAACTCCATATACCTAAGCCAACCCACAAAATGAGCGTGCGAGTGCTCAGTAGGCCGAAGAGGCAGAATGTGCAAGCCGAGGATCGGCCTGATCCCCCCTTGCATGCTGTTGATCCTGTTGCTGGTCTTGCTGTCGCAACCCCCGGTTCGATCTAATCTTAGACTGGGAATGAACTCCATATGCTTAGACATGGAATGAACTCTGTATGCCTAAGCCAACCCATGAAACGAACGTACCGATGCTCAGCCGATCGGAAAGGTACAATGCGTAAGCCGGGAACCGACCCGATCCCCCCTGCGTGATGTCGATCCTGCTACTACAACCCTCGGTCTGGTCTGATCTTAGACTAAGAATGAACTCCATATGCCTAAGTCAACCCACGAAATGTGCGTACGGGTGTTGAGCCAGCCGGAGAGGCATAATGCGCAAGCCGGGGATCGACCCGAACCCCCTCTACGGGCTGTCGGTCCTCCTGCCACAACCCTCGGTCCGGCTGGGTGCTCAGTCGACCGGATAGATAGAATGCATAAGCCGGGGATCGGCCCGATCCTCTCTACATGCTGGCAATCTTGCTGTGGCAACCCTCCGTCCGGTCTGATCTTAGACTGGGAGTGAACTCCATATACTTAGACTGGGGTTGAACTCCGTATACCTAAGTCAACCCAAGAAACGAGCGTAAGGGTGCTCGATCGACCGAAAGGCCGATCGGAGAGGTAGAATGCACAAGCCAAGGATCAGCTCGATCCCCCTCTATGTGTTGCGGATGCCACTGCCGGTCCTGCTGCCACAACCCTCGATCTGGCTGGGGCTTAGACATGGAATGAACTCCGTATGCCTAAGCCAACCCACGAAACGAACGTGCGGGTGCTCAACCAACCGGAGAGGCAGAATACGTAAGCCGAGGATCGACCTATCCGCCCTGCATGCTTCGATCCTGCTACTAGTCCTGCTGTCGTAACCCTCGGTCCGATCTGATCTTAGACTGGGAATGAACTCCGTATGCTTAGACATGGAATAAACTCCGTATGCCTAAGCCAACCCACAAAACGAGTGTGTGGGTGCTCAGTCGGTCGGAGAGGCAGAATGCGCAAGCCGGGGATCAGCCTGATCCCCCCCACGTGCTGTCGATCCTGCTGTCGCAACCCTCAGTCCGATCTGATCTTAGACTGGAAATGAACTCTGTATGCTTAGACATGGAATGAACTCCGTATGCCCAAGCCTACCCATGAAACGAGCGTGCAGGCGCTCAACCGATCGAAGAGGTAAACGTGCAAGCTGGGGATCGACCCGGTCCCCCCTGCGTGCTACCGATCCTACTGCTGGTCCTACTGTCGCAACCCTTGATCTGGTCCGATCTTAGATTGGGAATGAACTCCATATGCTTAGACATGGAATGAACTTTGTATGCCTAAGCCAACCCACGAAACGAATGTGCGGGCGTTTAGCCAGCCGGAAAGGTAGAATGCGTAAGCCGAGGACCGACCCGGTTACCCCTGTGTGCTGTCGATCCTGCTGCTGGTCCTGCTACCGCAACCTTTGATTCGGTTTGATCTTAAATTGGGAATGAACTCCGTATGCTTAGACATGGAATGAACTCCGTATGCCTAAGCCAACCCATGAAACGAGCGTTCGGGTGCTGAGCCGATCGGAGAGGCATAATGCGCAAGCAAGGGATCGGCCCAATCCCTCTCTGTGTGCTGCCGGTCCCACTACCACAACCCTCGGTCTGGTTGGGGCTTAGACATGGAATGAACTCTCTATGCCTAAGCCAACCCTTGAAACGGGTTTACGGGTGCTCAACCGGCCGGAGAGGCAAAATGCGTAAGCTGGGGATCGACCCAGTCCCTCCTGCTTGCTATCGATCCTGCTATCACAACCCTCGGTTCGGTCCCATCTTAGACTGAGAATGAACTTCGTATGCTAAGTTAACCCACGAAACGAGCGTGCGGGCACTCAGCCAACCAGAGAGGCAGGATGCGTAAGTCGGGGATTGAACGGGTGGTAGGTGGGTTCGAGCACATCTTCATATTTCTATGATGGCAATGCCATTTTTATGGCTTGTAAATTCATACAATGGTCCCCTAAGCCTTCATGTGAAGTTTCGTGGCAAGACGACCCGTTTTCTATTTTTCATGATTTTTGAAACTTTTTGCGGTTCAAGATTTTTTTAAATTTTTTTAGAAAGAGTTTTGTCCCCAAATTTGGTAGAGGTGATCCTTGTATTTTTTTTGGCATGTACAAAAAAATTTAGCTAAAAACTCAAAGTGGAGAAGATTTTGTGACCGTTTGAAAAAAGTGTGCCCATTTTAGACACTTTAATGGCTACTGGCAACAAACCTATAAAATCTGAAATGCTCATTTAGGGGGTTGTGAGTTCCCTCAGGTTTGAGGAGGGATAGGGGGCCAATATAAGGGCCCAAGTACAGCACCCATCCACATCATGTGCGCACACTCTCCCGGCCCCCTAATCGTCGGAACCCCTAATGCCCACCGGTTAGGCTCTCTGGCGATGCTCCGACGATGGTGGCCCAGGCGAAAAAAATACGGCATGAGCACATGCTCGAGCCCAGTATGTACATCATGGCTCAAACTCTTAGACTGGGAATGAACTCTGTATGCTTAGACATGGAATGAACTTCGTATGCCTAAGCCAACCCACGAAACGAGCATGCGGGCGCCCAATCGGTCGAAAAGGCAGAATGTGCAAGCCGGGGATCGGCCCAGACCCCCCTGTGTGCTGTCGATCCTACTACCGCAACCCTCGGTCTGGTTCAATCTTAGACTGGGAATGAACTCTGTATGCAAAAGTCAACCCACGGAACGAGCGTGCGAGCGTTGAGCCTACCAAAGAGGCATAATGCACAAGCCGGGGATCGGCCTGGTCCCCCTCTGCGTGTTGCCGATCCCACTGCCACAACCCTTGGTTTGGCTGGGGCTTAGACATGGAATGAACTCCCTATGCCTAAGCCAACCCACGAAATGAGCGTGCGGGCACTCAACTTACCAAAGAGGCAGAATGTGCAAGCCGGGGATCAGCCCGGTCCCTCTTGCGTGCTACCGATCCTACTATCGCAACCCTCGGTCTAGTCTGATCTTAGAACTGGAATGAACTCCGTATGCTTAGACTGGGGATGAAGTTCGTATGCCTAAGTCAACCCATGAAACGAGCGTGTGGGTGCTCAGCCGACCGGAGAGGCGTATTGCGAAAGCCGAGGATCAGCCCGGTCCCCCTCTGTGTGCTGCTGATCCCACTGCCAGTCCTACTGCCACAACCCTCGATCCAGATAGGGCTTAGACATGGAATGAACTTCGTATGCCTAAGCCAACCCATAAAATGAGCGTGTGGGTGCTCAACCGATCGGAGAGGTAGAATGTGCAAGCCGAGTATAGGCCCGGCCCCCCTCAGTGTGTTGTCAATCCCGCTGTCGGTCTTGCTACCACAACCCTCGGTCCGACTGGGGCTTAGACATGGAATGAACTTCGTATGCCTAAGCCAACCCACAGAACAAGTGTGTAGGCACTCAGCCGATCGAAGAGGTAGAATGCGCAAGCCAGGGATCAGCCCGGTCCCCCTCTGCGTGCTATCGATCTTGCTTCTGGTCCTACTGCCGCAACCATCGATCTGGTCCCATCTTAGACTGGGAATGAACTCTGTATGCTTAGCCATGGAATGAACTCCGTATGCCTAAGCCAACCCATGAAACGAGCGTATGGGCGTTCAACCGATCGGAGAGGCAGAATGCGCAAGTCGGGGATCGGCTCGGTCCCCCCTACGTGCTGTCGATCCTGCTACTACAACCCTTATTCTAGTCTGATCTTAGATTGAGAATGAACTTCGTATGCCTAGGTCAACCCATAAAATGAGCGTGCGGGTGCTGAGCCAGCCAGAGAGGCATAATGCGCAAGTCGGGGATCGGCTCGATCCCCCTCTGCGTGCTGCCGGTCTCGCTACCACAACCCTCAGTCCGACTGGGGCTTAGACATGGAATGAACTCCCTATGCCTAAGCCAACCCACAAAATGAACGTTCGGGTGCTCAGCCGGCCAGAGATGCAGAATGCGCAAGTTGGGGATCAACCCGGTCCCCCATGCGTGCTGTCGATCTGGCTACTGCAACCCTCGATCCGGTCTGATCTTAGACTGGGAATGAACTCCGTATGCTTAGACTGGGATGAACTCCGTACCCCTAAGTCAACCCACAAAATGAGCTTGCGGGCACTCAGCCGGCCGGAGAGGCTAGTCGGAGATGCATAATGTGCAAGCCGAGGATCAGTTCAGTCCCCCTCTGTGTGCTACCGATCCCGTTATCATTCCTGCTACCACAACCCTCGGTCTGGCTGGGGCTTAGACATGGAATGAACTCCGTATGCCTAAGCCAACCCACGAAATGAGCGTGCGGGTGCTCAGCCGACCGGAGAGGCAGAATGCGCAAGCCAGGGATCGGTTCGGTCCCTCCTACGTGCTGTCGATCCTGCTGCTAGTCCTACTGTAGCAACCCTCTGTCCGATCCGGTCTTAGGCTGGGAATGAATTTCATATGCTTAGACATGGAATGAACTCCGTATGCCTAAGCCAACCCACGAAACGACGGTCAGTCGATCGGAGAGATAGAATTTACAAGTTGGGGACCGACCCGGTCCCCCTGCGTGCTATCGATCCTGCTGCCACAATCCTCGGTTCGGTTCGATCTTAGACTGGGAATCAACTTCGTATGCCTAAGTCAACCCACGAAACGAGCGTGTGGGCGCTGAGTCGGCCGGAGAGGCATAATGCACAAGCCGGAGATCGGCCCGATCCCCCTATACGTGCTTGTTGGTCCCGCTACCATACCCTCGGTCCGGTTGGGGCTTCGACATGGAATGAACTCCCAATGCCTAAG
Source organism: Durio zibethinus (assembly GCF_002303985.1). Next base: position 20,360,844 of record NW_019167826.1, on the reverse strand, counting down.
CCAACCCATGAAACGGGCGTGCGGGCGCTCAGTCGGCCGGAGAGGCATAATGCGTAAGTCGGGGATCGACCCGGTCCCCCCTGCGTGCTATCGATCCTGCTACCGCAACCCTCGATCCGGTCTGATCTTAGATTTAGAATGAACTTCTTATGCTTAGACTGGGATGAACTCTGTATGCCTAAGTCAACCCATGAAACGAGCGTGCGGACGCTCAGTCGGCCAGAGAGGTAGGATGCACAAGCCGTGGATCGAACGGGTGGTAGGTGGGTTCAAGCACATCTTCATATTTCTGCCATGCCAATGTTATTTTTATGGCTTGTAAATTCATAAATGGTCCCTTACGCCTTCATGTGAAGTTTCGTGGCAAGACGACCCGTTTTCTATTTTTCATGATTTTCAAAACTTTTTGTGGTTCGGGATTTTTTAAAACTTTTTTAGAAAGAGTTTTGTCCCCAAATTTGGTAGGGGTGATCCTTGTATTTTTGTTGGCATGCACAAAAAAAGTCAGCTAAAAACTCCAAGTGGAGAAGATTTTGTGTATGTTTGAAAAAAGTGTCCCCATTTCAGACACTTTAATGGCTACTAGCAGCAAACCTATAAAATCTCAAATGCTCTTTAAGGGGGTGTAAGTTCTCAAGGTTTGATGAGGGATAGGGGGCCAATATAAGGGCCAAGTACCAGCACCCTTCGTACATCATGTGCGCACACCCCCTGGCCCCCCCAATCGCCGGAACCTCCAATGCCGTCGGTTAGGCTCTTCGACGATGCTCCGATGATGGTGACCCGAGTGAAAAAAATGCGGCACCAGCACATGCCCGAGCCCAGTATGTGCACCGTGGCTCAAACTCTTAGACTGGGAATAAACTCCGTATGCCTAAGCCAACCCACGAAATGAGCGTGCGGGCTCTCAGCCGACCGGAGAGGCAGAATGTGCAAGCCGGGGATCGGCACGGTCCCCCTCTGCGTGCTGTTGGTCTTGCTGCCACAACCCTCTGTCCGGTTTGGGCTTAGACATGGAATGAACTCCCTATGCCTATGCCAACCCATGAAACGGGCTTACGGGCACTCAGCCGATCGAAAAGGCAGAATGCGTAAGCCAGGGATCGGCCCGATCCCCTCTGTGTGCTGTCGGTCCTGCTACCGCAACCCTCGATCTGGTTTGATCTTAGACTAGGAATGAACTTCGTATGCTTAAGTCAACCCATGAAATGAGCATACGGATGCTCAGTCGGCCAGAGAGGCTTATCGAACAGGCAGAATGCGCAAGCCAGGGATCGGCCTAGTCCCCCTCTGCGTGCTGCTGGTCCTGCTGCGGCAACCCTCGGTCTGGTCCGATCTTAGACTGGGAATGAACTCCGTATGCCTAAGCCAACCCATGAAACGAGCGTGCAGGTGTTCAGCTAGTCAGAGAGGCAGAATACGTAAGCTGGGGACCGACCCAGTCCCCCTATGCGAGCTATCGATCCTGCTACCGGAATCCTTGGTCTGGTCAGATATTAGACTGGGAATGAACTTCGTATGCCTAAGTCAACCCACGAAACAAGCGTACGGGCACTGAGCTGGCCGAAAAGGTATAATACGCAAGCCGCGGATCAACCCGATCCCCCTCTGCGTGCTACCAGTCCCGTTGCCACAACCCTCGGTCCAGCTCGGGCTTAGACATGAAATGAACTCCCTATGCCTAAGCCAACCCACGAAACAGGTGTGCGGGCGCTCAGCCGACCGGAGAGGCAGAATGCGCAAGCCGGGGATTGGCCCGATCCCTCCTGCGTGCTGCCGATCCTGCTGCCGCAACCCTCGATCTGGTCGATCTTAGACTGGGAATGAACTCCATATGCTTAGACTGGGGATGAACTCCGTATGCCTAAGTCAACCCACGAAAATGAGCATGCGAATGCTCAGCCGACCAGAGAGGCAGAACATGGAATGAACTCCGTATGCCTAAGCCAACCTAAGAAATGAGCGTACGGGCGCTCAGCCTGCCAGAGAGGCAGAATGCGCAAGTCGGGGATCAGCCCAATCCCCCCCTACGTGCTGCTAATCCTGTTGCTGGTCCTGCTACCGCAACCCTCAGTCCGGTTTGATCTTAGACTGGGAATGAACTATGTATGCCTAAGCCAACCCACGAAACAAGCGTGCGGGTGCTCAGCTGGCCAGAGAGGTAGAATGCGCAAGCTAGGGACCGACCCGATCCCCCCTGCATGCCGTCGATCCTACTGATCTGATCTTAAACTAGGAATGAACTCCGTATGCCTAAGTCAACCCACGAAACGAGCGTGCAGGCACTGAGCTAGCCGGAGAGGCATAATACGTAAGTCGGGGATCGACCCGATCCCCCTCTGCATGTTACCGGTCTCGTTGCCACAACCTTCCGTCCGGCTGGGGCTTAGACATGGAATGAACTCCCTATGCCTAAGCCAACCACAAAATGGGCATGTGGGTGCTCAACCGGCCCGAGAGGTAGAATGCGCAAGCCGGGTGTCGACCCGATCCCCTCGACATGCTGTCGATCCTGTTGCCGCAACCCTCAATCCGGTCCGATCTTAGACTGGGAATGAACTCCGTATGCTTAGACTGGGGATGAACTTCGTATGCCTAAGTCAACCCACAAAACGAGCGTGCGGACGCTTAGCTGACCACAGAGGTAGGATGCGTAAGCCGAGGATCAAACTTGTGGTTGGTGGGTTCAAGCACATCTTCATATTTTTGTCGTGCCAATGCCATTTGTATGGCTTGTAAATTCATACAATGGTCCCTACGTCTTCATGTGAAGTACCAGCACCCATCGCACATCACGTGCGCACACCCCCCCAGCCCCCCAATCATCGGAACCCCCAATGCCATCGGTTAGGCTCTCCAGTGATGCTCCGACGATGCTCCGGTGATGGTACTCCAGCGAAAAAAATGTGGCACCAGCACATGGCCGAGCCCAGCATGTGCTCCATGGATCAAACTCTTAAACTGGGAAGGAACTCCGTATGCCTAGACATGGAATGAACTCCGTATGCCTATGCCAACCCACGAAACAAGCGTGCGGGCGCTCAGTCGATCGGAGAGGCAAAATACGCAAGCCAGGGATTGGCCTGGTTCCCCTCTACGTGCTGCCAGTCCTGCTGCCACAACCCTCAGTCCAGCTGGGGCTTAGACATGGAATGAACTCCCTAGCCGAAGCCAACCCATGAAACGGGCGTGCGGGCGCTCAGCCGATCAGAAAGGCAGAATGTGCAAGCCGGGGATCGGCCCAATCCCCCCTGTGTGCTACCGATCCTACTGCCACAACCCTTGATCTGATTCGATCTTAGACTGGGAATGAACTCCATATGCTTAGACTGGGGATGAACTCAGTATGCCTAAGTCAACCCACGAAACGAGCGTGCGGGTGCCCAGCAGGCCGGAGAGGCCGGCAGAGAGGCAGAATGGGCAAACCGGGGATCGGCCCGATCCCTCTGCATCCTATCGATCCTGGTGCTGGTCCTGCCACCATAACCCTCGGTCCGATCCGATCTTAGACTGGGAATGAACTCCGTATGCCAAATTCAACCCACAAAACGAGCGTTCAAGGGTTGACCCGACCGAAGAGGCATAATGCGCAAGTCGAGGATCAGTCCGGTCCCCCTCTGCGTGCTGTGGGTCTCGCTGCCACAACCTTCGGTCCGGCTGGGGCTTAGACATGGAATGAACTCCCTATGCCTAAGCCAACCCACGAAATGGACGTGTGGGCGCTCAGCCAGCCGGAGAGGCAGAATGCGTAATCCGGGGATCGGCCCGGTCCCCCTTGCGTGCTGATGATCTTACTGTCGTAACCCTCGGTCCGATCTGATCTTAGACTAGGAATGAACTCTGTATGCTTAGACTGGGGATGAACTCCGTATGCTTAGACTGGGGATGAACTTCGTATGCCTAAGTCAACCCATGAAACGAGCGTGCGGGTGCTCAACCGACTGGAGAGGCTGATCGGAGAGGCATAATGCGTAAGTCAGGGATCAGCCTGGTCCTTCTCTACATGTTGTCGATCCCGCTGCCGGTCCTACTGCCACCACCCTCTGTTCGACTGGGGCTTAGACATGGAATGAACTCCGTATGCCTAAGCCAACCCATGAAACAAGCGTGTGGGCTTTCAGCCAACCGGAGAGGCAGAATGCTCAAGCCAGGGATCGACCCAGTCTCTTCCTGCATGCTGTCGGTCCTGTGCTGGTCCTGCTACCGCAACCCTTGGTCCGGTCCAATCTTAGACTGGGAAAAACTCCGTATGCTTAGACATTGAATGAACTCTGTATGCCTAAACGAACCTATGAAACAAGCGTACGGGCGCTCAGCTGGTCGAAGAGGCAGAATTCGCAAGCCGGGGACCGACCAGGTCCACCCCTGCGTGCTGTCGATCCTGCTGTCGTAACCCTCAGTCTGGTCCGATCTTAGATTGGGAATTAACTCCATATGCATATACATGGAATGAACTCCGTATGCCTAAGCCAACCCAGGAAAAGAGCGTACGGGCGCTCAGCCGACCGAAGAGGCAGAATGCATAAGTCGAGGATCGATCCGATCCCCCCCTGCGTGCTGTCAATCCTGCTATCGCAACTCTCGGTCTGGTCCAATCTTAGACCAAGAATGAACTTTGTATGCCTAAGTCAACCCACGAAACGAGCGTTCGGGCATTGAGTCGATCGGAGAGGCATAATGCGTAAGCCAGGGATCGACCCGATCCCCCTCTACGTGCTGCCTGTCCCGCTGCCACAACTTTCGGTCCGACTGGGGCTTAGATATGGAATGAACTCCCAATGCCTAAGCCAACCCACGAAACGAGCATGCTGGTGCTCAGCCGACAGAAGAGGCAGAATGCGTAAGCCGGGGATCAGCCCGGTCCCCCTTTCGTGCTGTTGATCCTACTGTCACAACCCTCAGTCCAATCCAATCTTAGACTGGGAATGAACTCCGTATGCTTAGACTGGGGATGAACTCTATATGCCTAAGTCAACCCACGAAACGAGCGTACGGATGCTCAGCCGACCAGAGAGGCAGGATGCGTAAGCCAGGGATCGAACGGGTGGTAGGTGGGTTCAAGCATATCTTCATATTTCTGCCATGTGACTGCCATTTATATGGCTTGTAAATTAATACAATTGTCCCCTACTCCTTCATGTGAAGTTTCGTGGCAAGACGACTCGTTTTCTATTTTTCACGATTTTTGAAACTTTTTGTGGTTCGAGATTTTTTAAATTTTTTTTAGAAAGAGTTTTATCCCCAAATTTGGTAGAGGTGATCCTTGTATTTTTGTTGGCACGCACAAAACAATTCAGATAAAAACTCGAAGTGGAGAAGATTTTGTGACCATTTCAAAAAATTGTCCCCATTTCAGACACTTTAATGGCTACTAGCAGCAAACCTATAAAATCTCAAATGCTCTTTAAGGGGGTGTGAGTTCCTGAGGTTTGATGAGGGATAGGGGGCCAATATAAGGGCCAAGTACCAGCACCCATCGAACATCATGTGCGCACACCCCCCGGCCCCCCCAATCGTCGGAAACCCTAATGCCGCCGGTTAGGCTCTCCGGCGATGGTGCCCTGGGCAAAAAAAATGCGGCACCAGCACATGGCCGAGCCAGCATGTGAACCGTGGCTCAACCTCTTAGACTGGGAATGAACTCTCTATGCTTAGACATGAATGAACTCCGTATGCCTAAGCCAACCCATGAAACGAGCGTACAGGCGCTCAGCCGGTCGGAGAGGCAGAATGTGCAAGCCGGGGATCGACCTGGTCCCCCTCTGCGTGCTGCCAGTCTCGCTACCACAACCCTCGATCGGGCTGGGGCTTACACATGGAATGAACTCCCTATGCCTAAGCCAACCCATGAAACGGGTGTGCGGGCGCTCAGCCGGCCGGAGAGGCAGAATGCATAGGCCGAGGATCGGCCTGGTCCCCCCTACGTGCTGCCGATCCTACTACCGCAACCCTCGATCCAACTTGATCTTAGACTGGGAACGAACTCCATATGCTTAGACTGGGGATGAACTCCATATGCCTAAGTCAACCCGTAAAACGAGCATGCGGTTGCTTAATCGGTTGGAGAGGCAGAATGCGTAAGTCGGGGATCGGCCCGATCCCTCCCTACATGCTGTCGATCCTACTGCTGGTCCTGCTGTTGCAACCTTCGGTCTAGTATGATCTTAGACTGGGAATGAACTCTATATGCTTAGACAAGAAATGAACTCCGTATGCCTAAGCCAACCCACGAAATGAGCGTACGGGTAATCAACCGGTTAGAGAAGCTGGCTGAAGAGGTAGAATGCGCAAGCCAAGGATCAGCCCGGTCCCTCCCTACGTGCTGCTGATCCTGCTACTGGTCCTGCTCCCGCAACCCTTAGTCCGGTCTTATCTTACACTGGGAATGAAGCCCGTATGCTTAGGCATGGAATGAACTTCGTATGCCTAAGCCAACCCACGAAACGAACGTACGGGCACTTAGCCGATCGGAGAGGCAGAATGCGCAAGTCAGGGACCGACCCGGTCCCCCCTGCGTGCTATCGATCCTGCTGCCACACCCCTTGGTCCGGTCTAATCTTAGACTGGGAATGAACTCTGTATGCCTAAGTCAACCCATGAAATGAGCGTGCGGGCGTTGAGCCGACCGGAGAGGCATAATGCGCAAGCTGGGGATCGGCCCGATCCCCTACTGCGTGCTGTCGATCCCGCTACCACAACCCTCGGTCCAGCTGGGGATTAGACATCGAATTAACTCCCTATGCCTAAGCCAACCAATGAAACGCGCGTGCGGGCGCTCAGCCAGCCGGAGAGGCAGAATGCGCAAGCCAGGGATCGAATGGGTGGTAGGTGGGTTCAAGCACAGCTTTATATTTCTGGCATGCCAATGCCATTTTTATGGCTTGTAAATTCATACAATGGTCCCCTACACCTTCATGTGAAGTTTCGTGGCAAGACGACCCGTTTTCTATTTTTCATGATTTTCAAAACTTTTTATCGTTCGGGATTTTTTAAAATTTTTTTAGAAATAGTTTTTTCCTCAAATTTGGTAGAGGTGATCCTTGTATTTTTTTTGGCATGCACAAAAATATTCAGCTAAAAACTCGAAGTGGAGAAGATTTTGTGACCGTTTCAAAAAAGTGTCCCCATTTCAGACACTTTAATGGCTACTGGCAGCAAACCTATAAAATCCCAAATGCTCCTTAAGGGGGTGTGAGTTGTCGAGGTTTGATAAGGGATATGGGGCCAATATAAGGGCCAAGTACCAGCACCCATCGCATATCATGTGCGCACACCCCCCGGCCCCCCCAATCGCCGGAACCCATAACGCCATCGGTTAGGCTCTCCGACGATGCTCCGGCGATGGTGCCCCATGCGAAAAAAATATGGCACCAGCACATGCCTGAGCCCAGCATGTGCATCGTGGCTCAAACTCTTAGACTGGGAATGAACTCCGTTTGCCTAAGGCAACCCATGAAACGAGCGTGCGGGCGCTCAACCGATCAGAGAGGCTGAATGCGCAAGTCGGGGATCGACCCGGTCCCCCTCTGCATGCTGTCAGTCCCGCCACCACAACCCTCGGTCCAGCTGAGGCTTAGACATGGAATGAACTCCCTATGCCTAATCCAACCCACGAAATGGGTGAACGCATGCTCAGTTGGCCGGAGAGGCAGAATGCGCAAGCCGAGGATCGGCCCGGTCCCCCCTGCGTGCTACCGATCCGACTGCCACAACCCTCGGTCCGGTTCGATCTTAGACTAGGATTGAACTCTGTATGCTTAAACTGAGGATGAACTTCGTATGCCAAAGTCAACCCATGAAACGAGCGTGCGGGCGCTCAGCCGGCCTGATCCCCCTACGTGTTGTCGATCTTGCTACCGTAACCCTCGGTCCGATCCGATCTTAGACTGGGAATGAACTTCGTATGCTTAGATTGAGGATGAACTCCGTATGCCTAAGTCAAACATTGAAATGAACGTACGGGTGCTCAGCCTGCTAGAGAGGTCGACCGAAGTGGTAGAATGCGCAAGCTGAGGATCGACCCGGTCCCCCCTACGTGCTATCGATCCTGCTGCTGGTCTTGCTATCGTAACCCTCGATCCGATCCGATCTTAGATGTGGAATAGACTTCGCATGCTTAGTCATGGAATGAACTCCTTATGCCTAAGCCAACCCATGAAACGAGCGTGCAGGCGCTTTGCCGGTCGGAGAGGTAGAACGCACAAGCTAGGGACCGGCCTGGTCCACCTCTGCGTGCTATCGATCCTGCTACCACAACCCTCAGTCTGGTCCCATCTTAGACTGGGAATGAACTCCGTATGCCTAAGTCAACCAACAAAATGAGCGTTCAGGCACTGAGTCGGTCGGAGAGGCATAATGCATAAGCTGGGGATCGGTTCGATTCCCTTCAGCGTGCTGTAGGTCCTGCTGCCACAACCCTCAGTCCAGTTGGGGCTTAGACATGGAATGAACTCCCTATGCCTAAGCCAACCCACGAAACAGCCGTACGGGCACTCAGCCGATCGGAGAGGCAGAATGCACAAGCCAGGGATCGGCCTTGTCCCCCCTGTGTGCTACCGATCTTGCTGCCGTAACCCTTGGTCCAGTCTGATCTTAGACTGGGAATGAACTCCACATGCTTAGACTAGGGATGAACTCCGTATACCTAAGTCAACCCCTGAAATGAGCATGCGGGCATTCAATCGACTGTAGAGGTCAATCGAAGAGGCATAATACGTAAGTCGAGGATCAGTCCAGACCCTCTCTACGTGCTGTCGATCCCGCTGCCGGTCTTGATGCCACAACCTTCGGTCTGACTGGGGCTTAGACATGGAATGAACTCTGTATGCCTAAGCCAACCCATGAAATGAGCGTGTGAGTGCTCAATCGGAGAGGCAGAATGTGCAAGTCGAGAATCGACCCGATCCCCCCTGCGTGCTGTCGATCCTGCTGTCGTAACCCTCGGTCTGGTCTGATCTTAGACTGGGAATGAACTCCGTATGCTTAGACATAGAATGAACTCCGTATGCCTTAGCCAACCCACAAAACGAACGTGCAGGTGCTCAACCGACCTGAGAGGCAAAATACGTAAGTCGAGGATCGGCCCGATCCCCCTGCGTGCTGTCGATCCTGTTGCCGCAACCCTCGGTCCGGTCTGATCTTAGACTGGGAATGAACTCCATATGCCTAAGTCAACCCATGAAACGAGCGTGCAGGCGCTATGCCGATCAGAGAGGCATAATGCACAAGCCGGGGATCAGCTTGGTCCCCCTCTGCTTGCTGTCGGTCCCACTGCCACAACCCTCGATCTCGCTGGGGCTTAGACATGGAAAGAACTCCCTATGCCTAGGCCAACCCATGAAACGGGCGTACGGGTGCTCAGCCGGTCGGAAAGGTAGAATGCACAAGTCGGGGATCGGCCCAGTCCCTCCTGTGTGCTGCCGATCCTGCTACCGCAACCCTCGGTCCGATCCGATCTTAGACTCAGAATGAACTCTGTATGCTTAGATTGGGGATGAACTCCGTATGCCGAAGTCAACCCACGAAATGAGCGTGCGGACGCTCAATCGACCGGAGAGGCAGGATGCGCAAGCCAGGAATCGAATGGGTGGTAGGTGGGTTCAAGCACATCTTAATGTTTCTATCATGCCAATGCCATTTTTATGGTTTGTAAATTAATACAATGGTCCCCTAAGCCTTCATGTGAAGTTTCATGGCAAGACGACCCGTTTTCTATTTTTCACGATTTTTAAAACTTTTTGCGGTTTGGGATTTTTTAAAATTTTTTTAGAAAGATTTTTGTCCCCAAATTTGGTAGAGGTGATCCTTGTATTTTTTTGGCATGCATAAAAAACTTTAGTTAAAAACTCGAAGTGGAGAAGATTTAGTGATCGTTTGAAAAAAGTGTCCCCATTTCAGACACTTTAATGGCTACTAGCAGCAAACGTATAAAATCTTAAATGCTCTTTAAGGAGGTGTGAGTTCTCGAGGTTTGATGAGGGATAGGGGGCCCATATAAGGGCCAAGTACCAGCACCCATCACACATCATGTGCGCACACCCCCCGGCCCCCCAATCGCCAAAACCCCCAATGTCGTCTGTTAGGCTCTCCGGCGATGCTGCAACGATGCTCTGACAATGGTGCCTTGGGCGAAAAAAATGCAGCACCAGCACATGCTTGAGCCCAGCATGTGCACTGTGGCTCAAACTCTTAGACTGGGAATGAACTCCGTATGCCTAAGCTAACCCACGAAACAAGCGTGTGGGCACTCAGTCGACTGAAGAGGCAGAATGCGCAAGCCGAGGATTGGCCCAGTCCCCCTCTACATGCTGCCGGTCCTGCTGCCACAACCCTCGGTTCGGCTGGGGCTTAGACATGGAATGAACTCCCTATGCCTAAGCCAACCCACGAAATAGGCGTGCGGACGCTCAGCCGGTCGAAGAAGCAGAATGCGTAAGCCGGGGATCGGCCTGGTCCCTCCTACGTGTTGTCGATCTTGCTATAGCAACCCGCGGTCTGGTCCGATCTTAGACTGGGAATGAATTCCGTATGCTTAGACTGGGATGAACTTTGTATGCCTAAGTCAACCCACGAAACGAGCATACGGGCGCTTAGTCGGCTGGAGAGGCAGGTCGAAGAGGTGGAATGCGCAAGTCGGGGATCAACCCGGTCCCCCTACGTGTTACCGATCTTGCTGTCGTAACCCCCCGTCTGGTCCGATCTTAGCTGGGAATTAACTCTGTATTCTTAGATTGGGGATGAACTCCGTATGCCTAAGTCAACCCACAAAACGAGCGTGCGGGTGCTAAACCGATCAGAGAGGTCAGTCGGAGAGGTAGAATGCGTAAGCCAGGGATCGACCCAGTCACTCCCTGCGTGCTACCAATCCTGCTACTGGTCCTACAGTTGCAACCCTCGGTCCAGTCCAATCTTAGTCTGGGAATGAACTCCGTATGCTTAGACATGGAATGAACTCCATATGCTTAAGCCAACCCGAGAAACGAGCGTGCGGGCGCTCAGCCGATCGGAGAGGCTGAATGCGCAAGCCAGGGACCGGCCCGATCCACCCCTGCGTGCTATCGATCCTGCTATCGCAACCCTCAGTCCGGTCCGATCTTAGACTAGGAATAAACTCCATATGCCTAAGTCAACCCACGAAACGAGCGTTCGGGCGCTGAGTCGACCGGAAAGGCATAATACGTAAGCCGGGGATTGGTCCGATCCCCCTCTGTATGCTGCCAGTCCCACTGCCACAACCCTCGGTCGGCTGGGGCTTAGACATGGAATGAACTCCCTATGCCTTAGTCGACCCACGAAACGGGCGTACGGGCACTTAGCCGACCGAAAAGGTAGAATGTGCAAGCCGAGGATCGGCCCGATCCCCTCTGCGTGCTGTTGATCCTATTGCCGCAACCCTCGATCCAGTCCGATCTTAAACTGGGAATGAACTTCGTATGCTTACACTGGGGATGAACTCTGTATGCCTAAGTCAACCCACGAAATGAGCATGCGGGCGCTCAGCCGACCGGAGAGGTCGATTGGAAAGGCATAATACGCAAGCCCTAGATCAGCCCGATCCCCCTCTATGTGCTAGCGATCCCGCTGCCGGTCCTGCTACCACAACCCTCGGTCCGGCTAGGGCTTGGACATGGAATGAACTCCGTATGCCTAAGCCAACCCAAAAAACGAGCGTGCGGGCACTCAGCTGGCTGGAGAGGTAGAATACGCAAGTCGAAGTTCAGCCGGTCCCCCCCTGCGTGCTACCGTTCCTGCTGCTGGTCCTGCTGCCATAACCCTCGTCTGGTCCGATCATAGACATGGAATGAACTTCGTATGCCTAAGCCAATCCATGAAACGAGTGTGCGGGCACTCAGACGGCCCCCCTGCATGCTGTCGATCCTGCTGTAACCCTCGGTTTGGTCTGATCTTAGACTGGGAATGAACTCTGCATGCCTAAGTTAACCCACGAAACGAGCATGCGGGCGCTGAGCCAGCCGAAGAGGCATAATGCGCAAGCCGGGGATTGGCCCGGTCCCCCTCTGTGTGCTGTCGATCTCGCTACCACAACCCTTAGTCTGACTGGGGCTTAGACATGGAATGAACCCCCAATGCCGTCGGTTAGGCTCTCCGACGATGCTCCGATGATGGTGCCTCGGGCAAAAAAAATGCAGCACCAGTACATGCCCGAGCCCAGCATGTGCACCGTGGCTCAAACTCCTAGACTAGGAATGAAGTTCGTATGCTTAGACATGGAATGAACTCCGTATGCCTAAGCCAACCCACGAAACGAGCGAGTAGGTGCTCAGTCGGTCGGAGAGGCAGAATGCACAAGCCGGGGATCGACCCGGTCCCCCCTGTGTGCTGCCGATCCTGCTGTCACAGCCCTCAGTCTGATCTGATCTCAAACTGGGAATGAACTCCGTATGCTTAGACTGGGGATGAACTCCGTATGCCTAAGTCAACCCACGAAATGAGTGTACGGGCGCTCAGCCGATCGGAGATCGACCAGAGAGGTAGAATGCGCAAGCCGAGGATCGGCCCAGTCACCCCCTGCATGCTGCCGATCCTGCTATTAGTCCTGCTACCATAACCCTCGGTCCAGTCCGATCTTAGAATGGGAATGAACTCCGGATGCTTAGATGTGGAATGAACTCTGTATGCCTAAGCCAACCCACGAAACGAGCATGCGGGCACTCAACCGGTCAGAGAAGTAGAATGTGCAAGTCGGGGACCGGCTCGGTCCCCCCTATGTGCTGTCGATCTTGCTACCGCAACCCTTGGTCCGATCTGATCTAAGTCAACCCACAAAACGAGCGTTCAGGCACTTAATCGGTCGAAGAGGCATAATGCACAAGTCGGGGATCAGTCCGATACCCCTCTGTGTGCTGTCGATCTTACTGCCACAACCTTCGGTCCGATTGGCGCTTAGACATGGAATGAACTCCCTATGCCTAAGCCAACTCGCGAAATGGGCGCGCAGGTGCTCAGCCGGCCTGAGAGGCAGAATGGGCAACCCGAGGATTGGCCCGGTCCACCTTGCGTGCTGCCGTAACCTTCGGTCCGGTTTGATCTTAGACTGGGAATGAACTTCATATGCTTAGACGGGATGCAACTCCGTTTTGGGTTGGCTAAGCATAGAATTAGCCATGCTAAGCGCCAGTCGACCGAGCAGGTCGGATCGAGAGGCATTGCGCAAGCAGGATCAACTCGATCCCTCTCTGCGTGCTGCCTTCCCTCTGCCATCCTGGCACAGCCCTCGTACGATTTCTGGGTGGCTTAGGCATGGAATGGACTTCATGTCCTAAGCCAACCCAACGAATGAGTGGTTAGGGCTAGCTATCGGTCGAGCAGCAGAAGGTGGACCAGGGATCTGTCCGATCCCCCTTGTGTGCTGCCTCCGACTGCTGGCTGCTGCCAACCCTCGATCAGTCTGACTTAGACTGGGAATGAATTCATTTAGACATGGTTGAAACATCGTATGTTCAACCCACGAAAGAGCGTGCAAGGCTTAATCGATCGAGGGTGACAAGTCGAGGATCAGCTTGATCCCCCCTACATGCTATCGATCCTACTACCGCAACCCTCGGTCCGATCTGATCTTAGACTGGGAATGAACTCCGTATGCCTAAGTCAACCCACGAAACGAGCGTGCGGGTGATGAGCCAGTCGGAGAGGCATAATGCGAAAGTCGGGGATCGGTCCGATCCCCCTCTGCGTGCTGTCGGTCCCGCTATCACAACCCTTGGTCTGACTATGGCTTAGACATGGAATGAACTCTTAATGCCTAAGCCAACCCACAAAATGGGCGTGCGGGTGCTCAATCAGCTAGAGAGGCAGAATGCGCAAGCCGGGGATCGGCCCGGTCCCCCCTGCATGCTATCGATCCTGCTGCCGCAACCCTCGATCCGTTTCAATCTTAGACTGGGAATGAACTCAGTATGCTTAGACTAGGTATGAACTCCGTATGCCTAAGTCAACCCATGAAATGAGCGTGCGGTGCTCAGCCAGCTAAAGAGGCCGACTAGAGAGGCATAATGCGTAAGCCGAGGATCAGCTCGATCCCCCACTGCGTGCTATCGATCTCGCTGTCGGTCCTGTTGCCACAACCCTCGGTCCGACTGGGGCTTAGACATGGAATGAACTCTGTACGCCTAAGCCAACCCATGAAATGAGCATACGGGTACTCAACCAGTCGGAGAGGCAGAATGCACAAGCCGAGGATCAGCCCGGTCCCCTCTTGCGTGCTGTCGATCCTGCTGCTGGTCCTACTGTTACAACCCTCGGTCCGGTCGGATCTTAGACTGGGAATAAACTCCGTATGCTTAGACATTGAATGAACTCCGTATGCCTAAGCCAACCCACAAAACGAGCGTACGGGCGTTCAGCCGGCTGAAGAGGTAGAATGCGCAAGTCAGGGACCGGCCCGGTGCCCCCTACATGCTATCGATCCTGCTGCTGCAACCCTCGGTCCGGTCTGATCTTAGATTGGAATGAACTTCATATGCCTAAGTCAACCCATGAAACGATCGTGCGGGCGCTGAGCCAGCCGGAGAGGCATAATGCGCAAGCCGGGGATCGGCCTGATCCCCCTCTGTGCAAGCAGGGGATCGAACGGGTGGTAGGTGGGTTCAAGCACATCTTCATATTTCTACCATGCCAATGCCATTTTTATAGCTTGTAAATTCTTGCAATGGTCCCCGACGCCTTCATGTGAAGTTTCATGGCAAGACGACCCCTTTTCTATTTTTCATGATTTTTGAAACTTTTTGCAGTTTTGGATTTTTTAAAATTTTTTTAGAAAGAGTTTTGTCCCCAAATTTGGTAGAGATGATCCTTATATTTTTGTTGGCATGCACAAAAAAATTCTGCAAACTTGAAGTGGAGAAGATTTTGTGACCATATGAAAAAAGTGTCTCATTTCGGACACTTTAATGGCTACTGGCAGCAAACCTATAAAATCTCAACTGCTCTTTAAGGGGGTGTGAGTTCTCGAGGTTTGATGAGGGATAGGGGGCCAATATAAAGGCCATGTACCAGCACCTATTGCACATCATGTGTGCACACCCCCCTAATTGACGAAACCCCCAATGCCATCGGTTAGGCTCTCCGACGATGCTCCGACGATGGTGCTCCGGGAGAAAAAAATGCAGCACCAGCACATGCTAGAGCCAAGCACGTGCACCGTGCCTCAAACTCTTAGACTGGGAATGAACTCCGTATGCTTAGACAAGGAATGAAGTCCTTATGCCTAAGCCAACCCATGAAACGAGCGTGCGGGTGGTCAGCCGGTCGGAGAGGCAGAATGCGCAAGTCGAGGATCGGCTCGGTCCCCCTCTGTGTGCTACTGATCCTACTACCACAACCCTCAGTCCGATTAGATCTTAGACTGGGAATGAACTCTTTATGCTTAGACTGGGGATGAACTCCGTATGCCTAAGTCAACCCACGAAACGAGTGTACGGGCCCTCAGCCAACCGGAGAGGTAGAATGCGCAAGCCGGGGATCGGCCCAATCCCCCCTGCATGCTGCCGATCCTGCTCGTGGTCCTGCTACCATAACCCTCAGTCCGGTCTGATCTTAGACTGGGAATGAACTTCGTATGCCTAAGCCAACCCACGAAACGAGCGTGTGGGCACTCAGCCGGTTGGAGAGGCAGAATGCGCATGTCGGGGACCGGCCCGGTCCCCCCTGTGTGCTGTCGATTCTGTTGCTGGAACCCTCAGTCAAGTTTGATCTTAGACTGGGAATGAACTCCGTATGCCTAAGTCAACCCACGAAACGAGCATTCAGGCGCTGAGCCAGTCGGAGAGGCATATTGCGTAGGCCAGGGATCGACCTGGTCCCCCTCTGCGTGCTGTCAGTCCCACTACCACATCCCTAGGTCAGGCTGGGGCTTAGCCATGGAATGAACTCCCTATGCCTAAGCCAACCCATGAAACGGGTGTGCGGGCGCTCAGCCGGCCTTAGAGGCAGAATGCGCAAGCTGAGGATCGACGAGGTCCCCTCTACGTGCTGTCGATCCTGCTGCCGCAACCCTCGGTCCGATCCGATCTTAGATTGGGAATGAACTCCGTATGCTTAGACTGGGGATGAACTCCGTATGCCTAAGTCAACCCACGAAACGAGCGTGCGAACGCTCAACCGACCAGAGAGGTAGGATGCACAAGTCGGGGATCAAACGGGTGGTAGGTGGGTTCAAGCACATCTTCATATTTCTACCATGCCAATGCCATTTGTATGGCTTGTAAATTGATACAACGGTCCCCTACGCCTTCATGTGAAGTTTCATGGCAAGACGACCTGTTTTCTATTTTTCAAGATTTTTAAAACTTTTTGCGGTTCGAGATTTTTTAAAATTTTTTTGGAAAGGGTTTTGTCCCCAAATTCGGTAGAGATGATCCTTGTATTTGTTTTGGCATGCAAAAACAAATTCAGCTAAAAAATCATAGTGGAGAAGATTTTGTGACCGTTTGAAAAAAGTGTCCCCATTTCAGACACTTTAATGGCTACTGGCAGCAAACCTATAAAATCTCAAATGCTCTTTAAGGGTGTGTGAGTTCTAAAGGTTTGATGAGGGATAGGGGGCCAATATAAGGGCCAAGTACCATCACCCATCGCACATAATGTGCTCACACCCCTCGGCCCCCCGAATCGTCGGAACCCCCAGTGCCACCGGTTAGGCTCTCCGACGATGGTGCCCCAGGCAAAAAAAATACGGCACCAGCACATGCCCGAGCCCAGCATGTGGACCGTGTTCCAAACTCTTAGACTGGGAATGAACTCTGTATGCTTAGACATGGAATGAACTCCGTATGCCTAAGCTAACCCATGAAATGAGCGTGCGGGCGCTCAGCAGGCTGGAGAGGCAGAATGCGCAAGCCGGGGATCGGCCTGGTCCCCATCTTCATGCTACCGATCCCACTACCACAACCCTCAGTCCGAATGGGGCTTAGACATGGAATGAACTCCATATGCCTAAGCCAACCCACGAAACGGGCGTGCGGGCGCTCAGCCTGTCGGAGAGGCAAAATGCACAAGTTGGGGATCGACCCGATCCCCCTGCGTGCTATCGATCCTATTGCCGCAACTCTCGATCTGGTTCAATCTTAGACTGGGAATGAACTCTATATGCTTAGATTAGGGATGAACTCCGTATGCCTAAGTCAACCCATGAAACGAACGTACTGGCCGGAGAGGCAGAATGCGCAAGGCGGGGATCGGCCCGATCCCTCCTGCGTGCTGTCGATCCCACTGCCACAACCCTCGGACTGGCTGGGGCTTAGACGTGGAATCAACTCCCTATGCCTAACCCAACCCACGAAACGGGCGTACGGGCGCTCAGTCGGTCGGAGAGGCAGAATGCGCAAGTCGAGGATCAGCCTGGTCCCCCCTACGTGCTACCGATCCTGCTGCCACAACCCTCGGTCCAATCCGATCTTAGACTGGGAATGAACTCCGTATGCTTAGACTGAGGATGAACTCCGTCTGTCTAAGTCAACCCACGAAACGAGCGTGCAGGCGCTCAGCCGACCGAAGAGGCATAATTCGCCAGCCGGGGATCAGCCCTATCCCTCTCTGCATGCTATCGATCCCACTGTCGGTCCTGCTACCACAACCCTCGGTCCGACTGGGGCTTAGACATGGAATGAACTCCGTATTCCTAATCCAACCCATGAAATGAGCGTGCGGGCGCTCAGTTGGCTGGAGAGGTAGATTGCGCAAGCCAGGGATAGGCCCGATCCCCTCCTGCGTGCTACCGATCCTGCTGCTGGTCCTGCTGCATCAACCCTCGGTCCGGTCTGATCTTATACTGGGAATGAACTCCGTATGCTTAGACATGGAATGAACTCTATATGCCTAAGCCAGCGCACGAAATGAGCGTGTGGGCGCTCAATCGATCGGAGAGCCATAATGCACAAGCCGAGGATCGACTCGGTCCCCCCTGCGTGCTACCGATCATGCTACCGTAACCCTCGGTCCGGTCTGATCTTAGACTGGGAATGAACTCCGTATGCCTAAGTCAACCCACGAAATGAGCGTACGGGTGCTGAGCCGATGGAGAGGCATAATGTGCAAGCCGTGGATCAGCCCGATCCGCCTCTGCGTGCTGCCAGTCCCGCTGCCACAACCCTCAGTCCAGCTGGGGCTTAGACATGGAATAAATTCCCTATGCCTAAGCCAACCCACGAAATGGGCGTGTGGGCCGTCAGCCAATCGAAGAGGCAGAATACGTAAGCCGGGGATAGGCTCGGTCCCCTTACGTGCTTTCGATCCTGCTACCGTAACCCTCGATCCGATCCGATCTTAGATTGGGAATGAACTCCATATTCTTAGACTGAGGATGAACTCCGTATGCCTAAGTTAACCCACGAAACGAGTGTGCGGGCACTCAACCGACCAAAAAGGCAGGATGTGCAAGCCGGGGATCGAATGGGTGGTAGGCAGGTTCAAGCACATCTTCATATTTTTGCCATGCCAATGCCATTTTTATGGCTTGTAAATTCATACAATGGTCCCCTAACCCTTCATGTGAAGTTTCATGGCAAGATGAACCATTTTTTATTTTTCACGATTTTCAAAACTTTTTACGGTTCGAGATTTTTTAAAATTTTTTTAGAAAGAGTTTTGCCCCCAAATTTGGTAGAGGTGATTTTGTGACCGTTTGAAAAAAGTGTCCCCATTTCAGACACTTTAATGGCTATTAGCAGCAAACCTATAAAATCTCAAATGCTCTTTAAGGGGGTGTGAGTTCTCGAGGTTTGATGAGGGATAAGGGGCCAATATAAGGGCCAAGTACCAGCACCCATCGCACATCATGTGCGCACACCCCCCGGCACCCAATCGCTAGAACCCCCAATGCCGCCGGTTAGGCTCTCCGGTGATGCTCCGACGATGGTGCCCCGGGTGAAAAAAATACGGCACCAGCACATGCTTGAGCCCAGCATGTGCACCGTGGCTCAAAATCTTAGACTGGGAATGAACTCCGTATCTTAGACATGGAATGAACTTCGTATACCTAAACCAACCCACGAAACGAGTGTGTGGCCGCTCAGCTGATCGGAGAGGTAGAATACGTAAGCCGGAGTTCGGCCCGGGCCCCCCTACGTGCTGCCGATCCTGTTGCTGGAACCCTTGGTCCAGTCCGATCTTAGACTTGGAATACACTCCGTATGCTTAGACTGGGGATGAACTCCGTATGATTAAGTCAACCCATGAAACGAGCGTGTGGGTGCTGAGCCCACCAGAGAGGCATAATGCGGAAGCCGAGGATCGGCCTGGTCCTCCTCTGCAGGCTGCCGGTCCCGCTGCCACAACCCTCAGTCTGGCTAGGGCTTAGACATGGATTGAACTCTCTATGCCTAAGCCAACCCATGAAACGGTCGTGCGGGCACTCAGTCGATAGGAGAGGCAGAATGCGTAAGTCGGGGATCAGCCCAGTCCCCCCTGCGTGCTGTCGATCTTACTGCTGTCCTACTACTGCAACCTTCAGTCCGGTCCGATCTTAGACTAGGAATGAACTCCCTATGCTTAGACATGGAATGAACTCCGTATGCATAAGCCAACCCATGAAACGAGCATCTAGGCGCTCAGTCAGTTGGAGAGGCAGAATGCGCAAGCCGGGGATCGACCCGGTCCCACCTGTGTGCCATCGATCCTGCAGCCACAACCCTCGATCTGGTCTGATCTTACACTGCGAATGAACTTCGTATATATAAGTCAACCCACGAAACACGCATCCGATCGCTCAGCCGGCCGGACAGCCAGAATGCGTAAGTCAAGGACCGGACCGGTCCCCCCTACGTTCTATCGATCCTGCTGCCGTAACCTTCGGTCCGGTCTGATCTTAGACTAGAAATGAACTCCGTATGCTTAGACTGGGGATGAACTCCGTATGCCTAAGTCAACCCATGAAACGAGTGTTCGGGCGCTCAATCGGTCGGAGAGGTCGATCGGAGAGGCATAATGTGCAAGCCGGGGATCAACCCAGTCCCCCTCTGCATGATGTCGATCTCGCTGTCAGTCCTGCTGCCACAACCCTCGATCCAGCTGGGGCTTGACATGGAATGAACTCCGTATGCCTAAGCCTACCCACGAAACGAGCGTGCGGATGCTCAGCCGACCGGAGAGGCAGAATGCACAACTCGGGGAATGGCCCGGTCCCGCCTGTGTGCTGCCTATCCTACTACTGGTCCTACTGCCGTAACCCTCGGTCCGATCTGATCTTAGACTGGGAATGAACTTCGTATGCTTAGACATGGAATGAACTCCGTATGCCTAAGCCAACTCATGAAACGAACGTACGGGCGTTCGGTCGACTAGAGAGGTAGAATGCGCAAGCCAGGAATCGACCCGATCCCCCCTGCGTGCTATCGATCTTGCTACCGTAACTCTCAGTCCGGTCTGATCTTAGACTGGGAATGAACTACGTATGCCTAAGTCAACCCACGAAACGAGCGTGTAGGCACTCAACCGGTCGGAGAGGCATAATGTGCAAGCCATCTTCATATTTCTACCGTGCCAATGCCATTTTTATGGCGTGTAAATTCATACAATGGTCCCCTAAGCCTTCATGTGAAGTTTCATGGCAAGACGACCCATTTTCTATTTTTCATGATTTTCAAAACTTTTTGCGGTTCAGGATTTTTTTAAATTTTTTTCGAAAGAGTTTTGTCCCCAAATTTGGTAGAGGTGATCCTTGTATTTTTGTTGGCATGCACAAAAACATTTAGCTAAAAACTCGAAGTGGAGAAGATTTTGTGACCGTTTGAAAAAAGTGTCCCCATTTCAGACACTTTAATGGCTATTGGCAGCATACCTATAAAATCTCAAATGCTCTTTAAGGGGGTGTGAGTTCTCGAGGTTTGATGAGGGATAGGGGGCCAATATAAGGGCCGAGTACCAGCACCCATCACACATCATGTGCGCACAACCCCCCGGCCCCCCCAATCGCCAGAACCCCCAATGCCACCGGTTAGGCTCTCCGGTGATGCTCCGACGATGGTGCCCCGGGTGAAAAAAAATGCGGCACTAGCACATGCCTGAGCCCAGCATTTGCACCATGGCTTAAAATCTTAGATTGGGAATGAACTCTGTATGCCTAAGCCAACCTACGAAACAAGCGTGCGGGCGCTCAGTCAGCCGGAGAGGCAGAATGTGCAAGCCGGGGATTGGCCCGGTCCCCCCTACGTGCTGTCGGTCCTGCTGGTGCAACCCTCAGTCCGGTCTGATCTTAGACTCGAAATGAACTCTGTATGCATAACTCAACCCACGAAACGAGCGTGCAGGCGCTCAGTCGACCGAAGAGGCATAATGCGCATGCTGGGGATCGACCTATTCCCCCTCTACGTGCTGTCACAACCCTCAGCCCGGCTGGGGCTTAGACATGGAATGAACTCCGTATGCCTAAGCCAACCCATGAAATGAGCGTGTGGGTACTCAGCCAGCCAGAGAGGCAGAATGAGCAAGCCGGGGATCGGCCCAGTCCCCCCACGTGCTGTCGATCCTACTGCTAGTCCTGCTGTCGCAACCCTCGGTCCGGTCTGATCTTAGACTAGGAATGAACACCGTATGCTTAGACATGGAATAAACTCTGTATGCCTAAGCCAACCCATGCGACGAGCGTGCGAGCACTCAGTCGGCCGAAGAGGCAGAATGCGTAAGACGAGGACTGGCCTCATCCCCCCGGCGTGCTGTTGATCCTGCTGCAGCAACCCTCAGTCCGATCTGATCTTAGACTGGGAATGAACTCCGATGACTAAGTCATCCCACGAAATGAACGTGCGAGCGCTCAGCCAGCCGGAGAGCGAGAATGTGCAAGCCGGTGATCCGCTCGGTCCCCTCTGCCTGCTGTCGATCCTGCTATTGGTCTTGCTGTCGCAACCCTCGGTCCGGTCCGATCTTAGACTAGGATTGAACTCCATATGCTTAGACATGGAATGAACTCCGTATGCCTAAGCCAACCCACGAAACGAGCGTGCGGGCGCTCAGCCAACCGGAGAGACAGAATGCACAAGCCAGGGACTGGCCCAGTCCCCCCTGCATGCTGTCGATCCTACAACCGCAACCCACAGTCTGATCCGATCTTAGACTGGGAATTAACTCCGTATGCCTAAGTCAACCCACAAAATGAGCGTGCGAGCGTTGAGCCGACCGGAGAGGCATAATGCGCAAGTCGGGGATCGGCTCTATCCCCCTCTGCGTGCTACCGGTCCCGTTGCCACAACCCTCAGTCCGACTGGGGCTTAGACATGGAATGAACTCCCTATACCTAAGCCAACCCACGAAATGGGCGTGCGGGTGCTCAACCGGCCAAAGAGGCAAAATGTGCAAGCTGGGGATCGACCCGGTCCCTCCTGTGTGCTGTCGATCCTACTGCCACAACCCTCGGTCCGGTCCAATCTTAGACTGGGAATGAACTTCGTATGCTTAGACTGGGGATGATCTCCGTATGCCTAAGTCAACCCACAAAATGAGCGTACGGGCACTCAGCCGACCAGAGAGGCAGGATGCGTAAATCGGGGATTGAATGGGTAGTAGGTGGGTTCAAGCACATCTCCATATTTCTACCATTCCAATGCCATTTTTATTTCTTGTTCATGTGAAGTTTCATGGCAAGATGACCCGTTTTCTATTTTTCATGATTTTTGAAACTTTTTACGATTCGGGATTTGTTAAAATTTTTTTGGAAAGAGTTTTGTCCCCAAATTTGGTAGAGGTGATCCTTGTATTTTTGTTAGGATGCACACAAAAATTCAGCTAAAAACTCGAGGTGGAGGAGATTTTGCGACCATTTGAAAAAAATGTCTCCATTTTAGACACTTTAATGGCTACTGGCAGCAAACCTATAAAATCTCAAATGCTCTTTAAGGGGTGTGAGTTCTCGAGGTTTGATGAGGGATAGGCGGCCAATATAAGGGCCAAGTACCAGCGCCCATCGCACATCATGTGCGCACACCCCCCAGTCCCCCCAATCACCGGAACCCCCAATGCTGCCGGTTAGGCTCTCCAATGATGCTCCGGCGATGGTGCCCCAGGGGAAAAAAATACGGCACCAGCACATGCCCAAGCCTAGCATGTGCACCATGGCTTAAAATCTTAGACTGGGAATGAACTCCGTATTCTTAGACATGGAATGAACTCCGTATGCTTAAGCCAACCCATGAAACGAGCGTGCAGGCACTCAGCCGGCTAGAGAGGTAGAATGCGCAAGCTGGGGATCGGCTCAGTCCCCCCTGTGTGCTGTCGATCCTGCTAATGTAACCCTCGGTCTGGTCTGATCTTAGACTGAGAATGAACTACGTATGCATAAGTCAACCAACGAAACGAGCGTACGGGTGCTGAGCCGGTCAAAGAGGCATAATGCGCAAGCCAGGGATCGACCCGATCCCCCTCTACGTGCTGCCGGTCCCGCTACCACAACTCTCAGTCTGGCTGGGGCTTAGACATGGAATGAACTCCCTATGCCTAAGCCAACCCATGAAACAGACGTCCGGGTGCTCAGCCGGCTGGACAGGCAGAATACGCAAGCCGGGGATTGGCCCGTCCCCCCTGCGTGCTATTGATCCTGCTACTGGTCCTGCTATCGCAACCCTCAATCCGATCCTATCTTAGATTGGGAATGAACTCTGTATGCTTAGACATGGAATAAACTCCATATGCCAAAGCCAACCCACGAAACGAGCGTAGTGGGCGTTCAACCGGCCAGAGAGCTAGAATGTGCAAGCCGAGGATCAGCCTGGTCCCCCCTACATGCCGTCGATCCTGCTGCAGAACCCTCGGTCCGGTCCGATCTTAGACTGGGAATGAACTCTGTATGCGTAAGTCAACCCACGAGACAAGCATATGGGCATTGAGCCGGTCGGAGAATCATAATGCGTAAGTCAGGGATCGACCCGATCCCCCTCTGTGTGCTACCATTCCCGCTACCCCAACCCTCGATCCGACCAGGGCTTAGACATGGAATGAACTCCCTATGCCTAGCCAACCCACGAAACGGGCGTACGCGATCTCACCTGGCGGAGAGGCAGAATGCGCAAGTCGAGGATCGACCCGGTCCCCCTAATGTGCTGTCGATCCTACTGCTGCAACCCTCGATCCAATCCGATCTTAGACTGGGAATGAACTCCATATGCTTAGACTGGGGATGAACTCTGTATGCCTAAGTTAACCCACAAAATGAGTGTGCGGACGCTCAACCGACCAGAGAGGCAGGATACATAAGTCGAGAATTGAACGGGTGGTAGCTGTGTTCAAGCACATCTTCATATTTCTACCATGCCAATGCCATTTTTATGGCTTGTACATTCTTACAATGGTCCCATAAGCCTTCATGTGAAGTTTTGTGGCAAAACGACCAGTTTTCTATTTTTCATGATTTTTGAAACTTTTTACGGTTCGAAATTTTTTTAAATTTTTTTAGAAACATTTTTGTCCTCAAATTTGGCAGAGGTGATCCTTGTATTTTTGTTAGCATGCACAAAAACATTCAGCCAAAAACTCGAAGTGGAGAAGATTTTGTGACTGTTTGAAAAAAGTGTCCCTATTTCAGACACTTTAATGGCTACTGGCAGCAAACCTATAAAATCTCAAATGCTCTTTAAGGGGGTGTGAGTTCTCGAGGTTTGATGAGGGATAGGGGGCCAATATAAGGGCGAAGCATTGGCAGGCATTGCACATCATGTGCGCACACCCTCCCGGCCCCCCCAATCATCGGAACCCCCAATGCCGCCGGTTAGGCTCTCCGGCGATGCTCCGACAATGGTGCCCCAGGAAAAATAAATGTGGCACCAGCACATGCTCAAGCCCAGCTTGTGCACCGTGGCTCAAAATCTTAGACTAGGAATGAACATGTATGCTTAGACATGGAATGAACTCCGCATGCCTAAGCCAACCCACGAAACGAGCACGCGAGCGCTCAGTCGGCCGGAGAGGCAGAATGCGCAAGCTAGGGATCAGCCCGGTCCCCCCTACATGCTATCGATCCTGCTGCTGCAACCTTCGTTCCGATCTGATCTTAGACTGAGAATGAACTCCGTATGCATAAGTCAACCCACGAAACAAGCGTGCGGGCGTTGAGCTGGCCGAAGAGGCATAACGCGCAAGCCAGGGATCAGCCCGATCCCCCTCTACGTGCTACCAGTCCCGCTGCCACAACCCTCGGTCTGGCTGGGGCTTCGACATGGAATGAACTCCCTATGCCAAAGCCAACCCATGAAACGGGCGTACGGGCATTCAGCCGATGAAGAGGCAGAATGTGCAAGCCGGAGATCGACCCGGTCACCCTACGTGCTACCATTCTTAGACTGGGAATGAACTCCATATGCTTAGACTGGGGATGAACTCTGTATGCCTAAGTCAACCCATGAAACGAGCGTGCGGGCGCTCAGCTGATCAGAAAGGTCGGCCAGAAAGGCATAATGCGTAAGCCGGGGATTAGCCCGATCCCTCTCTGCGCCATGCCGATCCCATTATCGGTCTTGCTACTGGAACCCTCGGTCCGTCTGGGGCATAGACATGGAATGAACTCCGTATGCCTAAGCCAACCCATAAAATGATTGTGCGGGCGCTCAACCGGTCGGAGAGGTAGAATGCACAAGCCGGGGATCTGCCAGGTCCCCCCCTATGTGCTGTCGATCCTGCTACTGGTCCTGCTACAGCAACCCTCTGTTCGGTCTGATCTTATACTGGGAATGAACTCCGTATGCTTAGACATGGAATGAACTGCGTATGCCTAAGCCAACCCATGAAACGAGCGTACGGGCGCTCAGTCGATCAGAGAGGTAGAATGTGCAAGCTGGGGATCAGCCCAATCCCCCTTACGTGCTGTTGATCCTGCTACCGCAACCCTCGATCCAATTCAATCTTTGACTAGGAATGAACTCTGTATGCCTAAGTCAACCCACGAAATGAGCGTGCGGGTGCTGAGCCAGCCAGAGAGGGATAATGCACAAGTCGGGGATCAGCCCGATCCCCCTCTGTGTGCTGCCGGTCCCGCTACCACAACCCTCGGTCCGACTGGGGCTTAGACATAGAATGAACTCCCTATGCCTAAGCCAACCCACAAAACGGGTGTACGGGCACTCAGTCGGCCGGACAGGCAGAATGCGTAAGTCGGGGAACGGCCTCGTCCCCCTTGCGTGCTGTCGATCCTACTGCCGCAACCCTCGGTTCGGTCTGATCTTAGATTGGGAATGAACTCCGTATACTTAGACTGGGGATGAACTCCGTATGCCTAAGTCAACCCACAAAATGAGTGAGCGGGCGCTCAGCCAACTAGAGAGGCAGGATGCGCAAGCCGGGGATCGAACGGGTGGTGGGTGGGTGGGTTCAAGCACATCTTCATATTTTTGCTTTGCCAATGCCATTTTTATGGCTTGTAAATTCATACAATGGTCCCCTAAGCCTTCATGTGAAGTTTCGTGGCAAGACGACCCATTTTCTATTTTTCATGATTTTTTAAACATTTTACGGTTTAGGATTTTTTAAAATTTTTTTAGAAAGAGTTTTGTCCCCAAATTTGGTAGAGTGATCCTTGTATTTTTGTTGGCATGCACAAAAAAATTCAGCTAAAAACTCGAAGTGGAGAAGATTTTGTGACCATTTGAAAAAAGTGCCCCATTTCAGACGCTTCAATGGCTACTGGCAGCAAACCTATAAAACTCAAATGCTCTTTAAGGGGGTGTGAGTTCTCGAGGTTTGATGACGGATAGGGGGCCAATATAAGGGCCAAGTGTCACACCCTGGGAGGGGTGCGCTAGGCACATTAGGCGCACCAGCAGGTGAGCCAGAGGTTGAGGCCCGCAAACTAGGCGTGCTGGCGGGTATCTGCGCACAAAGCCTAGCATGCTGCCGCTCCTACTGTCACAACCCTCGGTCTGATCCAATCTTAGACTGGGAATGAACTCCGTTTGCTTAGATTGTAGATGAACTTTGTATGCCTAAGTCAACCCACGAAATGAGGGTGCGGGCACTCAACCGACCAGAGAGGCCAGCCAGAAAGGCATAATGTGCAAGTCGGGGATCAGCCTGGTCCCCCTCTGCATGCTGCCAATCCCACTGTCGGTCCTACTACCACAACCCTCTATATGATTGGGGCTTAGACATGGAATGAACTCTGTATGCCTAAGCCAACCCACGAAACGAGCGTGCGGGTACTCAGTCGGTCGGAGAGGCAGAATGCACAAGTCGAAGATCG
The DNA here is from genome assembly GCF_002303985.1 of Durio zibethinus. The sequence continues at coordinate 20,333,672 of NW_019167826.1, read as the reverse complement.
GTCTGGTCTCCCCCTACATGCTGTCGATCCTGCTACCGCAACCCTCGGTCCGATCCGATCTTAGACTGGGAATGAACTCCACATGCTTAGACATGGAATGAACTTTGTATGCCTAAGCCAACCCACGAAACGAGCGTGCGGGCACTCAACTGACCGGAGAGGTAGAATTCGCAAGCCAGGGATCGGCCTGGTCCCCCTACATGCTGTCGATCCGGTCTGATCTTAGACTGGGAATGAACTCCGTATGCCTAAGTCAACTCATGAAACGAGCGTGGGGGCGCTGAGTTGGCCAGTGAGGCATAATGCACAAGCCAGGGATCGGCCCGATCCCCCTCTGCGTGCTGTCGATCCCGCTGCCACAACCGTCGGCGTAGCTGGGGCTCAAACATGGAATGAACTCCCTATGCCTAAGCTAACCCATGAAACGAGCATGCGGTCGCTCAGCCGGCCGAAGAGGCAGAATGCAAAAGCCGAGGATCGGCTCGGTCCCCCCTTCGTGCTGCCGATCCTGCTGCCGCAACCCTCAGTCCAGTCCAATCTTAGACTGGGAATGAACTTCGTATGCTTAGACTAGGGACGAACTCCGTATGCCTAAGTAAACCCACGAAACGAGCGTGCGAGCGCTAAGCCAACTGGGGAGGCCGATCGGAGAGGCAGAATGCACAAGTCGGGGATTGGCCCGATCCTTCCTACATGCTACCGATTCAGTTGTTGGTCTTACTGCCGCAACCCTCAATCCGATTTGATCTTAAACTGGGAATGAACTCCGTATGCTTAGATTTTGTGACCGTTTGAAAAAAGTGTCCCCATTTCAGACACTTTAATGGCTACTGGCAGCAAACCTATAAAATCTCAAATGCTCTTTAAGGGGGTGTAAGTTCTCGAGGTTTGATGAGGGATAGGGGGCCAATATAAGGGCCAAGTACTAGCACCCATCGCACATCATATGCGCACACCCCCTCGACCCCCCAATCGTCGGAACCCCCAATGCCATCGGTTAAGCTCTCCGACGATGCTCCGACGATGGTGCCCCGGGGGAAAAAAATGCAGCATCAGCAAATGCCCGAGCCCAGCTTGTGCACCACGGCTCAAACTCTTAGACTAGGAATGAACTCTGTATGCTTAGACATGGAATGAACTCTATATGCCTAAGTCAACCCATGAAATGAGCGTGCAGGCGCTCAGTCGGTCGGAGAGGCAGAATGCGTAAGCCAGGGATCGGTTTGGTCCCCCCTACGTGCTGTCAATCCTGCTATCACAACCCTTGGTCCGGTCTTATCTTAGACTGAGAATGAACTCTGTATGTCCAAAAAATGAGCGTTCAGGCACTGAGCCGGCCGGAGAGGCATAATGCGCAAGCCGAGGATCAGCCCGATCCCATTCCCATAACCCACGGTCCGACTGGGGCTTAGACATGGAATGAACTCCCTATGCCTAAGCCAACCCACGAAATGGGCGTGCGGGCACTCAACCGGTCGGAGAGGCAGAATGCGCAAGCCAGGGATCGGATCGGTCCCCCTTGCGTGCTATCGATTCTGCAGCCGCAACCCTTGCTCCGATCCAATCTTAGACTGGAAATGAACTCCATATGCTTAGATTGGGGATGAACTCCGTATGCCTAAGTCAACCCAGGAAATGAGCGTACGGGCGCTCAGCCGGCCGAAGAGGCATAATGCGCTAGCCGGGGATCAGCCCGATCCCCATCTACGTGCTGCTAATCCCAATGTCGGTCTTGTTGCAACCCTCGATCCAGTCTGATCTTAGACTGGGGATGCAGTCCGTATGCTTAAGTCAACCCATGAAATGAGCGTGCAGACGCTGAGCCGACCGAGAGGCATAATGCGCAAGTCGGGGATCGGCCTGATCCCCCTCTGCATGGTGCCAGTTTCGCTGCCACAACCCTCGATCTGACTAGGGCTTAGACATGGAATGAACTCCCTATGCCTAAGCCAACCCACGAAACGGGCGTGCGGGCACTCCGCCTGCCAGAGAGGCAAAATGCGCAAGCCGAGAATCAACTCGGTCCTCCCTGCGTGCTGTCGATCCTGCTACTGTAACGCTTGGTCTGGTTCGATCTTAGACTGGGAATGAACTTCGTATGCTTAGACTGGGGATGAACTCCATATGCCTAAGTCAACCCACAAAATGAGCGTGCGAACGCTCAGTCGACCAGAGAGGCAGGATGCACAAGCCGGGGATCGAACGGGTGGTAGGTGGGTTCAAGCACATCTTCATATGCATCAAAACCCCCAATGCCACCAGTTAGGCTCTCCGACGATGCTCCGATGATGCTCCGACGATGGTGCCCGGGTGAAAAAAATACGACACCAGCACATGCTCGAGCCCATCATGGGCACCGTGGCTCAAACTGTTAGACTGGGAATGAACTTTGTATGCTTAGACATGGAATAAACTCCATATGCCTAAGCCAACCCACGAAATGAGTGTGCGGGCGCTCAGCCAGCTGAAGATGCAGAATGCGCAAGCTGGGGATTGGCTCGGTCCCTTTTTGCATGCTGCCGGTCCCGCTGCCATAACCCTCGGTCCAGTTGGGGCTTCGACGTGGAATGAACTCCCTATCCCTAAGCCAACCCACAAAACGAGCGTGCGGCCGCTTAGCTGGCCGAAGAGGTAGAATGCGCAAGTTGGGGATCAGCCCGGTCCCCCATGTATGCTACTGATCCTGCTGCCGCAACCCTCGGTCCAGTCTGATCTTAAATTGGGAATGAACTTCGTATGCTTAGAATGGGGATGAACTCTGTATGCCTAAGTTAACTCGTGAAACGAGCGTACGGGCACTCAGCCCACCGGAAAGACCGGCCGGAGAGGCTGAATGTGCAAGCCAAGGATCGGCCTGATCTCCCCTACGTTCTGCCGATCCTGCTGCTGGTCCTGCTACCGTAACCCTCGGTTAGACTGGGAATGAACTCTGCATTCTTAGACATAGAATGAACTCCGTATGCCTAAGCCAACCCACGAAACGAGCGTGCGGGCACTCAGCGGGCCAGAGAGGTATAATGTGTAAGTCGGGGACTGACCCGATCCCCCTCTGCGTGCTGTCGATCCTGCTACCAGAACCCTCAGTCCAGTCCGATCTTAGACTGGGAATGAACTCCGTATGCCTAATTCAACCCCTGAATTCGGGCACTGAGCTGGCTGGAGAGGCATAATGCACAAGTCGGGGATCAGCCCGATCCCCCTCTATGTGTTGTTGGTCTCGCTACCACAACCTTCTGTCCGACTGGAGCTTAGACATTGAATGAACTCCCTATGCATAAGCCAACCCACGAAACGGGCGTGCGAGCGCTCTGTTGGTCAGAGAGGCAAAATGCGCAAACTGGGGATCGATTCGATCCACCTTGCGTGCTGCCGATCCTGCTGCCGCATCCCTCGGTTCGATCCGATCTTAGATTGGGAATGAACTCCGTATGCTTAGACTGGGGATTAACTCTGTATGCCTAAGTCAACCTATGAAACGAGCGTACGGGCACTCAGCCGATCGGAGAGGTCGACTGGAGAGGCATAATGTGCAAGCTAGGGATCAGCCCCATCCCCCTTTACGTGCTGTCGAACCCGCTATCGGTCTTGCTACCACAACCCTCGATCCGGCTGGGGCTTAGACATGGAATGAACTCCGTATACCTAAGCTAACCCACGAAATAAGCGTGCGGGTGCTCAACCAGTCGAAGAGGTAGAATGCACAAGTCAGGGATCGACCCGATCCCCTATTGCATGTTGTCGATCCTGCTACTCGTCTTACTGTCGTAACCCTCGGTCTGGTCTAATCATAGATTGGGAATGAACTCCGTATGCTTAGACATGGAATGAACTCTGTATGCCTAAGACAACCCATGAAATGAGCGTGGGGGTGCTCCACCGATCGGAGAGTCAAAACGCATAAGCAGGGATCGGCCCGGTCCCCCCTACGTGCTATCGATCCTGCTACCACAACCCTTGATCCGATCTGATCTTAGACAGGGAATGAACTCCGTATGCTTAAGTCAACCCATGAATCGAGCGTGCAGGTGCTGAGCCAGCCGAAGAGGCATAATGAGCCAGCCGAAGAGGCATAATGCGCAAGCCAAGGATCAGCCTGATGCTCCTCTACATGCTGCCAGTCCCACTGCCAGAACCCTCGATCTGGCTGGGGCTTCGACATGGAATGAACTCCCTATGCCTAAGCCATCCCATGAAATGGGCGTGCGGGCACTTAGCTGGCTGAAGAGGCAAAATGCGTAAGTCGGGGATCGACCTGGTCCCCCTTGTGTGCTACCGATCCTGTTGTCGTAACCCTCGATCTGGTCTGATCTTAGACTGAGAATAAACTCCATATGCTTAGACTGGAGATAAACTCTGTATGCCTAAGTCAACCCATGAAACGAGCGTGCGGACGCTCAACCGACCAGAGAGGCAAGATGCATAAGCCAGGGCTCGAACGGGTGGTAGGTGGGTTCAAGCACATCTTCATATTTCTGCCATTCCAATGCCATTTTTATGGCTTGTAAATTCATATAATGGTCCCCTAAGCCTTCATGTGAAGTTTCGTGGCAAGACGACCCCTTTTCTGTTTTTCACGATTTTTGAAACTTTTTAGGGTTCAAGATTTTTTAAAATTTTTTTAGAAAGAGTTTTGTCCCCAAATTTGGTAGAGGTGATCCTTTTTTTTGTTGGCATGCACAAAAAAATTCAGCTAAAAACTCAAAGTGGAGAAGATTTTGTGATCGTTTGAAAAAAGTGTTCCCATTTCAAACCCTTTAATGGCTACTGGCAGCAAACCTATAAAATCTCAAATGCCCTTTAAGGGGGTGTGAGTTCTCGAGGTTTGATGAGGGATAGGGGCCCAATATAGGGGCCAAGTACTAGCACCCATCGCACATCATGTGCGCACACCCTTCCGGCCCCCAATTGTCGGAACCCCAAATACTGCCGGTTAGGCTCTTCGGTGATGCTCCGACGATGGTGCCCTGGGCGAAAGAAATGCGGCACCAGCACATGCCTGAGCCCAGCATGTGCACCGTGGCTCAAAATCTTAGACTGGGAATGAACTCCGTATGCTTAGACTGGGGATGAACTCCGTATGCCTAAGTCAACCCACGAAACGAGCGTGCGGGTGCTCAACCGACCGGAGAGGTCGGACGAAGAGGTAGAATGCGCAAGATGGGGATCAACCCGATCCCCCCTGCATGCTACCATCCTACTACTGGTCCTGCTACCACAACTATCAGTCCAGCTCGATCTTAGACTGGGAATGAACTCCGTATGCCTAGACATGGAATGAACTCCGTATGCCTAAGCTAATCCATGAAACGAGCGTGCAGGCACTCAATCAGCCAGAGAGGCAGAGTGCGCAAGTCGGGGACCGACCTGATCCCCCCTGCGTGCTATCGATCCTACCGTCACAACCCTCAGTCTGGTTCGATCTTAGATTGGGAATGAACTCCGTATGCCTAAGTCAACTCACGAAACGAGCGTTCGGGTGCTGAGCCAACCAGAGAGGCATAATGCACAAGCTGGGGATCGACCCGGTCCCCTTCTGTATGCTATCGGTCCTGCTGCCACAACCCTCGGTCTGACTGGGGCTTAGACACAGAATGAACTCCCTATGCCTAAGCCAACCCATGAAACAGGTGTGCGAGCTCAGCCGACTGGAGAGGCAAAATGCGTAAGTCGGGGATCGGCCTGGTCCCCCCGGCGTGCTACCAATCCTGCTGTCGCAACCCTCGATCCGATCTGATCTTAGACTGGGAATGAACTCCATATGCTTAGATTGGGGATGAACTTCATATGCCTAAGTCAACCCATGAAACAAGCGTGCGGGCGCTCAGTCGACCGGAGAGGCCGATCGGAGAGGCATAATGCACATGTCAGGGATCGGCCTGGTCCCCCCTGCGTGCTACCAATCCTACTGCGGGTCTTGTTCCCGTAACCCTTAGTCCGATCTAATCTTAGACTGGAATGAACTCCGTATGCTTAGACATGGAATGAACTCCGTATGCCTAAGCCAACCTATGAAACGAGCGTGCAGGCGCTCAGCCGATCGGAGAGGTAGAATACGGAAGTCGGGGACCGACCCGATCGCCCCCTGCGTGCTAATGATCCTGCTGTCGCAACCCTTGGTCTGGTCCGATCTTAGACTAGGAATGAACTTCGTATGCCTAAGTCAACCCATGAAACGAGCATGTGAGTGCTAAGCTGGTCGGAGAGGCATAATGCGCAAGTCGGGGATCGACCCAATCCCCCTCTACGTGTTATCGGTCCCGCTGCCACAACCCTCAATCGGGTTGGGACTTAGACATGGAATGAACTCCCTATGCCTAGGCCATCCCACGAAATGGGCATGCGGGCGCTCAACCGACCAGAGAGGTAGAATGCACAAGCTGAGGATCGGCCCGGTCCCCCCTTCGTGCTGTCGATCCTGCTGTCGCAACCCTCGGTCCGGTCCAATCTTAGACTGGGAATGAACTTCTTATGCTTAGACTAGGGATGAACGAGCATGCGGACGCTCAGCTAACTAGAGAGGCAGGATGCGTAAGCCGGGGATCGAATGGGTGGTAGGTGGGTTCAAGCACATCTTCATATTTCTGCCGTGCCTATGCCATTTTTATGGTTTGTAAATTCATACAATGGTCCCCTAAGCCTTCATGTGAAGTTTCGTGGCAAGACGACCCGTTTTCTATTTTTCATGATTTTTGAAACTTTTTACAGTTCAAGATTTTTTAAAATTTTTTTAGAAAGAGTTTTGTCCCCAAATTTGGTAGAGGTGATGCTTGTATTTTTTTTGGCATGCACAAAAAAATTTAGCTAAAAACTCGAAGTGGAGAAGATTTTGTTACCGTTTGAAAAAAGTGTCCGCATTTCAGACACTTTAATGGCTACTGGTAGCAAACCTATAAAATCTCAAATGCTCTTCCAGGGGGTGTGAGTTCTCAAGGTTTGATGAGGGATAGGGGGCCAATATAAGGGCCAAGTACCAGCACCCATCACAAATCATGTGCGCACACCCCCCGGCCCCCCAATCACCAGAACCCCTAATGTCATCGGTTAGGCTCTCCAACGATGCTCCGACGATGGCACACCGAGCAAAAAAAATGCAGCACCAGCACATGCCTGAGCCCAGCATGTGCATCGTGGCTCAAACTCTTAGACTGGCAATGAACTCCGTATGCTTAGACATGGAATGAACTCCGTATGCCTAAGCCAACCCACGAAATGAGCGTGCGGGCGCTCAGCTGGCTGAAGAGGCAGAATGTGCAAGCCAAGGATCAGCCCGATCCCCCTCTACGTGCTGTCGATGCCGCTGCCACAACGCTTCATCCGGCCGTGGCTTAGACATGGAATGAACACCCTATGCCTAAGCCAACCCACGAAACGGGCGAGCGGGCGCTCAGTCGGCCAGAGAGGCAGAATGCGTAAGCCAGGGATTGGCCCGATCCCACCTGGGTGCTACCGAACCTGCTGTGGCAACCCTCTATTCGATCTGATCGTAGACTGGGAATGAACTCCATATGCTTAGACTAGGGATGAACTCCGTATGCCTAAGTCAACCCGTGAAACGAGCGTGCAGGCGCTCAGCCGGCCGGAGAGGCAAAATGCATAAGTTGGGGATCGGCCTGGTCCCCCCTGCTTGCTGTTGATCCTGCTGCTGGTCCTACTGTCGTAACCCTCAGTCTGGTCTGATGTTAGACTAGGAATGAACTTTGTATGCCTAAGCCAACCCATGAAACAAGCGTGCAGGCGCTCAGTCAGTTGCAGAGGCAGAATGCGTAAGTCGAGGACCAGCTTGGTCCCCCCTCTGTACTGTCGATCCTACTACCGCAACCCTCATTTCGGTTCGATCTTAGAATGGGACTGAACTCCGTATGCCTAAGTCAACCCATGAAACAAGCATTCGGGCACTGAGCCGACCGGAGAGGCATAATGCGCAAGCCGGGGATCGACCCGATCCCCTTTTGCATGCTGTCGGTCCCGCTGCCACAACCCTCGGGCCGGCTGGGGTTAGACATGGAATGAACTCCCTATGCCTAAGCCAAACCATGAAACGGGCGTGCGGGTGCTCAGTCGACCGGAGAGGCGGAATGCGCAAGCTGAGGATCGGCCCGACCCCCCCTGTGTGCTCTTGATCCTACTGTCGCAACCCTCGGTCTAGTCCAATCTTAGACTAGGAATGAACTCCGTACGCTTAGACTGGGGATGAACTCCGTATGCCTAAGTCAACCCACGAAACGAGCATACGAGTACTCAGCCCGATCCCTCTCTGCGTGCTGCCGATCTTGCGGCCAGTCTTGCTGCCACAACCTTCAATCTAGCTGGGGCTTAGACATGCAATGACCTTTGTATGCCTAAGCAAACTCGCGAAACGAGCGTGCAGGCGCTCAGTTGGCCTCAGCTAACCGGAGCGGTAGAATGCGTAAGCCGAGGATCGGCTCGGTCGCCCTCTGCGTGCTGCCGATCTTGCTGCTGGTCCTGCTGCCGCAACCCTCGGTCCGATCCGATCTTAGTATGGGAATGAACTCCAAATGCTTAGACATGGAATGAACTCCGTATGCCTAAGCCAACCCATGAAACGAGCGTACGGGTGCTTAGCCAGCCGGAGAGGCAGAATGCGCAAGCTGGGGATCAGCCCGATCCCCCTATGCGTGCTGTCGATCCTGTTGCTACAACCCTCGGTCTGATCTGATCTTAGGCTGGGAATGAACTCCGTATGCCTAAGTCGACCCATGAAACGAGCGTGCTGGCACTGAGCCGGTCGGAGAGGCATAATGCGCAAGCCAGGGATCGGTCTGATCCCCCTCTATGTGCTACCGGTCCTACTGCCACAACCCTCGATCCAACTGGGGCTTAGACATGGAAACTCCCTATGCCTAAGCCAACCCATGAAACGGGCGTGCGGGTGCTCAGTCGATCGGAGAGGTAGAATGCGCAAGCTAAGGATCGACCCGATCCCCCCTAAGTGTTGCCAATCTTGCTGTCGCAACCCTCGGTCCGGTCTGATCTTAGACTGGGAATGAACTCCGTATGCCTAAGTCAACCCACGAAACGAGCGGGCGGCGCTTAGCCGACCAGAGAACAGGATGCGTAAGCCGGGGATCGAACGGATGGTAGGTGGGTTGAAGCACATCTTCATATTTCTACCATGCCAATGCCATTTTTATGGCTTGTAAATTCATACAATGGTCCCCTAAGCCTTCGGGTGAAGTTTCATGGCAAGACGACACGTTTTCTATTTTTCATGATTTTTGAAATTTTTTGGGGTTCGGGATTTTTTAAAATTTTTCTAGAAAGAGTTTTGTCCCAAAATTTGGTAGAGGTGATCCTTGCATTTTTGTTGGCATGTTCAAAAACATTCAGCTAAAAACTCGAAGTGGAGAAGATTTTGTGATCGTTTGAAAAAAGTGTCCCCATTTCAGATACTTTAATGGCTACTGACAGCAAACCTATAAAATCTCAAATGCTCTTTAAGGTGGTGTCAGTTCTTGAGGTTTGATGAGGGATAGGGGGCCAATATAAGGGCCAAGTACTAGCACCCATCGCACATCATGTGCGCACACCCCCCCGGCCCCCCAATCAACGAAACACCCAATGCCGTCGGTTAGGCTCTCCGGTGATGCTCCGACGATGGTGCCCCAGGTGAAAAAAATGTAGCACCAGCACATGCTCGAGCCTAGCCTGTGCACCGTGGCTCAAAATCTTAGACTGGGAATGAACTCCGTATGCTTAGACATGGAATGAACTCCATATGCCTAAGCCAACCCACGAAACAAGTGTGTGGGCACTCAACCAGCCGAAGAGGAAGAATGCGCAAGTTGGGAATCGACCCGGTCCCCCCTGCATGCTGTCGATCCTAGTGCTGCAACCCTTGATCCGGTCTAATCTTAGACTGGGAATGAACTCCGTATGCATAAGTCAACCCATGAAACAAGCGTGCGGGCGTTGAGCCGACCGGAGAGGCATAATACGAAAGTCGGGGATCAACCCGGTCCCCCTCTGCATGCTACCGATCCCGCTGCCACAACCCTCGGTCCGATTGGGGCTTAGACATGGAATAAACTCCCTATGCCTAAGCTAACCCATGAAACGGGCGTGCGGGCGCACAGCTGGCTGGAAAGGCAGAATGCGTAAGCCAGGGATCGGCCTGATCCCCCCTGCGTGTTGTCAATCCTACTGTCGCAACCCTCGGTCCGGTCCGATCTTAGACTAGGAATGAACTTCGTATGCTTAGACTGGGGATGAACTCCGTATGCCTAAGTCAACTCATGAAACGAGCGTGCGGGCGCTTAGCCGACTAAAGAGGCAGGATGTGCAAGCTGAAGATCGAACGGGTGGTAGGTGGGTTTAAGCACATCTTCATATTTCTGCCATGTCAATGCCATTTTTTATGGCTTGTAAATTCATACAATGGTCCCCTAAGCCTTCATGTGAAGTTTCGTGGCAAGACGACCCGTTTTCTATTTTTCACGATTTTGGAAACTTTTTACGGTTCGGGATTTTTAAAATTTTTTTAGGAAGATTTCTGTCCCTAAATTTGGTACAGGTGATCCCTGAATTTTTGTTGGCATGCAGAAAAAAATTCAGCTACAAACGCGAAGTGGAGAAGATTTTGTGATCGTTTGAAAAAAGTGTCCCCATTTTAGACACTTTAATGGCTACTGGCAGCAAACCTATAAAATCTCAAATGCTCTTTAAGGGGGTGTGAGTTTCTTGAGGTTTGATGAGGGATAGGGGGCCAATATAAGGCCAAGTACCAGCACCCATCACACATCATGTGCGCACACCCCCCCGGCCTCCCAATCTCCGGAACACCCAATGCCGTCGGTTAGGCTCTCCGGCGATGCTCCGACGATGGTGTCCCGGGCGAAAAAAATGTGGCACCAGCACATGCCCAAGCCCAGCATGTGCACCATGGCTCAAAATCTTAGACTGGGAATGAACTCTATATGCTTAGACATGGAATGAACTCCGTATGCCTATGACAACCCACGAAACGAGTGTGCGGGTGCTCAGCCGACCGGAGAGGCAGAATGTGTAAGTCAGGGATCGGCCCGATCCCCCTACGTGCTGTCGATCCTACTGCCACAACCCTCAATCTAGTCTGATCTTACACTAGGAATGAACTCCATATGCCTAAGTCAACCCATGAAACGAGCGTGCGAGAGCTGAGCCGACCGAAGAGGCATAATGCGCAAGCCGGGGATCGGCCCGATCCCGCTCTGCGTGCTACCGATCCCGCTGCCACAACCCTCGGTTCGATTGGGGCTTAGACATGGAATGAACTCCCTATGCCTAAGCCAACCCACGAAATCGACGTGCGGGCGCTCAGCCGGCTGGAGAGGCAGAATGCGTAAGCCGGGGATCGGCCCGGTCCCCCCTACATGCTGTCGATCTTGCTGTCGTAACCCTCGGTCCAATCCGATCTTAGATTAGGAATGAACTTCATACGCTTAGACTGGGGATGAACTTCATATGCCTAAGTCAACCCACAAAAGGAGCGTGCGGGCACTCAGCCGGCCAGAGAGGCATAATACGCAAGTTGGGGACTAGCCCGATCCCCCTCTGGGGGCTACCGATCCCGTTGCCGATCCGGCTGCCACAACACTCAGTCCTATTGGGGCTTAGACAAGGAATGAACTCCGTATGCCTAAGCCAACGCACGAAACGAGCGTGCGGGCGCTCAGCAGGTCGGAGAGGCAGAATGCGCAAGCCGGGGTTTAGCCCGATCCCCCCTTGCGTGCTATGATCCTACTGCTGGTCCTACTACCGCAACCCTCGGTTCGGTCTGATCTTAGACTGGGAATGAACTCCATATGCTTCAACATGGAATGAACTCCGTATGCCTAAGCCAACCCACAAAACGAGTGTATGGGCGCTCAGCCGATCAGAGAGGCAGAATGCGCAAGCTGGGGATCGGCCCGGTCCCCTCTACGTGCTGTCGATCTTGTTGCAGCAACCCTCAGTCCGGTCTGATCTTAGACTATGAATGAACTCCGTATGCCTAAGTCAACCCACAAAACGAGCGTGCGGGCCCTGAGTCGGTCGAAAAGGCATAATGCGCAAGCCGGGGATCGGCCCGGTCCCCCTCTGCGTGCTGTCAGTCCCGCTACCACAACCCACAGTCTGACTGGGGCTTAGACATGGAATGAACTCCCTATACCTAAGCCGACCCACGAAACGGGCATGCGGGTGCTTAGCCGATCGGAGAGGTAAAATGCGTAAGCGGGGGATCGACTCAGTCCTCCCCTTCGTGCTACCGATCTTGCTGCCACAAACCTCGGTCTGGTCCAATCTTAGACTGGGAATGAACTCTGTATGCTTAGACCAGAGATGAACTCTGTATGCCTAAGTCAACCCATAGAATGAGCGCGCGGGCGATCAGTCGACGAGAGAGGCAGGATGCATAAGCCGAGGATCGAATGGGTGGTAGGTGGGTTCAAGCACATCTTCATATTTCTACCATGCCAATGCCATTTTTATGGCTTGTAAATTCATACAATGGTCCCCTAAGCCTTCATGTGAAGTTTGGTGGCAAGACGACCTGTTTTCTATTTTTCATGATTTTTGAAACTTTTTACGGTTCAAGATTTTTTAAAATTTTTTTAGAAAGAGTTTTGTCCCCAAATTTGGTAGAGATGATCCTTGTAGTTTTGTTGGCATGCACAAAAAAAATCAGCTAAAAAGTCAAAGAGAGAAGATTTTGTGACCGTTTGAAAAAAGTGTCCCCATTTCAGACACTTTAATGGCTACTGGCAGCAAACCTATAAAATCTCAAATGCTCTTTAAGGGGGTGTTAAGTTCTCATGGTTTGATGAGGGATAGGGGACCAATATAAGGGCCAAGTACCAGCACCCATCACATCATCATGTGCGCACACCCCCGGCCCCCCCCAATCACCGAAACCCCCAATGCCGTCGGTTAGGCTCTCCGACGAATGGTGTCCCCGGGCAAAAAAATGCAGCACCAGCACATGCCTGAGCCCAGCATGTGCACCGTGGCTCCAAAATATTAACTGGGAATGGAACTCCATATGCTTAACGTGGCATAAACTCCATTTTGCCTAAGCCAACCCACGAAACGAGCGTCT
>NW_019167826.1:20297389-20319597 GCF_002303985.1 Durio zibethinus | reverse complement strand
ACAAAACCCTTTCTAAAAAAATTTTAAAAAATCCCAAACCACAAAAAGTTTCAAAAATCGTGAAAAATAGAAAACGGGTCGTCTTGCCACGAAACTTCACATGAAGGCTTAGGGGACCATTTTATGAATTTACAAGCTATAAAAATGGCATTGTCATGGCAGAAATATGAAGATGTGCTTGAACCCACCTACCACCCGTTCGATCCCCGGCTTGCGCATCCTGCCTCTCTGGTCGGCTGAGCGTCCGCACGCTTGTTTTATGGGTTGACTTAGGAATACAGAGTTCATCCCCAGTCTAAGCATACAAAGTTCATTCCCAGTCTAAGATTAGCCCAGACCAAGGGTTGCCATAGCACGATCGGCAGCACGTAGGGGGACCGGGCTATTCCCTGGCTTACGGACTCTGCCTCTCCGACCGACTGAGCGCCCGTACGCCCGTTTCATGGGTTGCCTTAGGCATAGGGAGTTCATTCCATGTCTAAGACCAGTCGGACTGAGGGTTGTGGTAGCGGGATCGACAGCACGTAGAGGGGGACCGGGTCGATCCCCGGTTTGCGCATTATGCCTCTCCAACCGACTTAGCACCCGTACGCTCATTTCACGGGTTGAGTTAGGCATACAACTTCATTCCCATTCTAAGATTAGACTGAACCGAGGGTTGCGGTAGCAAGATGGATAGCAGCAGGGGGGGATCGGGCTGGTCCCCGACTTATGCATTCTGCCTCTCCGGTCGGTTGAGAGCCCGCACACTCGTTTCGTGGGTTGGCTTAGGCATACGGAGTTCATTCAATGTCTAAGCATACGGAGTTCATTTCAAGTCTAAGATCAAACCAGACCGAAGGTTGCTGCAGTAGGACCAGCAGCAGGATCTGTAGCACGTAGGGGGACTGGGACGATCCCTAGCTTGTGCATTCTGCCTCTCCGGCTGGCTGAGCACCCGCACGCTCGTTTCATGGGTTGGCTTAGGCATACGGAGTTCATTCCATGTCTAAGCCCCAGCCGGACCGAGGGTTGTGGCAACACGAAGAGGGGGATCGAGCTGATCCCCAGCTTGCGTATTATGCCTCTCTGGCTAGCCTCTACGATCGGCTGAGCGTCCGCACGCTCGTTTCGTGGGTTGACTTAGGCATACGGAGTTCATCCCCAGTCTAAGCATATGGAGTTCATTTCCAGTCTAAGACCAGATCGGATCGAGGGTTGCAGTAGCAGGATCGATAGCATGCAGGAGGGATCGAGTCGATCCCCGGCTTGCACAATCTGCCTCTCCGATAGGCTGAGCGCCCGCACGCCCCGTTTCATGGGTTGGCTTAGGCATAGGGAGTTCATTCCATGTCTAAGCCCCAGCCAGACTGAGGGTTGTGGCAACGGGGTCGATAGCACGCAGAGGGGGATCGGGTCAATCCCCAGCTTGCACATTATGCCTCTCCGGTCGGCTCAGCACCCGCGCACTTGTTTCATGGGTTGAGTTAGGCATACGAAGTTCATTCCCAGTCTAAGATCAGATCGGATCGAGGGTTGCAGTAGCAGGATCGACAGCACACAGGGGGGATCGGGTCGATCCCAGGCTTGCGCATTCTGCCTCTCCGATCGATCGAGCGCCCGCATGCTCATTTCGTGGGTTGGCTTAAGCATACGAAGTTCATTCCATGTCTAAGCATACGGAGTTGATTCGCAGTCTAAGATCAAACTGGATAGATGGTTGTGACAACAATACCAGCAGCAGGATCGGCAGCACACAGGGGGGACTAGACCGATCCCCAGCTTTTTCATTTTGCCTCTCCGGCCGGTTGAGCGCCCGTACGCTCATTTTGTGGGTTGGCTTAGGCATACGGAGTTCATTCCATGTCTAAGCCCCAGCCGGACCGAGGGTTGTGGCAACACACAGAGGGGGACCAGGTTGATCCCCGACTTGCGCATTATGCCTCTCCAGTCGGCTGAGCGCCCGCACGCTCGTTTCATGGGTTGACTTAGAAATACGGAGTTCATCCCTAGTCTAAGCGTACAGAGTTCATTCCTAGTCTAAGATCAGACCGGTCTGAGGGTTGCGACAGCAGGATCGACAGCACGCAGAGGGGATCAAGCCGGTCCCCGGCTTGAGAATTTGCCTCTCCGGCTAACTGAGTGCCCGCATGCCCATTTCATGGGTTGGCTTAGGCGTAGGGAGTTCATTCCATGTCTAAGCCCCAACCAGACCGAGGGTTGTGGCAGTCAGATCGAGGGTTGTGGCAGTCAGATCGAGGGCGAGATCGGCAGCATGCAGAGGGGGATCGGGTTGATCCTTGGCTTGCGCATTATGCCTCTCCAGCCGGCTTTGCGCTCGGACGCTCGTTTCGTGGGTTGACTTAGGCATACAGAGTTCATCCCCAGTCTAAGCATACGGAGTTCATTCCCACTCTAAGATTAGATTGGACTGAGGGTTGCGGCAGTAGTATCGACAGAACGCAGGGAGGACTGGGCCGATCCTCGGCTTGTGCATTCTACCTCTCCGGTCGGTTGAGCACCTGCACACTCATTTCGTGGGTCAACTTAGGCATAGGGAGTTCATTCCATGTCTAAGCCCTAGCCGGATCGAGGGTTGTGGTAGCTAGACTGTCAGCACATAGAGGGGGACCGGGTTGATCCCCAGCTTTCATATTATGCCTCTTCGACCGGCTCAGCGCCCGCATGCTCGTTTCGTGGGTTGACTTATGCATACAGAGTTCATTCCCAGTCTAAGATTGGACCGAATCGAGGGTTACAGTAGCAGGATCAACAGCACACAGGGGGGATCCGGCCAATCCCCAGCTTGAGCATTCTGCCTCTCTGGCCGGCTGAGTGCCCGCACGCTCGTTTCGTAGGTTGGCTTAGGCATACGGAGTTCATTTCATGTCTAAGAATATGGAGTTCATTCCCAGTCTAAGATTTTGAGCAACGGTGCACATGCTGGGCTTGGGCATGTGCTGGTGCCGCATTTTTTTCACTCGGGGCACCATCACCGGAGCATCATTGGAGAGCCTAGCCGGCGGTTTAGGGGTTTCGATGATTGGGGGGCCGGGGGTGTGCGCACATGATGTGCGATGGGTGCTGGTACTTGGCCCTTATATTGGCCCCCTATCCCTCATCAAACCTCAAGAACTCACACCCCCTTAAAGAGCATTTGAGATTTTATAGATTTGCTGCTAGTACCATTAAAGTGTCTGAATTGGGGACACTTTTTTCAAACGGTCATAAAATCTTCTCCACTTTGAGTTTTTTAGCTGAATTTTTTTGTGCATGCCAAAAAAAATACAAGGATCACCTCTACCAATTTTGGGGACAACAATCTTTCTAAAAAAATTTTAAAAAATCCCGAACCACAAAAATTTTCAAAAATTATGAAAAATAGAAAACAGGTCGTCTTTCCACGAAACTTCACATGAAGGCTTAGGGGACCATTGTATGAATTTACAAGCCATAAAAATGGCATTGACAAGGTAGAAATATGAAGATTTGCTTGAACCCACCTACCACCCATTCGATCCCCGACTTACGCATCCTGCTTCTCTGGTCGGCTGAGCGCTCGCACGCTCGTTTCGTGGGTTGACTTAGGCATACGGAGTTCATCACTGGTCTAAGCATACGGAGTTCATTCCCAATCTAAGATCAGACCGGATAGAGGGTTGCGACAGAAGGATCGACAGCACGTAGGGGGGATCAAGTCGATCCCCGACTTACGCATTCTGCCTCTCCGGTCGGTTGAGCACCCGCACGCCCGTTTTGTGGGTTGGCTTAGGCATAGGGAGTTCATTCCATGTCTAAGCCCCAGCCGGACCGAGGGTTGTGGCAACAGGATCGGCAGTACGTAGAAGTGGACTGGGCCAATCCCCGGCTTGCGATTATGCCTCTTCGGCCGGCTTAGCGCCCGCACGCTCATTTCATGGGTTGACTTAGGCATACGGAGTTTATTCCCAGTCTAAGATTAGACCGGACCGAGGGTTGCAGTAGCAAGATCGACAGCACGCAGCGGGGGATCGGGTCGATCCTCGACTTGCGCATTCTGCCTCTCCGATCGATTGAACGCCCGCACGCTCGTTACGTAAGTTGGCTTAGGCATATGGAGTTCATTCCATGTCTAAGCCCCAGTCGGACCGAGGGTTGTGGCAGTGGGATCGACAGTGGGATTGACAGCACGCAGAGGGGGATCGAGCTGATCCTCGACATGTGCATTATGCCTCTCCGGTCGGCCTCTCCGACCGGCTGAGTGCCTACAGGCTCATTTCATGGGTTGACTTAGGCATACAGAGTTCATCCCCAGTCTAAGCATACGAAGTTCATGCTCAGTCTGAGCATTGAGGGTTTCGACGATTGGGGGGCCGGGGGGTATACGCACATTATGTGTGATGGGTGCGAGTACTTGTGTCACGGGCTCTGACCTTAGACTTAGAAATCATGCGGCCTTAGGCTTGGAATCTCCTCCTTTATGCCTAAGCCAGCCTAAAACACAAGCGTACGGGCACTAGAACAACAGGAAGGGCTGATTATGCAAGTTAAAGAGAAACAGGATAAGAAGGCAGAATTCTGGAAATGCTCCTGTATTCACTGAAACGGAAGTGTTTGATGGTGTACAAATGAGAGAGGAGCAGCCCTGTATTTATAGTTAAGGCTCCAGCTTACACTTAATGGCAATATCCCTAGAATAAAGGCTAAAATCATGGGATTATATAGATTACAATCAATCAGGATGCTAACTCCTGATTTTTAGGGTCAACCAAATCTGCCAAGATGCTACTGCTGATCCTGCCTACTTCCAAAAGCTTCCCGTGTGTGTCCAGCACCTTGGGCCCTTTTGGATGTGGTACGGGTAGCTTGAATGCCAGGCCTTGGTCTCAGGGGCTGGCCTGCAAGTTGGGCGGGCATTTTGAACTCGTTTGTTAGGCTTTGCATGCAGATACCCGCCAGCACACCTAGTCTGTGAGCCTCAACCTCCGGCTCACCTGCTGGTGTGCCTGATGTGCCTAGCACGCCCGTCCAGGGCATGACATTCTCTCCCACCTGATTGCGTGATGCCCTCATTACATCTTCTATATGGTACTACCTGATCTGGTCCTTAAATTGCCATAAGTCATCTGCTAGTTCCTAGCTTGCCTCACTGTCTGGAAGTCCCTTCCAGCTCACCAAGTACTCTTGTCTTGGCTGATAGTTCTTTCGTCTCACCTCCCAATCAGCTATGATGATGTGGACCTCCTTCTCATATGAGACCCTTGCTCCCAATGGCGCACGCTTTGACTCTGCCAGTCCTAGATCTCTTTCATCCTCATGGAATGGCTTGAGCATGCTCACATGGAACACCGGGTGTACCCTCAGCTTGGGTGGCATATCCAGCTTGTAGGCAACCTTGCCTACCCTCTTGGACTACTCAGAAAGGTCCCTCATACCTCCAGACTAGGCCTTTGTGTAGCCCCCTATGGCACACAATGGGATGCAGCTTCACTAACACCAAGTCTCCAACCTGAAACTGCACGTCCCACCTATTTCTGGTCTGCCCACTTCTTCGACCTCTTGGCCACCTTGTGTAGACAAACTCTGGCCAAGTTAGTTTGCTCCTGCCATGCCTTGGCAAAACTTGTATGCTGCTGGATTCGACCCTGTATAACCTACAACAATCGAACCGGGTGTTAGTGGTTGTTGCCCTATCACAACCTCAAATGGGCTCTGGCTCATTACCCTCGCTCCTTTGCAAGTTGTAGGAAAACTATGCAATATCTAGCAGCTTTGGCCAGTCATTTGTGTGCACTCACATAGTGCCTGAGGTAGACCTCCAATAGTCCATTCACTCGTTTTGTCTGCCCATCGGTCTGCGGATGCATGCTAGTGGAAAAGTTCAAGTTTGACCCCAACAGCTTGAACAACTTAGTCCAGAACCTGCCCGTGAAACACCCGTCCCGATCACTAACAATGGTCCTCGGCACTCCCCAGTACTTAACCATGTTCTTCAGGAACAATCAAGCTACCTCCTCGATGGGCACTCCTTGGTTGTTGGAATGAAGATTCCATACTTGGAAAACCTGTCCACCACTACCATGATGTTTCCAAACCCTTCTGCTTTGGGTAGACCAACTATAAAGTCCAGAGAAACACTCTCCCATAGTCGCTCTGGCACTGGCAATGGCTCCAAGAGATCGTCTGGTTTCTTGAGCTCCACCTTGTCATATTGGCACACAAGACAAGTCTTCACATAGGCCTTCACATCATCCCTCATGTGCGGCCAGTAGTATCGATCCTCGATCAGTGCCAAGGTATGGCTCACTCCGGGGTGTCCAGCCCACCTTGAATCATGGCATTCTTGCAAAACTTCCTTGCGAAGCTTCTTGTGCTATGGCACAAATAGTCTACTGCCCCTGGTGTACAGCAGGCCATCTTGCAACCAAAACTGCCTAGTCTTACCTTGCTGGGCGTACTCCATCAAAGCCTTGGCTGTAGGATCATGCGCAAGTCCCTCCTTGATGCATGGCACCAGTGACCCCTCTGATTGGCTAATGGCAGCAAGGTTAGCCTTCCTGCTCAGGGCATCTGCCACTAGGTTCGCCTTCTCTGGCTTGTACTCCATCTGGAAATCAAATTTCGTAAGAAAATCTTGCCATCTCGCCTGCTTAGGGGGCAGCTTCTTCTGCATCTGAAAGTAGCTGGTCGCCACATTGTCCGTCCTAACCATGAACCTCGACCCCAACAGGTAATGGCACCAAGTGCGCAAGCAGTGCACCACTACAGTCATCTCTTTCTCTTAGATTGTGTACTACGCTTAGTCTCGTTCAGCTTCCTGCTTTCGAATGCGGCTGGACGTCCTTCCTGCATCAACATGCCCCCTATGGCAAAGTCTGATGCATCCGTATGCACCTCATACAGCTTGGCGTGGTCTGGCAAGGCCAAGATAGGCTCCTCGATCATAGCCCACTTCAACCTGTCAAAGGCTTTCTGGCACCCTACGCTCTACTCCCATGCTTTCCCTTTCTTGAGCAAGTCAGTCAATGGCGTGGCTATTGCTGAGTGACCTCTAATGAAGTGCCTGTAGTAGTTGACCAGCCCAAGGAATGATCTCAACTCAGTGACCTTGGCTAGCGGTTGCCACTCCAGGATGGTGTGTATCTTGCCTTCATCCATGTGTATCCTGCCACTTCCCACTATGTGGCCAAGGAATGAGATCCCGTGCTGGGCGAATGAGCACTTCTCCCTCTTGACAAACAACTTGTGCGCCTGCAACACCTCGAACACCTATCTCAAGTGGTCTACATGCTCTCCCAAAGTCTGGCTATAGATCACAATGTCATCCAAATAAACCATAACAAACCGATCAAGGAATGACTGAAGTACCTTGTTCATAAGGGTGCAGAATGTTGCTGGGGCATTTGTGAGTCCAAAAGGCATCACCATGAACTCATACGAACCATACAAAGTGACACATGCTGTCTTTGGCTCATCTCACTCCGTGATCCTGACTTGATAGTAGCCTGACCTCAAATCCAGCTTGGTGAACCACCTTGCGCTCCCAAGTTGATCGAACAAGTCCGTAATGAGTGGGATGGGGTACTTGTTCTTGATGGTCAGCTTGTTCAAAGCCCGGTAGTCTATGCACAGCCGTAATGACCCATCATGCTTGCACTGAAATAGAATCGGTGCACCATAAGGTGCCTTCAATGGCCTGATGAAGCCAGCATCAACTATCTCTTTGAGTTGCTTCCTCAACTCCTCCAACTCTGGTGGAGACATTCGGTAAGGGGCTCTAGCTGGTGGCTTGGCCTCGAACACCAACTCCAGACCCTCTCCTCAATGGCACTAGGCATTGAACCGTGCATCCAAGATGAACACAATGCCAAAAGCATAAGGCAGGGCATCCAGTCAACCCAATACAAGCATAGCACAAGGGGGATACCTCAATGGTCCCTCCTTGCTCTGCTAATCTCCAAGTGCAACTCACTCGTCCGTGCTACTCAAGGCTGGAACTTCTTGGATTCACCTTTTGATGGACCAGTCTCTTTATGCTTACCTTTAGTTCGAGCTTCCGTGGCTCTATCACTGAACATAAAAGATGTGAGGCATCTGTGTCACCAGTGCACTCACTTCTGACCGTAACCATCGACATCCGTAACATCAAGCTCTGTGTTGCTGGGTTCGTACTTTAGGATTGAGCTCCGACCAAGCTTTGCTGCCCTGACTTGGCTGGCCCGCGCAGAGTCGTTTGTACAGAACCAGTTACCTTCTACGGGTAATTGCATGCTATGTGGCTCCCTCCACATTGGTAGCATGCTAATGGCTCTCAGTCCCCCTTTGCTTTCCACTTGCTTGCTAATGGCTTCCTCTCGTCATCCTTGGTTGAACGGTCTCGGTCTCCATCCTTGGACTCCCGGTCATGGTCCTTCCCCTTGGACTACTTCTTTCGATCTCTATTGTCCCTGCCCTTACCCTTAGGCTTGGTAGACTCGAACTTGTTCAGAGGCTTGAATCATGGCTTTAGCCAAGTCATGAACTCCTCTCCTGTGTAGCTCATGCTTCACCCACGGCTTCAGCCCATCCATGAAAGCAAATAAGGTGTCCTTCTCACCTAGATTTGAGATCTGTAGCATCAGTTTAGAGAATTTCTGGACATACTCCCTTATGTCCCCTTGCTGGCTCAGCCTGTGCAACTTTGCCCGCGCCTCATCATCGGCATATTCCGGGTAAAATTGTTCTCTGAACTCCATTTGGAACTCTGCCCAGGTTCCAATCTTGGCGCTCCCATGCCTGACATCATCACACTTGTGCCTCTACCACAATAAGTCTACATCAGTGAGATACATAACAGGGTGCTTACCTTTATCGCCTCGTCTTGCATGCCCATGGCCTAGAAGTACTGCTCCATACCCCAAAGGTAGTTATCTACTTCCTTGGCCGCCCTAGTCCCCTTGAACACCTTAGGCTTGGGGACATCCAATCTAGACTTGGGCACTCTAGCAAACATGCCATTCCTAAAGGCAGTCTTGCAAGCAACGAGCTCACTAGTAAGCTCTTCCATCCGCTGGCGCATGGCCTCCATGCCATCGCGCAAGGTCAGCACTTTAGCCTCCAAGGTCTGATTCTTTTGGGTGAACACTTCCAAGCCTTTGTTGAGAGTAGCTTGCAGCTCACTTTGGATCTCCTCCCCCATAGAGTCTAGCGATGCAATGTGAGTCTCTACCCCTTCAAGCTTCTCCCCCATGTCGCCCATGGTCACCTTCACCTTGCTTAGCCTACCGTCCATGGTAGACTAGATATCTCTAGAACTGGCTTTCCTCCCTCTTCCACGCCCATGCTCCTGGGCCTCTAGTTGTTGGTTAGCAGCATCACTTTGGGATGCCATCTCCTCTAACCTGCACAACACAAACACGCAGAATCGAACTTGCTCTGATACCAACTATCACGGGCTCCGACCTTAGACTCAGAAATCGTGCGGCCTTAGGCTTGGAATCTCTTCCTTTATGCCTAAGTCAACCTAAAACACAAGTGTACGGGCACTAGAACAATAGGAAGGGCTGATTACGCAAGTTAAAGAGAAACAGGATAAAAAGGTAGAATTCTAGAAATGCTCTTGTATTCACTGAAACAGAAGTGTTTGATGGTGTACAAAAGAGGGAGGAGCAGCCCTCTATTTGTAGTTGAGGCTCCAGCTTACACTTAATGGCAATATCCCTAGAATAAAGGCTAAAATCCTGGGATTATACAGATTACAATCAATCAGGATGCTAACTCCTGATTTTCAGGGTCAACCAAATCTGTCAAGATGCTACTGCTGATCCTACCTGCTTCCAGAAGCTTCCCTTGCGTGTCCAGCACCTTGGGCCCTTTTGGATGTGGTGCGGGTAGCTTGTATGCCTGGCCTTGGTCTCACGGGCTGGCGTGCAAGTTGGGCGGGCGTTCTGAACTCGTATGCTAGGCTTTGCGTGTAGATACCCGCCAGCACGCCTGGTTTACGGGCCTCAACCTCTGGCTCGCCAGCTAGTGCACCTGATTTGCCTGGCGTGCCTACCCAGGGTGTGACACTTGGCCCTTATATTGGCCCCCTATCCCTCATCAAACCTTGAGAACTCACACCCCCTTAAAGAGCATTTGAGATTTTATAGGTTTGCCGCCAGTAGCCATTAAAGTGTTTGAAATTGAGACACTTTTTTCAAACGGTCACAAAATCTTCTCCACTTTGAGTTTTTAGCTGAATTTTTTTGTGCATGCCAAAAAAATACAAGGATCACCTCTACCAAATTTTGGGACAAAACTCTTTCTAAAAAAAGTTTAAAAAATTTCGAACCGCAAAAAGTTTCAAAAATCATGAAAAATAAAAAACAGGTCGTCTTGCCACGAAACTTCACATGAAGGCTTAGGGGACCATTGTATGAATTTACAAGCCATAAAAATGGCATTGGCATGGCAGAAATATGAAGATGTGCTTGAACCCACCTACCACCCATTTGATCCCCGGCTTGCGCATCCTGCCTCTCTGGTCGGGTGAGTGCCCGAACGCTTGTTTCGTTTGTTGACTTAAGCATACGGAGTTCATCCTTAGTCTAAGCAAACGGAGTTCATTCCCAGTCTAAGATCAGACTGGACCGAGGGTTACTACAGTAGGATCGACAGCACGCAGGGGGGGACCGGGCCGATCCTCGGCTTACTCATTCTGCCTCTCCGATCGGCTGAGTGCCTGCACACCCGTTTCATGGGTTGGCTTAGGCATAGGGAGTTCATTCCATGTCTAAGCCCCAGTCAGACCGAGGGTTATGGCAGCGGGACCGGCAGCACGTAGAGGAAGAGCAGGCCGATCCTTGGCTTGTGCATTATGCCTCTCCGACCGGCTCAATGCCCGCACGCTCGTTTCATTGGTTGACTGAGGCATACGGAGTTCATTCCCAGTCTAAGATCGGATCGGACCGAGGGTTGCGGTAGCAGGATCGATAGCACGTAGGGGGGATCGGGCTGGTCCCCGGTTTGTGCATTCTACCTCTCCAACCGGCTGAGTGCCTGCATGCTTGTTTCATGGGCTGGCTTAGGCATACAGAGTTCATTCCATGTCTAAGCATACGGAGTTAATTCCCAGTCTAAAATCGGACTGGGCTGAGGGTTGCGACAGCAGGACCAGTAACAGGATCGACAGCACACAGGAGGGATCGGGTCGATCCCCGACTTACGCATTCTGCCTCTCCGATCGGCTGAGCGCCTACACGCTCGTTTCGTGGGTTGGCTTAGGCATACGGAGTTCATTCCATGTCTAAGCCCTAGTCGGACCGAGGGTTGTGGCAGCAGGACCGGTAGCGGGATCGACAGCATGTAAAGAGGGACCGAGCTGATCCCCAGCTCGTGGATTATGCCTCTCCGGCCGGCCGAGTGCCCGCACGCTCATTTCGTGGGTTGACTTAGGCATACGAAGTTCATTCCATGTCTAAGCATACAGAGTTCATTGCCAGTATAAGATCGGACCGGACCAAGGCTTACGATAGCAAGACCAGCAGCAGGATCGACAGCACGTAGGGGGGATCGGGTCGATCCCCGACTTGTGTATTCTACCTCTCCGACCGGCTGAGCGCCCACACGTTCATTTTGTGGGTTGATTTAGGCATACGAAGTTCATCCCCAGTCTAAGCATACGGAGTTCATTCCCAGTCTGAGATCGAACCAGATTGAGAGTTGCGGCAGTAGGATCGATAGCACGCAGCGGGGATCAGGCACCAGCAGCATGCAGAGGTGGATCGGCCATTTCCCAGCTTGTGCATTCTACCTCTTCGACCAGCTGAGTGCCCGTACGCTCGTTTTATGGGTTGGCTTAGGCATACGGAGTTCATTCCTTGTGTAAGCATATGGAATTCATTCCCAGTCTAAGAGTTTGAGCCATGGTGCACATGCTGGGCTCGAGCATGTGCTGGTGCTGTATTTTTTTCGCCCGGGGCACTATCGTCGGATCATCATCGAAGAGCTTAACCGACGACATTGGCATACAGAGTTCATTCCCAGTCTAAGATTGGACCAGATCGAAGGTTGCGGTAGTAGGATCGGCAGCACGTAAGGGGGACCAGGTCAATCCCCGACTTGCACATTCTGCCTCTCCGACCGGCTGAGTGGCCGCACGCCCATTTCGTGGGTTGGCTTAGGCATAGGGAGTTCATTCCAAGTCCAAGCCCCAGCCGGACCGAGGGTTGTGGCAGCGGGACCGACAGCACGCAGAGGAGGATCGGGCCGATCCCCGACTTGTGCATTATGCCTCTCCGGTCGGCTCAGCTCCCGCACGCTCGTTTCATGGGTTGACTTAGGCATTCAGAGTTTATTCCCATTCTAAGATCGGATCGAACTGAGGGTTACGGTCGCAGGATCGATAGCACGTAGGGGGATAGGGCCGGTGCTTGACTTGTGCATTCTGCCTCTCCGGTCGGCTGAGCACCCGTACGCTCGTTTCATGGGTTGGCTTAGGCATACAGAGTTCATTCCCAGTCTAAGATCGGATCGGACTGAGGGTTGTGGTAGCAGGACCAACAGCAAGATCGACAGCACGTAAGGCAGACTGGGCCGATCCTCGGCTTGCACATTCTACCTCTCCGACCGATTGAGTGCCTGCACGCTCATTTCGTAGGTTGGCTTAGGCATACGGAGTTCATTCCACGTCTAAGCCCCAGTCGAACCGAAAGTTGTGGTAGTAGGACTGATAGCGGGATCAGCAGCACACAGAGAGGGACCAGGTTGATCCTCGACTTATGCATTATGCCTTTTCGGTCGACCTCTTCAGTCGGCTGAGCGCCCGTATGCCTGTTTCGTGCATTGACTTAGGAGTACAGAGTTCATCCCAGTCTAAGCATACGGAGTTCATTCCCAGTCTAAGATCAGACTGAACCGAGAGTTGCGACAGCAAAATCGGTAGCACGCAGAGGGGATTGGGCCGATCCCCGACTTGCGTATTCTGCCTCTCCAGTCGGCTGAGTGCCCACACGCTCGTTTTGTGGGTTGGCTTAGGCATGGGGAGTTCATTCCATGTCTAAGTCCCAGCTGGACCGAGGGTTGTGGTAGTGGGACTGGCAACACGCAGAGGGGGATCGGGTCGATCCCCGACTTACGCATTATGCCTCTCCGGTCAACTCAGTGCCCGAACGCTCGTTTCATGGGTTGACTTAGGCATACGGAGTTCATTCCCATTCTAAGATCAGACCAGACTGAGGGTGTCCGACAGCAGTATCACAGCACGTAGAGGGGGATCGGGCCAGTCTCCGACTTGTGCATTCTACCTCTCCGACCGGTTGAGCACCCGCACGCTCGTTTCATGGGATGGCTTAGGCATACGAAATTCATTCCATGTCTAAGCATATGGAGTTCATTCCCAGTCTAAGATCGGACTGGACCAAGGCTTACGGTAGCAAGACCAGTAGCAGGATTGACAGCACGCAGGGGGGACCGGGTCGATCCCCGGCTTGTGTATTCTACCTCTTCGACCGGTTGAGCGCCCACACGTTCATTTCGTGGGTTGACTTAGGCATACGGAGTTCATCCCCAATTTAAGCATACGGAGTTCATTCCCAATCTAAGATCGAACCAGGCCGAGGGTTTCGGTAGTAGGACCGACAGCACACAGGGGGGACCGGGCTGATCCTCGGCTTGCGCATTCTACATCTCCGGTCGATTGAGCGCCCACACGTCCATTTTGTGGGTTGGCTTAGGCATAGGGAGTTCATTCCATGTCTAAGCCCCAGCTGGACTGAGGGTTGTGGCAACAGGACCGGGTTGATCCCCGGCTTGCGCATTCTGCCTCTCCGACTAGCTGAGCGCCTGCACACTCATTTCGTGGGTTGGCTTAGGCATACAGAGTTCATTCCATGTCTAAGCATACGGAGTTCATTCTTAGTCTAAGAGTTTGAGCCACGGTGCACATGCTGGGCTGAGGCATGTGCTGGTGCCGTAATTTTTTTCCCCGAGGCACCATCGCCGGAGCATCATTGGAGAGCCTAACAGGCGGCATTGGGGGGGTGTGTGCACATGATGTACGATGGGTGCTGGTACTTGGCCCTTATATTGGCCCCCTATCTCTCAGCAAACCTCGAGAACTCACACCCCCTTAAAGAGCATTTGAGATTTTATAGGTTTGCTGCCAGTAGCCATTAAAGTGTCTAAAATGGGGACACTTTTTTCAAACGGTCACAAAATCTTCTCCACTTTGATTTTTCAGCTGAATTTTTTTGTGCACGCCAACATAAATAAAAGGATCACCTCTACCAAATTTGGGGACAAAACTCTTTCTAAAAAAATTTTAAAAAATCCCAAACCGCAAAAAGTTTTGAAAATCGTGAAAAATGAAAAACGGGTCGTCTTACCACGAAACTTCACATGAAGGCATAGGGGACCATTGTATGAATTTACAAGCCATAAAAATGGCATTGGCATGGTAGAAATATGAAGATGTGCTTGAACCCAGCTACCACCCGTTCGATCCTCGGCTTGCGCTTCCTGCCTCTCTGGTCGACTGAGCGTCTGCACGCTCGTTTTGTGGGTTGACTTAGGCATATGGAGTTCATCCGCAGTCTAAGCATACGAAGTTCATTCCTAGTCTAAGATTGGATCGGAACAAGGGTTGCGGTAGCAGGATCGATAGTATGCAGGGGGATCGGACTGATCCTCGGCTTACGCATTCTGCCTCTTCGACCGTCTCAGCACCCGTACGCCCGTTTCATGGGTTGGCTTAGGCATAGGGAGTTCATTCCATGTCTAAGCCCCAGCCAGACCGAGGGTTGTGGCAGTGGGATCGGTAGCACATAGAGGGGGATCGAGTCGATCCTCGGCTTACGCATTATGCCTCTCCGGTTGGCTCAGCACCTACACGCTCATTTCGTGGGTTGACTTAGGCATACGAGTTCATTCCTAGTCTAAGATCAGATCGAACTGAGGGTTGAGGTAGCAAGATCGACAGCATGCAGGGGGGATCAGGTCGGTCCTCGACTTACGCATTCTGCCTCTCCTGCAGACTGAGTGCTTGCACGCTCGTTTCGTGGGTTGGCTTATGCATACGAACTTCATTCCATGTCTAAGCCCCAGTCGGACCGAGGGTTGTGGCAACAGGACCGACAGTGGGATCAACAGCGCACAGAAGGGGATTGAGCTAATCCCCGGCTTGCACATTATGCCTTTTCGATCGGCCTCTTCGACCGGCTGAATGCCCATACGCTCGTTTCATGGGTTGACTTAGGCATACGGAGTTCATCCCCAGTCTAAGCATATGAAGTTTATTCCCCGTCTAAGATCAGATGAGATCGAGGGTTGCAATAGTAGGATCGGCAGCATGCAGGGGGGAGCAAGTCGATCCCTATCTTGGGCATTCTGCCTTTCTGGCTGGCTGAGCGCTTGTGGCAGTGGGGCTAACAGCAAGCAGAGGGGGATCAGGCCGATCCCCGGCTTACGCGTTATGCCTCTCCGATCGGCTCAGCACCCGAACACTCGTTTCATGGGTTGACTTAGGCATACAGAGTTCATTCCCAGTCTAAGATTTGACACACTGAGGGTTGCGATAGCAGGATCGACAGCGAACAGGGGGGACCGGGTCAATCCCTGGCTTACGCATTCTGCCTCTCCGGTTGGCTGAGCGCCCGCACGCTCGTTTCATGGGTTGGCTTAGGCATACGGAGTTAATTCCATGTCTAAGCATAAGGAGTTCATTCCCAGTCTAAGATCAGACCGGACCGAGGGTTGCGACAGTAGGATCGACAGCAAGCAGGGGGGGACCGGGCAGAACCTCGGTTAGCGCATTCTGCCTCCCCGATCGGTTGAGCACCTGCATGCCCATTTCGTGGGTTGGCTTAGGCATAGGGAGTTCATCCCATGTCTAAGCCCCAGTCGGACCGAGGGTTGTGGCAGCGGGACCACAGCACGCAGAAGGGGACTGGGTCGATCCCTAGCTTGCTTATTATGCCTCTCCGGCCAGCTCAGCACCCGAACGCTCGTTTCGTGGGTTGACTTAGGCATACGAAGTTCATTCCCAATCTTAGATCAGACCGGATGGAGGGTTGTGGCAGTAGGATCGACAGCACACAAGGTGGGATTGAGTCGATCCTTGGCTTACGTATTCTGCCTCTCTGACCGGCTGAGCGTCGTACGCTCATTTTATGGGTTGGCTTAGGCATACAGAGTTCATTCCATGTCTAAGCATACGGAGTTCATTCCTAGTCTAAGATCAGACCGGATCGAGGCTTATGATAGAAAGACCAATAGTAGGATCGACAGCATGCAGGGGCGAATCGAGCCGATCCCCGACTTGCGCATTTTGCCTTTTCGATCGGTTGAGCACCCGCACACTTGTTTCGTGGGTTGACTTAGGCATACGAAGTTCATTCCCAGTCTAAGATCAGACCAGACCGAGGGTTGCAGTAGCCGGATCGACAGCATGCAGGGGTGAATCAAACCGATCCCCGGCTTGTGCATTCTGCCTCTCCGGTCGACTAAGCGCCCGCACGCTCGTTTCATGGGTTGGCTTAGGCATACGGAGTTCATTCCATGTCTAAGCATACAGAGTTCATTCCCAGTCTAAGATGGGTTAGGGTAGCAGGATCGACAACATGCAGGGGGGATCGGGTCGGTCCCCGGCTTGCGCATTCTACCTTTCCTACTGGCTGAGTGCCCGCACGCTCGTTTCATGGGTTGGCTTAGGCATACAGAGTTCATTCCATGTCTAAGCCCCAGCTAGATCGAGGGTTGTGGTAGCAGGACTGGCAACGGGATCAGCAGCAAGCAGAGAAGGATCGGGTTGATCCTCGACTTGTGTATTATGCCTCTCCGGTCGGCTGAGCGCCCGCACGCTCATTTTGTGGGTTGACTTAGGCATACGGAGTTCATCCCCAGTCTAAGCATACAAAGTTCATTCCTAGTCTAAGATCAGACCGGATCGAGGGTTATGATAGTAGAATCGAGAGCATGCAGGAGGGACAGGGCCGATCCTCGACTTGTGCATTCTGCCTCTCTGGCCGACTGAGCGCCCGCACGCCCGTTTCGTGGATTGGCTTAGGCATAGGGAATTCATTCCATGTCTAAGCCCCAGTCGGACCGAGGGTTGTGGTAGTGGGACCGGTAGCACACAGAGGGGGACAGGGCCGATCCCTGGCTTACGCATTATACTTTTCTAGCTGGCTCAGTGCCCGAACGCTTATTTCGTGGGTTGACTTAGGCATACGGAGTTCATTCCTAGTCTAAGATCAGATCAGACCGAGGGTTGCGGTAGCAGGACCAGCAGCAGGATCGACAGCAGCAGGGGGGACTGGGTCGATCCCCGGCTTGCGCATTCTGCCTCTCCGACCGGCCTCTTCGACCAGATGAGTTCTTGTAAGCTTGTTTCGTGGGTTAACTTAGGCATACAGAGTTCATCCCCAGTCTAAGCATATGGAGTTCATTCCCAGTCTAAGATCGAACTGAACTGAGGGTTACGGTACCAGGATCGGTAGCACGCAAAGGGGACCGGGCTGATCCTCGACTTGCGCATTCTACCTCTCCGACCGGCTTGCGCATTCTGCCTCTCCGACAGGCTGAACGCCCACATGCTCGTTTCATGGGTTGGCTTGGGCATACAGAGTTCATTCCCAGTCTAAGATCTGATCGAATCGAGGGTTACGATAGCAGGATCGATAGCACACAGGGAGGGATCGAGTCGGTCCCTTGCTTGCGCATTCTACCTCTCCGACCGACTGAGCACCCGCATGCTCGTTTCATGGGTTGGCTTAGGCATACAGAGTTCATTCCCAGTCTAAGATTGGACCAGAGTGAGAGTTACGGTGGCAGGACCAGCAGTAAGATCGGTAGCACGTAGGGGGGGACCAGGTCGATCCCCAGCTTGCGCATTCTGCCTCTCTAGCCGGCTAAGTGCCCTCACGCCCGTGTCGGGGGTTGGCTTAGGCATAGGGAGTTCATTCCATGTCTAAGCCCCAGTCGGATCGAGGGTTGTGGCAGCGGGACCGACAGTATATAGAGGAGGATCGGGCCGATCCCTGCCTTGCGCATTATGCCTTTCCGATAGGCTTAGTGCCCGCACGTTCGTTTCGTGGGTTGGCTTAGGCATACGGAGTTCATTCCATGTCTAAGCCCCAGTCGGACCGAGGGTTGTGGCAGCAAGACTAGCAGCGAGATTGGCAGGACACAGAGGGGGACCGAGCTGATCCTCGGCTTACGCATTATGCCTCTCCGGCCGGTTGAGCACCCGCACGCTTGTTTCATGGGTTAACTTAGGCATACGGAGTTCATCCCCAGTCTAAGCATACGGAGTTCATTCCCAGTCTAAGATCGAACCAGACCGAGGGTTGTGACAGTAGGATCAGCAGCACGTAGGGGGGATTAGGTTGATCCTCGGCTTACGCATTCTGCCTCTCCGACCGGCTGAGCGCCCGCACGCCCGTTTCATGGGTTGGCTTAGGCATAGGGAGTTCATTCCATGTCTAAGCCCCAGTCGGATCGAGGGTTGTGGTAATGGGACCAGTAGCACACAGAGGGGGACCGAGCTGATCCTCGGCTTGCGCATTATGCCTCTCCGACCGGCTCAGTGCCCGAACACTCGTTTCGTGGGTTGACTTAGGCATACGAAGTTCATTCCCAGTCTAAGATCGGACCAGACCGAAGGTTGCGGCAACAGGATCGACAGCACGCTAGGGGGGGACTAGGCTGATCCCCGACTTGCGCATTCTTCCTCTCTAGTCGGTTGAGCTCCCGCACGCTCGTTTCATGGGTTGGCTTAGGCATACGGACTTCATTCCATGTCTAAGCGTACGGAGTTCATTCCCAGTCTAAGATCGAATCGGATCGAGGGTTCAGACAGTAGGACTAGCAGCGGGATCGACAATACGTAGAGGGGACCGGGTCGATCCCCGGCTTGTACATTCTGCCTCTCTGGTCGGCTGAGCACCCGCACCCTCGTTTCGTGGGTTGGCTTAGGCATACGGAGTTCATTCCATGTCTAAGCCCCAGTCGGACCGAGGGTTATGATAGCAGGACCGGCAGCGGGATCGGCAGCATGCATAGGGGGATCAAGCTGATCCTTGGCTTGCGTATTATACCTCTCTGACCGGCCTCTCCGACAAGTTGAATGCCCGCACGCTCGTTCCATGGGTTGACTTAGGCATACGGAGTTCACCCCTAGTCTAAGCATACGGAGTTCATTCCTAGTCTAAGATCGAACCGAACCTAGGGTTGCAGTAGCAGGATCGACAGCACGTAGGGGGGACCGGGCCGATCCCCGGCTTGTGCATTCTGCCTCTTCGGTTGGCTGAGCACCCGTACGTCCGTTTCATGGGTTGGCTTAGGCATAAGGAGTTCATTCCATGTCTAAACCCCAGCCAAAATGAGAGTTGTGGCAGCAGGATCGGCAACACGTAGAGGGGGACCTGGTCAATCCTCGGCTTGCGCATTATGCCTCTCCGATCGGTTCAGTGCCCGAACGCTCATTTCGTGGGTTGACTTAGGCATATAGAGTTCATTCCCAGTCTAAGCTCAGATCGGAATGAGGGTTGCGGTAGCAGGATCAATAACACAGAGGGGGGATCGGGCTGGTCCCCGACTTACGCATTCTACCTCTCTGACCGGCTGAGCGCCCGCACGCTCATTTCGTGGGATGGCTTAGGCATACGGAGTTCATTCTATGTCTAAGCATACGGAGTTCATTCCCAGTTTAAGATCGGACCGCACCGAGGGTTGTGATAGTAGGAGCAGTAGCAGGATCGACAGCACATAGGGTGGGACCGAGCTAATCCCTGACTTGCACATTCTACCTCTCTGATCAACCTCCCCAGCCGACTGAGCACCCGCACGCTCATTTCATAGGTTGGCTTAGGCATACGAACTTCATCCCCAGTCTAAGCATACGGAGTTCATTCCCAGTCTAAGATCGAATCGGATCGAGTGTTGCGACAGCAGGATCGACAGCACGCAGGGGGGATCGGCCAGCTGAGCGCCTGCACGCCCGTTTCATGGGTTGGCTTAGGCATAGGGAGTTCATTCCATGTCTAAGCCCCAGCCGGACCGAGGGTTGTGGTAATGGGAACGGTAGCACGCAGAGGGGGACCGATTCGATCCCCAGCTTGCGCATTCTGCCTCTCCGATTGGCTGAGCGCCCGCACGCTCGTTTCACAGGTTAGCTTAGGCATACGAAGTTCATTCCATGTCTAAGCATACAGAGTTCATTCCCAGTCTAAGATTGGACCGGACTGAGGGTTGCAGCAGCAGGACTAGCAGTAGGATCGATAGCCCACTGGAGGGATCGAGCCTATTCCCGGCTTACGTATTCTGCCTTTCTGATTGGTTGAGTGCCTGCACACTCATTTCGTGGGTTGGCTTAGGCGTATGAAGTTCATTCCATGTCTAAGCCCCAGTCGGATCGAGGGTTGTGGTAGCAAGACCGACAGCAGGATCGACAGCACATAGAGGGAAATCGGGCTGATCCTCGGCTTGCGTATTATGCCTCTTCAGTCGGCCTCTCCGACCAGCTGAATGCTCGCACCCACGTTTCGTGGGTTGACCTAGGCATACGGAGTTCATCCCCAGTCTAAGCATACGGAGTTCGTTCCTAGTCTAAGATCGGACCCGACCGAGGGTTGCGGTAGCTAGATCGATAGTATGCAGGAGGGATCGGGTTGATCCCTGGCTTGTGCATTCTGCCTCTCCGGCCAGCTGAGTGCCCGCAAGCCCATTTCATGGGTCGGCTTAGGCATAGGGAGTTCATTCCATGTCTAAGCCCTAGCTGGACCGAGGGTTGTGGCAGCAGGACTGACAGCACGCAGAGAGGGATCAGGTCAATCCCTGACTTGTGCATTATGCCTCTTCGGTCGGTTGAGCGCCCGCACACTCGTTTCATGGGTGGACTTAGGCATACGGAGTTCATTCCCAGTTTAAGATCAGATCGGACCAAAGGTTGCGACAGTAGGATCGATAGCACACAGGGGGATCGAGCCGGTCCTCGACTTACGCATTCTGCCTCTCCGGTCGGTTTAACACCTGCACATTCGTTTCGTGGGTTGGCTTAGGCATACGGAGTTCATTCCATGTCTAAGCATACAGAGTTCTTTCCCAGTCTAAGATCAGACCGGACCGAGGGTTACGGCAGCACGACCAACAGCAGGATCGATAGCATGCAGGGGGGGACCGGGCCGATCCCCGGGTTATGCATTCTGCCTCTCCGACCGGTTGAGCACCCGCACGCTTGTGTCATGGGTTGGCTTAGGCATACGGAGTTCATTCCATGTCTAAGCCCCAGCCAAACCGAGGGTTATGGCAGCAGGACCGACAGCGGGATCGACACCACGCAGAGGTGGACCGGGCTGATCCCCGGCTTGCACATTATGCCTTTTCAGCTGGCCTCTCTGGTCGACTGAGCACCCGCACGCTGATTTCATGGGTTGACTTTGGCATACGGAGTTCATCCCCAGTCTAAGCATACAGAGTTCATTCCTAGTCTAAGATCAAACCAGACCGAGGGTTGTGGCAGTAGGATCGGTATCACGTAGGGGGACCGGGTTGATACCCGGCTTGCGCATTCTGCCTCTCCGATCGGCTGAGTGCACGCACGCCTATTTCATGGGTTGGCTTAGGCATAGGGGAGTTCATTCCATGTCTAAGCCCCAGTCGGACCGAGGGTTGTGGTAACGGGACCGACAGCTCGTAGAGGAGGACTGGCTCAATCCTCGCTTACGCATTATGCCTCTCCATCGGCTCAGCGCCGAACGCTCGTTTCGTGGGTTGACTTAGGCATACGGACTTCATTCCCGGTTCTAAGAATGGATCGGATCGAAGGTTACGGTAGTAGGATCGACAGTACACAGGGGGGATCGGGTCGGTCCCCAGCTTGCGCATTCTGCCTCTCTGATCGGTTGAGCACCCGCACACTCTTTTCATGGGTTGGCTTAGGCATACGGACTTCATTCCATTCTAAGCATACGGAGTTCATTCTCAGTCTAAGATCGGGCCGGACCAAGGGTTGTGGTAGCAGGACCGGTAGCAGGACAGTAGTAGATTGACAGCACGCAGGGGGGACCGAGCTGATCCCCGACTTGTGCATTCTGCCTCTTCGGGCGACTGAGTGCCCGCACGCTCATTTCATGGGTTAACTTAGGCATACGGAGTTCATCCCCAGTCTAAGCATACAGAGTTCATTCCCAGTCTAAGACCGGACCGGATCGAGGGTTGCGACAGCAGGGATCGACAACACACAGGGGGGACTGGGCCTATCCCCGGCTTGCGCATTCTACCTCTTCGGCCGA
>NW_019167826.1:19998826-20296389 GCF_002303985.1 Durio zibethinus | reverse complement strand
GTTAATGATAATACCGACATTCAGCCCATCAAGTTAGATGTTAAGGATATTACCAGCTTATTGTTCTAATGTAGAGGGAGAAGAAGATGGAAAGCCCTAGTATTATGACATCTTACAGTATGTCAAGGATCAGTAGTATCCAGTTCAAGCAATAAAAAATGATAAAAAAGGTCATTCAAAGATTGGCTATGAGCTTTTTCCTGGATGGGGATGTCCTATACAAAAGAAGCAAGGATCAAGTATTATTAAGGTGCTTAAATGAGACTAAAGCGAAGAAAATCATTAAAGAGGTGCATGATGGAATATGTGGGTTACATACTAGTGGACATGTGATGGCAAGATAGATCATGAGAGTGGGATATTACTGGTTGACGATGGAGAATGATTGCATTGACTATGCTCGTAAATGCCATAAATGCTGGATATATGCTGATAAGATCCATGCTCCACCATCTGCTTTACATGTTATGGCACCACCATGGCCATTTTCAATGTGGGGCATGGATGTCATTGGCCCAATCACCCCAAAGGCCTCTAACCGGCACAGATTCATTTTTGTGATGATAGATTATTTCACAAAATGGGTAGAAGCAGCATCATATGTAAATGTGACACGTTCCGTGGTTTGTAAGTTCATAAAAAAAGAGATCATCTGTAGATATGGACTTTCGAAGAGAATTATTTCAGATAATGCTAAGAATCTAAATAGTAAGATGATGCAAGATATATGTGCTCAATACAAGATCAAGCATCATAACTCGGTACCATACCATCTGAAAATGAATGGGGCAGTTGAGGCAGCCAATAAGAACATAAAGAGGATTTTGGAGAAGATGATCGAGACTTACAAAGATTGGCATAAGAAGTTGCCATTTGCATTGCATGTATATCGAACATCAGTTCGCACCTCTACTGGGGCAACCCCATTTTCTTTGGTTTATGGGATGGAAGCTGTACTACCAGTGGAAGTAGAGATCCCCTCTTTGAGAGTTTTAAAAAAAAATGAGTTGGAAGAAGCTGAATGGATCTAAGAATGTTATGAGCAGTTAAATTTCATAGAAGAAAAGAGATTGACTGCATTGTGCCATGGTCAGCTATATCAAAGGAGAATGATGAGGGCTCATGATAAGAAGACTCGACCCCATTGCTTTCGAGAAGGAGAGTTGGTTTTGAAAAGAATTCTCCCAATCTAGCATGATAGTAGAAGAAAATGGACTCCAAATTGGGAAGGGCCGTATGTGGTGAAACGAGCTTTTTCGGGTGGAGCGCTAATACTGACTGAGATGGATGGAAATGATTTACCCCATCTTATAAATTCTGATGCTGTGAAGAAATACTATGCTTGAAAAAAATGAAAAAAAGAAAAAAATGATGAAATAAAAAAAGAGAAAAAATGAAAAAATGAAAAAATAAAAAAATAAAAAAATAAAAAAATGAAAAAAGAAAAAGTGAAAAAGGAGGACTCAAGGCAAAAACCCTAAAAGGGCGATTTAAGTCATAGGGGGTTTTGTCTAAGTTGAAAACCTAAAAAGGTAGCTTAGATAAGGAAAATACAGCATTGAATTTAAAAGTCCACTGATATGGAGGCTAGCAAATTCGGAAGAGTTCCAAGTTGTTAAATACATCAGAGGATTGAGTTTTCAGAAAGAACTTTGAGATGTGTTATCATGATTATCTGATTGTTCATTTTGGGCTTTGTCCCCATACCTATCCTTGTAATTCTTTCTTGGCCAAAGTTTGCCAACATTTTGCTAATAAAAAAAACATTTTATTTCATTCTTTGTGCCTTTTTCTGATGACTGTTTCCCAACCATTCATATTCCTTTCTTCTTAGTACCCCACCATGGAAGAAATGTGCAAATGCATTCTTACTTTTTGAGTTTGAAATAATGATTGATGAATGAATAACAACGTAAAAAGATTTTTTACATTACATTGAATGAATCAAGAGTGATAAAAGCAGAATCGAGATGTTCAG
Source organism: Durio zibethinus (assembly GCF_002303985.1). Next base: position 20,294,411 of record NW_019167826.1, on the reverse strand, counting down.
TTCCTGATTAGGACATTGAATCTGGGAAGAGATTTTTTTACAGGAAGATTATGAGTGGAAGAAACAATTAAGAGCTACACTGGTTCAATCTTAGAAGAGCAGTGTAATTGGATCTCTGAAGAATCAAAAGGCTTGATGCCCAAGAGAAAGCTTGAGAAACTTGAGTACCATACATTGAACAGGAATTAATTGGCCAACATTTGCATAGCATGCATTGAAATTCATATGCATTTCCATAGCATACACTACTTTCAGGAAAGTATAGTGTATAGATTCAAGAAGTAAGGGTGTTCCAACATCCCACATAGAGAAGACATATATCAAGATATTTTGCAAAATTGAAAAAGAAAAAGCTTGTCAGGTAAGTTCCTAATCCTTGAAATAGGATGTCTTTTGGTATCAAGGTTGATTTATAAGACCTTTGGGCGTAATCTCCTGAAATTCCTTCAAACACAACTCTCAACTCTTTTGGACATGATTGTCAAGGAGCAATTTACTTTTCAAAGTCGTGGTGCCTCTGTTTAGAGGAGCAATTTACTTTTCAAAAGTCATGGTGCCTCTGTTTAGAGGAGCGATTTACTTTTCAAAGTCGTGGCCTTTAGGAGCATTACTTCAAGTCGTGTTTAGAGGAGCAATTTACTTTCAAAGTCGTGGTGCCTCTGTTCTGTTTAGAGGAGCAATTTACTTTTCAAAAGTCATGGTGCCTCTATTTAGAGGAGCAATTTATTTTTTCAAAGTCGTTGAGCCTCTGTTTAGAGGAGCTTTGGTTAAAAAAAAAAAAAACAAAAACAAAAGCAAACAAAAAAAAACAAAAAATATAAAAAAATCAAAAAATGAAAATGTTGAGTTGAATTTTGATTGGGTGTCTACGTCTTTGCGCAATTTCTATTTTACAGAAAATGTGCAAAGAGGGGCAGCTGTAGACACCCAATTTGGTCCAGGCCCGGATCAATTAAGCCTGGTCCAAATGGGTAAGTCCAATTTTATTTTTGTTATTTTTTATTTTTTTATTATTTTATTCTATATTTTATGTATATATTTTCCTTTATATCCTATGTATTTATTATTTATTTATTATTACTATTTATTAATATATATTTTTTATTTTTATTTTATTTATTTTTGTATTTTTATTTATCTAATTATATATCTGTTATTATTATTATTTTTTATTTATCCTATAATATTTTTTTGATTTATCTTTTCTAATTATCTATTTTTTTATTTGATTTTTATTTTGGAAGGTTGAGATTGAAGGCTGAAGAATCCTACTGGGAATAGGGATTGAATCAGAAGAGTCCAGATTGGATTCAAAGATTGAATCCTTGTCTAAAGAGGAATTGGGATTGATCAGAAACTCTTGATCAATCCCTATAAAAGGGACCTCTTGGAACAGAAACACAAAGAGAGAAAAAATGTGAGCAAAGCTACTGATTTGAGAGATAGAAGAGTATAGAAGGCTAATAAGTATTCTGGGAGTTAGTAGGAATTTTTTTGAAGATTTTGGGCGATTTTTTTCTGGGAATTTCTGGAAAATTCCAGATTTCGGTTGAATTTTTCGACGAAAGTTGAATTTTTCGATGAAAATTCCGACCAACTTTAAAGTTTCCGGTGAGCTGCCCAGTTTCTGGTGACCTTTCCCAGAAACCAACCACCTTCGGCCAACTTCCGGCCAAAAATCTAGATTCTGACGAAATTTTCCAGAATCCGACGTACATTCAACCGGAGTTCTTCAACAGTTTAGAGAGAAGCAAGAGAGAAGGGAAAGAAGAGAGAGAGAGGGAAGGAGCTTTCTGTCAAAAAACAGAGGAGGGAGCCTTATATACCCTCCCAAAACGACGTCGCTTTTGCCTTAAGTGACCTAGAGGATCCGCGTGTTTTGCCGAGATCCGACCCGACCCGAGCGTCGACCCGCTTTTTGACCCGTGCATGTCTGCCCCTTTCGAGCCGAGCCAAGCTCCAAAGCTGTTTCTTCGAGCCATTTTTTCTTCATTGAGCCGAGCCGAGCTGAGCCGTACTCCAAGCCACTCCAGGTTTTTTTTTTATTTATTATTTATTAGATTAGGTTTATTTAGTATCCTTTTTACCTTTATTTTATTTTTTATCTTGGTTTTACTTTTCTTTATTTTATTTTATTTTTTTATTTTCACTTTTATTTTGTTTTATTATTTTATTTTCTTTAAATAAAAATCAAAAAAGAATATTTTTGGGGAAAAGTTGAAAGTATCAATTTTCCTTGAAGATCAAAATTTTCCAAAAAAAATATTTTTAGGGAAAAGTTGAAAGTATCAATTTTCCTTAAAAATAAATTTTCAAAAAAAGGTTTTTGAGGAAAAGTTGAAAGTATCAATTTTCCTTGAAAATAAAAGTTTCCAAAAAATATTTTTGGGGAAAAGTTGAAAGTATCAATTTTCCTTAAAAATAAATTTTCAAAAAAATCAATTTTTGGGGAAAAGTTGAAAGTATCAATTTTTCCTGCATAAAAACAATCATTCTTTCCTTTCTTTTTATTTTGATTTTGATTTTGATTTTTTCTTTAAATAATTCGACGATGGAGTCTCTGCAAGTGAAACAATAGTCTTTCTTGCATACTCTTGAGGTGAGGGGATTTTCTCAATTTTCTGCTAAAAGTATTAGAGTCAATTGAGAATAATTTCTAATAATTAATTACTTGGTAAAATTTTAAGGCTCATTGGATAACACAAATTTCAGCTGGTACCATCTTTTGATTGGCGTTGTGAGGGTGCTATAACCTTCCTCACACGTAATCGAACTCCCGAACCCTATTCTGGTTAGTAGACCTGACCCTATTTTTTTAGGGGCCCTTAAACTTAGGAGTTCCCTAAAAGGACAGATTACATAGGTGGCCAATCGCACCTAAATAAAAAAAGATTGGTGGCGACTCCTAAAAGTCAATGTGTAGTGATAGATCCCCGGATCTAGATGTTCTGATACAACCCTTTGAAAAAAGTGTCCCCATTTCAGACACTTTAATAGCTACTGGTAGCAAACCTATAAAATCTCAAATGCTCTTTAAGGGGGTGTGAGTTCTCGAGGTTTGATGAGGGATAGGGGGCCAATATAAGGGCCAAGTACCAGCACCCATCGCACATCATGTGTGCACACCCCCCGACCCCTCCAATCACCGGAACCCCCAATGCCACCGGTTAGGCTCTCCTGCGATGCTATGGCGATGGTGCCTCGGGTGAAAAAAATACGGCACCAGTACATGCCCTAGCCCAGCATGTGCACCGTGGCTCAAAATCTTAGACTGGGAATGAACTCTGTATGCTTAGACATGGAATGAACTCCGTATGCCGAAGCCAACCCACGAAATGAGAGTGCGGGCGCTCAGTCGATTGGAGAGACAGAATGTGTAAGTCGGGGATCGACCTGGTCCCCCCTGCGTGCTGTCGATCCTGCTGCCTCAACCCTTGGTCCGATCCGATCTTAGACTGGGAATGAACTCTGTATGCATAAGTCAACCCATGAAATGAGCGTGTGGGCATTGAGCCGACCGAAGAGGCATAATGAATAAGCCGAGGATCAACCCGGTCCCCCTCTGCGTGCTGTCGGTCCCGCTGCCACAACCCTCGGTCTGGCTGGGGCTTAGACATGGAATGAACTCCCTATGCCTAAGCCAACCCACAAAATGAGTGTACGGGCACTCAGCTGGTCGGAGAGGCAGAATGCGCATGTCGGGGGTCGGCTCGGTCCCCCCTGCGTGCTATCGATCCTGCTACCGTAACCTTCTGTCCGATCAGATCTTAGACTGGGAATCAACTCTGTATGCTTAGACTGGGGATGAACTTCGTATGCCTAAGTCAACCCATGAAACGAGCGTGTGGGCCCTTAGCCGACCAGAGAGGCCGGTCGGTGAGGCATAATGTGCAAGCCGGGGATTAGCCCAGTCCCTCTCTACGTGCTGCCGATCCCGCTGCCGGTCCTGCTACCATGACCCTCTGTCCGACTGGGGCTTAGACATGGACTGAACTCCGTATGCCTAAGCCAACCCATGAAACGAGCATGCGGGCGCTCAGCCGATCGGAGAGGCAAAATGCACAAGTCGGGGATCGAACGGATGGTAGGTGGGTTCAAGCACATCTTCATATTTCTGCCATGCCAATGCCATTTTTATGGCTTGTAAATTCATACAATGGTCCTCTAAGCCTTCATGTGAAGTTTTGTGGCAAGAGGACCCGTTTTTTATTTTTCATGATTTTTGAAACTTTTTACGGTTCGAGATTTTTTAAACTTTTTTTAGAAAAAGTTTTGAAACCAAATTTGGTAGAGGTGATCCTTATATTTTTTTTGTGCCACAAAAAATTCAGCTAAAAACTCGAAGTTGAGAAGATTTTGTGACTGTTTGAAAAAAGTGTCCCCATTTCAGACACTTTAATGGCTACTGGCAGCCAACCTATAAAATCTCAAATGCTCTTTAAGGGGGTGTGAGTTCTCAAGGTTTGATGAGGGATAGGGGGCCAATATAAGGGCCAAGTACCAGCACCCATCGCACATCATGTGCACACACCCCCCCGGCCCCCCCAATCGTCGGAACCCCTAATACTGCCTGTTAGGCTCTCCGGTGATGCTCCGACGATGGTGCCCCGGGTGAAAAAAATTGCCGCACCAGCACATGGCCGAGCCCAGCATGTGCACCGTGGCTCAAACTCTAAGACTGGGAATGAACTCCGTATGCATAGACAAGGAATGAACTCCGTATGCCTAAGCTAACCCACGAAACGAGCGTGCGGGCGCTTAGCTGGCCGGAGAGGCAGAATGCGTAAGCTAGGGATTGGCTCGGTCCCCCTCTGTGTGCTGCCAGTCCCACTGCCACAACCCTCCGTCTGGTTGGGGCTTAGACATCGAATGAACTCCCTATGCCTAAGCCAACCCACGAAACGGGCGTACGGGCGCTCAGTCGGCCAGAGAGGCAGAATGCGCAAGTTGGGGATCGGCCCGGTCCCCCCTGCGTGCTGTCGATCTGCTGTTGCAACCCTCGGTCTGATCTATCTTAGACTGGGAATGAACTCTGTATGCTTAGACTGGGGATGAACTCCGTATGCCTAAGTTAACCCACGAAACGAGCGTACGGGCGCTCAGCCAGCTGGAGAGGCCAGTCGGAGAGGTAGAATGTACAAGCCAGGAATCAGGCCGTTCCCCCCTGCGTGCTGTCGATCCTACTGTTGGTCCACTGCCGTAACCCTCGGTCCAATCCGATCTTAGACTGGGAATGAACTCCGTATGCTTAGACATGGAATGAACTCTGTATGCCTAAGCCAACCCACGAAACGAGCGTGCGGGTGCTCAGCCGACCGGAGAGCAGAATGCGTAAGCCGGAGATCGACCCGATCCCCCTGCGTGCTGTCGATCCTACTACCGCAACCCTCACTCCGGTTCGATCTTAGAATGGCAATGAACTCCGTATGCTTAAGTCAACCCATGAAACGAGTGATCGGGGGCTGAGCCGATCGGAGAGGCTTAATGTGTAAGCCAGGGATCGACCCGGTCCCACTCTGTGTGCTACCGGTCCTGCTACCACAACCCTCGGATCGGCTAGGGGTTAGACATGCAATGAACTCCCTATGCCTAAGGCAACCCACGAAACGGGCGTGAGGGCACCCAGCCGGCCAGAGAGGCAGAATGCGCAAGCCAGGGATCGGTCCGATCCCCCCTGCGTGTTGCCGTAACCCTCGGTCCGGTCCGATCTTAGACTACGAATGAACTCCATATGCTTAGACTGGGGATGAACTCCGTATGCCTAAGTCAACCCATGAAACGAGCATGCGGATGCTCAGCCGACCAAAGAGGCAGGATGCGCAAGCCGGGGATCGAACGGGTGGTAGGTGGGTTCAAGCACATCTTCATATTTCTGCCATGCCAATGCCATTTTTATGGCTTGTAAATTCATACAATGGTCCCTTAAGCCTTCATGTGAAGTTTCGGGGCAAGACGACCCGTTTTCTATTTTTCATGATTTTTGAAACCTTTTACAGTTCGGGATTTTTTAAAATTTTTTTAGAAAGTGTTTTGTGCCCAAATTTGGAGGAGGTGATCCTTTTATTTTTGTTGGCATGCATAAAAAACTTCAGCTAAAAAACTCGAAGTGGAGAAGATTTTGTGATGTTTTGAAAAAGTGTCCCATTTCAGACACTTTAATGGCTACTGGCGGCAAACCTATAAAATCTCAATGCTCTTTAAGGGGGGTGGTTGAGTTCTCAAGGTTTGATGAGGGATAAGGGACCAATATAAGGGCCAAGTACCAGCACCCATAGTACATCATGTGCGCACACCCCCCGGCCCCCCCAATCACCGGAACCCCCAATGCTCCTGTTAGGCTTTCCGGGGATGCTCTGGCGATGGTGCCCCGGGCAAAAAAAATATGGCACCAGCACATGCTCGAGCCCAACATGTGCACCGTGGCTCAAACTCTTAGACCAGGAATGAACTCTGTATGCTTAGACATGGAATGAACGTCGTATGCCTAAGCCAACCCACGAAACGAGCGTGCGGGCGCTCAGCCGGTCGGAGAGGTAGAATGCACAAGCTGGGGATCGGCCAGGTCCCCCTCTGTGTGCCGCTGGTCCAGCTACCACAACCCTCATTCCGGCTGGGGCTTAGACATGGAATGAACTCCCTATGCCTAAGCCAACCCACGAAACGGGCGTGCGGACGCTCAGTCGGCCGGAGAGGCAGAATGCGCAAGCTGGGGATCGGTTCGGTCCCCCCTGCGTGCTGTCGATCTTGCTACCGCAACCCTCGATCTGATCCAATCTTAGATTGGGGATGAACTCCATATGCTTAGACTGGGGATGAACTCTATATGCCTAAGTCAACCCATGAAACGAGCGTGCGGGCGTTCAGCCGGCTGGAGAGGCCGACCAGGGTGGCAGAATGCGTAAGCCAGGGATCGGGCCAATCCCCCCCTTCGTGCTGCCGGTCCCACTGCCACAATCCTTGGTCCGGCTGGGCTTTAGACTTGGAATGAACTCCTTATGCCTAAGCCAACCCACAAAACGGGCATGCGAGCACTCAGCCGATCGGAGAGGTAGAATGCACAAGTCGGGGATCGGCCCGGTCCCCTCCTGCGTGCTGTCGATCCTGCTACCGCAACCCTCGGTCCGGTCTGACCATAGACTAGGAATGAACTTTGTATGCCTAAGTCAACCCACGAAATGAGCGTTCGGGTGCTGAGCCGGCCGTAGAGGCATAATGCGCAAGACGGGGATCGACCCGATCCACCTCTACGTGCTGTCGGTCCTGCTACCACAACCCTCTGTTTGGCTGGGGCTTAGACATGGAATGAACTCTCTATGCCTAAGCCAAACCATGAAACGGGTGTACGGGCTCTCAGCCGGCCGAAGAGGCAGAATGTGCAATCCGAGGATCGGCCCGGTCCCCCTACGTGCTGCCGATCATATTGTCGTAACCCTCGGTCTGATCCGATCTTAGACTGGGAATGAACTCTGTATGCTTAGACTGGGGATGAACTCCGTATGCCTAAGTCAACCCATGAAACGAGCGTGCAGACGTTCAACCGACCAGAGAGGCAGGATGCGCAAGCTAGGGATCGAACGGGTGGTAGCTGTGTTCAAGCACATCTTCATATTTCTACCATGCCAATGCCATTTTTATGGCTTTTAAATTCATAAAATGCTCCCCTAAGCCTTCATGTGAAGTTTCGTGGCAAGACAACCTGTTTTCTATTTTTCATGATTTTTGAAACTTTTTGCCGTTCGGGATTTTTAAAACTTTTTTTAGAAAGCATTTTGTCCCCAAATTTGGTAGGGCTGATCCTTGTATTTTTGTTGGCATGCACAAAAAAATTCAGCTAAAAACACGAAGTGGAGAAGATTTTGTGACCGTTTGAAAATAGTGTCCCTATTTCAGACACTTTAATGGCTACTGGCAGTAAACCTATAAAATCTCAAATGCTCTTTAAGGGGATGTGAGTTCTCGAATGTGCAAGCCAAGGATCGGTCTGGTCCAATCTTAGACTGGGAATGAACTCCATATGCTTAGACATGGAATGAACTCCGTATGCCTAAGCCAACCCACGAAACGAGCGTGCGGGTGCTCAGCCGGTCGGAGAGGCAGAATGCACAAGCTGGGGACCGGCTCACTCCCCCTGTGTACTATCGATCCTACTACAGCAACCCTTGATTCGGTCTGATCTTAGACTGGGAATGAACTCCGTATGCCTAAGTCAACCCACGAAACGTGCGTTCAGGCGCTGAGCTGATCGGAGAGGCATAATGCACAAGCCGAGAATCAGACCGGTCCTCCTCTGCATGCTGTAGGTCCCGCTGCCACAACCCTCGGTCCGGTTGGGGCTTAGACATAGAATGAACTCCCTATGCCTAAGCCAACCCACAAAATTGGTGTACAGGCACTCAGCCGTCTGGAGAGGCAGAATACGCAAGCCGGAGACCGCCTGGTCCCCCCTGCGTGCTGTCGATCTTGCTACCGCAACCCTCGGTCCGGTCTGATCTTAGACTGGGAATGAACTCCGTATGCTTAGACTAGGGATGAACTTCGTATGCCTAAGTCAACCCACGAAACGAGCGTGTGGGTGCTCAGCCAGCCAGATAGGCCGGTCGAAGAGGCATAATGCGTAAGCCGGGGATCAGCCCGATCCCCCTCTGCGTGCTACCGATCCTGCTATCGGTCCTGCTGCCACAACCCTCGGTCCGGCTAGGGATTAGACATAGAATGAACACCGTATGCCTAAGCCAACCCACGAAACGAGTGTGCGGGTGCTCAACCGACCGGAGAGGCAGAATACACAAGCCGGGGATCGACCCGATCCTCCCCTGCGTGCTATCGATCCTGCTGCTGGTCCTGCTGCCGCAACCCTTGATCTGGTCGAATCTTAGACTGGAAATGAACTCCGTATGCTTAGACATGGAATGAACTCCGTATGCCTAAGCCAACCCACGAAATGAGCATGCGGGTGCTCAGCCGGTCGAGAGGCGAAATGCGCAAGCTGGGGATCGGCTTGGTCCCTCCCTGCGTGCTGTCGATCCTACAACCACAACCCTCACTCCACTCTGATCTTAGACTAGAAATGAACTCCGTATGCCTAAGTCAACCCACAAAACAAGCGTGCGGGTGCTAAGCCGACCGTAGAGGCATAATGTGCAAGCTGAGGATCGACCCGATCCCCCTATGCGTGCCATCAGTTCCGCTACCACAACCCTCGGTCTGGCTGGGGCTTAGACATGGAATGAACTCCCTATGCCTAAGTCAACCCACGAAACGGGTGTGCGGGCGCTCAGTCGGTCGGAGAGGTAAAATGCGCAAGCTGGGGATCGACCCGATCCCCCCTGTGTGCTGTTGATCCTACTGCCGCAACCCTTGGTCCGATTACATCTTAGACTGGGAATGAACTCTGTACGTTTAGACTAGAGATGAACTCTGTATGCCTAAGTCAACAAACGAAATGAGCGTGTGGGTGCTCAGCTGACCAGAGAGGCAAAATGCGTAAGCTGAGGATCGGCCCAGTCCCCCTTGCGTGCTGTCAATCCTGCTGCTGGTCCTGCTGTCGCAACCCTCGATCCGGTCCGATTTTAGACTGGGAATGAACTTCGTATGCTTAGACATGGAATAAACTCCATATGCCTAAGCCAACCAATGAAACGAGCGTGCGGGCATTCAGCCAGTCGGAGAGGCAGAATGCGCAAGCCGGGGACCGACCCGGTCCCCCCTACGTGCTATCGATCCTACTACCGTAACCCTCAGTCTGGTCCGATCTTAGATTGGGAATGAACTCCGTATGCCTAAGTCAACCCACGAAACGAGCGTTCGGGTGCTGAGCCAGTCGGAGAGGCATAATGTGCAAGTCGGGGGATCGGCCCGATCCCCCTCTGCATGCTACCGGTCCTGCTACCACAACCCTCGGTCCGATTAGGGCTTAGACATGGAATGAACTCCCTATGCCTAAGCCAACCCATGAAACGGTCGTGCGGGCGTTCAGTCGGTCGGAGAGGCAGAATACGTAAGTCGAGGATCGGCCAGTCCCCCTTGCGTGCTGTCGATCTTGCTGCGTAACCTTCGGTCCGGTCTGATCTTAGACTGGAAATGAACTCTGTATGCTTAGACTGGGGATGAACTCCGTATGCCTAAGTCAACCCACGAAACGAGCGCGCGGACGCTCAGCCGACCAGAGAGGCAGGATGCGCAAGCCGGGGATCGAATGGGTGGTAGGTGGGTTCAAGCACATCTTCATATTTCTGCCATACCAATGCCATTTTTATGGCTTGTAAATTCAAACAATGGTCCCCTACACCTTCATGTGAAGTTTTGTGGCAAGACGACCTGTTTTCTATTTTTCATGATTTTCAAAAATTTTTGTGGTTTGGGATTTTTTAAAATTTTTTTAGAAAACATTCTGTCCCCAATTTTGGTAGAGCTGATCCTCGATATTTTTGTTGGCATGCCCAAAAAAATTCAGCTAAAAACTTGAAGTGGAGAAGATTTTGTGATCGTTTGAAGAAAGTGTCCCCATTTCGGACACTTTAATGGCTACTGGCGGCAAACCTATAAAATCTCAAATGCGCTCTAAGGGGGTGTGAGTTCTCGAGGATTGATGAGGGATAGGGGGCCAATATAAGGGACAAGTACCGGCACCCATCGCACATCATGTGCTCACACCCCCGGCCCCCCCATTCGCCGGAAACCCCAATGTCGCCGGTTAGGCTCTCCGACGATGCTCTGGCGATGGTGCCCTAGGTGAAAAAAATGTGGTACCAGCACATGCCCGAGCCCAGCATGTGCACCGTGGCTCAAACTCTTAGACCAAGAATGAACTCTGTATGCTTAGACATGGAATGAACTTCGTTTGCCTAAGCCAACCCACGAAACGAGCGCGCAGGTACTCAGCCGACCGGAGAGGCAGAATGTGCAAGCCGGGGACCAGCCCAATCCCCCCCACGTGCTGTCAATCCTGCTGCCGCAACCCTCAGTCTGGCCCGATCTTAGGCTGGGAATGAACTCCGTATGCCTAAGTCAACCCATGAAACGAGCGTACGGGCGCTGAGCTGGCTGGAGAGGCATAATGCGCAAGCCGGTGATCTACCCAATCCCCCTCTATGTGTTGCCGGTCCCGCTGCCACAACCCTTGGTCCGGCTAGGGCTTAGACATGGAATGAACTCCCTATGCCTAAGCCAACCCACGAAATGGGCGTGCGGGTGCTCAGTCGACCGGAACGGCAAAATGCGCAAGCCGGGGATCGACCCGATCCCCCCTACGTGCTGTCGGAACCCTCAGTCCGGTCTGATCTTAGACTAGGAATGAACTCCATATGCTTAGACTGGGGATGAACTCTGTATCCCTAAGTCAACCCAAGAAACGAGTGTGCGGACGCTCAGCCGACCAGAGAGGCAGGATGTGCAAGCTGGGGATCGAACGGGTGGTCGGTGGGTTCAAGCACATCTTCATATTTCTGCTGTGCCAATGCCATTTTTATGGCTTGTAAAATCATACAATGGTCCCCTACGCCTTCATGTGAAGTTTCATGGCAAGACGACCCATTTTTTATTTTTCATGCTTTTTGAAACTTTTTACGGTTCGGGATTTTTTAAAATTTTTTTAGAAAGAATTTTGTCCCAAAATTTGGTAGAGGTGATCCTTGTATTTTTGTTGGCATGCAAAAAACAATTCAGCTAAAAACTCCAAGCAGAGAAGATTTTGTGACCGTTTGAAAAAAGTATCCCCATTTCAAACACTTTAATGGCTACTGACAGCAAACCTATAAAATCTCAAATGCTCTTTAAGGGGGTGTGAGTTCTCGAGCTTTGATGAAGGGTAGGGGGCCAATATAAGGGCCAAGTACCAGCACCAATCACACATCATGTGCGCAGACACCCCGGCCCCCCTAATCGTTGGAACCCCCAATGCCGTCGGTTAGGCTCTCAGCGATGCTCCGACGATGGTGCCCCGGGCGAAAAAAATACGGCACCAGCACATGCACGAGCCTAGCATGTGCACCGTGGCTCAAACTCTTAGACTGGGAATGAACTCCATATGCTTAGACATGGAATGAACTTCATATGCCTAAGCCAACCCACGAATCGAGCGTACGAACGCAAAGCCGGCCGAAGAGGCAGAACGCAAAAGCCGGGGATCGGCCCGATCCCCCTCTGCGTGCTGTTGATCCCGCTACCGCAACCTTCGATTTGACTGGGGCTTAGACATGGAATGAACTCCCTATGCCTAAGCCAACCCACGAACGGGCGTGCTGGCGTTCAGCCGACCGGAGAGGCAGAATGCGCAAGCCGGGGATCGACCTGATCTCCCCTGCATTCTGTTGATCCTGCTGTCACAACCTTCGATCCAGTTCGATCTTAGACTGGGAATGAACTCTGTATGCTTAGACTGGGGATTAACTCTGTATGCCTAATTCAATCCATGAAATGAGCGTGTAGACGCTTAATCGATCAGAGAGGTCGATCGAAGAGGCAGAATGCGTAAGTCAGGGATCAGTCTGGTCCCCCTTACGTGCTGTCGATCCTGCTGCTGGTCTTACTGTCGTAACCCTCGATCCGGTCCGATCTTAGACTGGGAATGAACTTCGTATGCTTAGACATGGAATGAACTCCGTATGCCTAAGCCAACCCACGAAGTGAGCGTGCGGGCACTCAACCATCTGAAGAGGCAGATTGGGCAAGCCAGGGATCGACCTGGTCCCCCCTACATGCTGTCGATCCTACTGCTGCAACCCTCGGTCTGAGCCAATCTTAGACTTGGAATGAACTTCGTATGCCTAAGTCAACCCACGAAATGAGTGTTCAGGCATTGAGCCAGCCGGAGAGGCATAATACGCAAGCCGGGGATTGGCCCGGTCCTCCTCTGTGTGCTGCCAGTCCGCTGCCACAACCCTCAGTCCAGCTGGGGCTTAGACATGCAATGAACTCCCTATGCCTAAGCCCACCCATGAAACGGGCGTGTGGGCGCTCAGTCGTCGGAGAGGCAAAATGTGTAAGCCAAGGATTGGCCCGATCCCCCCTGCATGCTGCCCATCCTGCTGTGGCAACCCTCGATCTGGTCTGATCTTAGACTATGAATGAACTCCGTATGCTTAGACTGGGGATGAACTCTGTATGCCTAAGTCAACCCACGAAACGAGCATATGGGCACTCAGTCGGCCGGAGAGGCTGGCCAGAGAGACATAATGCACAAGTTAGGGATCAGCCTAGTCCCCCTCTACGTGCTGTCGATCCTGCTACCAGTCCTGTTACCACAACCCTCGGTACGGCTGGGGTTTAGACATGGAATGAACTCCGTATGCCGAAGCCAACCAACGAAATGAGCGTGTGAGTGCTCAACCAATCGAAGAGGTAGAATGCACAAGTCGGGGATCGGCCTAGTCCCCCCCTGCATACTGCCGATCCTGTTGTTGGTCCTACTGTCGCAACCCTCAGTCCGGTCTGATCTTAGATTGGGAATGAACTCCATATGCTTAGACATGGAATGAATTCCCTATGCCTAAGCCAACCCTCGAAACGGGCGTGCGAGTGCTCAGCCGATCGGAGAGGCAGAATGCACAAGCGAGGATCGACCCGATCCCCCCTACGTGCTACTGATCCTACTGCAGCAACGCTCGGTCCGATCTGATCTTAGACTTGGAATGAACTCCATATACTTAGACTGGGGATGAACTCCGTATGCCTAGGTCAACCCATGAAACGAGCATACGGACGTTCAACAGACCAGAGCCCAGCATGTGCTTTTGTTGGCATGTTCGAGCCCAGCATGTGCATCGTGGCTCAAACTCTTAGATTGGGAATGAACTTCGTATACCTAAGCCAACCCATGAAACGAGCATGCTGGTGCTCAGCCAGCCGGAGAGGCAGAATGCGCAAGCTGGGGATCGACCCGATCCCCCTCTGTGTGCTGTCGATCCCACTGTCACAACCCTCGGTCCGACTGGGGCTTAGACATGGAATGAACTCCTTATGCCTAAGCCAACCCACGAAACGGGCGTGCGGGCACTCAACGGGCCGAAGAGGCAGAATGCACAAGCCAGGGATCGGCCCAATCCCCCCTGCATGCTGCTGATCCTGCTGCCGCAACCCTAGATCCAGTTCAATCTTAGACTAGGAATGAACTCCGTATGCTTAGACTGGGGATGAACTCCGTATGCCTAAGTCAACCCACAAAATGAGCGTGCAAGCATTCAGCCGACTAGAGAGACAGGATGCGTAAGCCGAGGATCAAACAGGTGGCAGGTGGGTTCAAGGCCATCTTCATATTTTTGCCATGCCAATGCCATTTTTATGTCTTTTAAATTCATACAATGGTCCGCTAAGCCTTCATGTGAAGTTTCGTGGCAAGACGACCTGTTTTCTATTTTTCACAATTTTGACACTTTTTACGGTTCGAGAATTTTTTAAAATTTTTTTAGAAAGAGTTTTGTCCCCAAATTTGGTAGAGGTGATCCCTGTATTTTTTTTGGGATGCACAAAAAAATTTAGCTAAAAACTCAAAGTGGAGAAGATTTTGTGACCGTTTGAAAAAAGTGTCCCCATTTCAGACACTTTAATGGCTACTGGTAGCAAACCTATAAAATCTCAAATGCTGTTTAAGGGGGTGTGAGTTCTCGAGTTTTGATGAGAGATAGGGGGCCAATATAAGGGCCAAGTACCAGCACCCATCGCACATCATGTGTGCACACCCCCCCGGCACCCCAATCGTCGAAACCCCCAATGGCACCGGTTAGGCTCTTCGGCGATGCTCCGGCAATGGTGCCCCGAGCGAAAAAAATGCGTCACCAGCACATGCCCGAGCCAAGCATGTGTACCGTGGCTCAAAATCTTAGACTGGGAATGAACTCCGTATGCTTAGACATGGAATGAACTCCGTATGCCTAAGCCAACCAACGAAACGAGCGTGCGGGCGCTCAGCCGGTTGGAGAGGTAGAATGTGCAAGCCGGGGATCGACCCGGTCCCCCCTATGTGCTGTCAATCCTGCTATCGTAACCCTCGGTCTAGTCCGATCTTAGACTGGGAATGAACTTCGTATGCATAAGTCAACCCACGAAACGAGCGTGCAGGCGCTAAGCCGGTCGAAGAGGCATAATGCGCAAGCCATGGATCGGCCCGGTCCCCCTCTGCGTGCTGTCGGTCCCGCTGCCACATCCCTCGGTCCGACTGCGGCTTAGACATGGAATGAACTCCCTATGCCTAAGCCAACCCATGAAACGGGCTTACGGGCGCTTAGCCAGTCGGAGAGGCAAAATGCACAAGCTGGGGATCTACCCGATCCCCCCTGGGTGTTGTCGATCCTGCTGCCGCAACCCTCGGTCTGATTCAATCTTAGATTGGGAATGAACTCCAATGCTTAGACTAGGGATGAACTCCGTATGCCTAAGTCAACCCACAAAATGAGCGTGCGGGCGCTCAGCTGACCGAGAGGCAGGATGCGCAAGCCGGGGATCGAACGGGTGGTAAGTGGGTTCAAGCACATCTTCATATTTCTGCCATGCCAATGTCATTTTTATGGCTTTTAAATTCATACAATGGTCCCCTAAGCCTTCATGTCAAGTTTCGTGGCAAGACGACCCGTTTTTTATTTTTCACAATTTTCAAAACTTTTTACGGTTCGGGATTTTTTAAAATTTTTTTAGAAAGGCTTTTGTCTCCAAATTTGGTAGAGATTATCCCTGTATTTTTTTTGGCATGCACAAGAAAATTCAGCTAAAAACTCGAAGTAGAGAAGATTTTGTGACCGTTTGAAAAAAGTGTCCCCATTTCAGACACTTTCATGGCTACTGGCAGCAAACCTATAAAATCTCAAATGCTCTTTAAGGGGGTGTGAGTTCTCAAGGTTTGATGAGGGATAGGGGGCCAATATAAAGGCCAAGTACCAGCACCCATCGCACATTATGTGCGCACCCCCCCGGCCCCCCTAATCGCAGGAACCCCCAATGCAGTCAGTTAGGCTCTCCGACGATGCTCTGCCGATGCTCCGGCAATGCTTCGGCAATGGTACCCCAGGCGAAAAAAATGTGGCACCAGCACATGCCCGAGCCCAGCATGTGCACCGTGGCTCAAAATCTTAGACTGGGAATGAACTCCGTATGCTTAGACATGGAATGAACTCCGTATGCCTAAGCCAACCAACGAAACGAGCGTGCGGGAGCTCAGTCGGTCGGAGAGGTAGAATGCGCAAACCGAGGATCGGCCCAGTCCCCCTCTACGTGTTGTTGATCTTGCTACCACAAACCTTGGTCCGGTTCAATCTTAGACTGGGAATGAACTCCATATGCATAAGTCAACCCATGAAACGAACGTACAGGCGCTGAGTCGATCGAAGAGGCATAATGCGCAAGCCAGGGATCAGCCCGGTCCTCCTCTACGTGCTGCCGGTCCCACTACCACAACCCTCGGTCCAGCTGGGGCTTAGACATGGAATGAACTCCTTATGCCTAAGCCAACCCACGAAACGGGGTTACGGGCTCTCAGCCGACCGGAGAGGCAGAACACGCAAGTCGGGGTTCGACCCGATCCCCCTACGTGCTGTCGATCCTGTTGTCACAACCCTTCGATCTGATCCGATCTTAGACTGGGAATGAACTCCAATGCTTAGACTGGAGATGAACCCTGTATGCCTAAGTCAACCCACGAAATGAGCCTGCGGGCGCTCAGCTGACCGAGAGGCAGGATGCGCAAGCCGGGGATCGAACGGGTGGTAGGTGGGTTCAAGGAAATCTTCATATTTCTGCCATGCACATGTTATTTTTATGGCTTGTAAATTCATACAATGGTCCCCTAAGCATTCATGTGAAGTTTCGTGGCAAGACGACCCGTTTTCTATTTTTCACAAATTTTGAAACTTTTTGCAGTTCAGGATTTTTTAAAATTTTTTTAGAGAGAGTTTTGTCCCCAAATTGGTAGAGGTGATCCTTGTATTTTGTTTGGCATTGCACAACAAAATTCAGCTAAAAACTCGAAGTGGAGAAGATTTTGTGACCATTTGAAAAAAGTGTCCCCATTTCAAACATTTTCATGGCTACTGGCAGCAAACCTATAAAATCTCGAATGCCTTTTAAGGGGGTGTGAGTTGTTGAGGTTTGATGAGGGATAGGGGGCCAATATAAGGGCCAAGTACTGGCACCCATCGCACATCTTGTGCGCACACCCCCCAGCCCCCCCAATCGCCGGAACCCCTAATGCCGCCGGTTAGGATCTCCAGCGATGCTCCGATGATGCTCCGACGATGGTGCCTCGGGTGAAAAAAAGGTGGCACCAGCACATGCCCGAGCCCAGCATGTGTACCTTGGCTCAAAATCCTAGACTGGGAATGAACTCCATATGCTTAGACATGGAATGAACTCGGTATGCCTAAGCCAACCCACGAAACGAGCGTACGGGCGCTCAGCCGGTCGGAGAGGCAGAATGTGCAAGCCGGGGATCGGCCCAACCCCCCCTGCATGCTGTCAATCCTGCTGCTGCAACCCTCGGTCTGGTCTAATCTTAGACTGGGAATGAACTCCATATGCATAAGTCAACCCACAAAATGAGCGTGCGGGCACTGAGCCGACCGAAGAGGCATAATACGCAAGTCGGGGATCAGCCCGGTCCCCCTCTACATGCTGTCGATCCCGCTGCCAGAACCCTCGATCCAACTGGGGCTTAGACATGGAATGAACTCCATATGCCTAAGCCAACCCATGAAACGGGCCTGCGGGCCTTCAACCGACCGGAAAGGCAGAATGCCTAAGTCGGGGATCGACCCGGTCCCCCATGCGTGCTGTCGATCTTGCGACCGTAAGCCTCGATCCGGTCCAATCTTAGATTGGAAATGAACTCTGTATGCTTAGACTGGGGATGAACTTCGTATTCCTAAGTCAACCCACAAAACGAGCGTGCGGGCGCTCAGCCGACCAGAGAGGCAGGATGCGTAAGCCGGGGATCAAATGGGTGGTAGGTGGGTTCAATCACATCTTCATATTTCTGCCATGCCAATGTCATTTTTATGGCTTGTAAATTCATACAATGGTCCCCTAAGCCTTCATGTGAAGTTTCGTGGCAAGATGACCCATTTTCTATTTTTCACGATTTTCGAAACTTTTTGCGGTTCAGGATTTTTTAAAATTTTTTTAGAAAGATTTTTCTCCCCAAATTTAGTAGAGGTGATCCTTGTATTGTTGTTGGCATGCACCAAAAAAATCAGCTAAAAAATCGAAGTGGAGAAGATTTTGTGACCGTTTGAAAAAAGTGTCCCCATTTTAGACACTTTCATGGCTACTGGCAGCAAACCTATAAAATCTCAAATGCTCTTTAAGGGGGTGTGAGTTCTCAAGGTTTGATGAGGGATAGGGGGCCAATATAAAGGCCAAGTACCAGCACCCATCGCACATTATGTGCGCACCCCCCCGGCCCCCCTAATCGCAGGAACCCCCAATGCAGTCAGTTAGGCTCTCCGACGATGCTCTGCCGATGCTCCGGCAATGCTTCGGCAATGGTACCCCAGGCGAAAAAAATGTGGCACCAGCACATGCCCGAGCCCAGCATGTGCACCGTGGCTCAAAATCTTAGACTGGGAATGAACTCCGTATGCTTAGACATGGAATGAACTCCGCATGCCTAAGCCAACCCATGAAACGAGTGTACGGGCGCTCAGCCGGTCGGAGAGGCAGAATGCGTAAGCCGGGGATCGGCTCGGTCCCCCCTACGTGCTATCAATCTTGCTATCGCAACTCTCAGTTCGATCTAATCTTAGACTAGGAATGAACTCCATATGCAAAAGAAAACCCACGAAATGAGCGTGCGGGCGCTGAGCCGACCGAAGAGACATAATGCGCAAGCCGGGGATTGGCCTGGTCCCCCTCTACGTGCTACCGGTCCCGCTGCCACAACCCTCAGTCCGGCTAGGGCCTAGTCATGGAATGAACTCCCTATGCCTAAGCCAACCCACGAAACGGGCGTACGGGCACTCAGCCGGCTGGAGAGGTAGAATGCATAAACCGAGGATCGGCCCGATCCCCCCTACGAGCTATCGATCCTACTGCTGCAACCCTCGGTCTGGTCTGATCTTAGACTGGGAATGAACTTCGTATGCTTAGACTGGGGATGAACTCCGTATGCCTAAGTCAACCCATGAAACGAGAGTGCGGGCGCTCAGTCGGCCAGAGAGGCTGGCCGAAGAGGCATAATGCGCAAGCCGAGGATCAGCCCGATCCCCCTCTGCATGCTATCGATCCCACTGTCGATCCTGTTGCCACAACCTTCAGTCTGGCTGGGGCTTAGACATGGAATGAACTCCGTATGCCTAAGCCAACCCACGAAACGAGTGTGTGGGCGCTCAGTTGGTCGGAGAGGCAGAATGCGCAAGCTAGGGATCGACACGGTCCCCCCTATGTGCTGTCGATCCTACTGTCATAACTCTCAGTTTGATCTGATCTTAGACTGGGAATGAACTCCATATGCCGAAATGAGCGTGCGGGCACTGAGCCAACCGGAGAGGCATAATGCGCAAGCCGGGTGTCATGAGCCAACCTTGTATAGGGCCATGACCAGGACTTAGGTTGCCATAAGCCACCCATGTATAGGGCCATGGCCGGGTAGATCCCTTGTGCTAGGAAAAGTGTCCCCATTTCAAACATTGTAATGGTTACTGGTAGCATAGCTCTAAAATCTCTACGGCTCTTTAGGGGGGTGGGTCGGTAGCGTAGTGTTGGGCTATCTCACCGGTTGCTATGCGAGCCTAGGCCACCCACCAAGGGCTGCCCCCTAGCCCTGGTGATGGTGGGAGGTCCCGATGTATAATTCTCGACTATAATAAAACTCACCCCGATTGAATGTCCTGATTGTTGCCTCGATGTGTTTTTCTTTTTCTCGATGCGAATGCCTTCTTCTGTGTGTGCTTGAGATCGATCTCGATATATTGTGTCTTATTGTGAATGCTTGGGACTAACCATGGCTTATGGTTATTTGTTCAGATATCGATCTATTGAAAGCTGACTTGGTTGGGAGTGCCCATTCAAGTGCCACATGGTTTATTGCTTGCCGAGAGAAAGCTTAGTCCGTGACATGTGGTATCAGAGAACGGTTGAGAAGTGCTAGAAAAATGGATGAGATGGCCACAAGTGGTGGACCCAATCATCAACAGAGAATTGAGGAACTTGAGGCCACGGTGGCTGCAATGAAAACTCATATGGCGACTAAAGACCGAGTGAGGGAGATCGAGACAACCCAGCGGGAGTTATCCGATACTCTCCACAACGTGAGCAAAGAGGCTAGAGATGCCTTGAACATTCTGCAAAAGGAGTTTGAGGAGCTCAGAGCACAGGTGAGCATCCTACAAATGGCTGTGGCTAGATCGGGTTCGAGCTCGATGGAAAGAGGAAAAAAGCCCAAGGTGCCAGAGCCTCGATGCTATGAGGGGGTAAGGGATGCTAAGGAACTTGAAAATTTCTTGTTTGACATGGAACAGTACTTTCGAACTATACACACGGATTTAGAGGAAGACAAGGTAGCAATGGTGTCGATGTACCTCGCAGGGGATGCCAAGCTACGGTGGCGCTCCAAGTTTGTCGATGACGAGTGCCCGATTAAGACTTAGACGGATCTGAAGCGAGAATTGAAAAACCAATTTTTCCCTGAGAATGTGGAGTATATGGCTCGAAAGTGACTTCGAGAATTGGTGCAAATAGGAACGGTGTGAGAGTTTGTAAGGAGCTTTTCTACCCTGATGTTGGATATTCGGGACATGTCCAAAAAGGACAAGATGTTCTATTTTCTTGAGGGCCTCAAGCCTTGGGCGAGGATAAAACTACAAAGGCAGAAAGTGCAAGACGTGGCCACGACCATGGCTGTAGCTGAACGTCTCCACGATTACAATGATGGCTTTTCAAAATGGAAAAATCCTTCATCAGCTAGCAGTAGCTTCAACTTTGGGAGTGGGGGAAAGATGACCAGGTTGGACTGGCCCTTCAGTGGGGGATCAGACAGGAGGTCCTTTGGTAGAGATAGCACCCAACCCAAGACAAGCAACGCAGGGATTTTCAAGCCTAGGCAACCGCTAGCTTGCTTTCTTTGCAAGGGGCCGCATCGGGTGGCTGAATGCCCGTACATGGGAGCCCTTAATGCCTTAAGGACCTCGTCTCAAGAGTCTGCAAAAGTGCCAGAGAGTGTTGAAGAAGCTGAAGAGGAGCTAGCCAGGATGGGTTCAATAAGGTTCCTCAATGCCCTTCGCACCCAATTGAACACTATAAAGAAAGACCAGAGTAGAGGCTTGATGTATGTGAACTTGACGATCAATGAGAAAGCCACTAAGGCTATGGCGGATACGGGTGCAACCGACACTTTCATCACACTAGATGAAGCAAAAAGGTGTGGTCTTCAAATTAGTAAAGACTGTGGACGAATGAAGGCGGTCAACTCGCCAGCCTTTACGATCAGGGAAGCTCCAAGGTTGAGACCTTAGAATCGAAGGAATAGTTTTGTCCCCCTGAGACTTTGAGGGTTCCTGATTGGATTCATGTGTTGGCATCAGATCACCCAAGTGCAGCTGTAAAAACTAGAAGTGGGAGAAGATTTTGTTGGGACCGTTTTTGAAAAAAGTGGCCCCATTTCAGAACACTTACATGGCTACTGGCAAGCAAACCTATAAAATCTCAAATGCCTCTTTATGGGGGGTGTGAGTTCTTCAAGGTTTGATGGAGGGATAAGGGGCCAATATAAGGGTCCAAGGTACCAGGCACCCATCGACATCACATGCACACACCCCCCCCGGCCCCCCCAATCGTCCGGAACCCCCTATGCCGCCGAATAGGCTCTCCGGTGATGCTCCGACGATAGTGCCCTGGGCGAAAAAAATACGGCACCAGTACATGCCCAAGCCCAGCATGTGCACTGTGGCTCAAAATCTTAGACTGGGAATGGACTCCGTATGCTTAGACATGGAATGAACTCCATATGCTGAAGCTAACCCACGAAACGAGCGTGCGGGCGCTCAGCCAGGGATCAGCCCGGTCCCCCCTATATGTTGTCGATCCTGCTACCGCAACCCTCAGTCTGGTTCGATCTTAGATTGGGAATGAACTCCGTATGCATAAGTCAACCCACAAAATGAGTGTGCGAGCACCGAGCCGACCGAAGAGGCATAATACACAAGCCGGGGATCGGCTCGGTCCCACTCTGCGTACTGTCGGTCCAGCTACCACAACCCTCAGTCCGACTGGAGCTTAGATATGGAATGACCTCCCTATGCCTAAGCCAACTCACAAAAGTGGAAAGTAAAAGGGGATCGAGAGCCACTAGCATGCTACCTATGTGGAGGGAGCCACATAGCACATAATTACCCGTAGAAGGGCAAGCTGGCGGCTGTAGATAAGGAGTCTGACGAGGAGCCAGAGTCAAGGGTAGCAAAGCTTGGGTAGTTGGTGCTTAATGTTGTCCAGAGTAAGGGGAGCCGTAAGCCAAAGGGCTTGATGTTTACGGATCTAATGGTTGTGGGTTAGAAGGTGAGCGCACTGGTGGACACAGGTGCCTCACATCTTTTTATTTCAGGTGATAGAGCCCGAAAGCTTGGACTAAAGGTGCAGAAAGAGACTGGTACCATCAAAATGGTGAACTCCAAGAAAGTTCCAGCCATTAGTGTAGTGCGGGGAGTGGAGTTACAACTTGGAGACTGGAAAGGCAAGGAGACCATTGAGGTAATACACCTTGACATCTATGAGTTTGTGATTGGGTTGGATTTCATTGTTCGGATTAATGCCCTTCTTGTACCTTTTATTGATTGTGTTTACATCTTGGATGCACGATGCCAATGCCTAGTGCCATTGAAGAGAGGGTCTAGAGTTGGGTCGCGGGTGGTGTCAGCCATTCAATTTGCCAAGGCGGTAAGCAAACAAGAAGACACCTTCTTAGCAGCCCTGAAATATGATGAGCCAAGAAAGAAGGAGACCGAGTCACCCTTGGAGATGCTAAAGGTGCTGAAGACCTTTAGTGATGTGATGCCTGCAAAGCTACCTAGCAAGCTACCACCTAAGAGAGAGGTGGACCACAAGATTGAGCTGGTGTTCGAGGCCAAGCCACCAGTTAGAGCCCCTTACCGAATGTCTCCACCAGAGTTGGAGGAGTTGAGGAAGCAGCTCAAAGAGTTAGTTGATGCTGGCTTCATCAGGCCATCGAAGACACCCTATGGTGCACCGGTTCTATTTCAGCACAAGCATGATGGGTCGTTGCGGCTGTGCATAGACTACCGGGCTTTGAACAAGCTGACCATCAAGAACAAGTACCTCATCCCACTTATTACGGACTTGTTCGATCAACTTGAGAGCGCAAGGTGGTTCACCAAGCTGGATTTGAGGTCAGGCTACTATCAAGTTAGGATCACGGAGGGAGATAAGCCAAAGACAGCATGTGTCACTCGATATGGTTCGTATGAGTTCTTGGTGATGCCTTTCGAACTCATGAATGCCCCAGCAACATTTTGCACCCTTATGAATAAGGTACTTCAGTCATTCCTTGATCGGTTTGTTATGGTTTATTTGGATGACATTGTGATCTACAGCCAGACTTTGGGAGAGCATATAGACCACTTGAGATAGGTGTTCCAGGTGTTGTAGGTGCACAAGCTGTTTGTCAAGAGGGAGAAGTGCTCATTTGCCCAGCAGGAGATCCCGTTCCTTGGCCACATAATGGGAGGTGGCAGGATACGCATGGATGAAGGCAAGATACACGTCATCTTGGAGTGGCAACCGCCAGCCAAGGTCACTGAGTTGAGATCGTTCCTTGGGTTGGTCAACTACTACAGGCGCTTTATCAAAGGTCACTCAGCAATAGCCATGCCATTGACTGACTTGCTCAAGAAAGGGAAAGCATGGGAGTGAAGCACAGGGTGCTAGAAAGCCTTTGATAGGTTGAAGCAGGCTGTGACCGAGGAGCCAGTCTTGGCCTTGCCAGACCATGCCAAGCTGTATGAGGTGCATACGGATGCATCAGACTTTGCCATAGGGGGCGTGTTGATGCAGGAGGGACGTCCAGTCACGTTCGAGAGCAGGAAGCTGAACGAGACTGAGCGCAAGTACACGGTCCAAAAGAAGGAGATGACTGCAATGGTGCACTGCTTACGCACTTGATGCCATTACCTGTTGGGGTCGAGGTTCATGGTTAGGACGGACAATGTGGCGACCAGCTACTTCCAGATGCAGAAGAAATTGTCCCCCAAGTAGGCGAGATGGTAAGATTTTCTTTCAAAATTTGATTTCCAGATGGAGTACAAGCCGGGGTAGGTGAACCTAGTGGCAAACGCCCTGAGCAGGAAGGCTAACCTTGCTGCCATTAGCCAACCAGAGGGGTCACTGGTGTCGTGCATTAAGGAGGGACTTACGCATGATCCTACAGCCAAGGCTTTGATGGAGTACACCCAGCAAGGTAAGACTAGGCGATTTTGGTTGTAGGATGGCTTGCTATACACCAAGGGAGGTAGACTATTTGTGCCACAGCATGGGAAGCTCCGCAAGGAAGTTTTGCAAGAATGCCATGATTCAAGGTGGGCTGGACACCCCGGAGTGAGCTGTACCTTGGCATTGATTGAGGCCGGTACTACTGGCTGGACATGAGGGACGATGTGGAGGCCTATGTGAAGACTTATCTTGTGTGCCAACAGGACAAGGTGGAGCTCAAGAAACCAGGCGGTCTTTTGGAGCCATTGCTAGTGCCAGAGCGACCATGGGAGAGTGTTTCTCTAGTCTTTATAGTCTATCTACCCAAAGCAGAAGGGTTTGGAAACATCATGGTAGTGGTGGACAGGTTTTCCAAGTATGGAATCTTCATTCTAGCAACCAAGGAGTGCCCAGCCGAGGAGGCAGCTCGATTGTTCCTAAAGAACATGGTTAAGTATTGGGGAGAGCCGAGGACCATTGTTAGTGATCGGGATGGGCATTTCACGGGCAGGTTCTGGACTGAGTTGTTCAAGCTGTTGGGGTCAGACTTAACTTTTCCACCAACATGCATCCATAGATTGATGGGCAGACAGAACGAGTGAATGGACTATTGGAGGTCTACCTCAGGCACTATGTGAGTGCCACACAAAGGGACTGGCCAAAGCTGCTAGATATTGTGCAGTTTCCTTACAACTTGTAAAGGAACGAGGCAACGAACCAGAGCCCATTTGAGGTTGTGACAAGGCAACAACCACTAACACCCGGCTTAATTGCTGCAGGTTATACAGGGCCGAATCTAGCAGTATACAAGTTTGCCAAGGCATGGCAGGAGCAAACTGACTTGGCTAGAGTTTGTCTACACAAGGCGGCCAAGAGGTCGAAGAAGTGAGCAGACCAAAATAGGCGGGACGTGCAGTTTCAGGTTGGAGACTTGGTGTTGGTGAAGCTGCATCCCATTGTGTGCCATAGAGGGCTGCACAAAGTCCTAGTCCGGAGGTATGAGGGACCTTTTCGAGTAGTCAAAAGGGTAGGCAAGGTTGCCTACAAGCTGGATATGCCACCCAAGCTGAAGGTACTCCCAGTGTTCCATGTGAGCATGCTCAAGCCGTTCTATTAGGATGAGGGAGATCCAGGATAGGTAAAGTCAAAGCGTACGCCATTGAGAGCAAGGGCTCATATGAGAAGGAGGTCCTGATTGATTGTAATCTGTATAATCCCATGATTTTAGCCTTTATTCTAGGGATATTGCCATTAAGTGTAAGCTGGAGCCTCAACTATAAATAGAGCGTTGCTCCTCCCTCATTTGTACACCATCGAACACTTCCGTTTCAGTGAATACAAGAGCATTTCTAGAATTCTACCTTCTTATTCTGTTTCTCTTTAACTTGCGAAATCAGCCATTCTCGTTGTTCTAGTGCCCGTACGCTTGTGTTTTAGGCTGACTTAGGCATAAAAGAAGAGATTCCAAGCCTAAGGCCGCACGGTTTTCGAGTCTAAGGTCGAAGCCCGTGACACAATTACCAGCACCCATTGTACATCATGTGCACACCCCTCGCCCCCCCTAATCGTCGGAACCCCCAATGCCGTCGGTTAGGCTCTCCAGTGATGTCCGACAATGGTGCCCCGGGCAAAAAAAAGGTGACACCAGCACATGCCTGAGCCCAGCAAGTGCACCGTGGCTCAAAATCTTAGACTGGGAATGAACTTCGTATGCTTAAACATGGAATGAACTCTGTATGCCTAAGCCAACCCACGAAACAAGCGTACGGGCGCTCAGCCGACTGGAGAGGCAGAATGTGCAAGTCGGGGATTGACTCGATCCCCCCTACATGCTACCGATCCTGCTACGGGTCTTACTGTTGCAACCCTCAGTCCGGTCTGATCTTAGACTGGGAATGAACTCCATATGCTTAGACTAGGGATGAACTTCGTATGCCTAAGTCAACCCACGAAACGAGCGTGCAGGCGCTCAGCCAGTCGGAGAGGCTGACCGTAGAGGCAGAATGCGTAAGTCAAGGATCAGCCCGATCCCCCCCTGCGTGCTACCGATCCTGCTACTAGTCCTGCTACCGGAACCCTCGGTCTGGTCTGATCTTAGATTGGGAATGAACTCCGTATGCCTAAGTCAACCCATCATGGTTCGATCCCCCTCTGCGTGCTACCGATCTCGCTGCCACAACACTTGGTCCGGCTGGGGCTTAGACATGGAATGAACTCCCTATGCCTAAGCCAACCCATGAAATGGGCGTGCAGGCGCTCAGCTGATCGGAGAGGCAGAATGCGCAAGCCAGGGATTGGCCTGGTCCCCCCTACGTGCTGTCGATCCTGCTACCGTAACCTTAAGCCCGGTTCGATCTTAGACTGAGAATGAACTCTGTATGCTTGGACTGAGGATGAACTCCGTATGCCTAAGTTAACCCACGAAATGAGCATGCGGGCACTCAGCGACTGGAGAGGCTGGTTGAAGAGGCAAAATGTGCATGCCGGGGATCAGCTCGTTCCTCCTCTGCATCCTGCCGATCCCACTACTGGTCCTGCTACCACAACCCTCAATCTGACTGGGGCTTAGACATGGATTGAACTCTGTATGCCTAAGCCAGCCCACAAAACGAGCGTGCGGGCGCTCGTCGATTGGAGAGGCAGAATGCGCAAGCCGAGGATCAACCCGATCCCCCACTGCATGCTGCCAATCCTGCTGCCGCAACCCTTGGTCCGATCCGATCTTAGACTGGGAATGAACTCCATATGCTTAGACATGGAATGAACTCTGTATGCCTAAGCCAACCCATGAAACGAGCATGTGGGTGCTCAGTTGGCAGGAGAGGTAGAATACGTAAGCTGAGGATCGACCCGATCCCCCCTGCGTGCTATTGATCCTACTGCCATAACCCTCGGTCTGGTCTGATCTTAGACTGGGAATGAACTCCGTATGCCTAAGTCAACCCATGAAAAGAGAGTTCAAGCGTTGAGCTGATCGGAGAGGCATAATGCGCAAGCCGAGGATCGGCTCGATCCCCCTCTACGTGCTGTCGGTCCCACTGCCACAATCCTTGGTTTGGTTGGGGCTTAGACATGGAATGAACTCCCTATTCCTAAGCCAACCCATGAAACGGGTGTGCTGGCACTCAACCGATCGGAGAGGCAAAATGCACAAACCAGGGATCAACCCCATCCCCCCTGCGTGCTATTGATCCTGCTGCCACAACCCTCGGTCCGGTCTGATCTTAGACTGGGAATGAACTCTGTATGCTTAGACTGGGGATAAACTCCGTATGCCTAAGTCAACCCACGAAACGAGCGTGCAGGCACTCAGCCGGCCGGGGAGGCATAATGCGTAAGCCGAGGATCAGCTCGATCCCCCTCTGTGTGCTGTCCATCCCGCTACGGGTCCTGCTACCACAACCCTCGGTCTGGCTAGGGTTGAGACATGGAATGAACTCGTGCCTAAGCCAACCCACGAAATGAGCGTACGGGCACTCAGCCGATCGGGGAGGCAGAATGCGCAAGCTAAGGATCGGCCCGGTCCCTCCCTGCGTGCTATCGATCCTACTGTCGTAACCCTCGGTCTAGTCTGATCTGAGACTGGGAGTGAACTCTGTATGCTTAGACTAGGGATGAACTCCGTATGCCTAAGTCAACCTACGAAATGAGCGGGCGGGCACTCAGTCGGGCGAAGAGGTCGGTCGGAGAGGTAGAATGCACAAGCCGGGGATCGGCCCAGTCCCTCTTGCGTGCTGTTGATCCTACTACTGGTTCTGCTATTGCAACCCTCGGTCTGATCCGATCTTGGACTGGGAATGAACTTCGTATGCTTAGACATGGAATGAACTCTGTATGCCTAAGCCAACACAAGAAACGAGGGTGCGGGAGCTCAGTCGATCGAAGAGGCAGAATGCATAAGCCGGGGACCGACTCGGTCCCCCCTGCGTGCTATCGACCCTACTGTCGCAACCCTCAGTCTGATCTGATCTTAGATTGGGAATGAACTCCGTATGCCTAAGTCAACCCACGAAACGAGCATACGGGCGCTCAGCCGCTCGGAGAGGCAGAATGCGCAAGCCAGGGATCGGCCTGGTCCCCTCTGCGTGCTGTCGATCCTACTGTCGCAACCCTCGATCCGGTCCGATCTTAGACTGGGAATGAACTCTGCATGCTTAGACTGGGGATGAACTCCATATGCCTAAGTCCACCCACGAAATGAGCGTGCGGACGCTCAGTCGACCAGAAAGACAGGATGCATAAGCCGGGATCGAACGGGGTGGTAGGTGGGTTCAAGCACATCTTCATATTTCTGCTATGCCAATGCCATTTTTATGGCTTGTAAATTCATACAATGGTCCCCTAAGCCTTCATGTGAAGTTTCCTGGCAAGACGACCCGTTTTCTATTTTTCATGATTTTTGAAACTTTTTGAGGTTTGGGATTTTTTAAAATTTTTTTAGAAAGAGTTTTGTCCTCAAATTTGGTAGAGGTGCTGCTTGTATTTTTGTTGGCAAGCACAAAACAATTTAGCTAAAAACTCGAAGTGGAGAAGATTTTGTGACCGTT
This sequence comes from Durio zibethinus, assembly GCF_002303985.1. The sequence goes on along the minus strand of NW_019167826.1, from coordinate 20,265,468 downwards.
TGAAAGAAGTGTCCCCATTTCAGACACTTTAATGGCTACTGGCAGCAAACCTATAAAATCTCAAATGCTCTTTAAGGGGGTGTGAGTTCTCGAGGTTTGATGAGGGATAGGGGACCAATATAAGGGCCAAGTACCAGCACCTATCGCACATCATGTGCGCACACCCCCCGGCCCCCCAATCGTCGAAACCTCTAATGCCTTCGGTTAGGCTCTCCGACGATGCTCCGGTGTATGCTTAGACATGGAATGAACTCCGTATGCCTAAGCCAACCCACGAAATGAACGTGCGAGTGCTCAACCGACCGGAGAGGTAGAATGCGTAAGTCAGGGATTGGTCGGTCCCCCTCTGCGTGCTGCCGGTCCCGCTGCCACAACCTTCAGTCCGGTTAGGGCTTAGACATGGAATGAACTCCCTATGCCTAAGCCAACCCACGAAATAGGCGTGCGGGTGCTCAGCTGGCTGGAGAGGCAGAATGTACAAGCCAAGGATCAGCCCGGTCCCCCCTGCGTGCTGTCGATCCTGCTGTCGCAACCCTCGATCCGATTCGATCTTAGACTGGGAATGAACTTCGTATGCTTAGACTGGGGATGAACTCCGTATGCCTAAGTCAACCCACGAAATGAGCGTGCGGGCACTTAGCCGACCGGAGAGGCTGGTCGGAGAGGTAGAATGTGTAAGCCGAGGATCGAATCGATCCCCCTTTACGTGCTGTCGGTCCCGCTACCACAACCCTCAGTCTGGTTGGGGCTTAGACATGGAACGAACTCCTTATGCCTAAGCCAACCCATAAAACGGGCGTGAGGGTGCTCAGCCATCCGCAGAGGTAGAATGCACAAGACGGGGATTCGCTTGATCCAATTTGATCTTAGATAGGAAATGAACTCCGTATGCCTAAGTCAACCCACGTAACGATTGTGCGGGTGCTGAGTCAGCCAGAGAGGCATAATGCGCAAGCCGGGGATCGGCTCGATCACCTTCTATGTGCCACCGGTCTTGCTGCCACAATCCTCGGTTCGACTGGGGCTTAGACATGGAATGAACTCCCTATGCCTAAGCCAACCCATGAAATGGGAGTGCGGGGACTCAGTCGACTGGAGAGGCAAAACACACAAGACGGGGATCGGCTCGGTCCCCCCTGCGTGCTGTCGATCCTACTACCGCAACCCTCGATCCGGTTAGATCTTAGACTGGGAATGAACTCTGTTTGCTTAGACTAGAGATGAGCTCCGTATGCCTAAGTCAACCCATGAAACGAGCGTGCGGATGCTCAGCCGGTCGGAGAGGTCGGTCAGAAAGCCATAATGCACAAGCCGAGGATCAGTCCGGTATCCCTCTACATGCTGCCGATCCCGCTACCACAAACCTCGGTCCGACTGGGGCTTAGACATGGAATAAACTCAGTATACCTAAGCCAATCCACGAAACGAGCGTGCGGGCACTCAGCCGGCTGGAGAGGCAGAATGCGTAAGTCGGGGATCAGCTCGGTCCCCCTTACGTGCTGCTGATCCTGCTGCTGGTCCTGCTGCCACAAGCCTCAGTCCGGTCTACTCATAGACTGGGACTGAACTCTGTATGCCTAAGCCAACCCACGAAACGAGTGTGCGGGCGTTCAGCCAGTCGACCCGATCCCCCCTGCGTGCTGTCGATCCTGCTGCCGCCACCCTCGGTTCGGTCTGATCTTAGACTAGGAATGAACTCCGTATGCCTAAGTCAACCCACGAAATGAGCGTACGGGTGCTGAGCCGACCGGAGAGGCAAATGCGCAAGCCAAGGATCAACCTGGTCCCCCTCTGGGTGCTGCCATTCCCGCTGCCACAACCCTCGGTCCGACTGGGGCTTAGACATGAAATGAACTCCCTATGCCAAAGCCAACCCACGAAACGAGCGTGTGACGCTTAGCCAGCCGGAGAGGCAAAATGCGTAAGCCGAGGATCAGCTTGGTCCCCCCTGCGTGTTGTCGATCCTGCTGCCGTAACCCTCGGTCCGATCCGATCTTAGAATGGGATTGAACTCTGTATGCTTTGACTGGGGATGAACTTCGTATGCCTAAGTCAACCCACGAAATGAGCGTGCGGGCGCTCAACCGACCAGAGAGGCAGGATGCGCAAGCTGGGGATCGAACGGGTGGTAGGTGGGTTCAAGCACATCTTCATATTTCTACCATGCCAATGCCATTTTTATGGCTTGTAAATTCATACAATGGTCCCCTAAGCCTTCATGTGAAGTTTCATGGCAAGACGACCCGTTTTCTATTTTTCACGATTTTTGAAACCTTTTACGGTGCGGGATTTTTTAAAACTTTTTTAGAAAGATTTTTGTCCCCAAATTTGTTAGAGGTGATCCTTGAATTTTTTTTTGCATGCACAAAAAATTTCAACTAAAAAATCAAAATGGAGAAGATTTTGTGACCGTTTGAAAAAGTGTCACCATTCCAGACACTTTAATACCTACTGGTAGCAAACCTATAAAATCTCAAAAGCTCTTTAAGGGGGTGTGAGTTCTTGAGGTTCGATGAGGGATAGGGGGCCAATATAAGGGCCAAGTACCAGCACCCATCACAGATCATGTGCGTACATCCCCTGGCCCCCCAATCGTCGGAACCCCCAATGCCGTCGGTTAGGCTCTCCGGCGATGCTCCGGTGATGGTGCCTCGGGCAAAAAAAATGTGGCACCAGCACATGCCCGAGCCCAGCATGTGCACCATGGCTCAAAATCTTAGACTGGGAATGAACTCTGCATGCTTAGACTTGGAATGAACTCCGTGTGCCTAAGCCAACCCATGAAACGAGCGTGCGGGCGTTCAGCCGGTTAGAGAGGCAAAATGCACAAGCCGGGGATCGACCCGATCCCTCCTGCATGCTGTCAATCCTGCTGCTGCAACCGTCAGTTCAGTTTGATCTTAGACTGTGAATGAACTCCGTATGCATAAGTCAACCCATGAAACGAGCATGCGGGCGTTGAGCCGACCGAAGAGGTATAATGCACAAGCCGGGGATCGACCCGGTCCCCCTCTGTGTGCTACCGGTCCCACTATCACAACCCTCAGTCTGGCTGGGGCTTAGACATGGAATGAACTCCCTATGCCTAAGCTAACCCATGAAACGGGCGTGCGGGTGCTCAACCGACCGGAGAGGCAGAATGCGCAAGTCGGGGATCGACCCAGTCCCCCTGCGTGCTACCCATCCTGCTGCCGCAACCCTCGGTCCGGTTCGATCTTAGACTAGAAATGAGCTTCGTATGCTTAGACTGGGGATAAACTCCGTATGCCTAAGTCAACCCGTGAAACGAGTGTGTGGGCACTCAGCTGGCCGGAGAGGTCGGTCGGAGAGGCATAATGCGTAAGTCAGGGATCAGCCTGGTCCCCCTCTGCGTGCTGCCGATCCCGCTACCAGCCCTACTACCACAACCCTCGGTTCGGCTGGGGCTTAGACATGGAATGAACTTCATATGCCTAAGCCAACCCACGGAACGAGCGTGCGGGCACTTAGTAGGTCGGAGAGGCAGAATGCACGAGTCAGGGATTGGCTCGATTCCCCCCTGTGTGTTGCCGATCTTGCTACCGCAACCCTCGATCCGATCTGATCTTAGACTGGGAATGAACTCTGTATGCTTAGACATGGAATGAACTCCGTACGCCTATGCCAACCCACGAAATGAGCGTACGGGTGCTCAGTCAGCCGGAGAGGCAGAATGCACAAGCCGGGGATCGACTCGGTCCCCCTACGTGCTGTCGATCCTACTGTCGTAACCCTCAGTCTGGTCTGATCTTAGACTAGGAATGAACTCCATATGCCTAAGTCAACCCATAAAAAGAGCAACCGGGCGCTGAGCCGACATTAGAGGCATAATGCATAAGCCGGGGATCAGCCCGGTCCTCTTCTGCGTGCTGTCGGTCTCGCTGCCACAACTTTCAGCCCGACTGGAGCTCAGACATGGAATGAACTCCCTATACCTAACCCAACCCATGAAACGGGTGTGCGGGCGCTCAACCGGCTGGAGAGGCAGAATGCGTAAGCCGAGGATCAGCCCGGTCCCCCTACGTGCTGTCGATCCAATTGTCGCAACCCTCGGTCCGATTTGAACTTATACTGGGAATGAACTCTGTATGCTTAGACTGGGGATGAACTTCGTATACCTAAGTGAACCCACGAAACGAGGGTGCGGGCGCTCAGCTGACCAGAGAGGCAGGATGGGTAAGCCGGGGATCGAACGGGTGGTAGGTGTGCTCAAGCACATCTTCATATTTCTGCCATGCCAATGCCATTTTTATGGCTTGTAAATTCATACAATGGTCCCCTAAGCCTTCATGTGAAGTTTCGTGGCAAGACGACCCGTTTTCTATTTTTCATGATTTTTGAAACTTTTTGCGGTTGGGGATTTGTTAAAATTTTTTTAGAAAGAGTTTTGTCCCCAAATTTGGTAGAGGTGATCGTTGTATTTTTTTTGGCATGCACAAAACAATTCAGCTAAAAAATCGAAGTGGAGAAGATTTTGTGACCGTTTGAAAAATGTGTCCCCATTTCAGACACTTTAATGGCTACTGGTAGCAAAGCTATAAAATCTCAAATGCTCTTTAAGGGGGTGTGAGTTCTCCAGGTTTGATGACGGATAGGGGGCCAAGATAAGGGCCAAGTAGCAGCACGCATCGCACATCATGTGTGCACACCCCCCGGCCCCCCCAATCGCTGGAACCCCCAATGCCACCGGTTAGGCTCTCCGACGATGCTCCGGTGATGGTGCCCCGGGTGAAAAAAATACGGCACCAGCACATGTCCGAGCCCAGCATGTGCACCGTGGCTCAAAATCTTAGACTGGGAATGAACTCCGTATGCTTAGACATGGAATGAACTCCGTATGCCTAAGCTAAGCCACGAAACGAGCATGTGGGCGCTCAACCGGCCGGAGGGGTAGAATGCGCAAGCCGGGGATCGGCCCGATCCCCCCTTCGTGCTATCGATCTTGCTGCCACAACCCTTGGTCTGGTCTGATCTTAGACTAGGAATGAACTCCGTATGCATAAGTCAACCCACGAAACAAGTGTGCGGGCACTGAGCCGATCGAAGAGGCATAATGCACAAGCCGGGGATCGGCCCGGTCTGCCTCTGCATGCTATCGGTCTCGCTGCCACAACCATCGATCCGGCTAGGGCTTAGACATGGAATGAACTCCCTATGCCTAAGCCAACCCACGAAACGGGCGTGCGGGCGCTAAGCCGGTCAGAGAGGCAGAATACGTAAGCCAAGGATCGACCCGGTCCCCCCTGCATGCTGTCGATCCTACTACCGCAACCCTCGGTCTGGTCCGATCTTAGACTGGGAATGAACTCCGTATGCCTAAGCAACCCACGAAACGAGCGTGCAGGCATTGAGCCGGTTGAATAGGCATAATTCGCAAGCCGGGGATCGGCCCGGTCCCCCTTTGCGTGCTGTCAATCCCGCTACCACAACCCTCAATCCAGCTGGGGCTTAGACATGGAATGAACTCCCTATGCCTAAGTCAACCCATGAAATGGGCGTGCGGGCACTCAACCAGCCAGAGAGGTAGAATGTGCAAGTCGGGGATCGGCCCGATCCCCCCTGCGTGCTGTCGATCCTACTGTCTTAAGCCTTAGTTCGATCTGATCTTAGACTAGAAATGAACTCCGTATGCATAAGTCAACCCACGAAACAAGCGTACGGGCACTGAGCTGGCCGAAGAGGCATAATGCGCAAGTCGAGGATTGGCCTGGTCCCCCTCTGCGTGTTGTCGATCCCGCTGCCACAACCCTCGATCCGGCTGGGGTTAGACATGGAATGAACTCCCTATGCCTAAGCCAACCCACGAAATGGGCGTGCAGGTGCTTAGCCAGTCGGAGAGGCAGAATGCGCAAGCCGAGGATCGACTCGGTCCCCCTATATGCTGTCAATCCTACTGTCGTAACCCTTGGTCCGGTCTGATCTTAGACTGAGAATGAACTCCATAGGCATAAGTCAACCCATGAAATGAGCGTGCGGGTGCTGAGCCGGCCGAAGAGGCATAATGCGCAAGCCAGGGATCGGCTCGATCCCCCCTGTGTGCTGCCGGTCTCGCTGCCACAACCCTCGATCCAGATGGGGCTTACACATGGAATGAACTCCCTATGCCTAAGCCAACCGATGAAACGGGCGTGCGAGCACTCAGCCGACCGGAGAGGCAGAATGCGCAAGCCGGGGATCGGCCTGATCCCTCCTGCATGCTGCCAATCTTGCTGCCGCAACCCTAAGTTCAGTCCGATCTTAGATTGGGAATGAACTCCGTATGCTTAGATTGGGGATGAACTCCGTATGCCTAAGTCAACCCATGAAATGAGCGTGCAGGCACCCAGCCGGTCGGAGAGGCATAATGCGTAAGCCGGGGATCTACCTGGTCCCTCATTGCGTGCTGTCAATCCCGCTGCCACAACCCTCGGTCCTGCTGGGGCTTAGACATGGAATGAACTCCGTATGCCTAAGCCAACCGATGAAACGAGCGTGCGGGTGCTCTACCGGCCAAAGAGGTAGAATCGCAAGCCAGGGATTAGCCCGGTCCCCCTACATGCTATAGATCCTACTGCTGGTCTTACTGTCGGTCCTGCTACTGGAACCCTCAGTCCAGTCTGATCTTAGATTGGGAATGAAATCTGTATGCTTAGACATGGAATGAACAATGCCTAAGCCAACCCACGAAACGAGCGTGCGGGCACTCAGCCGATCGAAGAGGCAAAATGCGCAAGATGGGGATCGGCCCGATCCCTCCTACGTGCTATCAATCCTGCTACCGCAACCCTCGGTCCGGTCTGATCTCATACTAGGAATGAACGTCGTATGCCTAAGTCAATGCACGAAACAAGCGTGCGGGCGTTGAACCGACAGGAAAGGCATAATGCGCAAGTCGGGGATCGACCCGATCCCCCTTTACGTGCTGTCGGTCCCACTGCCACAACCCTCAGTCTGGCTGGGGCTTAGACATGGAATGAACTCCCTATGCCTAAGCCAACCCACAAAACATGCATGCGGGCACTCAGCCGGTCGAAGAGGCAGAATGCGCAAGCTGGAGATCGGCCTAATCCCCCCTGCGTGCTACCGAGCTTACTGTCGCAACCCTCGGTCCAGTCTGATCTTAGACTGGGAATGAACTCCGTATGCTTAGACTGGGAATGCACTCCGTATTCCTAAGTCAACCCACGAAACGAATGTACAAGCGTTCAGCCGACCAGAGAGGTAGGATGCACAAGTTGGGGACCGAACGAGTGGTAGGTGGGTTCAAGCACATCTTCATATTTTTGCCGTGCAATTGCCATTTTTATGGCTTGTAAATTCCCAGTCCGATCTTAGACTGGGAATGAACTCCATATGCTTAGACATGGAATGAACCCTATATGCCTAAGCCAACCCACGAAAGGAGCGTGCGGGCGCTCAGCCGGTCGGAGAGGTAGAAAGTGCAAGCCGGTGATCGACCCGGTCCCCCCCTTCGTGCTTTCGATCTTGCTGCCGCAACCCTTGGTCCGGTCTGATCTTAGACTGGGAATGAACTCCGTATGCCTAAGTTAACCCACAAAACGAGCGTGCGGGCACTGAGCAGACCGGAAAGGCATAATGCGCAAGCCGGGATTGGCCCGATCCCCCTCTACGTGCTGTCGGACCCGCTGCCACAACCCTCGATCCAGCTGGGGCTTAGAAATGGAATGAACTCCCTATGCCTAAGCCAACCCATGAAACGGGCGTGCGAGCGCTCAGCCGATCGGAGAGGCAGAATACGCAAGTCGAGATTCAGCCTGGTCCCCCCTGCGTGCTGCAGATCCTACTGCCACAACCCTCGGTCCGATTCGATCTTAGACTGGGAACGAACTTCGTATGCTTAGACTGAGAATGAACTCCGTATGCATAAGTCAACCCATAAAACGAGCGTGGGGTGCTGAGCCGACCGAAGAGGCATAATGCACAAGCCAGGGATCGGTCCGATCCCCCCCTGCGTGCTACCGGTCCCGCTGCCACAACCCTCATTCCGGATGGGGCTTAGACATGGAATGAACTCCCTATGCCTAAGCCAACCCACGAAATGAGCGTGTGGGCACCCAGCCGGTCGGAGAGGCAAAATGCGCAAGCCGGGGATCGGCCCGGTCCCCCCTGCGTACTACCAATCTTGCTGTCGCAACCCTCGGTCCGGTCTGATCTTAGACTGGAAATGAACTCCGTATGCTTAGACTGGGGATGAACTCTGTATGACTAAGTCAACCCATGAAATGAACGTGCGGGCACTCAGCCGACCGAAGAGGTTGACCGAAGAGGCATAATGCACAACCCTCGATCCGGCTGGGGCTTAGACATGGAATGAACTCCGTATGCTGAAGCCAACCAATGAAATGAACGTGCAGGTGCTCAGCCGATCGGAGAGGTAGAATGCGCAAGCCGGGATCAGCCCGGTCCCCCCTTACGTGCTATCGATCCTACTGCTGGTCCTGCTACCGTAACCCTCGGTCCGGTCCAATCTTAGGCTGGGAATGAACTCCGTATGGTTAGACATGGAATGAACTCTGTATGCCTAAGCCAACCCACGAAATGAGCGTACGGATGCTCAGCTGGTCGAAGAGGCAGAATGCACAAGCTGGGGACCAGTTTGGTCCCCCTGCGTGCTGTTGATCCTGCTGCCGCAACCCTCGGTCTGGTCTGATCTTAGACAGGGAATGAACTCCGTATGCCTAAGTCAACCCACGAAACGAGCGTGCGAGCGCTGAGCTAGGGATCGGCCTGGTCCCCCTCTGCGTGCTACCGGTCCCGCTGCCACAACCCTCGGTCGGGTTGGGGCTTAGACATGAATGAACTCGCTATGCCTAAGCCAACCCACGAAACAGGCGTGTGGGTGCTCAACCGGCCGGAGAGGCTGAATGTGCCAGCTGGGGATCGGCCGGGTCCCCCCTGCGTGCTGCCGATCTTGCTATCGCAACCCTCGGTCTGGTCCGATCTTAGACTATGAATGAACTTCGTATGCTTGGACTGGGGATGAACTCCGTATGCCTAAGTCAACCCACGAAACGAGCGTGCGGGCGCTTAGTCGACCAGAGAGGCGGGATGCGCAAGCCGGGGATCGAACGCATGGTAAGTGGGTTCAAGCACATCTCCATATTTCTGCCATGCCAATGCCATTGTTGTGGCTTGTAAATTCATACAATGGTCCCCTAAGCCTTCATGTGAAGTTTCGTGGCAAGACGGCCCATTTTCTATTTTTCATGATTTTTGAAACATTTTGCAGTTGAAGATTTTTTAAAATTTTTTTAGAAAGAATTTTGTCCCCAAATTTGGAAGAGGTGATCCTTGTATTTTTTTTGGCATGCACAAAACAATTCAGCTAAAAACTCGAAGTGGAGAAAATTTTGTGACCGTTTGAAAAAAGTGTCCCCATTTTAGACACTTTAATGGCTACTGGCAGTAAACCTATAGAATCTCAAATGCTCTTTAAGGGGGTGTGAGTTCTTGAGTTTTGATGAGGGATAGGGGGCCAATATAAGGGCCAAGTATCATGCCCTGGGGGGCGTGCCAGGCGCATCAGGCGCACCAATAGGCAAGCCAGAGGTTGAGGCCCGCAGACCAGGAGTGCTGGCGGGTATCTGCGCGGAAAGCCTAGCAAACGAGTTTAGAATGCCCACCCAACTTGCAGGCCAGCCCATGAGACCAAGGCCTGGCATACAAGCTGCTCCACCACATCCAAAAGGGACCAAGGTGCTGGACATGCAAGGGAAGCTTCTAGAAGCAGGCAGGATTAGTAGCAGCATCTTGGCAGATTTGGTTGACCCTGAAAATCAGGAGTTAGCATCCTGATGGATTGTAATCTATATAATCCCATGATTTTAGCCTTTATTCTAGGTATATTACCATTAAGTGTAAGCTAGAGCCTCAACTATAAATAGAAGGCTGCTTCTCCCTCATTTGTACACCATCAAACACTTCTGTTTCAGTGAATACAAGAGCATTTCCAAAATTCTGCCTTCTTATCCTGTTTCTCTTTAACTTGCATAATCAGCCCTTCCCATTGTTCAAGTGCCTGTACGCTTGTGTTTTAGGTTGACTTAGGCATAAAAGAGGAGATTCTAAGCCTAAGGCTGCACAATTTCTGAGTCTAAGGTCGGAGCCCGTGACAGTTGGTATCAGAGCAAGTTTGATTTTGCGTGTTTGTATTGTGTAGGTTAGAGGAGATGGCATCCCAAAGTGACGCTACTAACCAACAACCAGAGGCCCAGGAGCATGGGCGTGGAAGAGGGAGGAAAACCAGTTCTAGAGATATCTGGTCTACCATGGACGGTAGGCTGGCCAAGGTAGAGGTGACCATGGGCGACATGGGGGAGAAGCTTGAGGGGGTAGAGACTCACATTGCATCGCTAGACTCCATGGGGGAGGAGATCCAAAGTGAGCTACAAGCTGCTCTCAACAAAGGCTTGGACGTGTTCACCCAAAAGAATCAGACCTTAGAGGCTGAAGTGCTGACCTTGCGCGATGGCATGGAGGTCATGCGCCAGCGGATGGAGGAGCATACCAGTGAGCTTGTTGCTTGCAAGACTGCCATTGGGAATGGCATGTTTGCTGAAGTGTCCAAGTCCAGATTGGATGTCCCTAAGCCTAAGGAGCTCAAGGGGACTAAGGCAGCCAAGGTGTGATGATGTCAGGCATGGGAGCGCCAAGATTGGAACCTGGGCAAAGTTCTAAAAAGAGTTCAGAGAACAATTTTACCCGGAGTATGCCGATGATGAGGCACGGCCAAAGTTACGCAGGCTGAGCCAGCAAAGGGACATAAGAGAGTATGTCCAGAAACTCTCTGAACTGATGCTATAGATCTCGGATCTAGGTGAGAAGGATGCCATATTTTCTTTCATGGATGGGTTGAAGCCGTGGGTGAAGCATGAGCTACAAAGGAGAGGAGTTCATGACTTGGCTAAAGCCATGACTATTACCAAGGCCTTGATAGAGTTCAAGCCTCTGAACAAGTTTGAGTCTACTAAGCCCGAGGGTAAGGGCAGGGATGATAGGGATCAAAAGAAACAGTCTAAGAGGAAGGACTGTGACTCGGAGTCCAAGGATGGAGATCGAGACTGTTCAACCAAGGATGGCGAGAGGAAGCCACCAATAGGCAAGTGGAAAGAAAAGAGGGACCGAGAGCCACTAGCATGCTACCTATGTGGAGGGAGCCACATAACGCATAATTGCCCGTAGAAGGGCAAGCTGGCTGCTGTAGACAAAGAGTCTAACGAGGAGCCAGAGTCAGGGGTAACAAAGCATGGGTTGTTGGTGCTCGATGCTGTCCAGAGTAAGGGGAGCCGCAAGCCAAAGGGCTTGATGTTTATGGATCTGAATGGTTGCGGGTCAGAAGGTGAGCACACTGGTAGACATAGATGCCTCACATCTTTTTATTTCAGGTGATGGAGCCTAGAAGCTCGGACGAAAGGTGTAAAAAAAGACTGGTACCATCAAAACGGTGAACTCCAAGGAAGTTTCAGCCATTGGAGTAGTGTGGGGAGTGGAGTTACAGCTTGGAGACTGGAAAGGCAAGGAGACCATTGAGGTAATACCCCTTGATGACTACGAGTTTGTGATTGGGTTGGATTTCCTTGTTCGGATTAATGCCCTCCTTGTGCCTTTTGCCGATTGTGTTTGCATCTTGGATGCACGGTGCCAATGCCTAGTGCCATTGAGGAAAGGGTCTGGAGTTGGGTCGCGGGTGGTGTTAGCCATCCATTTGCCAAGGTGGTAAGTAGATAAGAAGACACCTTCTTGGCAGCCTTAAAATATGATGAGACAAGGGAGAAGGAGACTGAGTCACCCTTGGAGGTGCTGAAGGTGCTGAAGACCTTTAGTGATGTGATGCCCACAAAGCTACCTAGCGAGCTACCACCTAAGAGGAAGGTGGACCACAAGATCGAGCTGGTGTCTGAGGCCAAGCCACCAGCTAGAGCCCCTTATCGAATGTCTCCACCAGAGTTGGAGAAGTTGAGGAAGCAGTTCAAAGAGTTAGTTGATGTTGGCTTCATCAAGCCATCGAAGGCACCCTATGGTGCACCGGTTCTATTTCAGCGTAAGCATGATGGGTCGTTATGGCTGTGCATAGACTACCGAGCTTTGAACAAGCTGACCATCAAGAACAAGTACCCCATCCCACTAATTACGAACTTATTCGATCAATTTGGGAGCGTAAGGTGGTTCACCAAGTTGGATTTGAAGTCAAGCTACTATCAAGTCAGGATCACGGAGGGAGATGAGCCAAAGACAGCATGTGTCACTCAGTATGGTTCGTATGAGTTCTTGGTGATGCCTTTCGGACTCACAAACGCCCCAGCAACATTCTGCACCCTTATGAACAAGGTACTTCAGTCATTCCTTGATCAGTTTGTTGTGGTTTATTTGGATGACATTGTGATCTACAACCAGACTTTGGGAGAGCATGTAGACCACTTAAGACAAGTGTTCGAGGTGATGCGGGTGCACAAGCTATTTGTCAAGAGGGAGAAGTGCTCATTCGCCCAGCAAGAGATCCCGTTCCTTGGCCAAATAGTGGGACGTGGGAGGATATGCATGGATGAAGGCAAGATACACGCCATCCTGAAGTGGCAACTGCCAGCCAAGGTCACTGAGTTAAGATCATTCCTTGGGCTGGTCAACTACTACAGACGCTTCATCAAAGGTCACTCAGCAATAGCCACGCCATTGATTGACTTGCTCAAGAAAGGGAAAGCATGGGAGTGGAGCACAGGGTGCTAGGAAGCCTTTGACAGGTTGAAGCGGGCTGTGATCGAGGAGCCAGTCTTGGCCTTGGCAGACCATGCCAAGTCGTATGAGGTGCATACGGATGCATCAGACTTTGCCATAGGGGGCGTGTTGATGCAGGAGGGACGTCCAGTCACGTTCGAGAGCAGGAAGCTGAACGAGACTGAGTGCAAGTACACAGTCCAAGAGAAAGAGATGACTGCAGTGGTGTACTGCTTACGCACTTGGCGCCATTACCTGTTGGGGTCGAGGTTCGTGGTTAGGATGGACAATGTGGCGACCAACTACTTCCAGATACAGAAGAAGTTGTCCCCCAAACAGGCGAGATGGCAAGATTTTCTTACAAAATTTGATTTCCAGATGGAGTACAAGTCGGGGCAGGCAAACCTAGGGCAGATGCCCTGAGCAGGAAGCCTAACCTTGCTGCCATTAGCCAACCAGAGGGGTCACTGGTGTCGTGCATCAAGGAGGGACTTGCGCATGATCCTACAGCCAAGGCTTTGATGGAGTACGCCCAGTAAGGTAAGACTAGGCGGTTTTGGTTGCAGGATGGCTTGCTGTACACCGGGGCAGTAGATTGTTTGTGCCACAGCACGAAAAGCTCTGTAAGGAAGTTTTGCAAGAATGCCATGATTCAAGGTGTGCTGGACACCTCAGAGTGAGCCGTACCTTGGCGCTGATCGAGGACCGGTACTACTGGCTGCACATTAGGGACGATGTGGAGGCCTATGTGAAGACTTCTCTTGTGTGCCAACAGGAAAAGATGGAGCTCAAGAAACCAGGCGGTCTCTTGGAGCCATTGCCAGTGCCAGAGCGACCATGGGAGAGTGTTTCTCTGGGCTTTATAGTCGGTCTACCCAAAGCAAAAGGGTTTGGAAGCATCATGGTAGTGGTGGATAGGTTTTCCAAGTATGGAATCTTCATTCCAGCAACCAAAGAGTGCCCAGTTGAGGAGGCAGCTCAATTGTTCCTGAAGAACATGGTTAAGTACTGGGGAGTGCCGAGGACCATTGTTAGTGATCAGGATGGGCGTTTCACGGGCAGGTTCTGGACTGAGTTGTTCAAGCTGTTAGGGTCAGACTTGAATTTTTCCACCAGCATGCATCCGTAGATCGATGGGCAGACAGAATGAGTGAATGGACTATTAGAGGTCTACCTCAGGCACTATGGGAGTGCCACACAAAGGGACTGGCCAAAGCTGCTAGATATTGCACAGTTTTCTTACAAGTTGCAAAGGAACGAGGCAACGAACCAGAGCCCATTTGAGGTTATGACAGGGCAACAACCACTAACACTTGGTTCGATTGCTGTAGGTTATACAGGGTCGAATCCAGTAGCATACAAGTTTGCCAAGGCATGGTAGGAGCAAACTGACTTGGCCAGAGTTTGTCTACACAAGGTGGCCAAGAGGTCAAAGAAGTGGGCAGACCAGAATAGGCATGATGTGTAGTTCCAGGTTGGAGACTTGGTGTTGGTGAAGCTACATCCCATTGTACGCCATAGGGGGCTACACAAAGGCTTAGTCCAGAGGTATGAGGGACCTTTTCGAGTAGTCAAGAGGGTAGGCAAGGTTGCCTACAAGTTGGATATGCCACCCAAGCCGAGGGTACACCCGGTGTTCCATGTAAGAATGTTCAAGCCGTTCCATGAGGATGAGGGAGATCCAGGATGGGCAGAGTCAAAGCGTGCGCCATTGGGAGCAAGGGCCTCATATGAGAAGGAGGTCCACAGCATCATAGCTAACCAAGAGATGAGATGGAAGAACTATCAGCTAAGACAAGAGTATTTAGTGCGCTGGAAGGGACTTTCAGACAGTGAGGCGAGCTGGGAACTAGCAGATGACTTATGGTAGTTTGGGGACCATATCAGGCAGTACCATGCAGAAGATGCAACAAGAATGTTGCACAATCAGGTGGGGGAGAATGTCACACCCTAGGCGGGCACGCCAGGCACATCAGGCACACCAACAGGCGAGCCAAAGGTTGAGGCCCACAAGCTAGGCGTGCTGGCAGGTATCTACGCGCAAAGCCTAGCAAACGAGTTCAGAATGCCCGCCCAACTTACAGGCCAGCCCGTGAAACCAAGGCCTGGCATACAAGCTACCTGTACCACATCCAAAAGGGCCCAAGGTGCTAGACACGCAAGGGAAGCTTCTGGAAGTAGGCAAGATCAGCAGCAGCATCCTGGCAGATTTGGTTGACCCTAAAAATCAGGAGTTAGCATCCTGATTGATTGTAATCTGTATAATCCCATGATTTTAGCCTTTATTCTAGGGATATTGCCATTAAGTGTAAGCTGGAGCCTCAACTATAAATAGAGGGCTGCTCTTCCCTTATTTGTACACCATCAAACACTTCTATTTCAGTGAATACAAGAGCATTTCCAGAATTCTACCTTCTTATCCTGTTTCTCTTTAACTTGTGTAATCAGCCCTTCCCGTTGTTCTTGTGCCCGTACGCTTGTGTTTTAGGCTGACTTTGGCATAAAGGAGGAGATTCCAAGCCTAAGGCCGCACGATTTCTGAGTCTAAGGTCGGAGCCCGTGACATAAGTACCAGCACTCATCGCACATCATGTGCGCACAACCCCCAGCCCGCCCAATCGCCGGAACCCCCAATGCCGTCGGTTAGGCTCTCCGATGATGCTCCGACGATGGTGCCCCGGGCAAAAAAAATGTGGCACTAGCACATGCCCGAGCCCAGCATGTGCATCGTGGCTCAAAAATCTTAGGCTGGGAATGAACTCCTTATGCTTAGACACGAAATGAACTCCATATGCCTAAGCCAACCTAAGAAACGAGTGTGCGGGCGCTTAGCCGGTCAGAGAGGTAGAATGTGCAAGCCGAGGACCGGTCCGGTCCCCCCTGTGAGCTGTCAATCCTACTACCGTAACCCTCAGTTCAGTCTGATCTTAGACTGGGAATGAACTCTGTATGCATAAGTTAACCCACAAAACGAGCGTGTGGGTGCTGAGTCGACCGAAGAGACATAATGTGCAAGCCGGGGATCGGCCCGATCCCCCTCTGCATGCTGTCGGTCCTGCTGCCACAACCCTCGGTCTGGCTGGGGCTTAGACATGGAATGAACTCCTTATGCCTAAGCCAACCCATGAAACGAGCGTGCGGGCGCTCAACCGGCCAAAGAGGTAGAATGCACAAGCTGGGGATCGACTCGGTCCCCCGTGCGTGCTGCCGATCTTGCTGCAACCCTCGGTCCGGTCTGATCTTAGACTGGGAATGAACTCTTTATGCTTAGACTGGGGATGAACTCCATATGCCTAAGTCAACCCATGAAACGAGCGTGTGGGCACTCAACCGATCGGAGAGGCCGGTCGAAGAGGCATAATGCATAATTCGGGGATCAGCCCAGTCCCCCTTTACGTGCTGTCGATCCCACTACCGGTCCTG
The DNA here is from genome assembly GCF_002303985.1 of Durio zibethinus. Next base: position 20,249,316 of record NW_019167826.1, on the reverse strand, counting down.
TTGCCGCAACCCTCGGTCCGACTGGGGCTTAGACATGGAATGAACTCCGTATGCATAAGTCAACCCACAAAACGAGCGTGCGGACGCTGAGCTGGCCGGAGAGGCATAATGTGCAAGCCGGGGATCGACCCGATCCCCATCTACGTGCTGCCAGTCCCGCAGCCACAACCCTCGATCTGGTTGGGGCTTAGACATGGAATGAAATCCCTATGCCTAAGCCAACCCATGAAACGGGCGTGCGGGCGCTCAGTCGACCAAAGAGGCAGAATGCGTAAGTCGGAGACCGACCCAGTCCCCCCTGCGTGCTGCAGATCCTGCTACCATAACCCTCGGTCCGATCCGATCTTAGACTGGGAATGAACTCCATATGCTTAGATTGGGGATGAACTCCATATGCTTAGAATGGGGATGAACTCCGTATGCCTGGGTCAACCCACGAAACGAGCATGCGGGCGCTCAGCCGACTAGAGAGGCAGGATGCGCAAGCCGGGGATCAAACGGGTGGTAGGTGGGTTCAAGCACATCTTCATATTTTTACCATGCCAATGCCATTTTTATGGCTTGTAAATTCATACAATGGTCCCCTAAGCCTTCATGTAAAATTTGATGGCAAGATGACCCGTTTTCTATTTTTCACGATTTTTGAAACTTTTTGCTATTCGGGATTTTTTAAAATTTTTTTAGAAAGATTTTTGTCCCCAAATTTGGTAGAGGTGATACTTGCATTTGTGTTGGCATGCACAAAAAAATTCAGCTAAAAACTCGAAGTGGAGAAGATTTCGTGACTGTTTGAAAAAAGTGTCCCCATTTCAGACACTTTAATGGCTACGGGCAGCAAACCTATAAAATCTCAAATGCTCTTTAAGGGGGTGTGAGTTCTCGAGGTTTGATGAGGGATAGGGGGCCAATATAAGGGCCAAGTACCAGCACCCATCGCACATCATGTGTGCACACGCCCCGGGCCCCCCAATCGTCGGAACCTCCAATGTCGTCGGTTAGGCTCTCCGATGATGCTCCGGTGATGCTCTGACGATGGTGCCCCGGGCAAAAAAAATGTGGCACCAGCACATGCCCGAGCCCAGCATGTGCACTGTGGCTCAAAATCTTAGACTGGGAATGAACTCCGTATGCTTAGACATGGAATGAACTCCGTATGCCTAAGCTAACCCAAGAAAAGAGTGTCCGGGCGCTCAACTGATCGAAGAAGCAGAATGTGCAAGCCGGGGATCCGCTTGGTCCCCCCTAGCCTGCTGTCGATCATGCTGTCGCAACCCTCGGTCTGGTCTGATCTTAGATTGGGAATGAACTTCGTATGCATAAGCCAACCCACGAAACGAGCGTGCGGGCGTTGAGCTGGTCGAAGAGGCATAATGCGCAAGCCGAGGATCAGCCGGTCCCCCTTTGTGGTTATCGATCCCGCTGCCACAACCCTCAGTCCGATTGGGGCTTAGACATGGAATGAACTCCCTATGCCTCAGCCAACCCACGAAATAGGCGTGCAGGTGCTCAGTCGGTCGGAGAGGCAGAATACGTAAGCCGGGGATCGACCCGGTCCCCCCTGCGTGCTACCGATCCTACTGCCGCAACCCTCGAACCGGTTTGATCTTAGATTGTGCATGAACTCCATATGCTTAGACTGGGGATGAACTCCGTATGCCTATGTCAACCCACAAAACGAGTGTGTGGGCGCTCAACTGACTGGAAAGGCCGGTCGGAGAGGCATAATGCACAAGCCGGGGATCAGCCCAGTCCCCCTCTGCACTCTGCCGATCCCGCTGTCGGTCCTACTACCATAACCCTCGATCGGGCTGGGGCTGAGATATGGAATGAACTCCGTATGCCTAAGCCAACCCATGAAACGAGTGTGTGAGCGCTCAACCAGCCTGAGAGGTAGAATACACAAGCCGGGGATCAGTTCGGTCCCCCCTACGTCCTATCGATCCTGCTATAGGTCCTACTACCGCAACCCTCAGTCCGGTTTGATCTTAGGCTGGAAATGAACTCTGTATGCTTAGACATGGAATGAACTCTGATGCCTAAGCGAACACATGAAACGAGCGTGCGGGCACTCAGCCGGTCGGAGAGGCAGAATGCGTAAGCTGGGGATCGGCCTGGTCCCCCTTGTGTGCTATCGATCCTACTGCCATAACCCTCGGTCCGGTCCGATCTTAGACTGAAAATGAACTCTGCATGCCTAAGTCAACCCATGAAACAAGCATGTGAGTGCTGAGCTGACCGAAGAGGCATAATGCACAAGTCAGGGATCGACCCGATCCCCTCCGCGTGCTGCCGGTCCCGCTACAACAACCCTTGGTCCGACTGGGGCTTAGACATTGAATGAACTCCGTATGCCTAAGCGAACCAATGAAACGAGCGTGCGAGTGCTCAGCCGACTGGAAAGGTCGAATGAGTAAGCCGAGGATCGGTCCGATCCCCCCTACGTGCTGTCGATCCTGCTGTCGCAACCCCCAGTCTGGTCTGATATTAGATTGGGAATGAACTCCATAAACCTAAGTCAACCCACGAAACGAGCATACGGACGCTGAGCCAATCGAAGAGGCATAATGTGCAAGTCGAGGATTGGCCCGATCCCCCTTTACGTGCTACCGGTCCCGTTGTCACAACCCTCGGTCCGACTGGGGCTTAGACATGGAATAATCTCCCTATGCCTAAGCCAACCCACGAAATGGGTGTGCGGGCGCTCAGCCAGCCAGAGAGGCAGAATGCATAAGTCGGGGATCGGCCCGGTCCCCTCTGCGTGCTATCGATCCTGCTGCCGCAACCCTCGGTCAGATCTGATCTTAGACTGGGAATGAACTCTGTATGCTTAGACTAGGGATGAACTCCATATGCGTAAGCCAACCCACGAAATGAGCGTGTGGGCGCTCAGACGACCAGAGAGACAGGATGTGCAAGCTGGGGATCGAACGGGTGGTAGGTGGGTTCAAGCAAATCTTCATATTTTTGCCGTGCCAATGCGATTTTTATGGCTTGTAAATTCATACAATGGTCCCCTAGGCCTTCATGTGAAGTTTCGTGGCGAGACGACCCATTTTTTTTTCACGAGTTTCGAAACGTTTTACGGTTCGAGATTTTTTAAAATTTTTTTAGAAAGATTTTTGTCCCCAAATTTGGTAGAAGTGATCCTTGTATTTTTGTTGGCATGCACAAAAAAATTCAGCTAAAACCTCGAAGTGGAGAAGATTTTGTGACCGTTTGAGAAAAGTGTCTCCATTTTAGACACTTTAATGGCTACTGGCAGCAAACCTATAAAATCTCAAATGCTCTTTAAGGGGGTGTGAGTTCTCGAGGTTTGATGAGGGATAGGGGGCCAATATAACGGCCAAGTACCAGCACCTATCGCACATCATGTGCGCACACCCCCTCGGCCCCCCCAATCGTCGGAACCCGCAATGCTGTCGGTTAGGCTCTCCGGTGATGCTCCGACGATGGTGCCACAGGCAAAAAAAATGCAGCACCAGCACATGCCCAAGCCCAGTATGTGCACCGTGGCTCAAAATCTTATACTGGGAATGAACTCCGCATGCTTAGACATGGAATGAACTCCGTATGCCTAAGCCAACCCACGAAACAAACGTGTAGTAGCACAGCCGATTGAAGAGGCAGAATGCACAGCCGGGGATCGGCCCGGTCCCCCTTGCGTGCTATCGATCTTGCTGCCACAACCCTCGGTTTGATCTGATCTTAGACTAGGAATGAACTCCGTATGCATAAGTCAACCCACGAAATGAGCGTGCGGGCGCAACCCGACCGAAGAGGCATAATGCGCAACCCTTAGTCTGGTCCGATCTTAGACTGGGAATGAAATCGTATGCTTAGACTGGGGATGAACTCCGTATACCTAATTCAACCCACGAAACGAGTACGAGGACGCTTAGCCAGTCGAAGAGGCCGATCGGAAAGGCATAATGCACAAGCCGGGGATCAGCCTGATCCCTCTTTGCGTGCTGTCGGTCCTGCTGCCACAACCCTCGGTCCGACTGGGACTTAGACATGGAATGAACTTCGTACGCCTAAGCCAACCAATGAAACGAGTGTGCGGGCCCTCAACCGGTCGAAGATGCAGAATGCGCAAGTCGAGGATCGGCCCGATCCCCCCCTGCGTGATGCCGATCCTACTGCTGGTCCAGCTGTCGCAACCTTCGGTTTGATCCGATCTTAGACTGGGAATGAACTCCGTATGCCCAAGCCAACCCACGAAATGAGCGTGCGGGTGTTCAGCCTACCGGAGAGGTGGAATGCGCAAGCCAAGGATTGGCCCGATCCAATCTTAGACTGGGAATGAACTCCGTATGCATAAGTCAACCCCTGAAAAGAGCGTGCGGGCGCTGAGCCGATCGAAAAGGCATAATGCACAAGCCAGGGATGAGCCCGGACCCCCTCTGTGTGCTGTCGGGTCCCGCTGCCCAAAACCCTAGGTCCCAACTGGGGGCTTAGACAGGAATGAACTCCCGTATGCCTAAGCCCAAACCCATGAACACGGGGCGTACGGCGCTCAGCCGGTCAGAGAGGCAGAAATGCCGCAAGTCGGGGATCGGCCCTATCCCCCCTGCATACTGTGGATCCTTACTGCCGTAACCCCTCGGTCCAGGCCCGATCTTAGACTGGGAATGAACTACGTATGCTTAGACTGGGGAATGGAAATCCGTATGCCTAAGTCACCCACGAATGAGCGTACGTGCGCTCAAACCGACCAGCATAGGCAGGAATGCGTAAGTCGAGGATCGAACTGGGGTGGTAGGGTGGGTCAAGCACATCTTCTTTATTCTGCCATGCCCAATGCCATTTTTATGGCTTGTAATTCATACAATGGTCCCCTAAGCCTTCATGTGAAGTTTCGTCGCAAGAGGACCTATTTTCTATTTTTCATGATTTTCAAAACTTTTTACGGTTCGGGATTTTTTAAAATTTTTTTAGAAAGAGGTGATCCTTGTATTTTTTTGGCATGCACAAAAAAATTCAGCTAAAAACTCGAAGTGGAGAAGATTTTGTGAATGTTTGAAAAAAGTGTCCCCATTTCAGACACTTTAATGGCTACTGGCAATAAACTTATAAAATCTCAAATGCTCTTTAAGGGGGTGTGAGTTCTCGAGGTTTTATGAGGGATAGGGGGCCAATATAAGGGCCAAGTACCAGCACCCATCACACATCATGTGCGCACACCCCCCGGCCCCCCTAATCGTCGGAACCCCCAATGCCGCCGGTCAGGCTCTCCTGCGATGCTTCGACAATGCTGCCCCAGGCAAAAAAAATATGGCACCAGCACATGCCCGAGCCCAGCATGTGCACTGTGGCTCAAAATCTTAGACTGGGAGTGAACTCTGTATGCTTAGACATGGAATGAACTTCGTATGCCTAAGCCAACCCACGAAACGAGCGTGCGGGCGCTCAACCGACCGGAAAGGCAGAATGTGCAAGCTGGGGATCGGCTCGGTCCCTCCCTGCGTGCTATCGATCCTGCTACCACAACCATTGGTTCGATCTAATCTTAGACTGGGAATGAACTCTGTCTGCATAAGTTAACCCACGAAACGAGCGTACGGGCGCTGAGCCGGTCGGAGAGGCATAATACATAAGCCGGGGATCGATCCGACCCCCCTCTGCGTCCTGCCGGTCCGATCTTAGATTGGGAATCAACTCCGTATGCTTAGACTGGGGATAAAATCTGTATGTGTAAGTCAAACCATGAAACAAGCGTGCGGGCGCTCAGCCGGCCAGAGAGGTCGGTCGAAGAGGCATAATGCGTAAGCCGGGGATCAGCCCGGTCCCCCTCTGCGTGCTGTCAATCCCGCTGTCGATCCTGCTACCACAACCCTCAGTTCGGCTGGGGCTTAGACATGGAATGAACTCCGTATGCCTAAGCCAACCCATGAAATGAGCAGGCGGGCACTCAGTCGACCGGAGAGGCAGAATGTGCAAGCCAGGGATCGGCCCGGTCGTGCATGCTACCGATCCTGCTGTTGGTCCTACTGTCGCAACCCTCTGTCCGGTCCGATCTTAGACTGGGAATGAACTCCATATGCTTAGACATGGAATGAACTCCGTATGCCTAAGCCAACCCATGAAACGAGCGTGCGGGCGCTCAGCCGGCCAGAAAGGCAAAATGCACAAGCCAGGGATCAGCCCGTCCCTCCTTGCATGCTGTCGATACTGCTACCGCAACCCTCAGTCTGGTCTGATCTTAGACTGGGAATGAAATCCATATACCTAAGTCAACCCGTGAAATGAGCGTGCGGGCGCTGACCTAGCGGAGAGGCATAATGCACAAGCCGGGGACCGGCCCGGTCCCCCTTTGCGTCTTGTCAGTCCCGCTGCCACAACCCTCAATCCGGTTGGGGCTTAGACATGGAATGAACTCCCTATGCCTAAGCCAACCCACGAAATGGGGGTGCGGACACTCAGTCGGTCGAAGAGGCAGAATGCACAAGTCAGAGATCGACCCGGTCCCCCCAGTGTGCTACCGATCTTGCTGCCGCAACCCTCGGTCCGATCTGATATTAGACTGGAAATGAACTCCGTATGCCTAAGTCAACCCACGAAACGAGCGTGCGGGGGCTCAGCCAACCAGAGAGACAGGATGTGCAAGTCAGGGATCGAACGGGTGGTAGGTAGGTTCAAGCACATCTTCATATTTCTACCATGCCAATGCCAATTTTATGAGGGTGTGAACTCCGTATGCCTAAGCCAACCCACCAAACGAGCGTGCAGGCGCTCAGTTGGCCCGAGAGGTAGAATGTGTAAGTCGAGGACCGGCCCGATCCCCCCTGCGTGTTGTCGATCTTGCTATCGGAACCCTCAATCTGGACTGATCTTATACTGGGAATGGACTCCGTATGCCTAAGTCAACCCACGAAACAAGCGTGCGGGTACTGAGCCGATCGGAGAGGCATAATGCGCAAGCCGGGGATCGGCCCAATCCCCTTCTGCGTGCTGCCGGTCCCGCTACCACAACCCTTGGTCCGGCTGGGGCTTAGACATGGAATGAACTCCGTATGCCTAAGCCAACCCACGAAACAGGTGTGCGGGCGCTCAGCCGGTCAGAGAGTCAGAATGCGCAAGTCGGGATCGGCCCGGTCCCCCCTGCGTGCTACCGATCCTGCTACCGCAACCCTCAGTCCAGTCTGATCTTAGACTGTGGATGAACTCCGTATGCTTAGACTGGGGATGAACTCCGTATGCCTAAGTCAACTAATGAAACAAGCATTCGGGTGTTCAGCCGATCGTAGAGCCGAACGGAGAGGCATAATGCGCAACCCAAGGATCAGCCTGATCCCCCTCTGCGCGCTGTCAATCCTGCTGTCGGTCCTGCTGCCACAACCCTCGATCTGATTGGGGCTTAGAATGGAATGAACACCATATGCCTAAGCCGACCCACGAAACGAGCGTGTGGGTGCTTAGCCGGCCGGAGAGGCAGAATGCGCAAGCCAGGGATCAACCCGGTCCCCCCTGCGTGCTACTGATCCTGCTGCTGCAACCCTCGGTCCTGTCTGATCTTAGACTGGGAATGAACTCCGTATGCTTAGACATGGATGAAACTCCATATGCCTAAGCCAACCCACGAAATGAGCGTGCGGGCGCCCAGCCGGTCAGAGAGGCAGAATCCGTAAGCCAAGGACCGGCCTGGTCCCTTCTGCTTGTTGTCGATCCTACTACCGAAACCTTCGATTCGGTCCGATCTTAGACTGGGAATGAACTCCGTATGCCTAAGTCAACCCATAAAACAAGCGTTTGGGCGTTGAGCCGGTCAGAGAGGCATAATGCGCAAGTCGGGGATCGACCCGGTCCCTTTTTGCATGCTATCGGTCCCGTTGCCACAACCCTCGATCCAGCTGGGGCTTAGACATGGAATGAACTCCCTATGCCTAAGCCAACCCATAAAACGGGCGTACGGGCATTTAGCCGGTCGAAGAGGCAGAATGCGCAAGTCGAGGATCGATCTGGTCCCCCCAGTGTGTTACCGATCCTACTGTCGCAACCCTCGGTCTGGTCCGTATCTTAGACTGGGAATGAACTCCGTAAGCTTAGACTGGGGATGAACTCCGTATGCCTAAGTCAACCCATGAAATGAGCGTGCGGGCACTCAGCCGGCTGGAGAGGCAGAATGCGCAAGCCAAGGACCGGCCCGGTCCCCCCTATGTGCTGTCGATCCTGCTACCGTAACCCTTGGTCCAATTCGATCTTACACTGGGAATGAACTTCGTATGCATAAGTCAACCCATGAAACGAGCGTGCGGTCGTTGAGCGGACCGAAGAGGCATAATGCGCAAGTCGGGGATTAGGCCGGTCCCCCTCTGTGTGCTGCCAGTCCCGCTGCCACAACCCTCGGTCCGGCTGGGGCTTAGACATGGAATGAGCTCCCTATGCCTAACCCAACCCATGAAATGGACGTACGGGTGCCTCAACCAACCGGATGCTAGAAGCCACAAGTCGGATCGCCCGATCCGCCCTGATGTTGCTACCGATCCTGCTATCGCCAAACCCTCGGTCTGTCCGATCTTAGACTAGGATTGAACTCCTGTATGCTTAGACTGGGGATGAACTCTGTATGCCTAAGTTCAACCCACGAAACGAGCGTCGGGAGCTCTGTCGGTCGAGAGTCAGCCGAGAGCATAATGCGCAGGTCGAGGTTCAGCCCGATCACCCTCTGCAATGCTATCGATCCCACTGTGTCCTCTGGCACAACCCCGGTCCAGCTGGGCGTAGACATTGGAATGAACTCCGTATGCCTAAGCCAGCCTACGAAACAAGCGTGCAGGCTCTCAACCCGTCGGAGAGGCATAATGCACAAGCTGGGGATCGGCCTGGTCCCCCTTTGCATGCTACAGGTCCCGCTGCCACAACCCTCGATCCAACTGGGGCTTAGGCAGGGAATGAACTCCCTATGCCTAAGCCAACCCATGAAACGGGCGTGCAGGCACTCAGCCGGCCAGAGAGGCAGAATGTGCAAGACGGGGATCGATCCATCCCCCCTGCGTGCTGCCGATCCTGCTACCGCAACCCTTGGTCTGGTCTGATCTTAGATTGGGAAAGAACTCCGTATGCTTAGACTGGGGATGAACTCTATATGCCTACGTCAACCTATGAAATGAGCGTGCAGGCGCTCAGCCGACCGGAGAGGCCGTCCGAAAAGGCAGAATATGCAAGCTGGGGATCGACTTGGTCCCTCCTGTGCACTGTCGATCCTGCTGATGATCATGCTGCTGCAAACCTCGATCCAGTTCGATCTTAGACATGAAATGAACTCCGTATGCTTAAACATGGAATAAACTCCGTATGCTTAAGCCAACACACGAAATGAGCGTACGGACGCTCAGCCGGCCGGAGAGGCAGAATGTGCAAGTCGGGGATCGGCCCGATCCCCCCTGCGTGCTGTCGATCCTGCTGCCATAACCTCGGTCCGATCTGATCTTAGACTGGGAATGAACTTCGTATGCATAAGTCAACCCACGAAACGAGCCGAAGAGGCATAATGCACAAGCCGAGGATCGGTCTGGTCTCCTTCTACGTGCTACCGGTCCCGCTACCACAACCTTCAGTTCGGTTGGGGCTTAGACATGGAATGAACTCCCTATGCCTAAGCCAACCCATGAAACGGGCGTACGGGTGCTCAGTCGGCCGGAGAGGCAGAATGCAGAAGCCGAGGATCGGTCTGGTCACCCTTACGTGCTGTTGATCCTGCTGTTGCAACCCTCGGTCCGGTCTGATCTTAGACTAGGAATGAACTCCGTATGCTTAGACTGGGGATGAACTCCATATGCCTAAGTCAACCCACGAAACGAGCGTGCTGGCGCTCAATCGGCCGGAGAGGCTGACCGGAGAGGCATAATGTGCAAGCTGGCACTCTGTCGGCCAGAGAAGTAGAATGCGCAAACTGCGGATTGGCCCGGTCCCCCCTGCGTGCTGTCGATCCTACTGTCGCAACCCTCGGTCCGATCCATTCTTAGACTGGGAATGAACTCCGTATGCATAAGTCAACCCATGAAACAAGCGTGCGGGTGTTGAGCTGGCCGAAAAGGTAGAATGTGCAAGCCGGGGACCGGTCTGGGCCCCCTGCATGCTGTCGATCCTGTTGTCGCAACCCTCGGTCCGATCTTAGACTAGGAGTGAACTTCGTATCCTTAGACTGTGGATGAACTCTGTATGCCTAAGTCAACCCACTGAATGAGTGTATGGGCACTCAATCGGCCGGAAAGGCCGGTCGAAGAGGCATAATGCGCAAGTCGGGGATCGACCCGATCCCCCCTTACGTGCTACCTGTCCCACTGCCACAACCCTCGGTCCAGTTGGGGCTTAGACATGGAATGAACTCCCTATTCCTAAGCCAACACACGAAACGGACGTGCGGGCGCTCAGCCGGTCGGAGAGGTAAAATGCGTAAGCCAGGGATCGGCCCGGTCCCCCTTGCATGCTGTCGATCTTGCTGCCGCAACCCTCGGTTTGGTTTGATCTTAGACTGGGAATGAACTCCGTATGCTTAGACTGGGGATGAACTCCGTATGCCTAAGTCAACCCACAGAACGAGCGTGCGGGAGCTCAGCCGACTAGAGACGACCCGTTTTCTATTTTTAGAAAGAGTTTTGTCCCCAAATTTGGTAGAGGTGATTCTTGTATTTTTGTTGGCACGCACAAAAACATTCAGCTAAAAACTTGAAGTGGAGAAGATTTTGTGACCATTTCAAAAAGGTGTCCCCATTTCAGACACTTTAATGGCTACTGGTAGCAAACCTATAAAATCTCAAATGCTCTTTAAGGGGGTGTGAGTTCTCAAGGTTTGGTGAGGGATAGGGGTCCAATATAAGGGCCAAGTACCAGCACCCATCGCACATCATGTGCGCACACCCCCCGGCCCCCCCAATCGTTGGAACCCCCAATGCCGTAGGTTAGGCTGTCCGGTGATGCTCCAATGATGGTACCCTGGGTGAAAAAATGTGACACCAGCACATGCCCGAGCCCAGCATGTGCATCGTGGCTCAAAATGTTAGACTGGGAATGAACTCCATATGCTTAGACATGGAATGAACTTCGTATGCCTAAGCCAAGCCACGAAATGAGCGTGCAGGCGCTCAGTCGATCGGAGAGGCAGAATGCACAAGCTGGGGATCAGCCCGATCCCCCCTGCATGCTGTTGATCCTACTGCTGCAACCCTCAGTCCGGTCTGATCTTAGACTGGGAATGAACTCGTATGCATAAGTCAACCCATGAAACAAGCGTGCGAGCGCTGAGCCGGTTGAAGAGGCGTAATGCGCAAGCCAGGGATTAGCTCGATCCCCCTCTGTGTGCTGCCGATCTCGTTGCCACAACCCTTGGTCTGGCTGGGGCTTAGACATGGAACGAACTCCCTATGCCTAAGCCAACCCACGAAACGGGCGTGCGGGCGCTAAGCCAGTCGGAAAGGCAGAATGCGCAAGCCGGGGATCAGCCTAGTCCCCCTTACGTGCTGTCTATCTTGCTCTGTAACCCTCGATCTGGTCTGATCTTAGACTGGGAATGAACTCTGTATGCTTAGACTGAGGATGAACTCCGTATGCCTAAGTCAACCCACGAAACGAGCGTGCGGGCACTCAGTCGGCCGGAGAGGCCGACCGAAGAGCCATAATGTGCAAGTCGGGGATCAGCCTGGTCACCCTTTACGTGCTGCCAATCTCGCTGTCGGTCTTGCTACCTCAACCCTCGGTCCGACTGGGGCTTAGACATGGAATGAACTCCGTATGCCTCATCCAACCCACGAAACGAATGTGTGGGCACTCAACCGATCAGACAGACAGAATGTGCAAGCCGAGGATCGGCTCAATCCCCCTCTGCATGCTACTGATCCTACTGCTGCTCCTGCTATTGCAACCCTCGATTCAGTCTGATCTTAGACTGGGAATGAACTCCGTATGCCTAAGCCAACCCATGAATTGAGCGTCCGGGTGCTCAGCCGACAGGAGAGGTAGAATGCATAAGTCGGGGATCGGTCGGGTCCCCCTGCGTACTGTCGATCCTGCTTCTGCAACCCTCGGTCCGGTCCAATCTTAGACTGGGAATGAACTCTGTATGCCTAAGTCACCCCATGAAATGAGTGAGTACGTGCTGAGCCAGCTGGAGAGGCATAATCGCAAGCCGGGGATCAGCCCGATCCCCCTCTACGTGCTGTCAGTCCCACTGCCACAACCTTCGGTCCGGCTGGGGCTTAGACATGGAATGAACTCCCTATGCGTAAGCCAACCCACGAAACGGGCGTACGGGCGCTCAGCCGGCCGGAGAGGCAGAATGCGCAAGCTAGGAATTGGCCCGGTCTGACCTGCGTGCTGTCGATCTTGCTGCCGAAACCCTCGGTCCGGTCCGATCTTAGACATGGATTGAACTCCGTATGCCTAAGCCAACCCATGAAACGAGCGTGCAGGCGTTCAGCCTGCCAGAGAGGTAAAATGCGCAAACTGGGGATCGACCCGATCCCCTCTGCGTCTTGCCAATCCTGCTGCCACAACCCTCGATCCGACTGGGGCTTAGACATGGAATGAACCCCCTATGCCTTAGCCAACCCACGAAACGAGCGTGCGGGCGTTTAGCTGGTCGGAGACGTAGAATGCGTACACCGAGGATCGGCCCGGTCTCCCCCTGTATGCTGCCGATCTTGCTGTTGGTCCTACTGTCACAACCCTCAATCCGGTTTGATCTTTGACTGGGAATGAACTCCATATCCTTAGACATGGAATGAACTCCGTATGGCTAAGCCAACCCATGAAATGAACGTGCGGGCGCTCAGTCGGCCGGAGAGGTACAATGCGCAAGCCGGGGATCAACCCGGTCCCCCCTGCATGCTGTCGATCCTGCTACCGCAACCCCTCGGTTCGATCCAATCTTAGACTAGGAATGAACTCCGTATGCCTAAGTCAACCCATGAAATGTGCGTACGGGCGCTGAACCGATTGGAGAGACATAAAGCGTATACCGGGGATCGGCCCAGTCCCCCTTTGCGTCCTGTCGATCCTGCTGCCACAACCCTCAGTCCAATTGGGGCTTAGACATCGAATGAACTCCCTATGCCTTAGCCAACCCACAAAACTGGCGTGCATGCACTCAACTGGCCGGAGAGGCAAAATGCGCAAATCAGGGATCGGCCCGGTCCCCCTGCGTGCTGTCGATCCTACTACCCCAACCCTCAGTCCGGTCTGATCTTAAACTGGGAATGAACTCTACATGCTTAGACTGGGGATGAACTCTGTATGGCTAAGTCCACCCACGAAACAAGCGTGCGGATGCTCGACGACCAGAGAGGCCGGGTGTGCAAGCCAGGGATCGAACAGGTGGTAGGTGGGTTCAAGCACATCTTCATATTTCTGCCATGCCAATGCCATTTTTATGGCTTGTAAATTAATACAATGGTCCCCTAATCCTTCATGTCAAGTTTCGTGGCAAGACGACCCGTTTTCTATTTTTCATGATTTTTGAAACTTTTTGTGGTTTGGGATTTTTTAAAATTTTTTTAGAAAGGGTTTTGTCCCCAAATTTGGTAGAGGTGATCCCTGTATTTTTTTTGGCATGCACCAAAAAATTTAGCCAAAAACTCGAGGTGGAGAAGATTTTGTGACCGTTTGAAAAAAGTGTCCCTATTTCTGACACTTTAATGGCTACTGGCAGCAAACCTATAAAATCTCAAATGCTCTTTAAGGGGGTGCGAGTTCTTAAGGTTTGATGAGGGATAGGGGGCCAATATAAGGGCCAAGTACAAGCCCACCGCACATCATGTGCGCACATCCCCCCGGCCCCCCTATCGTCGGAACCCTCAATGCTGTCGGCTAGGCTATCCGGCAATGCTTCGGTGATGCTCCGACAATGCTCCAACGATGGTGCCCCGGGCGAAAAAAATGCAGCACCAGCATATGCCCGAGCCCAGCATGTGCATCATGGCTCAAACTCTTAGACTGGGAATGAACTCTGTATGCTTAGACATGGAATGAACTCCGTACGCCTAACCAAACCCACGAAACGAGCGTGTGGGCGCTCAGCCGGCCAGAGAGGTAGAATGCACAAGCCGAGGATCGACCCAGTCCCCCTCTACGTGCTGTCGGTCCCGCTACCACAACCCTCGGTCTGGCTGGGGATTAGACACGGAATGAACTCCCTATGCCTAAGCCAACCTACGAAACGGGTGTACGGGCGCTCAACCGGTCAGAGAGGAACAATACGCAAGTCGGGGATCGGCCCGGTCCCCTTTATGTGCTGTCGATCCTGCTACCACAACCCTCAATTCGATCTGATCTTAGACTGGGAATGAACTTCGTATGCTTAGATTGGGGATGAATTTCCAATGCCACCGGTTAGGCTCTCCGGTGATGGTGCCCCGGGCAAAAAAAATATGACACCAGCATATGCCTGAGCCCAGCATGTGCACCGTGGCTCAAACTCTTAGACTGGGAATGAACTCTGTATGCTTAGACATGGAATGAACTCCGTATGCCTAAGCCAACCCACGAAACGAGCGTGCGGGTGCTCAGCCGGCCAGAGAGGCAGAATGCGCAAGCCGAGGATCGACCCGATCCCCCACTGCGTACTGCCGATCCTGCTGTTGGTCCTGCTGCCGCAACCTTTGGTCCGGTCCGATCTTAGATTGGGAATGAACTCCATATGCTTAGACATGGAATGAACTCTATATGCCTAAGCCAACCCACGAAATGAGTGTGAGGGTGCTCAGTCGTCCGGAGAGGTGGAATGCGCAAGCCAGGGACAGGCCCGATCCCCTCTTGCGTGCTGTCGATCCTGCTACCGCAACCCTCGGTCCGGTCCAATCTTAGACTGGGAATGAACTCCGTATGCCTAAGTCGACCCACGAAACGAGTGTTTGGGCACTGAGCTTATCGGAGAGGCATAATGCGCAAGTTGGGGATCGACCCTGTCCCCCTCTGCGTGCTACCGGTCCCACTGCCACAACCCTCGGTCTGGCTGGGGCTTAGACATGGAATGAACTCCCTATGCCTAAGCCAACCAATGAAATGGGCGTGCGGGAGCTTAGCCGACCGGAGAGGCAGAATGCGCAAGCCGAGGATCGGCCCGGTCCCCCCTGCGTCATGTCGATCCTGCTGCCGCAACCCTCGGTCCGATCCGATCTTAGACTGGGAGTGAACTATGTATGCTTAGACTGGGGATGAACTACATATGCCTAAGTCAACCCACGAAAAGACCATACAGGCACTCAGTCGGCCTCTCCATAATACGCAAGCTGGGGATCAGCCTGGTCCCCCTCTACATGCTGTCGATCTCGCTGTCGGTCCTGCTGCCACAACCCTCGGTCCAGTTGGGGCTTAGTCATGGAATGAACTCCGTATGCCTAAGCCAACCAATGAAACGAGCATGCGGGCACTCAGCCGACCGGAGAGGCAGAATGTGCAAGTCGGGGATTCGCCTAGTCTCCCCTTGCGTGCTGCCGATCCTGCTACTGGTCCTACTGTCGCAACCCCCGATCCGATTCGATCTTAGACTAGGAATGAACTCCGTATCCTTAGACATGGAATGAACTCCGTATGGCTAAGCCAACCCACGAAACGAGCGTACGGGCGCTCAGCCGACCGAAGAGGTAGAATACACAAGTCAGGGATTGGCCCGGTCCCCCCCTGCGTGCTGTCGATCCTGCTGCCGCAACCCTTGGTTCGATTCAATCTTAGACTGGGAATGAACTCCGTATGCCTAAGTCAACCCATGAAATGAGCGTACAGGCGTTGAGCCGATTGGAGAGACATAATGCGCAAGCCGGGGATTGGCCCGGTCCCTCTTTGCGTCCTGCCGATCCCGTTACCACAACCCTCAGTCCAGCTGGGGTTTAGACATCGAATGAACTCCCTATGCCTTAACCAACCCATGAAACTGGCGTGCGGGCACTCAGCCGGTCGGAGAGGCAGAATGCGTAAACTGAGGATTGGCTTGGTCCTCCTTACGTGCTGCCGATCCTACTACCGCAACCCTCGGTTCGGTCCGATCTTAGACTGGGAATGAACTCTGCATGCTTAGACTGGGGATGAACGCTGTATGCCTAAGTCCACCCACGAAATGAGCGTGCGGACGCTCGGCTGACCAGAGAGGCAGGGTGCACAAGCCATGGATCGAACGGGTGGTAGGTGGGTTGAAGCACATCTTCATATTTCTGCCATGCCAATGCCATTTTTATGGCTTGTAAATTCATACAATGGTCCCCTAAGCCTTCATGTCAAGTTTCGTGGCAAGACGACCCGTTTTTTATTTTTCACGATTTTTGAAACTTTTTACGGTTTGGGATTTTTTAAATTTTTTTTAGAAAGAGTTTTGTCCCCAAATTTGGTAGATGTGATCCCTATATTTTTTTTTTGCATGCACCAAAAAATTTAGCTAAAAACTCGAGGTGGAGAAGATTTTGTGACCGTTTGAAAAAAGTGTCCCCATTTCAGACACTTTAATGGCTACTGGCAGCAAACCTATAAAATCTCAAATGCTCTTTAAGGGGGTGCGAGTTCTTGAGGTTTGATAAGGGATAGGGGGCCAATATAAGGGCCATGTACCAGCCCATCACACATCATGTGCACACATCCCCCCAGCCCCCTATCGTCAAAACCCCCAATGCCGTCGGTTAGGCTATCCGGTAATGCTCCGGCGATGCTCCAACGATGGTGCCCCGGGCGAAAAAAATGCAGCACCAGCACATGCCCGAGCCCAGCATGTGCATCATGGCTCAAACTCTTAGACTGGGAATGAACTCTGTATGCTTAAACATGGAATGAACTCCGTACGCCTAAGCCAACCCACGAAACGAGCGTGTGGGCGCTCAGTCGGCCAGAAAGGCAGAATGCACAAGCCGAGGATCGACCCAGTCCCCCTCTGCATGCTGTTGGTCCCACTACCACAACCCTCGGTCTGCTGGATTAGACATAGAATGAACTCCCTAGCCTAAAGCCAACCTATGAACTGCGTGTGGACCTCAGCCGATCAGAGAGGAACAATGCGCAAGTCCGGAATCGCCGTGCGTCCCCTTGCTGCTACCGATCCTGCTACAGAAACCCTCGGTCTGATCTGATCTTAGACTGGGAATGAACTCCTGTATGCTTTAGATTGGGATGAATTTCCAACTGCCACGCGGTTAGGCTCTCCGATGATGCCTCCGGTGATGGCACCCCGGGCAAAAAACAATACGACACCCAGCACATGCCAGAGCCCAGCATGTACACCGTGCTCAAAACTCTTAGACTGGAAATGAACTCTGTATGCTTAGACATGGAATGAACTCCGTATGCCTAAGCCAACCCACGAAACGAGTGTGCGGGTGCTCAGTCGGCCAGAGAGGTAGAATGCGTAAGCCGGGGATCGACCCGGTCCCCCACTGCGTGCTGTCGATCCTACTGCTGGTCCTATTGCCGCAACCCTCGGTTCGGTCCGATCTTAGATTGGGAATGAACTCCATATGCTTAGACATGGAATGAACTCTATATGCCTAAGCCAACCCACGAAATGAGCGTGAGGGTGCTCAGTCGATCGGAGAGGCAGAATGCGCAAGCCAGGGACCGACCCTATCCCCCACTGCGTGCTATCGATCCTGCTGCCACAACCCTCGATCCGGTCTGATCTTAGACTGGAAAAGAACTCCGTATGCCTAAGTCGACCCATGAAACGAGCGTTCGGGTGCTGAGCCGATCGAAAAGGCATAATGCGCAAGCCGGGGATCGACCCTGTCCCCATCTGTGTGCTGCTAGTCCCATTGCCACAACCCTCGGTCTGGCTGGGGCTTAGACATGGAATGAACTCCCTATGCCTAAGCCAACCCATGAAATGGGTGTGCGGGAGCTTAACCGGCCGGAGAGGCAGAAAGCGCAAGTGGAGGATCGGCCCGATCCCCCCTGCGTCATGTCGATCCTGCTATCGCAACCCTTGGTCCGGTCCGATCTTAGACTGGGAATGAACTCCGTATGCTTAGATTGGGGATGAACTACCTATACCTAAGTCAACCCACGAAAAGAGCGTACGGGCACTCAGCCGGTTGGAGAGGCATAATGCGCAAGCCGAGGATCAGTCTGGGCCCCCTCTAGGTGCTGTCGATCTCGCTGTCGGTACAGCTGCCACAACCCTTGATCTGACTGGGGCTAAGACATGGAATGAACTCCGTCTGCCTAAGCCAACCAATGAAACAAGTATGCGGGCGCTCAACCGGCCGAAGAGGCAGAATGTGCAAGCCGGGGATCGGCCCGATCTCCTCTTGCGTGCTACCGATCCTGCTGCTGGTCCTACTACCGCAACCCTCGATCCAATTCGATCTTAGACTGGGAATGAACTCCGTATCCTTAGACATGGAATGAACTCTGTATGGCTAAGCCAACCCATGAAACGAGCGTGCGGGTGCTCAGTCGACCGGAGAGGTAGAATGCACAAGCCGAGGACTGGCCCGATCCACCCCTACGTGCTGTCAATCCTGCTACCACAACCCTCGGTCTGGTCCGATCTTAGACTAGGAATGAACTCCGTATGCCTAAGTCAACCCATGAAATGAGTGTGTGGGCACTGAGCCGACCGGAGAGGCATAATGAGCAAGCTGGGGATCGGCCCGGTCCCCCTCTGCGTCCTGTCGATCCCTCTGCCACAACCCTCGGTCTGGCTAGGGCTTAGACATGGAATGAACTCCTTATGCCTTAGCCAACCCATGAAACGGGGGTGCAGGCTCTCAACCGACTGGAAAGGTAGAATGCGCAAACCAGGGATCGGCCCGATCCCCCCTGCGTGCTACCGATCCTGCTGCCGCAACCCTAGGTCCAGTCTGATCTTAGACTGGGAATGAACTATGCATGCTTAGATTGGGGATGAACTCCGTATGCCTAAGTCAACCCACGAAACGAGCGTGCGGACGTTCAGCCGACCAGAGAGGCAGGGTGCGCAAGCTAGGGATCGAACGGGTGGTAGGTGGGTTCAAGCACATCTTCATATTTCTGCCATGCCAATGCCATTTTTATGGCTTGTAAATTCATACAATGGTCCCCTAAGCCTTCATGTCAAGTTTCGTGCCAAGACGACCCGTTTTCTATTTTTCATGATTTTTGAAACTTATTGCTGTTTGGGATTTTTTAAAATTTTTTTAGAAAGAGTTTTGTCCCCAAATTTGGTAGAGGTGATCCTTGTATTTTTTTTGGCATGCACCTAAAACTTCAGCTAAAAACTCGAGGTGTAGAAGATTTTGTGACCGTTTGAAAAAAGTGTCCCCATTTTAGACGCTTTAATGGCTACTGGCAGCAAACCTATAAAATCTCAAATGCTCTTTAAGGGGGTGTGAGTTCTCAAGGTTTGATGAGGGATAGGGGGCCAATATAAGGGCCAAGTACCAGCACCCATCACACATCATGTGTGCACACCCCCCCCGGCCCCCCAATCGTCGGAACCCCCAATGCCACCGGTTAGGCTCTCTGGTGATGCTCCGACGATGCTCTGGCGATTGCTCTCCAGGCGAAAAAAATGCAGGCACCAGCACATGCCCGAGCCCAGCGTGTGCATCATGGCCCAAACTCTTAGACTGTGAATGAACTCCGTATGCTTTGACATGGAATGAACTCCATATGCCTAAGCTAACCCACGAAATGAGTGTACAGGCGCTCAGCCGGCTAGAGAGGCAGAATACGCAAGCCGGGGATCGACCCAGTCCCCCTCTGCATGCTATCGGTCCCGCTGCCATAACCCTCAGTCTGGCTGGGGATTAGACATGGAATGAACTCCCTATGCCTAAGCCAACCCATGAAACGGGCGTGCGGGCGCTCAGCCGTTCTAAGAGGAAGAATGCGCAAGTCGGGGATCGACTCGATCCCCCTTGCGTGCTGCCGATCCTGCTACCGCAACCCTCGGTCTGATCTGATCTTAGACTGGGAATGAACTCCGTATGCTTAGACCAATTAGGCTCTCCGGTGATGCTCCGGTGATGGTGGCCCGGGCAAAAACAATGCGACACCAACACATGCCCAAGCCCAGCATGTGCATCGTGGCTCAAACTCTTAGACTAGGAATGAACTCCGTATGTTTAAGAGACATGGAATGAACTCTGTATGCCTAAGCCAACCCATGAAATGAGCGTGCGGGCGCTCAGCCAATCGGAGAGGCAGAATACGCAAGTCGAGGATCGACCCGGTCTTCCCCCTGCGTGCTGCCTGATCCTGCTGCCCGCAAACCCTCGGTCCGGTCGTGATCTTAGGATTGGGAATGAACTCTGTATGCTAGAGATGGAATGAACTCTGTATGCTAAGCAAAACCCATGAAATGAGCCGTGAGGGTGCTCAGTCGACGGAGAGGCAGAATGCCTCATGTCGAGGGACGACTCGATCGCCCCTACTGCTGTGATTCCACTGCTGAACCCTCAGTCTGGTCCGATCTTAGATTGGGAATAAACTTCGTATGCCTAAGTCGACCCACGAAATGAGCGTTCGGGCGCTGAGCCAGCCGGAGAGGCATTATGTGCAAGCCGGGGATCGACCCGATCCCCCTTTACGCGTTGCCGGTCCCACTGCCACAACCCTAGGTCTGGCTGGGGCTTAGACATGGAATGAACTCCCTATGCCTAAGCCAACCCATGAAACGGGCGTGCGGGAGCTTAGCCGACCGGAGAGGCAGAATGCGCAAGCCAAGGATCGACTTGGTCCCCCCCGCGTGATGTCGATCCTGCTGCTGCAACCCTCGGTCCGATCCGATCTTAGACTGGGAATGAACTCTGTATGCTTAGGCTGGGGATGAACTACGTATGCCTAAGTCAACCCATGAAAAGAGCATACGGGCGTTCAGCCGACCGAAGAGGCCGGCCGGAGAGACATAATGCGCAAGTCGAGGATCAGCCTGGTCCCCCTCTACGTGCTGCCGATCCTGTTGTCGGTCCTGCTGCCACAACCCTCGGTCCGGCTGGGGCTTAGACATGGAATGGACTCCGTATGCCGAAGCCAACCAATGAAATGAGTGTGCGGGCGCTCAGCCGGCCAGAGAGGCAGAATGTGCAAGTCGGGGATCGGCCCGGTCTCCCCCTACATGTTGTCGATCCTGCTGCTGGTCCTACTGCCGCAACCCTCGATCCGTTCAATCTTAGACTGGGAATGAACTCCGTATCCTTAAACGTGGAATGAAGTCTGTATAGCTAAGCCAACCCATGAAACGAGCGTGCGGGCGCTCAGTCGGCCAGAGAGGTAGAATGCACAAGTAGAGGACCAGCCCAGTCCCCCCTGCGTGCTGTCGATCCTGCTGTCGCAACCCTCGATCCGGTCCGATCTTAGACTAGGAATGAACTTCGTATGCCTAAGCCAACACATGAAATGAGCGTGCGGGCGCTGAGCCAACCAGAGAGGCATAATACGCAAGCCAGGGATCGACCCGGTCCCTCTCTGCGTGCTGCCAGTCCCGCTACCACAATCCTTAGTCCGGCTGGGGCTTAGACATGGAATGAACTCCCTATGGCTAAGCCAACCCACGAAATGGGCGTGCGGGCGCTCAGCCGGTCGGAGAGGCAGAATGTAGAAGCTGAGGATCAGCCCGATCCCCCTTACGTGCTGTTGAGTTGGCATCCCAAAGTGACGAGGAACCAGAGTCAGGGGCAGTAAAGCTTAGGTCGTTGGTGCTCAATGCTATCCAGAGTAAGGGGAGCCGCAAGCCAAAGGGCTTGATGTTTGTAGATCTGATGGTTGTAGGTCAGAAGGTGAGCGCACTGGTGGACACAGGTGCCTCACATCTTTTTATTTCAGGTGATAGAGCCCGGAAGCTCAGACTAAAGGTGCAGAAAGGGACTGGTACCATCAAAACGGTGAACTCCAATGAAGTTCTAGCCATTGGAGTAGCGCAGGGAGTGGAGTTACAGCTTGGAGACTGGAAAGGCAAGGAGACCATTGAGGTAATACCCCTTGACAACTATGAGTTTGTGATTGGGTTGGATTTCCTTGTTCGAATTAACGCCCTCCTTGTGCCTTTTGCCAATTGTGTTTGCATCTTGGATGCACGGTGCCAATGCCTAGTGCCATTGAAGAGAGGGTCTGGAGTTGGGTCGCGGGTGGTGTCAGCCATCCAATTTGCCAAGGTGGTAAGCAGACAAGAAGACACCTTCTTGACAGCCCTGAAATATGATGAGCCAAGGGAGAAGGAGATCGAGTCACCCTTGGAGGTGCTAAAGGTGCTGAAGACCTTTAGTGATGTGATGCCTGCAAAGCTACCTAGCAAGCTACCACCTAAGAGAGAGGTGGACCATAAGATCGAGCTGGTGTCTGAGGCCAAGCCACCAGCTAGAGCCCCTTACCGAATGTCTCCACCAGAGTTGGAGGAGTTGAGGAAGCAGCTCAAAGAGTTAGTTGATGCTAGCTTCATCAGGCCATCGAAGGCACCTTATGGTGCACCGATTCTATTTTAGCGCAAGCATGATGGGTCGTTGCGGCTGTGCATAGACTACTGGGCTTTGAACAAGCTGACCATCAAGAACAAGTACTCCATCCCACTCATTGCGGACTTGTTCGATCAACTTGGGAGCGTAAGGTGGTTCACCAAGCTGGATTTGAGGTCAGGCTATTATCAAGTCAGGATCACGGAGGGAGATGAGCTAAAGACAGCATGTGTCACTCGGTATGGTTCGTATGAGTTCTTGGTGATGCCTTTCGGACTCATGAACACCCCAGCAACATTCTGCACCCTTATGAACAAGGTACTTCAGTCATTTCTTGATCAGTTTGTTGTGGTTTATTTGGATGACATTGTGATCTACAGCCAAACTTTGGGAGAGCATGTAAACCACTTGAGACAGGTGTTCGAGGTGTTACGGGCACACAAGCTGTTTGTCAAGAGGGAGAAGTGCTCATTCACCCAGTAGGAAATTGGGACGAGGAGTGTACTTGGGAGTGTCGAGGACCATTGTTAGTGATCGGGACGGGCATTTCATGAGTAGGTTCTAGACTGAGTTGTTCAAGCTGTTGGGGTCAGACTTGAACTTTTCCACCAGCATGCATCCACAGACTGATGGGCAGACAAAACAAGTGAATGGACTATTGGAGGTCTACCTCAGGCACTATGTGAGTGCCACACAAAGGGACTGGCCAAAGCTGCTAGATATTGCATAGTTTTCCTAGAACTTGCAAAGGAGCGAGGCAACGAACCAGAGCCCATTTGAGGTTGTGGCAGGGCAACAACCACTAACGCCTGGTTCGATTGCTGCAGGTTATACAGGGCCAAATCCAGTAGCATAAAAGTTTGCCAAGGCATGGCAGGAGCAAACTGACTTGGCCAGAGTTTGTCTACACAAGGCAGCCAAGAGGTCGAAGAAGTGGGCAGACCAGAATAGGCAGACGTGCAGTTCCAGGTTGAAGACTTGGTGTTGGTGAAGCTGCATCCCATTGTGCGCCATAGGGGGCTGCACAAAGGCCTAGTTCAGAGCTATGAGAGACCTTTTCGAGTAGTCAAGAGGGTAGGCAAGGTTGCCTACAAGCTGGATATGCCACCCAAGCCGAAGGTACACTTAGTGTTCCATGTGAGCATGCTCAAGCCGTTCCATGAGGATGAGAGAGATCCAGGACGGGCAGAGTCAAAGCGTGCGCCATTGGGAGCAAGGGCCTCATATGAGAAGGAGGTCCACAGCATCAAAGCTGACTAGGAGGTGAGACAGAAGAACTATCAGCCAAGACAAAAGTACTTGGTGTGCTGGAAGGGACTCCCAGACAGTGAGGCAAGCTGGGAACCAGCAGATGACTTATGGTAGTTCGGGGACCAGATCAGGCAGTACCATGCAGAAGATGTAACGAGGGTGTTGCACAATCAGGTGGGGGAGAATGTCACACATTGGATGGGCGCGCCAGGCACATCAGGCGCACCAGCAGGCGAGCCAGAGGTTGAGGCCCACAGACCAGGGGTGCTGGCGGGTATCTACGCGCAAAGCCTAGCAAACAAGTTCAGAACGCCCGCCCAACTTGCAGGCCAGCTCGTGAGACCAAGACCTAGCATACAAGCTGCCCGTACCACATCCAGAAGGGCCCAAGGTGCTGGACATGCAAGGGAAGCTTCTCGAAGCAGGCAGGATCAGCAGCAGCATCCTGGCAGATTTGGTTGACCCTAAAAATCAGGAGTTAGCATCCTGATTGATTGTAATCTGTATAATCCCATGATTTTAGCCTTTATGGAGCCTCAACCATAAATAGAGGGCTGCTCTTCCCTCATTTATACACCATCAAACACTTTCGTTTTAGTGAATACAAGAGCATTTCTAGAATTTTGCCTTCTTATCCTGTTTCTCTTTAACTTGCGTAATCAGCCCTTCCCGTTGTTCTAGTGCCTGTACGCTTGTGTTTTAGGCTGACTTAGGCATAAAAGAGGAGATTCCAAGCCTCAGGCCACATGGTTTCTGAGTCTAAGGTTAGAGCCCGTGACACAAGTACCAGCACCCATCGTACATCATGTGCGCATACCCCTCCGGCCCCCCAATCACCAGAACCCCCAATGCCATTGGTTAGGCTCTCCGGTGATGCTCTGACGATGGTGCCCCGGGTGAAAAAAATGTGGCACCAGCACATGCCCGAGCCCAACATGTGCACCGTGGCTCAAAATCTTAGACTGGGAATGAATTTCGTACGTTTAGACATGGAATGAACTCCGTATGCCTAAGCCAACCCACGAAATGAGCGTGCGGGCGCTCAGCCGGTCGAAAAAGTATAATGCACAAGCCGGGGATCAGCTCGATCCCCCACTACGTGCTACCGGTCCCACTACCACAACCTTCAGTCTGGCTAGGGCTTAGACATGGAATGAACTCCCTATGCCTAAGCCAACCCATGAAACGGACGTGCAGGCGCTCAATCGGCCAGAGAGGCAGAATACGCAAGTCGGGGATCAGCTCGATCCCCCTGCGTGCTGCCGATCCTGTTATCGCAACCTTCGATCCGATTCAATCTTAGACTGGGGATGAACTCTATATGATTATACTGGGGATGAACTCCGTATGCCTAAGTCAACCCATGAAATGAGCATATGGGCACTCAGCTGACCAGAGAGGTCAGTCGAAGAGGCATAATGCACAAGCCGAGGATCAGCCTAGTCCTTCTCTGCTTGCTGTCGATCCCGTTGTCAGTCCTGCTACCATAACCCTCAGTTCGACTGGGGCTTAGACATGAAATGAACTCCGTATGCCTAAGCCAACCCATGAAACGACCGTACAGACGCTCAGCCGGTCGGAGAGGCAGAATGTGCAAGTCGGGGATCGACCTGGTCCCCCATGTGTACTGTCGATCCTGCTGCTGTCCTGCTATTGCAACCCTCGATCCGGTCTGATCTTAGACTGGGAATGAACTCCGTATGCTTAAACATGGAATGAACTCCGTATGCCTAAGCCAACCTATGAAATGAGCATACGGGCGCTCAGTCGATCGGAGAGGCAGAATGTGCAAGCGGAGGATTGGCCTGGACCCCCCTGCGTGCTGTCGATCCTACTACCACAACCTGCAGTTCGATCTGATCTTAGACTTAGAATGAACTTCGTATGCCTAAGTCAACCCACGAAACGAGCGCACGGGTGCTAAATCGGCTGGAGAGGCATAATGCGCAAGTCAAGGATCAGCCCGATCCTCCCTACGTGCTACCGATCCTACTGTTGGTTCTACTACCGCAACCACCAGTCCGATCCAATCTTAAACTAGGAATGAACTCTGAATGCTTAGACATGGAATGAACTCCATATGCTTAAGCCAACCAACGAAACGAGTGTGCGGGCGCTCAGCTGGTCGGAGAGGCAGAATGCACAAGCTGGGGACCATCCTGGTCCCATACTACGTGCTGTCGTTCCTACTGCCACAACCCTCGGTTTAGTCTGATCTTCGATTGGGAATGAACTCCGTATGCCTAAGTCAACCCACAAAATGAGCATTCAGGCACTGAGCCGATCGGAGAGGCATAATGCGTAAGTCGAGGATCGGCCCAATCCCCCTCTGCATGCTGTCGATCCCACTGCCACATCCCTCGGTTCGACTGGGGCTTAGACATGGAATGAACTCCCTATGCCT
This sequence comes from Durio zibethinus, assembly GCF_002303985.1. The sequence goes on along the minus strand of NW_019167826.1, from coordinate 20,223,318 downwards.
AAGCCAACCCACAAAACGAGCATACGGGCGCTCAACCAGCCGGAGACGCAGAATGCGTAAGTCGGGGATAGGCTCAGTCCCCCTGCGTGCTGTCGCAACCCTTGGTCCGATTCGATCTTAGACCGGGAATGAACTCCGTATGCTTAGACTGGGGATGAACTCCCTATGCCTAAGTCAACCCATAAAACGAAAGTGCAGCCGCTCAGCCGACCGGAGAGGCCGATCAGAGAGACATAATGCGCAGGCCAGGAATCAGCCCAATCCCCCTCTGCATGCTACTGATCCCACTATCGGTCCTGCTGCCACAACCTTCGGTTCAGCTGGGGCTTAGACATGGAATAAACTCCGTATGCCTAAGCCAACCCATGAAACGAGCGTACGGGTGCTCAACCGACCAGAGAGGCAGAATGCGTAAGCTGGGGTTCAGCCAGTCCCCCCTGCATGCTGCCAATCCTGCTGCTGGTCCTGCTACCGCAACCCTTGGTCCGGTCTGATCTTAGACTGGAAATAAACTCCATATGCTTACACATGGAATGAACTCTGTATGCCTAAGCCAACCCATGAAACGAGCGTGCGGGCACTCAGTCGGCCGGAGAGGCAGAATGCGTAAGTCGGGGATCGGCCCAATCCCCCCTATGTGCTGTCGATCTTGCCGCTGATCCTACTGTCGCAACCCTCTATCCGATCTAATCTTAGACTGGGAATGAACTCCTTATGCTTAGACATGGAATGAACTCCGTATGCTTAAGCCAACCCACGAATCGAGCGTACGGGCGCTCAACCAGCTGGAGAGGGAGAATGCGTAAACTGAGGATCGACCCGGTCCCCCCTGCGTGCTGTTGAACCTGCTGCCACAACCCTCAGTCCGATCTGATCATAGACTAGGAATGAACTCCGTATGCTTAAGTCAACCCACAAAATGAACGTGTGGGCCTGAACCAGCTGGAGAGGCATAATGCGCAAGTTGAGGATCAGCCCGATCCCCCTCTACGTGCTACAGGTCCCGCTGCCACAACCCTCGAATTGGCTGGGGCTTAGACATGAAATGAACTCTGTATGCCTAAGCCAACCCATGAAACGGGCGTGCGGGCGCTCGGTCGGCCGGAGAGGTAGAATGCGAAGCCAGGGACCGGTCCGATCCCCCTACATGCTGTCGATCCTACTGCCGCAACCCTCAATCAGATCTGATCTTAGACTGGGAATGAACTCTATATGCTTAGACTGGGGATGAACTCCGTATGCCTAAGTCAACCCATGAAACGAGCGTGCGGACGCTCAGCCGACCAGAGAGGTAAGATGCGCAAGCCAAGGATCGAACGGATGGTAGGTGGGTTCAAGCACATCTTCATATTTCTACCATGCCAATGCTATTTTTATGGCTTGTAAATTCATACAATGGTCCCCTAAGCCTTTATGTGAAGTTTCGTGGCAAGACGATCCATTTTCTATTTTTCACGATTTTTGAAACTTTTTACAGTTTGGGATTTTTTAAAATTTTTTTAGAAAGAGTTTTGTGTCCAAATTTGGTAGAGGTGATCCATGTAATTTTGTTGGCATGCACAAAAAAATTCAGCTAAAAACTCGAAGTGGAGAAGATTTTGTGACCGTTTGAAAAAAGTGTCCCCATTTCAGACACTTTAATGGCTACTGGCAGCAAACCTATAAAATCTCAAATGCTCTTTAAGGGGGTGTGAGTTCTTGAGGTTTGATGAGGGATAGGGGGCCAATATAAGGGCCAAGTACCAGCACCCATCGCACATCTTGTGCGCACACCCCCCGGCCCCCCAATCGCCGGAACCTCCAATGCCGCCAGTTAGGCTCTCCGGTGATGCTCCGATGATGGTGCCCCGGGCAAAAAAAATGTGACACTAGCACATGCCCAAGCCTAGCATGTGCACCGTGGCTCAAACTCTTACACTGGGAATGAACTCCGTATGCTTAGACATGGAATGAACTCCGTATGCCTAAGGCAACCCATGAAATGAGCGTGCGGGCGCTCAGCCAACCGAAGAGGCAAAAAGCGCAAGTCAGGGATCGGCCCGGTCCCCCTCTGCATGCTGGCGATCCCACTGGCACAACCCTCGGTTCGGCTAGGGCTTATACCTGGAATGAACTCCCTATACCTAAGCCAACCCACGAAACGTGCGTGCGGGCGCTCAACCGGCCGAAGAGGTAGAATGCACAAGCCGGGGACCGACCTGGTCCCCCTTACGTGCTGTCGATCCTACTGTCGTAACCCTCGGTCTAATCTGATCTTAGACTGGGAATGAACTCTGTATGCTTAGATTGGGGATGAACTCTGTATGCCTAAGTCAAACCACGAAACGAGCGTGCGGGCGCTCAGCTGGCCGGACAGGTAGAATGTGTAAGTCGGGGATCGGCCCGGTCCCACCCTGTGTGCTATCGATCCTGCTGCTGGTCCTACTACCGCAACCCTCGATCCAGTTTGATCTTAGGCTGGGAATGAACTCCGTATCCCTAAGCCAACCCACGAAATGAGCTTGCGGGTGCTCAGCCTGCCGAAGAGGCAGAATGTGCAAGTCGGGACCGGCCCGGTCACCCCTGCGTTCTGTCAATCCTGCTACCGTAACCCTCGGTCCGGTCCTATCTTACACTGGGAATGAACTCCGTATGCCTAAGTCAACCCATGAAACGAGCGTACGAGCATTGAGCCAGTCGAAGAGGCATAATGCGTAAGTCGAGGATCGGCCCGGTCCTCCTCTGTGTGCTATCGGTCCCGCTGCCACAACCCTCGATCCGGTTGGGGCTTAGACATGGAATGAACTCCCTATGCCTAAGTCAACCCACGAAACGGGCATGCGGGCACTCAGCCGATCAGAGAGACAGAATACGTAAGCCGAGGATCAGCCCGGTCCCCTCTGCGTGCTGTCAATCCTACTACCATAACCCACAGTCCGGTCTGATCTGAGACTGGGAATGAACTCCGCATGCCTAAGTCAACCCACGAAACGAGCGTACGAGCACTGAGCCAGTCGAAGAGGCATAATGCACAAGCTGGGGATCGGCTCAGTCCCCATTTGCATGCTGCCGATCCCGCTGCCACAACCCTCGGTCCGGCTCAGCCGACCAGAGAGGCAGGATGCGCAAGCTGGGGATCGAACGGGTGGTAGGTTGGTTCAAGCACATCTTCATATTTCTGCCTTGCCAATGCCATTTTTATGGCTTGTAAATTCATGCAATGGTCCCTTAAGCCTTCATGTGAAGTTTCGTGGCAAGACGACTCGTTTTCTATTTTTCACGATTTTCAAAACTTTTTACGGTTTGGGATTTTTTAAAATTTTTTTAGAAAGAGTTTTGTCACCAAATTTCGTAGAGATGATCCTTGTATTTTTTTTGGCATGCACAAAAAAATTCAGCTAAAAACTCGAAGTGGAGAAGATTTCGTAACCGTTTGAAAAAAGTGTCCCCATTTCAGACACTTTAATGGCTACTGGCAGCAAACCTATAAAATCTCAAATGCTCTTTAAGGGGGTGTGAGTTCTCGATGTTCGATGAGGGATAGGGGGCCAATATAAGGGCCAAGTGCCAGCACCCATCGTACATCATATGTGCACACCCCCCCGACCCCCCAATCGTCGGAACCCCCAATGCCGTCGGTTAGGCTCTCCGGCAATGCTTCAGTGATGGTGCCTCGGGCGAAAAAAATGTGGCACCAGCACATGCCCGAGCCCAGCATGTGCACCATGGCTTAAACTCTTAGACTGGGAATGAACTCCATATGCTCAGACATGGAATGAACTCTGTATCCCTAAGCCAACCCAGGAAACGAGCGTACGGGCGCTCAGCCGACTAGAGAGGCAGAATGCGCAAGCCGACCAGAGAGACAGAATGCCGCAACCCTCGATCCAGTCCAATCTTAGACTGGGAATGAACTTCGTATGCTTAGACTGGGGATGAACTCCGTATGCCTAAGTCAACCCACAAAACGAGCGTGCGGGTGCCCAACCGATCGGAGAGGCCGGTTGAAGGGGTAGAATACGAAAGCTGGGGATCGACCCGGCCCCCTTCTATCGTGCTATCGGTCCTGCTGCTGCAACCCTCGATCCAATCCAATCTTAGACTGCGAATGAACTCCATATGCTTAGACATGGAATGAACTCCGTATGCCTAAGCTAACCCACGAAACGAGCGTGCGGGCGCTCAACCGGCCGGAGAGGCAGAATGAGCAGGTCGGGGATCGGCCCGATCCCCCCCTACGTGCTGTCGATCCTGTTGCCGCAAGCCTCGGTCCAGTTCGATCTTAGATTGGGAATGAACTTTGTATGCCTAAGTCAACCCACGAAACGAGCGTTCGGGCGCTGAGCCGACCGAAGAGGCATAATGCCAAGCCCAGTCCCCCTCTGCGTGCTGCTTAGACTGGGAATGAAGTCCGTATGCTTAGACTAGGGATGAACTCCGTATGCCTAAGTCAACGCATGAAACGAGCGTGCAGGCGCTCAACCGGCCGGAGAGGCATAATGCGCAAGTCGGGGATCAGCCCGATCCCTCTCTGCGTGCTGTCGATCCCGCTGCCGATCCTGCTGCCATAACCCTCGGTCCGGTTGGGGCTTAAACATGGAATGAACTCCATATGCCTAAACCAACCCATGAAATGAGTGTACGGGCACTCATTCGGTCAGAGAGGCAGAATGCGTAAGCTGGGGATCGGTCCGGTCCCCCCTGCCATGCTGTCGATCCTGCTGTTGGTCCTGCTACCGCAACCCTCGGTCCGATCTGATCTTAGATTGGGAAAGAACTTCGCATGCTTAGACATGGAATGAACTCCGCATACCTAAGCCAACCCACGAAATGAGCGTACGGGCACTTAGCTGGCCGGAGAGGTAGAATGCACAAGCTGGGGACCGACCCAGTCCCCCCTGTGTGCTATCGATCCTGCTATCGGAACCCTCAGTCCGATCTGATCTTAGACTGGGAATGAACTCCGTATGCCTAAGTCAACCCACGAAACGAGCGTGCGGGCACTGAGACTGCCAGAGATGCATAATGCACCAACCGGGGATCGGCCCGATCCCCCTCTGCGTGTTGTCGGTCCCGTTACCAGAACCCTTGGTCCGGCTGGGGCTTGGACATGGAATGAACTCCCTATGGCTAAGCCAACCCACGAAATGAGTGTGCGGGCGCTCAGCCAGCTGGAGAGGCAGAATACGCAAGCAGGGGATCGGCCCGGTCCCCCCTGCGTGTGTCCATCCTGCTGTCGCAACCCTCGATCCAGTCTGATCTTAGACTGGGAATGAACTTCGTATGCTTAGACTGGGGATAAACTCCGTATGCCTAAGTCAACCCATGAAACGAGCGTGCGGACGCTCAGCCGACCAGAGAGGCAGGATGCGCAAGCCGGGGATCAAACGGGTGGTAGGTGGGTTCAGGCACATCTTCATATTTATGCCATGCCAATGCCATTTTTATGGCTTGTAAGTTCATACAATGGTCCCCTAGGCCTTCATTTGAAGTTTCGTGGCAAGACGACCCGTTTTCTATTTCTCACGATTTTTGAAACTTTTTACGATTCGAGATTTTTCAAAACTTTTTTAAAAAGAGTTTTGTCCCCAAATTTGTTAGAGGTGATCCTTGTATTTTTGTTGGCATGTAAAAAATCTTAGACCGGGAATGAACTCCGTATGCTTAGACATGGAATGAACTCCGTATGCCTAAGCCAAACCATGAAACGAGCGTGCGGGCGTTCAACCGACCGAAGAGGCAAAATGTGCAAGCCGAGGATCGACCCGATCCTGCTGCCACAACCCTCGGTCCGATTCAATCTTAGATTGGGAATGAACTCTATATGCCTAAGTCAACCCACGAAACGAGCATTCGGGCGCTGAGCTGACCGGAGAGGCATAATGCGCAAGCCATTGATCAGCCTGGGCCCCCTCTGCGTGCTGCCTAGACTGGGAATGAACTCTATATGCTTAGATTGGAGATGAACTCGGTATGCCTAGGTAAACCCATGAATGAGCATGCGGACGCTTAACCGACCAGACAGGCCGGTCGGAGAGGCATAATGCGTAAGCTGGGGATCAGCCCGATCCCCTTGCATGCTACCGATCCTGTTAACACAACCCTCGGTCCGTTCTGATCTTAGACTGGGAATGAACTCTGTATGCTTAGACATGGAATGAACTCCATATGCCTAAACCAACCCACAAAACGAGCATACGGGCGCTCAGCTGGTCGGAGAGGCAGAATGCGCAAGCCGCGAACTGGTCAGGTCCCCCCTGCATGCTGTCGATCCTGTTGCCGCAACCCTCAGTTTGGTCTGATTTTAGACTGGGAATGAACTCCGTATGCCTAAGTCAACCCACGAAATGAGTGTTCAGGCACTGAGTCGACTGGAGAGGCATAATGCGCAAGCCAGGGATCGACCCGGTCCCTCTCTGTGTGCTGTCAATCCCACTGCCACAACCCTCGATCCGGCTGGGGCTTAGACATGGAATGAACTCCCTATGCCTAAGCCAACCCATGAAACGAACGTGAGGGCACTCAGCCGACCCGAGAGGGAAAATGCACAAGCCAGGGATCGGCCCGGTCCCCACTGCATGCTGCTGATCCTACTACCGTAACCCTCGGTCTGGTCTGATATTAGATTGGGAATGAACTCCGTATGCTTAGACTGGGGATGAACTCCGTATGCCTAAGTCAACCCACGAAACGAGCGTGCAGGCGCTCAGTCGGCCGGAGAGGCAGAGTGCAGAAGTCGAGGATTGGCTCAGTCCCCCCTGCGTGCTATCGATCCTGCTGCTAGTCCTGCTACCGCAACCCTCAGTCCGGTCTGATCTTAGACTGGGAATGAACTCTGTTTGCTTAGATATGGAATGAACTTCGTATGCCTAAGCCAACCCACGAAAAGAGCGTGCGGGCGTTCAATCGGTCGGAGAGGCAGAATGCGCAAGCCAAGGACTGGCCCGATCCCCCCTGCGTGCTGTCGATCTTGCTACTGCAACCCTCAGTCTGGTCTTATCTTAGACTGGGAATGAACTCCTGTATGCCTAAGTCAACCCACGAAATGAGCGTGCAGGCACTGAGCCAACCGAAGAGGCATAATGCACAAGACGAGGATCGACTCGGTCTTCTTCTATGTGCTACCGATCCTGCTACCACAACCCTCAATTCGGCTGGGGTTTAGACATGGAATGAACTCCCTATGCCTAAGCCAACCCACGAAACGAGCGTGCAGGTGCTCAGTCGCCTGGAGAGGCAGAATACGCAAGCTTGGGATCAGCCCGATCCCCCCTACATGCTGTCGATCCTACCGTCGCAACCCTCGGTCCAGTCTGATCTTAGACTGGGAATAAACTTCGTATGCCGAAGTCAACCCATGAAACGAGTGTGCGAACGCTCAACCGACTAGAGAGGCAGGATGCGCAAGCTAGGGATCGAACGGGTGGTAGGTGGGTTCAAGCACATTTTCATATTTCTGCCATGCCAATGCCATTTTTATGGCTTGTAAATTCATACAATGGTCCCTAAGCCTTCATATGAAGTTTCGTGGCAAGACGGCCCATTTTCTATTTTTTAAGATTTTCAAAACTTTTTATGGTTCGAGATTTTTTAAAATTTTTTTAGAAAGAGTTTTGTCCCCAAATTTTGTAAAGCTGATCCTTGTATTTTTTTTTTGGCATGCACAAAAAATTTTTAGCTAAAAACTCGAAGTGGAGAAGATTTTGTGACCATTTGAAAAAAGTGTTTGTATTTCATACACTTTAATGGGTACTGGCAGCAAACCTATAAAATCTCAAACGCTCTTTAAGGGGGTGTGAGTTCTCCAGGTTTGATGAGGGATAGGGGGCCAATATAAGGGCCAAGTACCAGCACCCATTGCAAATCATGTGCGCACACCCCCCGACCCCCCAATCGTCGGAACCCCCAATGCCGCCGGTTAGACTCTCCGGTGATGCTCCGACGATGGTGCCCCGAGTGAAAAAAATGCGGCACCAGCACATGCCCGAGCCCAGCATGTGCACCGTAGCTCAAAATCTTACACTGGAATGAACTCCGTATGCCTAAGCCAACCCACGAAATGAACGTGAGGGTGCTCAGCCTGTCGGAGAGGCAGAATGCGCAAGCCGGGGATCGGTCCGGTCCCCCCATATGTGCTGTCGATCTTCCTGCCACAACCCTCGATCCAGTCTGATCTTAGACTGGGAATGAACTCCGTATGCATAAGTCAACCCACGAAATGAGCGTGCAGGCACTGAGCCGGTCGGGGATTGGCCTGGTCCCCCTCTGCGTGCTGCCAGTCCTGCTACCACAACCCTCGGTCCGGCTGGGGTTTGGACATGGAATGAACTCCCTATGCCTAAGCCAACCCAAGAAACGGGCGTGCGGGCACTCAATCGGCCGGAGAGGTAGAATGCGCAAGTCGAGGATTGGCTCGGTCCCCCTGCGTGCTGTCGATCCTACTACCGCAACCCTCGGTCCGGTCTGATCTTAGACTGGAAATGAACTCCCTATGCTTACACTGGAGATGAACTCCGTATGCCTAAGTCAACCCACGAAATGAGCGTGCAGGCGCTCAGCCGGTCAGAGAGGCAGAATGCGTAAGTCGGGGATCGGCCCGGTCCCTCCTATGTGTTGTTGATCCTGCATCTGGTCCTGCTGTCGCAACCCTTGGTCCGCTTCGATCTTAGACTGGGAATGAACTCCTTATGCTTAGACATGGAATGAACTCCGTATGCCTAAGCCAACCCATGAAACGAGTGTGCGGGCGCTCAACCGGCCAGAGAGGCAGAATGCACAAGCTGGGGAACGACCCGGTCCCCCCTATGTGCTGTCGATCATGCTGCTGCAACCCTCGGTCCAATCTGATCTTAGACTGGGAATGAACTCCGTATGCCTAAGTCAACCCACGAAACGAGCATGTGGATGCTGAGCCGACCGGAGAGGCATAATGCGCAAGCCGAGGATCAACCCAATCCCCCTCCTGCATGCTGTCGATCTCGCTGTCGATCCTGCTACCACAACCCTCGATCTGGCTGGGGCTTAGACATGGAATGAACTTCGTATGCCTAAGCCAACCCATGAAACGAGTGTGTGGGTGCTCTGCCAACCGGAGAGGTAGAATGCGCAAGTTAGGGATCAGCCCGATCCCCCTCTGCGTGCTGCCGATCCCACTGCTGGTCTTGCTGCTGGTCCTACTGCCACAACCCTCAGCCCGGTAGGGGCTTAGAGATGGAATGAACTCCGTATGCTTAAGCCAACCCATGAAACGAGCATGCGGGTGCTCTGCCGATCGGAGAGGCAGAATGCGCAATCCGGGGATCGACCCGGTCCCCCCTGCGTACTACCGATCCTGCTGCTGGTCCTGCTGTCGCAACCCTCAGTCCGATCCGATCTTAGACTGGGAATGAATTCTGTATGCTTAGACATGGAATGAACTCCGTATGCCTAAGCCAACCCACGAAACGAGCGTACGGGCGCTCAGCCGGTCGAAAAGGTAGAATGCATGAGCCGGGGATCAGCTCGATCCCTTCCTACGTGGTGTCGATCCTGCTGCCGTAACCCTTGGTCCGGTCCGATCTTAGATAGGGAATGAACTCTGTATGCCTAAGTCAACCCATGAGACGAGTGTGCGGGCATTGAGCCGATCAGAGAGGCATAATGCGCAAGCCGAGGATCGACTCGGTCCCTCTCTGCGTGCTGTCGGCCCCGCTGCTACAACCCTTGATCCGACTGGGGCTTAGACATGGAATGAACTCCCTATGCCTAAGCCATCCCGCGAAACAGCAGTGTGGGCGCTCAGCTGGCCAAAGTAGTAGAATGTGCAAGCCGAGGATCGGCCCGGTCCCCCCTGTGTGCTGCCGATCCTGCTGCTGCAACCCTCGATCCGATCCGATCTTAGAGTTGGAATGAACTCTGTATGCTTAGACTGGGGATGAACTCTGTATGCCTAAGTTAACCCACGAAATGAGCGTGCGGGCGCTCAACCGGCCGGAGAGGCAGAATGCACAAGCTAGGGATCGGCCCGGTCCCCCCTGCGTGCTGTCGATCCTACTGTCGCAACCCTCGGTCTGGTCTGATCTTACACTGGGAATGAACTCTGTAAGCCTAAGTCAACCCACAAAACAATCATGCGAGCGTTGAGCTGGCCGAAAAGGTATAATACGCAAGCCAGGGATCGACTCGGTCCCCATCTACATGCTGTCGGTCCCGCTGCCACAACCCTCAGTCTGGCTGGAGCTTACACATGGAATGAACTCCCTATGCCTAAGCCAACACTTGAAATGGGTGTGTGGGCACTCATCCGACTGGAGAGGTAGAATGCGTAAGCCGAGGATCGGCTCGGTCCCCCTGCGTGCTGCAGATCCCGTTGCCATAACCCTCGGTCCGACTGGGACTTAGACATGGAATGAACTCCCTATGCCTAAGCCAACCCATGAAATGGACGTGCGGGTGCTCAGCTGGTCAGAGAGGCAAAATGCGCAAGTCGAGATTCAACCCGGTCCCCCCTGCATGCTGTCGATCCTGCTTTCGTAACCTTCGATCCGATCCGATCTTAGACTGGGAATGAACTCCGTATGCTTAGATTGGGGATGAACTTCATATGCCTAAGTCAACCCATGAAACGAGCGTGCCGGCGCTCAACCAACCGGAGAGGTCGATCGGAGAGGCATAATGCGCAAGCCGGGGATCAGCCCGATCCCCCTCTGTGTGCTGTCGATCACACTACCGGTCCTGTTCCCACAACCCTCGGTCCGACTGGGGCTTAGACATGGAATGAACCCCATATGCCTAAGCCAACCCACAAAACGAGCGTACGGTCACTCAGCCAGCCGGAGAGGCAGAATGCGCAAGCCGGGGATCAGTCTGATCCCCCCTGCGTGCTGCCTATCCTACTGCTAGTCCTGCTGCCGCAACCCTTGGTCCGGTCCGATCTTGGACTGGGAATGAACTCCGTATGCCTAAGCCAACCCACGAAATGAAGCGTGCGGGTGCTTAGCCGACGAAGAGGCAGAATGTGTAAACCAGGGATCGACCCGATCCCCTTTACGTGCTATCGATCCTGCTAACGCAACCCTTGGTCCGATCCGATCTTAGACTGAGAATGAACTCCGTATGCCTAAGTCAACCCATGAAATGAGCGTACAGGTGCTGCGTTGATCGAAGAGGCATAATGCGCAAGCCGAGGTTCGACCCGGTCCCCCTCTGCGTGCTGTCGGTCCCACTGCCACAGCCCTCGATCTGGCTGGGGCTTAGACAAGGAATGGACTCCCTATGCCTAAGCCAACACATGAAACGGGTGTGCGGGCGCTCAGCCGACCGGAGAGGTAGAATGTGCAAGCCGGGGATTGGCCCGATCCCCCCTGCATGCTACCGATCCTGTTGCCGTAACCCTCGGTCCAGTCCAATCTTAGATTGGGAATGAACTCCATATGCTTAGACTGGGGATGAACTTCATATGCCTAAGTCAACACACGAAACGAGCGTGCGGGCGCTCAATCGACCAGAGAGGCAGGATGCGCAAGTCGGGGATCGAACGGGTGATAGGTGAGTTCAAGCACATCTTCATATTTATGCCATGCCAATGCCATTTTTATGGCTTGTAAATTCATACAATGGTCCCCTAAGCCTTCATGTGAAGTTTCATGGCAAGACGACTCGTTTTCTATTTTTCATAATTTTTGAAACATTTTGTGGTTCGGGATTTTTTAAAATTTTTTTAGAAAGAGTTTTGTCCCCAAATTTGGTAGAGGTGATCCCTGTATTTTTGTTGGCGTGCACAAAAAAATTCAGTTAAAAAATCGAAGTGGAGAAGATTTTGTGATCGTTTGAAAAAAGTGTCCCCATTTCAGACACTTTAATGGCTACTGCAGCAAACCTATAAAATCTCAAATGCTCTTTAAGGGGGTGTGAGTTCTCGAGGTTTAATGAGGGATAGGGGACCAATATAAGGGCCAAGTGTCACACCTTGGGCGGGGGCACTAGGCACATCAGATGCACCAGTAGGCGAGCCAGAGGTTGAGGCCCGCAGACCAGACGTGCTGGCGGGTATCTACGTGCAAAGCCTAGCAAATGAGTTCAGAACGCCCACCCAAGTTGCAGGCCAGCCTGTGAGACCAAGGCCTGGCATACAAGCTACCCGCACCACATCCAGAAGGGCCCAAGGTGCTGGACATGCAAGGGAAGCTTCTGGAAGCAGGCAGGATCAGCAGCAACATCCTGGCAGATTTGGTTGACCCTAAAAATCAGGAGTTAGCATCCTGATTGATTGTAATCTGTATAATCCCATGATTTTAGCCTTTATTCTAGGGATATTGCCATTAAGTGTAAGTTGGAGCCTCAACTATAAATAGAGGGCTGCTCCTCCCTCATTTGTACACCATCAAACACTTCTATTTCAGTGAATACAAGAGCATTTCCAGAATTCTGCCTTCTTATCCTGTTTCTCTTTAACTTATGTAATCAGCCCTTCCTGTTGTTCTAGTGCCCGTACGCTTGTGTTTTAGGCTGACTTAGGCATAAAAGAGGAGATTCCAAGCCTAAGGCCACACGGTTTGTGAGTCTGAGGTTAGAGCCCGTGACAGTTGGTATTAGAGCAAGTTCGCTTCTGCGTGTTTGTGTTGTGCAGGTTAGAGGAGATGGCATCCCAAAGTGACACTGCTAACCAACAACCAGAGGCCCAGGAGCATGGGCGTGGAAGAGGGAGGAAAGCCAGTTCTAGAGATATCTGGTTTACCATGGATGGTAGGCTGGCCAAGGCGGAGGTGACCATGGGCGACATAGGGGAGAAGCTTGAGGGGGTAGAGACTCACATTGCATCGCTAGACTCCATGGGGGAGGAGATCCAAAGTGAGCTGCAAGCTGCTCTCAACAAAGGCTTGGATGTGTTCACCTAAAAGAATCAGACCTTGGAGGCTGAAATGCTGACCTTGCGCGATGGCATGGAGGCCATGCACCAGCGGATGGAGGAGCTTACCAGTGAGCTCGTTGCTTGCAAGACTGCCATTGGGAATGGCATGTTTGCTAGAGTGTCCAAGTCCAGATTGGATGTCCCCAAGCCTAAGGAGTTCAAGGGGACTAGGGCGGCCAAGGAAGTAGATAACTACCTTTGAGGTATGGAGCAGTACTTCCAGGCCATGGGCATACAAGACGAGGCGATAAAGGTAAGCACCGCTACTATGTATCTCACTGATGTAGCCTTATTATGGTAGAGGCACAGGTGTGATGATGTCAGGTGTGGGAGCGCCAAGATTAGAACCTGGGTAGAGTTCCAAAAGGAGTTCAAAGAATAATTTTACCCGGAGTATGCCGATGATGAGGCACGGGCAGAGTTACGCAGGTTGAGCCAGCAAAGGGACATAAGGGAGTATGTCTAAAAATTCTCTGAACTGATGCTATAGATCTCGGATCTAGGTGAGAAGGATGCCTTATTTGCTTTCATGGATGGGCTGAAGCCGTGGGTGAAGCATGAGCTACAAAGGAGAGGAGTTCATGACTTGGCTAAAGCCATGACTACTACCAAGGCCTTGATAGAGTTCAAGCCTCTGAACAAGTTCAAGTCTACCAAGCCCAATGGTAAGGGCAGGGACGATAGGGACCGGAAGAAGTAGTCCAAAGGGAAGGACCGTGATCGGGAGTCCAAGGATGGAGACCGAGACCGTTCAATCAAGGATGGCGAGAGGAAGCCACCAGTAGGCAAGTGGAAAGCAAAGGGGGACTGAGAGCCACTAGCATGCTACCTATGTGGAGGGAGCCACATAGCACGTAATTACCCGTAAAAGGGCAAGCTGGCTGCTGTAGACAAGGAGTCTAACAAGAAGCTAGAGTCAGAGGCAGTAAAGCTTGGGTCGTTGGTGCTCAATGCTATCCAGAGTAAGGGGAGCCGTAAGCCAAAGGGTTTGATGTTTACGGATCTGATGGTTGCGGGTCAGAAGGTGAGCGCACTGGTGGACACAGGTGCCTCACATCTTTTTATTTCAGGTGATAGAGCCTGGAAGCTCGGACTAAAGGTGTAGAAAGGGATTGGTACCATCAAAACGGTGAACTCCAAGGAAGTTCCAACCATTGGAGTAGTGCGGGGAGTGGAGTTGTAGCTTAGAGACTGGAAAGGCAAGGAGATCATTGAGGTAATACCCCTTGACGACTATGAGTTTGTGATTGGGTTGGATTTCCTTATTCAGATTAACATCCTCTTTGTGCCTTTTGTCGATTGTGTTTGCATCTTGGATGCACGGTGCTAATACCTAGTGCCATTGAGGAGAGGGTCTGGAGTTAGGTCACAGGTGGTGTCAGCCATCCAATTTGCCAAGGCGATAAGCAGACAAGAAGACACCTTCTTAGCAGCCCTGAAATATGATGAGCCAAGGAAGAAGGAGATCGAGTCACCCTTGGAGGTGCTAAAGGTGCTGAAGACCTTTAGTGATGTGATGCCCGCAAAGTTACCTAGCAAGCTACCACCTAAGAAAGAGGTGGACCACAAGATCGAGCTGGTGTCTGAGGCCAAGCCACCAGCTAGAGCCCCTTTCGAATGTCTCCACCAGAGTTGGAAGAGTTGAGGAAGTAGCTCAAAGAGTTAGTTGATGTTGGCTTCATCCGGCCATCGAAGGCACCCTATGGTGCATCAATTCTATTTCAGCGCAAGCATGATGGGTCGTTGCGGCTGTGCATAGACTATCGGGCTTTGAACAAGCTGACCATCAAGAACAAGTACCCTATCCCACTCATTACGGACTTGTTCGATCAACTTGGGAGTGCAAGGTGGTTCACCAAGCTGGATTTGAGGTCAGGCTACTATCAAGTCAGGATCGCAGAGGGAGATGAGCCAAAGATAGCATGTGTCACCCGGTATGGTTCGTATGAGTTCTTGGTGATGCCTTTCAGACTCACGAACACCTCAGCAACATTCTGCACCCTTATGAACAAGGTACTTTAGTCATTCCTTAATCGATTTGTTGTGGTTTATTTGGATGACATTGTGATCTATAGCCAGACTTTGGGAGAGCATGTAGACCACTTGAGATAGGTGTTCGAGGTGTTACGGGCACACAAGCTGTTTGTCAAGAGGGAGAAGTGCTCATTCACCTAACAGTAGATCGCTTTCCTTGGCCACATAGTGGGAGGTGGCAGGATAAGCATGGATGAAGGCAAGATACATGCCATCCTGAAGTGGCAACCACCAGCCAAGGTCACTGAGTTGAGATCATTCCTTGGGCTAGTCAACTACTACAGGCACTTCATCAAAGGTCACCCAGTAATAGCCACGCCATTGACTGACTTGCTTAAGGAAGGGAAAGCATGGGAGTGGAGCGCAGGGTGCCAGGAAGCCTTCGACAGGTTGAAGTGGGCTGTGACTGAGGAGCCAGTCTTGGCCTTGCCAGACCATGCCTAGCCGTATGAGATACATACGGATGCATCAAACTTTGCCATAGGGGGCGTGTTGATGCAGGAAGGACGTCTAGTCGCGTTCGAGAGCAGGAAGTTAAAAGAGATTGAGCGCAAGTACAAGATCCAAGAGAAGGAGATGACTGCAGTGGTGCACTACTTGTGCACTTGGTGCCATTACCTGTTGGGGTCGAGGTTCGTGATTAGGACAGACAATGTGGTGACCAGCTACTTTCAGACGCAGAAGACCCAAGTAGGTGAGATGGCAAGATTTTCTTACGGAATTTGATTTCCAGATGGAGTACAAGCCGGGACGGGTGAACCTAGTAGCAAACGCCCTGAGCAGAAAGGCTAACCTTGCTGCCATTAGCCAACCAGAGGGGTCACTGGTGTCGTGCATCAAGGAGGGACTTACGCATGATCCTATAGCCAAGGCTTTGATGGAGTACGCCCAGCAAGGTAAGACTAGGCAGTTTTGGTTGCAGGATGGCTTGCTGTACACTAGGGTAGTAGACTATTTGTGCCGTAGCACGGGAAGCTCCGCAAGGAAGTTTTGCAAGAATGCCATGATTCAAGATGGGCTGGACACCCCGGAGTGAGTAGTACCTTGGTGTTGATCGAGGACCGGTACTACTAGCCACACATGAGGGACGATGTGAAGGCCTATGTGAAGACTTGTCTTGTGTGCCAAAAGGACAAGGTGGAGCTCAAGAAACTAGGCGGTCTCTTGGAGCAATTGCCAGTGCCAGAGTGACCATGGGAGAGTGTTTTTTTGGACTTTATAGTTGGTCTACCCAAAGCAGAAGGGTTTGGAAGCATCATGGTAGTGGTGGACAGGTTTTCCAAGTATGGAATCTTCATTCTAGTAATCAAGGAGTGCCCAGTCGAGGAGGCAGCTCAATTGTTCCTGAGGAACAAGGTTAAGTACTGGGGAGTGCCGAAGACCATTGTTAGTGATCGGGACGGGCGTTTCATGACCAGGTTTTGGACTGAGTTATTCAAGCTGTTGGGGTCAGACTTAAACTTTTCCACCAGCATGCATCCGTGATCGATGGGTAGACAGAACGAGTGAATGGACTATTGGAGGTCTACCTCAGGCACTATGTGAGTGCCACATAAAGGGATTGGCCAATGTTGCTAGATATTGCGTAGTTTTCCTACAGCTTGCAAAGGAGCGAGGCAACGAACCAGAGCCCATTTAAGGTTATGACAGGGCAACAACCACTAACACCCGATTCGATTGTTGCAGGTTATACAGGGCCGAATCCAGTAGCATACAAGTTTGCCAAGGCAAGGCAGGAGCAAACTGACTTTGCCAGAGTTTGTCTACACAAGGCAGCCAAGAGGTTGAAAAAGTGGGCAAACCAGAATAGGTGGGACGTGCAGTTCCAGGTTGGAGACTTGGTATTGGTGAAGCTGCATCCCATTGTGCGCCATAGGGGGTTGCACAAAGGCCTAGTCCAGAGGTACAAGGGACCTTTTCGAGTAGTCAAGAGGGTATGCAAGGTTGCCTACAAGCTGGATATGCCACCCAAGCCGAGGGTACACCCGATGTTCCATGTCAGCATGCTCAAGCCGTTCCATAAGGATGAAGGAGATCCAGGATGGGCAGAGTCAAAGCGTGCACCATTGGGAGCAAGGGCCTCATATGAGAAGGAGGTCCACAGCATCATAGCTGACCAGGAGGTGAGACAGAAGAACTATCAGCTAAGACAAGAGTACTTGGTGCGCTGGAAGGGACTTCCAGATAGTGAGGTGAGCTGGGGACCAACAAATGACTTATGGCAGTTCAGGGACCAGATCAGGCAGTACCATGCAGAAAATGCAACGAGGGCATTGTACAATCAAGTGGGGGAGAATGTCATGCCCTGGGCGAGCACGCCAGGCATATCAGGCGCACCAGCAGGCGAGCCAGAGGTTGAAGCCCATAGACCAAGTGTGCTGGTGGGTATCTGCGCACAAAGCCTAGCAAATGAGTTCAGAATGCCCGCCCAACTTGCAGGCAACCCGTGAGACCAAGGCCTAGCATACAAGCTTCCCGCACCACATCCAGAAGGGCCCAAGGTGCTGGACATGCAAGGGAAGCTTCTGGAAGCAGGCAGGATCAGCAGCAGCATCCTGGCAGATTTGGTTGACCCTGAAAATCAGGAGTTAGCATCCTGATTGATTGTAATATGTATAATCCCATGATTTTAGCCTTTATTCTAGGGATATTGCCATTAAGTGTAAGCGGGAGCCTCAACTATAAATAGAGGGCTGCTCCTCCCTTATTTGTACACCATCAAACACTTTCGTTTCAGTGAATACAAGAGCATTTCCAGAATTCTGCCTTCTTATCTTATTTCTCTTTAACTTGCGTAATTAGCCCTTCCCATTGTTCTAGTGCCCGTACGCTTGTGTTTTAGGCTGACTTTGGCATAAAAGAGGAGATTTCAAGCCCAAGGCCGCACGATTTCTGAGTCTAAGGTCAGAGCTCGTGACACAGGTACCAGCACCCATCGCACATCATGTGCGTACACCCCCCGACTCTCCCAATCACCAGAACCCCCAATGTCGCTGGTTAGGCTCTCTGACGATGCTCCGGTGATGCTCCAGCGATGCTCTGATGATGGTGCCTCGAGCGAAAAAAATGCGGCACCAACACATGCCCGGGCCCAGCATGTGCACCGTGGCTCAAAATCTTAGATTGGGAATGAACTCCGTATGCATAGACTGGGGATGAACTCCGTATGCCTAAGTCAACCCATGAAACGAGTGTGCGGGCACTCAGCCAGCCGATGAGGCATAATACGCAAGTCAGGGATCAGTCCGGTCCCCCTTTGCGTGCTGCCGATTCCGCTGCCGATCCTGCTACCACAACCCTTGGTCTGACTGGGGCTTAGACATGGAATGAACTCCGTATGCCTAAGCCAACCCACAAAACAAGTGTGCGAGCACTCAGTCGGCCGAAAAGGCAGAATCCGCAAGCTGGGGATCGGCCCGATCTGCCCCTGTGTGCTGCCGATCCTGCTGCCGCAACCCTTGGTCCGATCCAATCTTAGACTGGGAATGAACTTCGTATGCTTGGACATGGAATAAACTCCGTATGCCTAAGCCAACCCACGAAACGAGCGTTTGGGCACTCAGCCGATCGTAGAGGCAAAATGCACAAGCTGAGGATCGGCCCAGTCCCTCTTGCGTGCTGTTGATCCTACTATCGTAACCATCTGTCCAGTCTGATCTTAGACTGGGAATGAACTCTGTATGCTTAAGTCAACCTACAAAATGAGCGTGCAGGCGCTCAGTGGACCAGAGAGGCAGGATGCGCAAGCTGGGATCGAACGGGTGGTAGGTGGGTTCAAGCACATCTTCATATTTCTGCTGTGCCAATGCCATTTTTGTGGCTTGTAAATTCATACAATGGTCCCCTAAGCCTTCATGTGAAGTTTCGTGGCAAGACGACTCGTTTTCTATTTTTCACGATTTTTGAAACTTTTTGTGGTTCGAGATTTTTTAAAATTGTTTTAGAAAGAGTTTTGTCCCCAAATTTGGTAGAGGTGATCCTTGTATTTTTATTGGCATGCACAAACAAATTCAGCTAATAACGTGAAGTGAAGAAGATTTTGTGAATGTTTGAAAAAAGTATCCCCATTCAGACACTTTAATGGTTACTGGTAGCAAACCTATAAAATCTCAAATGCTCTTTAAGGGGGTGTGAGTTCTCGAGGTTTGATGAGGGATAGGGGGCCAATATAAGGGCCAAGTACCAGCACCCATCACACATCATGTGCACACACCCCCCGGCCCCCCCAATCGTCGAAACCCCCAACACAGTCGGTTAGGTTCTCCGACGATGCTCCGACGATGGTGCCCTAGGCAAAAAAATGTGGCACCAACACATGCCTGAGCCCAGCGTGTGCACCGTGGCTCAAACTCTTAGACTGGGAATGAACTCCGTATGCTTAAACATGGAATGAACTTCGTATGCCTAAGCTAACCCATGAAACGAGTGTGCGGGCGCTCAGCCGACCGGAGAGGGAGAATGCGCAAGCCGGGGATCAACCCGATCCCCCCTATGTGCTATCGATCCTGCTACTGCCACCCTCTATCTGGTCCAATCTTAGACTGGGAATGAACTCCGTATGCATAAGTCAACCCATGAAATGAGCGTGCGAGTGCTGAGCAAGTCGAAGAGGCATAATAGGCAAATCGAGGATCAGCTCGGTCCTCCTCTGCGTGCTATCTGTCCCACTGTCTCAACCCTCGACCCGGCTGGGGCTGAGACATGGAATGAACTCCCTATGCCTAAGCCAACCCATCAAACAAGCGTGCGGGCGCTTAGACTGGGAATGAACTCCGTATGCTTAGACTGGGGATGAACTCCGTATGCCTAAGTCAACTGAAGAAACGAGCATACAGGTGCTCAGCTGGTCGAAAAAGCCAGCCGATGTGGCATAATGCGCAAGTCAAGGATCAGCCTGGTCCTCCTCTGCGTGCTGCCGATCCCGCTGCTGGTCCTGCAGCCACAACCCTTGGTCCAGCTGGGGCATAGACTTGGAATGAACTCCTTATGCCTAAGCCAACCCACGAAACAGGCGTGTGGGTGTTCAGTCAGCCGGAGAGGCAGAATGCGCAAGCCGAGGATCGACCCAGTCCCCCCTGCATGCTTTCGATTCTGCTGCCGTAACCATCGGTCTAGTCCGATCTTAGACTGGGAATGAACTCCGTATGCTTAGACTGGGGATGGACTCTATATGCCTAAGTCAACCCATGAAATGAGCGTGTGGGCGTTTAGCTAGCCGAAGAGGCCGATCGAAAAGGCACAATGCATAAGCTGAGGATTAACTCGGTCCCCCCTTTTATGCTGCCACTCCTACTGCTGGTTCTGCTATCACAACCCTCGGTCTGGTCCGATCTTAGACTGGGAATGAACTCCGTATGCTTAGACATGGAATAAACTCTGTATGCCTAAGCCAACCCATGAAACGAGCGTGTGGGCACTCAGCCGGCCGGAGAGACAGAATGCGTAAGCTAGGGATCAGCCCGGTCCCCCTTGCATGCTGTCGATCTTGCTGCCGAAACCCTCAGACCGATCCGATCTTAGATTGGGAATGAACTTCATATGCCTAAGTCAACTCATGAAACGAGTGTGCGGGCGCTGAGCCGGTCGAAGAGGTAAATGCGCAAGCCAGGGACCGGCCCGATCCCCCGCTACGTGCTGTTGGTCCCGCTACCACAACCCTCGATTCGACTGGGGCTTAGACATGGAATGAACTCCCTATGCCTAAGCCAACCCACGAAACGGGCATGCGGGTGCTCAGTCGGCCAGAGAGGCAGAATGCGCAAGCTGGGGATTGACCTAGTCCCCCATGCGTGCTATCGATCCTGCTGTCGTAACCCTCGGTTTGGTCCAATCTTAGACTGGGAATGAACTCCATATGCTTAGACTAGAGATGAACTCCGTATGCCTAAGTCAACCCATGAAACGAGCGTGCGGGTGCTCAGTCAACCAGAGAGGCAGGATGCGCAAGCCGGGGATCGAACGGGTGGTAGGTGGGTTCAGGCACATCTTCATATTTCTGCCATGCCAATGCCATTTTTATGGCTTGTAAATTCATACAATGGTCCCCTAAGCCTTCATGTGAAGTTTCATGGCAAGACGACCCGTTTTCTATTTTTCACGATTTTCAAAACGTCTTGCGGTTCGGGATTTTTTAAAATTTTTTTAGAAAGAGTTTTGTCCCCAAATTTGGTAGAGGTGACCCTTGTATTTTTTTTGGCATGCACAAAATAATTCAGCTAAAAACTCAAAATGGAGAAGATTTTGTGACCATTTGAAAAAAGTGTCCCCATTTCAGACACTTTAATGGCTACTGGCAGCAACCTATAAAATCTCAAATGCTCTTTAAGGGGGTGTGAGTTCTCGAGGTTTGATGAGGGATAGGGGGCCAATATAAGGGCCAAGTACCAGCACCCATCGCACATCATGTGCGCATACCTCCCGACCCCCCCAATCGCTGGAACCCCTAATGCTGTCGGTTACGCTCTCCGACGATGCTTCGGTGATGGTGCCCCAGGGGAAAAAATACGGCACGAGCACATGCCCAAGCCCAGCATGTGCACTGTGGCTCAAAATCTTAGACTGGGAATGAACTCCGTATGCCTAAGGCAACCCATGAAATAAGCGTACGGGTGCTCAGCAGGCCAGAGAGGCAGAATCCGTAAGTCGAGGATCGACCCGGTCCCTCCCGCGTGCTATCGATCCTGGTGCTGCAACCCTCAGTCCGGTCCGATCTTAGACTGGGAATGAACTCTGTATGCATAAGTCAACCCACAAAATGAGCGTGTGGGTGCTGAGCCGATCGAAGAGGCATAATGCGCAAGCCGAGGATCAGCCCAGTCCCTCTCTGCATGCTGCAGGTCCCGCTGCAACAACCCTCAGTCCGACTGGGGCTTAGACATGGAATGAACTCTGTATGCCTAAGCCAACCCATGAAATAGGCGTGCGGGTGCTCAGCCGGCAGGAGAGGCAGAATGCACAAATCAAGGATCAGCCTAGTCCCCTACGTGCTGTCGATCCTGTTACCGCAACCCTCAATCCAGTCCGATCTTAAACTGGGAATGAACTCTGTATCCTTAGGCTGGGGATGAACTCCGTATGCCTAAGTCTACCCGCGAAATGAGCATGCGGGCGCTCAACCGGCCGGAGAGGTTGGTCGGAGAGGCATAATGCACAAGCCAGGGATCAGCCCGGTCCCCCTCTACGTGCTGTCGATCCCGCTTCCGGTCCTGCAACCACAACCCTCAGTCTGGCTGGGGCTTAGACATGGAATGAACTCCGTATGTCTAAGCCAACTCCATGAAACAAGCGTGTGGGCACTCAGCTGGCTGGAGAGGTAGAATGCGTAAGCTGAGGATCGGTTTGATCCCTCCTACGTGCTGCCGATCCTGCTGCTGGTCCTATTGTCACAACCCTCGGTCCGATCCAATCTTAGACTGGGAATGAACTCCATATGCTTAGACATGGAATGAACTCCGTATGCCTAAGCCAACCCATGAAACGAGCGTGCGGGTGCTGAGTCGACTAGAGAGGCGTAATGCGTAAGCAAGGGATCGGCTCGGTCCCCCTTGCATACTGCCAATCCTGCTGCTACAACCCTCCGTCTGGCTGGGACATAGACATGGAATGAACTCCCTATGCCTAAGCCAACCCATGAAACGGGCATGCGGGCTCTCAACTGACCGGAGAGGCAGAATGCGTAAGTCGGGCACTCAATCCCCCCAGCGTGCTACCGATCCTACTACTGCGACCCTCGGTCTGGTCTGATCTTAGACTGGGAATGAACTCCGTATGCTTAGACTAGGGATGAACTCCGTATGCCTAACTCAACCCACGAAATGAGCGTGCGGGCGCTCAGCCGGCCAGAGAGGCATAATGTGCCACCCAGGGATCGGCCCGATCCCTCTCTGCATGCTGTCGATCCCACTGCCGGTCCTGCTGCCACAACCCTCGGTTCGGCTGGGGCTTAGACGTGGAATGAACTCCGTATGCCTAAGCCAACCCATGAAACGAGCGTGCGGGTGCTCAGTCAGCCGGAGAGGCAGAATGCAAAAGCTGAGGATTGGTTCGGTCCACCCCTGTGTGCTACCGATCTTGCTACTGGTCCTGCTGTCGTAACCCTCAGTTTGGTCTGATCTTAGATTAGGAATGAACTCCGTATGCTTAGACATCGAATGAACTCTGTATGCCTAAGCCAACCCACAAAACGAGCGTGCGGGTGCTCAACCGACCAGAGAGGCAGAATGCGTAAGACGGGGATCGACCGGATCCCCCTTACGTGCTATCGATCCTGCTGCCGTAACCCTCAGTCTGGTTCATTCTTAGACTAGGAATGAACTCCGTATGCCTAAGTCAACCCACGAAACGAGTGTGCGGGCGTTGAACCTGCCAGAGAGGCATAATGCGCAAGTCGGGGATCGATCCGATCCCCCTCTACCTGTTGCCGATCCCACTGCCACAACCCTCAGTCCGACTAGGGCTTAGACATGGAATGAACTCCCTATGCCTAAGCCAACCCACGAAACGAGCGTGCGGGTGCTCAGTCGGTCGGAGAGGAAGAATGTGCAAGCCGAGGATCGGCCCAATCCCTCCTGCGTGCTGTCGATCCTGCTATCGTAACCCTCGATCCGGTCCGATGTTAGACTGGGAATGCACTTCATATGCTTAGACTGGGAATGAACTTCGTATGCCTAAGTCAACCCACGAAACAAGTGTGCGGGCGTTGAGTCGACCAGAGAGGCATAACGCGTAAACTGGGGATCGGTCCGGTCCCTTTCTGCATGCTGTCGATCCCATTGCCACAACCCTTGGTCCGGCTGGGGCTTAGACATGGAACGAACTCACTATGTCTAAGCCAACCCATGAAACAGGCGTGCGGGCGCTCAACCTGTCGGAGAGGCAGAATGCGCAAGCCGACGATCGACTCGGTCCCCCCTACGTGTTGTCGATCCTGCTGTCGCAACCCTCGGTCCGATCCGATCCTAGACTGGGAATGAACTCCGTATGCTTAGACTAGGGATGAACTTCGTATGCCTAAGTCAAACCACAAAACGAGTATGCGGGTGCTCAGCCGGCCTGAGAGGCATAATGCGCAAGCCGGGGATCAGTCCGGTCCCCCGTTACTTTTTGTCGATCCCGCTGCCACAACCCTCGGTCCGGCTAGGGCTTATACATGTAATGAACTCCCTATGCCTAAGCCAACCCACGAAACGAGCGTGCGGGCGCTCAGCCCGCCGAAGAGGCAGAATGCGCAAGCCAAGGATCGACCTGGTCCCCCCTGCGTGCTGTAGATCCTGCTGCTTGTCCTACTACCGTAACCCTCGGTCCAGACCGATCTTAGACTGGGAATGAACTCCGTATGTCTAAGCCAATCGACGAAACGAGCGTGCGGGCACTCAGCCGGCTGGAGAGGCAGAATGCACAAGTTGGGGATCGGCCCGATCCCCCCTTGGGTGCTATCGATCTTGCTACCGCAACCTTCGGTCTGGTCTGATCTTAGACTGGGAATGAACTCCGTATGCGTAAGTCAACCCATGAAACGAGCGTGCGGGCGCTGAGCCAACCGATAAGGCATAATACGCAAGCCAGGGATTGGCTCAGTCCCCCTCTGCGTGCTGTCGGTCCCGCTACCACAACCCTCGATCCGGCTAGGGCTTAGACATGGAATGAACTCCCTATGCCTAAGCCAACCCATGAAACGGACGTCCTGGAGAGGCAGAATGCGTAAGTCGGGGATTGACCTGATCCCCGCCTACGTGCTGTCGATCCTGCTATCGCAACCCTCGGTCCGGTCCGATCTTAGACTGGGAATGGACTCTGTATGCCTAAGTCAACCCATGAAACGAGTGTACTGGCATTGAGCCTATCAGAGAGGCATAATGCGTAAGTCGAGGATCGGCCCGGTCCCCCTCTACCTAATACCGGTCCCACTGCCACAACCCTCGGTCCGACTGGGGCTTACACAAGGAATGAACTCCCTATGCCTAAGCTAACCCATGAAACGGGCGTGCGGGCGCTCAACCGACCAGAGAGGTAGAATGCGAAAGTCGGGGATCGGTTCGATCCCCCCTGCGTGCTACCGATCCTGCTGCCACAACCCTCGGTCCGATTTGATCTTAGACTGGGAATGAACTCCGTATGCTTAGACGGGGGACGAACTCTATATGCCTAAGTCAACCCACGAAACGAGTGTGCAGGCGCTCAACCGGTCGGAAAGGCATAATGTGCAAGCCGAGGATCAACCTGGTCCCACTCTACGTGCTGTCGATCCCGCTACCGGTCCTATTGCCACAACCCTTAGTCCGACTGGCACTTAGACATGGAATGAACTCTGTATGCCTGAGCCAACCAATGAAACAAGCGTGTGGGCACTCAGCCGACCGGAGAGGCAGAATGCGCAAGCCGGGGATCAGCCCGGTCCCCCCCTGTATGATGCCGATCCTACTGTTGGTCATGCTACCGTAACCCTCGATCTGGTCCGATCTTAGACTAGGAATGAACTCCGTATGCTTACACATGGAATGAAATCCGTATGCCTAAACCAACCCACGAAATGAGCGTACGTGCGGGCGCTCAACCAGACGGAAAGGTAGAATGCGTAAGACGGGGATCAGCCCGGTTCCCCCTACGTGCTGTCGATCTTGCGGCCGTAACCCTCAGTCCGGTTTGATCTTAGATTGGGAATGAACTCCGTATGCCTAATTCAACCAATGAAACGAGCGTGCGGGTGCTGAGCCGACCGAAAAGGCATAATGCGTAAGCCGGGGATCGGCCTGGTCCCCCTCTATGTGTTGTCGATCTCGCTGCCACAGCCCTCGATCCGGTTGGCGCTTAGACATGGAATGAACTCCCTATGCCTAAGCCAACCCACAAAACGGGTGTGCGGGCGCTCAGCTGGCTGAAGAGGCAGAATCCGCAAGCCGAGGATCGGCTCGATCCCCTCTGTATGCTGTCGATTCTGCTGTCGTAACCTTCAATTCAGTCTGATCTTAGACTGGGAATGAACTTCATATGCTTAGATTGGGGATGAACTTCGTATGCGTAAGTCAACCCATGGAACGAGCATACGGGCGCTCAGTCGACCAGAGAGGCAGGATGCGCAAGTCGAGGATCGAACGGATGGTAGGTGGGTTCAAGCACATCTTCATATTTCTGCCATGCCAATGCCATTTTTATGTCTTGTAAATTCATACAATGGTCCCCTAAGCCTTCATGTGAAGTTTCGTGGCAGGACGACCCGTTTTCTATTTTTCACGATTTTCAAAACTTTTTACGATTCGAGATTTTTTAAAATTTTTTTAGAAAGAGTTTTGTCCTGAAATTTGGTAGAGGTGATCCTTGTATTTTTATTGGCATGCACAAAATAATTCAGCTCAAAACTCGAAGTGGAGAAGATTTTGTGACCGTTTGAAAAAAGTGTCCCCATTTCAGACACTTTAATGGCTACTGGCAGCAAACCTATAAAATCTCAAATGCTCTTTAAGGGGGTGTGAGTTCTTGAGGTTTGATGAGGGATAGGGGGCCAATATAAGGGCCAAGTACCAGCATCCATCACACATCATGTGCGAACAGCCCCCGGCCCGCAATCGCCGGAACCCCCAATGCCACCGATTATGCTTTCTGACGATGCTCCGACGGTGCTCCGGCGATGGTGCCCCGGGCTAAAAAAATGCGGCAGCAGCACATGTCCGAGCCCAACAAGTGTACCATGGCTCAAAATCTTAGACTGGGAATGAACTCCGTATGCTTAGACATGGAATGAACTCCGTATGCCTAAGCCAACGCACGAAATGAGCGTGCGGGCGCTCAACCGGCCGGAGAGGCAGAATGCGCAAGCCGGGGATCGGCCCGATCCTCCCCTATGTGCTATCGATCCTGCTGCCGCAACCCTCGATCTGGTCCGATCTTAGACTGGGAATGAACTCTGTATGCATAAGTCAACCCATGAAATGAGCGTACGGGTGCTGAGCCGGTCGAAGAGGCATAATGTGTAAGCCGAGGATCAGCCCCGTCCCCCTCTGTGTGCTACCGATCCCGTTGCCATAACCTTCAGTTCTATTGGGGCTTAGACATGGAATGAACTCCCTATGCCTAAGCCAACCCATGAAACGGGCGTGCGGGTGCTCAGCTGGCCAAAGAGGTAGAATGCGCCAGTCGGGGATCGGTTCGGTCCCCCTACGTGCTGCCGATCCTGCTACTGCAACCCTCGGTCCGGTCTGATCTCAAACTGGGAATGAACTACGTATGCTTAGACTGGGATGAACTCCGTATGCATAGTCAACCCACAAAATGAGCGTGCGGCCGCTCAGTTAGCCAGAGAGGCGTAATGTGCAAGCTGGGGATCAGCTCGGTCCCCCTTTGCATGCTATCGATCCCGCTACCGGTCCTGCTGCCACAACCCCCAGTCCGACTGAGGCTTAGACATGGAATGAACTTCGTATGCCAAAGCCAACCCATGAAACGAGGGTACGGGCACTCAGTCGATCGGAGAGGCAGAATGCGCAAGCCGGGGATCGACCCGATCCCCCCTGCGTGCTGTCGATCCTGCTACTGGTCCAACTACCGCAACCCTCGGTCTGATCCGATCTTAGACTGGGAATGAACTCCATATGCTTAGACATGGAATGAACTCCGTATGCCTAAGCCAACCCACGAAACGAGCGAGCGTGTGGGTGCTCAGCCGATCGAAAAGGCAGAATGCACAAGTCAGGGATCCACCCGATCCCCCCTACATGCTGTTGATCCTACTACCACAACCCTCAGTCCAGTCTGATCTTAGACTGGAAATGAACTCCATATGCCTAAGTCAACCCATGAAACAGCGTGCGGGTGCTGGGATGAACAGAGAGGCATAATCTACAAGTCGAGGATCGACCCAGTCCCCCTCTGTGTACTGTCGATCCCACTGCCACAACCCTCGGTCCGGTTGGGGCTTAGACATGGAATGAACTCCCTATGCTTAAGCCAACCCATGAAACGGGCGTGCAGGCGCTCAGCCTGCCGGAGAGGCAGAATGCGCAAGCCGGGGACCGGCTCGATCCCCCCTGCATGCTACCGATCCTACTGCCGCAACCCTCGGTCTGGTCTGATCTTAGACTGGGAATGAACTCTGTATACTTAGACTGCGGATGAACTCCGTATGCCTAAGTCAACCCATGAAATGAGCATGCGGGCGCTCAGCCGACCAGAGAGGCAGGATGCGCAAGCCGAGGATCGAACGGGTGGTAGGTGGGTTCAAGCACATCTTCATATTTCTGCCATGCCAATGCCATTTTTATGGCTTGTAAATTCATACAATGGTCCCCTAAGCCTTCATGTGAAGTTTCGTGGCAAGACAACCTGTTTTCTATTTTTCATGATTTTTGAAACTTTTTACTATTTGAGATTTTTTAAAATTTTTTTAGAAATATTTTTGTCCCCAAATTTGGTAGAGGTGATCCTTGTATTTTTGTTGGCATCCACAAAAAAAATTTAGGTAAAAACTCGAAGTGGAGAAGATTTTGTGACCGTTTGAAAAAAGTGTCCCCATTTCAGACACTTTAATGGCTACTGGCAGTAAAACTATAAAATATCAAATGCTCTTTAAGGGGGTGTGAGTTCTCGAGGTTTGATGAGGGATAGGGGGCCAATATAAGGGCCAAGTACCAGCACCCATCACACATCATGTGCGCACACCCCCCCGGCCCCCCAATCATCGAAACCCCAAATGCCGTCGGTTAGGCTCTCCGGTGATGCTCCGGTGATGGTGCCCCGGGCAAAAAAAATACGATAGCAATACATGCCCGTGCCCAGTATGTGCCCTGTGGCTCAAAATCTTACACTGGTAATGAACTCTGTATGCTTAGACAAGGAATGAACTCCGTATGCTTAGACATGGAATGAACTCTGTATGCCTAAGCCAACCCACGAAACGAGTGTGCGGCCACTCAACCAGTCAGAGAGGCAGAATGTGCAAGCCAGGGATCGACTCGGTCCCCCCTGCATGCTGTCGATCATACTGCTGGTCCTGCTACCGCAACCCTCGATTCGATTGGATCTTAGACTGGGAATGAACTCCGTATGTTTAGACATGGAATGAACTCCGTATGCCTAAGCCAACCCACGAAATGAATGTGCAGGCACTCAGCTGGCCAGAGAGGCAGAATGCACAAGCCAGGGATCGGCCCGAGCCTCTCCAACATACTGTCAATCATGCTATCGTAACCCTCAGTCCGGTCCGATCTTAGACTGGGGATGAACTCCGTATGCCTAAGTCAACCCATGAAACGAGGGTGTGGGCGTTCAGCCGGTCGGGGAGGCATAATGCGCAAGCTGGGGATCAGCCCGATCCCCTTCTGATTGCTATCGATCCCACTGCCGGTCCTGCTGCCACAACCCTCGGTCCAGCTAGGGCTTAGACATGGAATGAACTCCGTATGCCTAAGCCAACTCACCAAACGAACGTGCGGGCTCCCAATCGGTCGGAGAGGCAAAATGCGTAAGTTGGGGATCAGCCCGATCCCCCCTTACGTACTGTCTATCCTGCTGCCACAACCCTCGGTCTGATCTGATCTTAGACTAGGAATGAACTCCGTATGCATAAGGCAACCCATGAAACGAGCGTTCGGGCGTTGAGCCCACCGAAAAGGCATAATGCATAAGCCAAGGATCGGTCTGGTCCCCCTTTGCATGTTGCTGGTTCGACTGCCATAACCCTCGTTTCGGCTGGGGTTTAGACATGGAATGAACTCCTTATGCCTAAGCCAACCCAAGAAATGGGCGTGTGGGTGCTCAATCGGCCGGAGAGGTAGAATGCGCAAGCCAGGGATCAGCCTGGTCACCGATGCATGCTACCGATCCTGCTACCGTTCCTGCTATCGTAACCTTTGGTCCGATTCGATCTTAGACTGGGAATGAACTCCGTATGCTTAGACTGAGGATGAACTCCGTATGCCTAAGTCAACCCATGAAACGAGCGTACGGGAGGTCAGCCGACCAGAGAGGCCGATCGGAGAGGCATAATGCGCAAGTCGAGGATCAGCCCGGTCCCCTTTTACGTAGTGTCGATCCCACTGCCAGTCTTGCTGCCATAACCCTCGATCCGACTGGGGCTTAGACATGGAATGAACTCCGTATGCCTAAGCTAACCCATGAAATGAGCATGTGGGCGCTCAGCCAGCCAGAGAGGCAGAATACGTAAGACGGGGATCGACACGGTCCCCCCTGAGTGCTATCGATCCTGCTACTGGTCCTATTGCTGCAACCCTTGGTCCGGTCCAATCTTAGTCTGGGAATGAACTTCGTATGCTTAGACATGGAATGAACTCCGTATGCCTAAGCCAACCCATGAAACGAGCATGCGTGCGGGCGCTCAGCCGACTAGAGAGGTAGAATGCACAAGCCGAGGATATGCCTGGTCCCCGCCTGCATGCTGTCGATCCTGTTGCCACAACCCTCGTTACGATCCGATCTTAGACTGGGAATGAACTTCGTATGCCTAAGTCAACCCAAGAAACGAGTGTGCGGGCATTGAGCCGATCAAAAAAGTAGAATGCGTAAGCCGAGGATCGGCCCGGTCTCCCTCTGCATGCTGTCGGTCCCGCTGCCATAACCCTCAGTCTGACTGGGGCTTAGACATGGAATGAACTCCCTATGCCTAAGCCAACCCACGAAACGGGCGTACGGGCGCTTAGCCGACCGGAGAGGTAGAATGCGCAAGCCAGGGATCGGCCCGGTCCCCTTTGCGTGCTACCGATCCTACTGCCGTAACCCTCGGTCTGGTCTGATCTTAGACTAGGAATGAACTCCGTATGCTTAGATTGGGGATGAACTCCGTATGCCTAAGTCAACCCATGAAACGAGCCTACGGGTGCTCAACCGACCAGAGAGGCAGGATGCACAAGCCGGGGATTGAACGGGTGGTAGGTGGGTTCAAGCACATCTTCAGATTTCTGCCATGCCAATGCCATTTTTATGGCTTCTAAATTCATACAATGGTCCCCTAAGCCTTCATGTCAAGTTTCGTGGCAAGACGACCTGTTTTCTATTTTTCATGATTTTTAAAACTTTTTACGGTTTGGGATTTTTTAAAATTTTTTTAGAAAGAGTTTTGTCCCCAAATTTGGTGGAGGTAATCCTTGTATTTTTGTTGGCATGCACAAAACAATTCAGCCAAAAACTCAAAGTGGAGAAGATTTTGTGATCGTTTGAAAAAAGTGTCCCCATTTCGGACACTTTAATGGCTACTGGCCGTAATCCTATAAAATCTCAAATGCTCTTTATGGGGGTGTGAGTTCTCGAGGTTTGATGAGGGATAGGGGGCCAAAATAAGGGCCAAGTACCAGCACCCATCGCACATCATGTGCGCACACCCCCTGCCCCCCCAATCACCGGAACGCCCACTACCGTCGGTTAGGCTCTCCGACGATGCTCTGGCGATGGTGCCCCGGGTGAAAAAAATGCAGCACCAGCACATGCCCCTGCCCAGCATGTGCACCATGGCTCAAAATCTTAGACTGGAAATGAACTCCATATGCTTAGACATGGAATGAACTCAATACGCCTATGCCAACCTACGAAATGAGCATGCGGGCGCTCAGCCGGCCGGAGAGGCACATGCACAAGCCAGGGATCGACTCGGTCCCCAACTGCATGCTGTAGATCTTGCTGTCATAACCCTCGATCCGGTCTGATCTTAGACCAGGAAAGAACTCCGTATGCATAATTCAACCCACAAAATGAGCGTGCGGGCGCTGAGCCGGTCGGAGCGGTCAGTCGGAGAGGCTAATACGTAAGCCAAGGATCAGCTCGATCTCCCTCTGCATGCTGTCGATCCCACTGCCGGTCCTGCTACCACAACCCTTGGTCCGGCTGGGGCTTAGACATGGAATGAACTCCGTATGCTTAAGCCAACCCATAAAACAAGTGTGCGGGCGCTCAACCGGCCGGAGAGACAGAATGCGTAAGCCGGGGATCGACTCGGTCCCCCCTGCGTGCTACCGATCCTTCTGCTAGTCCTGCTACCGCAACCCTTGATTCGGTCCAATCTTAGACTGGGAATGAACTCCGTATGCTTAGACATGGAATGAACTCTGTATGCCTAAGCCAACCCACGAAATAAGCATGCGGGTGCTCAGCTGGCCGGAGAGGCAGAATGCGTAAGCCAAGGATTGGCCCGGTCCCCCCTACATGCTATCGATCTTGCTCCTACAACTCTCGGTCCGGTCTGATCTTAGACTAGGAATGAACTCCGTATGCCTAAGTCAACCCATGAAACAAGCGTGCGGGTACTGAGCCGATCGGAGAGGCATAATACGTAAGCCAGGGATCGACCTGGTCCACCTCTGCGTGTTATCGGTCCCGCTGCCACAACCCTTGGTTTGACTGGCGCTTAGACATAGAATGAACTAACTATGCCTAAGCCAACCCACGAAATGGGCGTGCGGGCGCTCAGCCGACCGAAGAGGCAGAATGCTCATGTCGGGGATTGCCCGGTCCCCCCTGCGTGCTGCCGATCCTGTTGCCGCAACCCTCGGTCTGGTCCAATCTTAGATTGCGAATGAACTTCGTATGCCTAAGTCAACCCACGAAACGAGCGTGCGGGCGCTCAGCCGACCAGAGAGGCAGGATGCGCAAGTCGTGGATCGAACGGGTGGTAGGTGGGTTCAAGCACATCTTCATATTTCTGCCGTGCCAATGCCATTTTTTTGGCTTGTAAATTCATGCAATGGTCCCCTAAGCCTTCATGTGAAGTTTCAATGCAAGACAACTCGTTTTCTATTTTTCATGATTTTTGAAACATTTTACGGTTCGGGATTTTTTAAAATTTTTTTAGAAAGAGTTTTGTCCCCAAATTTGGTAGAGTTGTTTTGTTGGCATGCACAAAAAAATTTAGCTAAAAACTCAAAGTGGAGAAGATTTTGTGACCGTTTGAAAAAAGTGTCCCCATTTTAGACATTTTAATGGCTACTGGCAGCAAACCTATAAAATCTCAAATGCTCTTTAAGGGGGTGTGAGTTCTCGAGGTTTGATGAGGGATAGGGGCCAATATAAGGGCCAAGTGTCACCCCCTGGGTGGGTGCGCCAGGCACATCAGACACACCAGCAGGCGGGCCAGAGGTTGAGGCCCGCAGACCAGGCGTGCTGGCGGGTATCTGCCCGCAAAGCCTAGCAAACGAGTTCAGAACGCCCGCCCAACTTGCAGGCCAACCCGTGAGACCAAGGCTTGGCATACAAGTACACGGTCCAAGAGAAAGAGATGACTGCAGTGGTGCACTGCTTGCGTACTTGGCGCCATTACCTATTGGGGTCGAGGTTCATGGTTAGGACGGACAATGTGGCGACCAGCAACTTTCAGATGCAGAAGAAGCTGTCCCCCAAGCAGGTGAGATGGCAAGATTTTCTTACGAAATTTGATTTCCAGATGGAGTACAAGTCGGGGCGGGTGAACCTAGTGGCAGATGCCCTGAGCAAAAAGGCTAACCTTGCTGCCATTAGCCAACCAGAGGGGTCACTGGTGCCGCGCATCAAGGAGGGACTTGTGCATGATCCTACAGCCAAGGCTTTGATGGAGTATGCCCAAAAAGGTAAGACTAGGCGATTTTGATTGTAGGATGGCTTGCTGTACACCAGGGCCAGTAGACTATTTGTGCCGCAGCACGGGTAGCTCTGCAAGGAAGTTTTGCAAGAATGCCATGATTCAAGGTGGGCTGGACACCTCGGAGTGAGCCATACCTTGGTGCTGATCGAGGATCGATACTATTGGCCACACATGAGGGATGATGTGGAGGCCAATGTGAAGACTTGTCTTGTGTGCCAACAGGACAAGGTAGAGCTCAAGAAACCAGGTGGGCTTTTGGAGCCATTGCCAGTGCCAAAGTGACCATGGGAGAGTGTTTCTCTAGACTTTATAGTTGGTCTACCCAAAGCAGAAGGGTTTGGAAGCATCATGGTAGTGGTGGATAGGTTTTCCAAGTATAGAATCTTCATTCCAGCAACCAAAGAGTGCCCAACCGAGGAGGCAGCTCGATTGTTCCTGAAGAACATGGTTAAGTACTAGAGAGTGCCGAGGACCATTGTTAATGACCGAGACGGGCATTTCACGGGTAGGTTCTGGATTGAGTTGTTCAAGCTGTTAGGGTCAGACTTGAACTTTTCCACCAACATGCATCCACAGACCGATGGGCAGACAGAACGAGTGAATGGACTATTGGAGGTCTACTTCAGGCACTATGTGAGTGCCACATAAAGGGACTGGCCAAAGCTGCTAGATATTGCACAGTTTTCCTACAACTTGCAAAGGAGCAAGGTAATGAACCAGAGCCCATTTGAGGATGTGACAGGGTAACAACCACTAACACCCGGTTCGATTGCTACAGGTTATACAGGGTCGAATCCAGAGCATACAAGTTTGCCAAGGCATGGCAGGAGCAAACTAACTTGGCCAGAGTTTGTCAACACAAGGCGGCCAAGAGGTCAAAGAAGTGGGCAGACCAAAATAGGTGGGACGTGCAGTTCCAGGTTGAAGACTTGGTGTTAGTGAAGCTGCATGCCATTGTGTGCCATAGGGGGCTGCATAAAGGCCTAGTTTGGAGGTATGAGGGACCTTTTTGAGTAGTCAAGAGGGTAGGCGAGGTTGCCTACAAGCTGGATATGCCACCCAAGCCGAGGGTACACCCGGTGTTCCATGTGAGCATGCTCAAGCCGTTCCATGAGGATGAGGGAGATCCAGGATGGGTAAAGTAAAAGCGTTCACCACTGGGAGCAAGGGCCTCATATGAGAAGGAGGTCCACAGCATCATAGCTGATCGGGAGGTGAGACGGAAGAACTATCAGCCAGAATTCTGCCTTCTTATCCTGTTTCTCTTTAACATGCATAGTCAGCCCTTCCTGTTGTTCTAGTGCCCGTACGCTTATGTTTTAGGCTGACTTAGGCATAAAAGAGGAGATTCCAAGCCTAAGGTCACACAGTTTCTGAGTCTAAGGTCGGTGCCCGTGACACAAGTACCAGCACCCATCGCACATCATGTGCGCACACCCTCCGGCCCCCCAATCACCGGAACCCACAATGCTACCAGTTAGGCTCTCCGACGATGCTTTGGCGATGCTTCGGTGATAGTGCCCCGGGCGAAAAAAATGTCGCACCAGCACATGCCGGAGCCCAGCAAGTGCACCGTGGCTTAAAATCTTAGGCTAGGAATGAACTTCGTATGCTTAGACATGGAATGAACTCAGTATGCCTAAGCCAACCCATGAAACGAGCGTACGGGCGCTCAACCAACCGGAGAGGTAGAATGTGCAAGTCAGGGATCGACCCGATCCCCCCTGCGTGCTATCGATCCTGCTGTCGTAAACCTCGATCCGGTCCGATCTTAGACTGGGAATGAACTCCGTTTGCATAAGTCAACCCACGAAACGAGCGTGCGGGTGTTGAGCCGGCCGAAGAGGCATAATGCGCAAGTCAGGGATCAGTCCGATCCCCTTCTGTGTGCTACCGGTCTCGCTACCACAACCGTTGGTTCGACTGGGGCTGAGACATGGAATGAAGTCCCTATGCCTAAGCCAACCCACGAAACAAGCATACGGGTGCTCAGTCGGTCGGAGAGGCAGAATGCGCAAGCCATGGATCAATCCGATCCCCCCTGCATGCTGCCGATCCTACTGTCGCAACCCTCGGTCTGGTCTGATCTTAGATTGGGAATGAACTCCATATGCTTAGACTAGGGATGAACTCCGTATACCTAAGTCAACCCATGAAACGAGCGTACGGGCGCTCAGTCGACCGGAGAGGCCGACCGAAGAGGCATATGTGCAAGTCGAGGATCAACCTGGTCCTTCTCTGCGTGCTATCGATCCCACTGCCGGTCCTGCTGCCACAACCCTCGACCAGGCTGGGGCTTAGACATGGAATGAACTCCGTATGCCTAAGCCAACCCACGAAACGAACGTGCGGGCTATCGATCCCCCCTGCGTGCTATCGATCCTATTGCTGGTCCTACTGCCATAACCCTTGGTCCGGTCTGATCTTAGATTGGGAATGAACTCCGTATGCTTAGACATGGAATGAACTCCGTATGCCTAAGCCAACCCACGAAACGAGCGTGCAGGCGCTCAACCGATCGTAGAGGCAAAATGCGTAAGCCGAGGATCGACCCGATCCCCCCTGTGTGCTATAGATCCTACTACCGTAACCCTCAGTCTGGTCCGATCTCAGACGGGGAATGAACATCGTATGCCTAACTCAACCCATGAAATGAGCGTCCGGGTGCTGAGCTGGTCAGAGAGGCATAATGTGCAAGCTGCAGATCAGCCCGGTCCCCCTCTGCGTGCTACCGGTCTTGCTGCAACAACCCTCGGACCGGCTAGGAATTAGACAAGGAATGAACTCCCTATGCCTAAGCCAACCCACGAAACGGGCGTGCGAGTGCTCAGTCGACCGGAGAGGTAGAATGCACAAGCCCAGGATCGACCCGATCCCCCTCTACGTGCTGTCGATCCTGTTGCTTGTCCTGCTGCCACAACCCTCGATTCGGTCTGATCTTAGACTGGGAATGAACTCTGTATGCTTAGACATGGAATGAACTCCTGTATGCCTAAGCCATCCCACAAAATGAGCATGCGGGCACTCAGCCGATCGGAGAGGCATAATGCGTAAGTCAGGGATCGACCCGATCCCCCCTGCGTGCTATTAATCTTACTGTCGCAACCCTCAGTCCAGTCTGATCTTAGACTAGGAATGAACTCCGTATGCCTAAGTCAACCCATGAAACGAGCGTGCGGATGCTGAGCCGACTGGAGAGGCATAATGCATGAGCCGAGGATCGGCCCGGTCCCCCTCTGAGTGCTGCCGGTCCCACTGCCACAACCCTCGGTCCGGCTGGAGGCTTAGACATGGAATGAACTCCCTATGCCTAAGCCAACCCACGAAAGGGGCATGCGGGTGCTCAGTCGACCGAAGAGGCAGAATGCGTAAGTCGGGGATCGCCCAGATCCTCTTTGCGTGTTGTCGATCCTGCTGCTGCAACCCTCGATCTGATCCAACCTTAGATTGGGAATGAACTTCATATGGTTAGACTGGGGATGAACTCCGTATGCCTACATCAACCCATGAAATGAGCATGCAGGCGCTCAGTCGACCAGAGAGGCAAGATGCGAAAGTCAAGGATCGAACGGGTGGTAGGTGGGTTCAAGCACATCTTCATATTTCTGCCATGCCAATGCCATTTTTATGGCTTGTAAATTCATACAATGGTCCCCAAAGCCTTCATGTGAAGTTTCGTGGCAAGATGACCCGTTTTTTATTTTTCACGATTTTTGAAACTTTTTACGGTTCGGGATTTTTTGTCCCCAAAATTGGTAGAGGTAATCCTTGTATTTTTGTTGGCATTTACAAAAAAATTCAGCTACCACAACCCTCGGTCGGCTGGGGCTTAGACATGGAATGAACTCCAAATGCCTAAGCCAACCCATGAAACAGGCGTACAGGCGCTCAGTCGACCGGAGAGGCAGAATGAGTAAGCTAGGATCGGCCCGGTCTCCCTTGTGTGCTGCCAATCTTGTTGCTGGTCCTAGTACCGCAACTTTCAGTCCGGTTCGATCTTAGACTGGGAATGAACTCCGTATGCTTAGACAAAGAATGAACTTCGTATGCCTAAGCCAACCTACAGAACGAGCGTACGGGCGCTCAGCGGGCCGAAAAGGCAGAATGCGCAAGCCAGGGATCGACCTGATCCCCACCTACGTGCTGTCGATCCTGGTGCCACAACCCTCGGTTTGTTTGATCTTAGACTAGGAATGAACTCTGTATACCTAAGTCAACCCACGAAACGAGCGTTCGGGCGCTGAGCCACTGGAGATATAATGCGTAAGCCGGGGATCGGCCCGACCCCCCTCTATGTGCTGTCGGTCCCACTGCCACAACCCTCGGTCCAGCTGGAGCTTAGACATTTAATGAACTCCCTATGCCTAAGCCAACACACGAAACGGGCGTGCGGGCGCTCAGCCGACAAAAACGTCAAAATGCGCAAGCCAGGGATCGGCCCGATCCCCCCTACGTGCTGTCGATCCTGCTGCCGCAATCCTCGATTTGGTTTGATCTTAGACTGGGAATGAACTTCGTATGCTTAGACTGGAGATGAACTCTGTATGCCTAAGTCAACGCACGAAACGAGCGTAAGGGCGCTCAGCTGGCCGGAGAGGCAGAATGTGTAAGCCAGGGACTGACTCGGTCCCCCTCTACATGCTGCCAGTCCCACTGCCACAACCCTCGGTTCGGCTAGGGCTTAAACATGGAATGAACTCCCTATACCTAAGCCAACCCACGAAATGGGCGTACGGGCGCTCAGTCGGCCGAAGAGGTAGAATGCGCAAGCCGGGGATAGGCCCAGTCCCCCCTGTGTGTTGTCGATCCTGCTGTCGCAACCCTCGATCCGGTCCGGTCTTAGACTGGGAATGAACTCTGTATGCTTAGACTGGGGATGAACTCCGTATGCCTAAGTTAACCCATGAAATGAGCGTGCGGGCACTCAGTCGCCCGAAGAGGCAGAATGCACAAGTCGGGGATCAGCTCGGTCCCCCCTGCGTGCTGTCAATCTACTACTGGTCCTGCTACCGGTCCTGCTACCACAACCCTTGGTCCGGCCCGATCTTAGACTGAGAATGAACTCCGTATGCTTAGAAATGGAATGAAGTCCGTATGCCTAAGCCAACCCATGAAAAGAGTGTGCGGGTGCTCAACCGATCAGAGAGGCAGAATGCGCAAGCTGGGGACCGACCCGATCCCCCCTGTGTACTGTCGATCCTACTACCGTAACCTTCGATCCGATCCATTCTTAGACCGGGAATGAAGTCCGTATGCCTAAGTCAACCCACGAAACGAGCGTTCGGGCTCTGAGCCGATCGGAGAGGCATAATGCGTAAGCCGAGGATTGAGCCAGTCCTCCTCTACGAGCTGTCGGTCCCGTTACCACAACCCTCGGTCCGACTGGGGCTTAGACATGGAATGAACTCCCTATGCCTAAGCCAACCCATGAAATAGGCGTGCGTGCACTCAGCCGATCGGAGAGGCAGAATGCGCAAGCCGGGTATCAACCTGGTCCCCCTACGTGATACTGATCCTACTGCCACAACCCTCGGGTCTGGTTTGATCTTAGACTAGGAATGAACTCTGTATGCTTAGACTGGGGATGAACTCCGTATGCCAAAGTCAACCCATGAAATCAGCGTGCGGGTGCTCAGTCGACCAGAGAGGCCAGCTGAAAAGGCATAATGTGCAAGCCGGGGATCAGCCCGGTCCACCTCTGCGTGGTGTCGATCCCGCTGTCGGTCCTGCTACCATAACCCTCGGTTTGGCTGGGGCTTAGACATGGAATGAACTCCGTATGCCTAAGCCAACCCATGACACAAGCGTGCGGGTGCTCAACCGGTCGGAGAGGCAGAATGCATAACCCGGGGATCGGCCCGGTCCCCCCCTGCATGCTATCGATCCTGCTGTTGGTCGTGCTGTCGTAACCCTCGGTCCGGTCTGATCTTAGACTGGGAAAGAACTCTGTATGCTTAGACATGGAATGAACTCCGTATGCCTAAGCCAACCCACGAAACGAATGTGCAGGTGTTAAACCGACCGGAGAGGCAGAATGCGTAAGTCGAGGACCGGCTCGATCCCCCTGTGTGCTATCGATCCTACTGTCGCAACCTTTGGTCCGATCTGATCTTAAACTGGGAATGAACTCCGTATGCCTAAGTCCACCCATGAAACGAGTGTGCGGGCGCTCAACCGACCGAAGAGGCATAATGCACAAGTCAGGGATTGACCTGATCCCTCTCTGCGTGCTGTCAGTCCTGCTGCCACAACCCTCGGTCCAGCTAGGGCTTAGACATGGAATGAACTCCCTATGCCTAAGCCGACCCATGAAATGGGCTTGCGGGCACTCAGCTGGCCGGAGAGGCAGAATGCACAAGCCAGGGATCAACCCGATCCCTCCTGCATACTATCGATCTAGCTACCGCAACCCTCGGTCGGGTCCGATCTTAGACTAGGAATGAACTCCGTATGCTTAGACTGGGGATGAACTCCGTATGCCTAGGTCAACCCACGAAACATGGGTGCGAGCATTCAGCTGGTCGGAGAGGCCGACTGAAGAGGCATAATACGCAAGCCGAGGATCAGCCCGATTTCCCTCTATGTGCTGTCGATCCTGCTGTCGGTCTTGCTACCACAACCCTCGATCCGACTGGGGCTTAGACATGGAATGAACTTCATACGCCTAAGCCAACCCACGAAATGAGTGTGCAGGCACTCAACCAATCAGAAAGGCAGAATACGTAAGCCGGGAATAGGCTCGGTCCCTCCAGTGGGCTATCGATCCTACTGCTAGTCCTGCTGCTGCAACCCTCAGTCCGGTCCAATCTTAGACTGGGAATGAACTCTGTATGCTTAGACATGGAATGAACTTCGTATGCCTAAGCTAACCTGTGAAACGAGCGTGCGGGCGCTCAGCCAATCGGAGAGGCAGAATGCGCAAGCTGGGGATCGAATCGGTCCCCCTCTGCGTGCTACCGTTCCCATTACCACAACCCTCGGTCCGGCTGGGGCTTAGACATGGAATGAACTCCCTATGCCTAAGCCAACCCATGAAACGGGCGTGCAGGCGCTCAGCTGGCCGATCCCCCCTGCGTGCTGTCGATCCTGCTGTCGCAACACTCGATCCGATTCGATCTTAGACTGGGAATGAACTCCGTATGCTTAGACTGGGGATGAAGTTCGTATGCCTAAGCCAACCTATGAAATGAGCGTGCGGGTGCTCAGTCGGCTGGGGAGGTTGATCAGAGAGGTTAGAATGTGCAAGTCAGGGATTAGCTCGGTCCCACCCTATGTGCTGTCGATCCTGCTACTGCTCCTACTATCACAACCCTCGGTGCGGTCCGATCTTAAACTGGGAATGAACTCCGTATGCTTAGACATAGAATGAACTCCGTATGCCTAAGCCATCCCACGAAATGAGCGTGCGGGCGCTCAGCCGGTCAGAGAGGTAGAATGCGTAAGTCGGGGACCAGCTCGGATCCCCCTCTGTGTTATTGATCCTGCATACCGCAACCCTCATTCCGATCTGAGCTTAGACTGGGAATGAACTCTATATGCCTAAGTCAACCCACGAAATGAGCGTTCGGGCACTGAACGATCGGAGAGGCATAATGCGCAAGCCGAGGATTGACCAGGTCCCCCTCTACGTGTTGCCGATCCTGCTGCCACAAACTCTCATTTTGGCTGGGGTTTAGACATGGAATGAACTCCTTATGCCTAAGCCAACCCATGAAACGAACGTACGGGTGCTCAGCCAAACCGAAAGGCAGAATGCCACAAGCCGGGGGATCGGCCCGGTCCCCCCTACGTGCTATCGATCCTGCTACTGCAACCCTAGGTTCGGTTGATCTTAGACTAGGAATGAACTCCGTATGCTTAGACTAGGGGTGAACTCCGTATGCCTAAGTCAACCCATGGAACGAGCGTGCGGGCATTCAACTTGTCGGAGAGGCCGGTCAGAGAGGTATAATACGCAAGCCAAGGATCAGCTTGATCCCCCTATGCATGCTGCCGATCCCGCTGCCGGTCCTGCTATCATAACCCTCAGTCCGACTGGGGCTTAGACATGGAATGAACTCCGTATGCCTTAGCCAACCCACGAAACGAGGGTGCGGGTGCTCAGCCGACCAGAGAGGCAGAATGTGCAAGCCGGGGATCGACCCGATCCCCTCTACGTATTGTCGATCCCGCTGCTAGTCCTGCTGTCTGAACCCTCGATCCGGTTTGATCTTAGACTGGGAATGAACTCCGTACGCTTAGACATGGAATGAAGTCCGTATGCCTAAGCCAACCCAGGAAACGAGCGTGCGGGACCTCAACCGGCTAGAGAGGAAGAATGCACAAGTCGGGGATCGGCCTAGTCCCCCCTAGCGTGCTGTCGATCCTGTTGTCGCAACCTTCGGTCTGGTCCGATCTTAGACTGGGAATGAACTTCGTATGCCTAAGTCAACCCACGAAACGAGTGTTCGGGCATTCAGCCGGTCGGAGAGGCATAATGCGCAAGCTGGGGATCGGCTCGGTCCCCCTCTGTGTGCTACTGGTCCCACTGCCACAACCCTCGATCCGACTGGGGCTTAGACATGGAATGAACTCCCTATGCCTAAGCCAACCATGAAACGGCGTGCGGGCGCTCAGCCGGTCGGAGAGCAGAATGCGTAAGCTGAGGATCGACCTATCCCCCCTGCGTGCTGCTGATCCTAACTTGTCACAAACCCCTCGATCTGCGTCCGATCTTAGACTGGGAATGAACTCCGTTATGCTGGAGACTGGGGGATGAACTCCGATATGCCTAAGTTTAACCCATGAAACAAGCGTGCGGGTTGCTCAACCGGCCGGAGAGCATAATGCGTAAAGCCGAAGGATTCAGCTCGGTCCCCCTCGTGTGTCCTGCCAATTCTCGCTGCTAGTCTTGCTGCCACAACCCTCGGTCCGACTGGGGCTAGACATGGAATGAACTTCCGTATGCCTAAGCCAACCCACGAACGAACAGTGGCGGGCACTAAGCCTACGGAAAGGCATAATGCGCAAGGCAGGGATTCGGCCCGATCCTCCTCTATATACTGTCGGGTCCCGCTGCCACAAACCCTTCGATCCAGACTGGGGGGCTTAGACATGGATGAACTCCCTATGCCTAAGCCAACCCCCGACACGGGCGTGAGGGCACTTAGCCGGCTAGAGAGGCAGAATGCGCAAGCTGGGGATCGACCTGGTCCCCCCCTACGTGCTACCGATCTTGCTGCTGGTCCTGCCTACCGTAACTCTCACTCTGGTCCAATCTTAGACTGGGAATTGAACTCTGTATGCCTAAGCCAACCCATGAAACGAGCATGCGGGTGCTCAGTCGGTCGGAAGAGGTAAATGCGCAAGCAAGGGACCGACTCGATCCCTCCCTGTGTGCTATCGATCCTGCTATCGTAACCCTCGATTCGATCAGATCTTAGACTGGAATGAACTCTGTATGCCCAAGCCAACCCATGAAACGAGCGTGTGGGCGTTCAGCCTGTCGGAGAGGCCAGAATGCGCAAGCCGGTCGGAGAGGTAGAATGCGCAAGTCGAGGATCAGCCCGGTCCCCTTTGTGTGCTACCGATCCTGGTACCGCAACCCTCAGTTCGGTTCGATCTTAGACTGGGAATGAACTCCATATGCTTAGACTGGGGATGAACTCCGTATGCCTAAGTTAACCCACGAAACAAGCTTACAGGCGCTCATCTGGTCGAAGAGGCCGGTCGGAGAGGCAGAATGCGCAAGCCGGGGATCGACCCAGTCCCCCCTGCTGCTGTCGATCCTGCTGCTGGTCCTGCTACCGGAACCCTCGGTCTGATCTGATCTTAGACTAGGAATGAACTTCGTATGCCTAAGTCAACCCACGAAATAAGCGTTCGGGCACTAAGCCAGCTAGAAAAGTATAATGCGTAAGCCAGGGATCGGCCCTGTCCCCCTCTGTGTGCTACCGGTCCCACTACCACAACCCTCGGTCCAACTGGGGCTTAGACATGGAATGAATTCCCTATGCCTAAGCCAATCCACGAAACGGGCGTGCGGGCGCTCAGTCGGCCAGAGAGGCAGAATGCACAAGCCGAGGATCGGCCCTGTCCCTCCTGCATGCTCTCGATCCTACTATCATAACCCTCGATCCGGTCTGATCTTAGACTAGGAATGAACTCTGTATGCTTAGACTGGGGATGAACTCCGTATGCCTAAGTCAACCCACAAAATGAGCGTGCGGGCGCTCAGCCGACCGGAGAGGCATAATACACAAGTCGAGGATCAACCCGATCCTTCTCTGCTTGCTGCTGATCCCGTTGCCAGTCCTGCTACCACAACCCTCGATCTAGCTGGGGCTTAGACATGGAATGAACTCTGTATGCCTAAGCCAACCCATGAAATGAGCGTGCGGGCACTCAGCCATTAGGAAAGGCAGAATGCGCAAGCCGGGGACCGACCCGATCCCCCCTGCGTGCTGTCGATCCTGCTACCGTAACCCATCTTAGACTGGGAATGAACTCTGTATGCTTAGACATGGAATGAACTCCGTATGCCTAAGCCAACCCATGAA
This sequence comes from Durio zibethinus, assembly GCF_002303985.1. The sequence goes on along the minus strand of NW_019167826.1, from coordinate 20,179,325 downwards.
ACGAGCGTGCGGGCGCTTAGTCGACCGGAGAGGCAGAATGCACAAGCCGGGGATCGATTCGATTCACCCCTGCATGCTGTCGATCCGGATACTGCAACCCTCGGTCTGGTCTGATCTTAGACTGGGAATGAACTCCGTATGCCTAAGTCAACCCACGAAACAAGTGTGCGGGTGCTCAACCGATCGAAAAGGCAAAATGCGCAAGTCGGGGATCGGCTCGATTCGCCCCTGCATGCCGTCGATCCTACTATTGGTCTTTCTATCATAAGCCTCGATCCGATCTGATCTTAGACTAGGAATGAACTCCGTATGCTTAGACATGGAATGAACTCTGTATGCCTAAGCCAACCCATAAAATGAGCGTACGACGCTCAGCCGGTCAGAGAGGCAGAATACGTAAGCCAAGGACCGACTCAATCCCACCTTATGTGCTGTCGATCCTACTGCCACAACCCTCCATCCGATCTGATCTAAGATTGGGAATGAACTTCGTATGCCTAAGTCAACCCACGAAACGAGCGTTCGGGTGCTGAGCTGGCCGGAGAGGCATAATAAGCAAGCTAGGGATCGACCCAGTCCCCTTCTGCGTGCTGTGGTCCCGCTGCCACAACCCTCGGTCCGACTGGGGCTTAGACATGGGATGAACTCCCTATGCCTAAGCCAACCCACGAAATGGGCATGCAGGTGCTCAACCGATCGGGGAGGCAGAATGCGCTAGCCGAGGTTCTGCCCGGTCCCCCCCGCTTGCTGTCGATCCTACTGTCGCAACCCTCGGTCCGGTCCGATCTTAGACTGGGAATGAACTCCTTATGCTTAGACATGGAATTAACTCCGTATGCCTAAGCCAACCCATGAAATGAGCGTGCGGGCGCTCAGCCAACCGGAGAGGCAGAATGCGCAAGCCAGGGATTGACCCGGTCCCCCCTGCTCGCTGTCGATCCTACTATCGCAACCCTCAGTGTGTCAAATCTTAGACTGGGAATGAACTCTGTATGCCTAAGTCAACCCATGAAACGAGTGTTCGGGTGCTGAGCCGATCGGAGAGGCATAACGCGTAAGTCGGGGATCGGCCCGATCCCCCTCTGCGTGCTGTCGGCCCCACTGCCACAAGCGTTCAGCCAGCCAGAAAGGCAGAATGCCCAAGATAGGGATCGACTTGCTCCCCCCTGCATGCTGCCGATCCTACTATTCCAACCCTCGATCTCATCTGATCTTAGACGGGGAATAAACTTCATATGCTTAGACTGGGGATGAACTCCGTATGCCTAAGTCAACCCATGAAACGAGCGTATGGGCATTCAGCCGGTCGAAGAGGCCGATCGAAAAGGCATAATGTGCAAACCGGAGATCAGCTCGATCCCCTTCTGTGCGCTGTTGATCCCACTGTCGGTCCTGTTGCCACAACCCTCGGTCCGACTGGGGCTTAGACATGGAATGAAGTTCGTATGCATAAGCCAACCCACGAAACGAGCGTGCAAGCACTCAGTCTGCAGGAGAGGCAGAATGCGTAAGTCGGGGACCGACCTGATCCCCCCTGCATGCTGTCGATCTTGCTACCTCAACCCTCTGTTCGATCCGATCTTAGACTAGGAATGAACTCGTATGCCTAAGTCAACCCACGAAATGAGCGTGTAGGTGCTGAGCCAACCGGAGAGGCATAATGCGTAAGTCGAGGATCGACTCGATCCCCCTCTATGTGCTACCGATCCCACTGCCACAACCCTCGGTCTGGCTGGGGCTTAGACATGGAATGAACTCCCTATGCCTAAGCCAACCCATGAAACGGGCGTACGGGTGCTGAGACGGTCGAAGAGGCAGAATGCGTAAGCCGAGGATCAGTCCGATCCCCCCTGCATACTATCGATCCTGCTACCGCAACCCTTGTTCCGATCCAATCTTAGACTGGGAATGAACTTCGTATGCTTAGACTGTGGATGAACTCCATATGCCTAAGTCAACCCACAAAACGAGCGTGCAGACGCTCAGTCGACCAGAGAGGCAGGAAGCGCAAGCCGAGGATCGAACGGGTGGTAGCTGGGTTCAAGCACATCTTCATATTTCTACCATGCCAATGCCATTTTTATGGCTTGTAAATTCATACAATGGTCCCCTATGCCTTCATGTGAAGTTTCGTGGTAAGACGACCCGTTTTTCATTTTTCACGATTTTCAAAACTTTTTGCGGTTTGGGATTTTTTAAAATTTTTTTAGAAAGAGTTTTGTCCCCAAATTTGGTAGAGGTGATCCTTTTATTTTTGTTGGTGTGCACAAAAAAATTCAGCTGAAAAATCAAAGTGGAGAAGATTTTGTGACCGTTTGAAAAAAGTGTCCCCATTTTAGACACTTTAATGGCTACTGGCAGCAAACCTATAAAATCTCAAATGCTCTTTAAGGGGGTGTGAGTTCTCGAGGTTTGATGAGAGATAGGGGGCCAATATAAGGGCCAAATACCAGCACCCATCGTACATCGTGTGCACACCCCCCCCCAATGCCGCCTGTTAGGCTCTCCAATGATGCTCCGGCGATGGTGCCTCGGGCGAAAAAAATTACGACACCGGCACATGCCTGAGCCCAGCATGTGCACCGTGGCTCAAACTCTTAGACTGAGAATGAACTCCGTATGCTTAGACATGGAATGAACTCTGTATGCCTAAGCCAACCCACGAAATGAGTGTGCAGGCGCTTAGCTGGTCGGAGAGGCAGAATGCGCAAGCCGGGGATCAGCCCGGTCCTGTTGCCACAACCCTCAGTCCAGCTGGGGCTTAGACATGGAATGAACTCCCTATGCCTAAGCCAACCCATGAAATGGGCGTGCGGGCGCTCAATCGACCGGAGAGGTAGAATGCGCAAGCTGAGGATCAGCCCGGTCCCCCCTGTGTGCTGTCGATCCTACTACCGGAACCCTCGGCCTGGTTCAATCTTAGATTGGGAATGAACTCCGTATGCTTAAACTAGGGATGAACTCCGTATGCCTAAGTCAACCCATGAAACGAATATATGGGTGCTCAACCGGTCGAAGAGGCATAATACACAAGCCGGGGATCGACCCGGTCCCCCCTGCGTGCTGTCAATCCTGCTACTGGTCTTGCTACCGTAAGCCTTGGTCCGGTCCGATCTTAGACTGGGAATGAACTCCTTATGCTTAGACATGGAATGAATTTCGTATGCCTAAGGCATCCCATGAAACGAGCGTGCGGGTGCTCAACCGGTCGGAGAGGCAGAATGCGCAAGTCGGAGACTGGCCCGATCCCCCTCTACGTGCTGTGATACTGCTGTCGGACACCCTCGGTCCGGTCTGATCTTAGAATGGGAATGAACTCTGTATGCCTAAGTCAACCCATGAAACGAGCGTTGGGGCACTGAGTTGACCGGAGAGGCATAATGCGTAAGTCGGGGATCGACCTGATCCCCCTCTGCGTGTTGCCAGTCCCACTACCACAACCCTTGGTCCAGCTGGGACTTAGACATGGAATGAACTCCCCATGCCTAAGCCAACCCACAAAACGAGCGTGTGGGCACTTAGCCGACTGGAGAGGCAGAATACGCAAGTCGGGGATCGGCCCAATCCCCTCTGCATGCTACCGATTTTGCTGTCGCAACTCTCGGTTCGGTCTGATCTTAGACTGGGAATGAACTCCGTATGCTTAGACTGGGATGAACTCCGTACTCCTAAGTCAATGCACGAAACAGGCATACGGGCGCTCAGCCGACTGAAGAGGTCGACCGAAAAGGCATAATGCATAAGTCGAGGATCAACCTGGTCCCTCTCTGTGTGCTGCTGATCCCGCTATCAGTCCTACTACCACAACCTTCGGTTCGACTGGGGCTTAGACGTGGAATGAACTCCGTATGCCTAAGCCAACCTACGAAATGAGCGTGCAGGCACTCAATCGGTCGGAGAGGTAGAATGTGCAAGCCGAGGATCGGCCCAGTCTGCCTTACGTGCTGTCGATCTTGCTGTTGGTCCTGCTACCACAACCCTCAGTCCGATCTGATCTTAGACTGGGAATGAACTCTGTATGCCTAAGCCAACCCATGAAACGAGCCTACGGGTGCTCAGCCGACCGGAGAGGCAGAATGCACAAGTCAAGCACCGGCCCTATCCCTCTGCGTGCTATCGATCCTGCGATCGTAACCCTCAGTTCGATCCGATCTTAGAATGGGAATAAACTCTGTATGCCTAAGTCAACCCATGAAATGAGCGTGCGGGAGCTGAGCCGACCGGAGAGGCATAATGCACAAGTCTGGGATCGGCCCGATCATCCTCTGCGTGCTGTCGGTCCCGCTGCCACAACCCTCGGTCCGGCTGGGGCTTGGACTTGGAATGAACTCCCTATGCCTAAGCCAACCCACGGAACGGGCGTGCGGGCACTCAGCCGGTCGGAGAGGCAGAATGTGCAAGTCGGGGATTGACCTGGTCCCCCTTACGTGCTGCCGATCCTACTACCGCAACCTTCGATCCGATCCAATCTTAGACTGGGAATGAACTCTGTATGCCAATGTCGTCGGTTAAGCTCTCCGATGATGATCCGACGATAGTACCCCGGGCGAAAAAAATGCAGCACCAGCACATGCTCGAGCCCAGCATGTGCACCATGGCTCAAACTCTTAGACTGGGAATGAATTCCATATGCTTACACAAGGAATGAACTCTGTATGCCTAAGCCAACCCATAAAACGAGCGTACGGGCACTCAGCTGGTCGAAGAGGCAGAATGCACAAGCTGGGAAATGGTCGATCCCCCTCTGCATGCTGCTGGTGCCTGATCCCCGCTGCGTGCTATCGATCCTACTACCGCAACTCTCAATCTGGTTCGATCTCAGACTGGGAATGAACTCCGTATGCTTAGACTGGGGATGAACTTCGTATGCCTAAATCAACCCACAAAATGAACGTGTGGGCGCTCAGCCGGTCGGAGAGGTAGAATACACAAGTCGGGGATCGACCCGATCCCCCCTACGTGCTGTCGATCCTGCTGCTGGTCTTACTATCGTAAGCCTTGGTCCGGTCCGATCTTATACTGGCAATGAACTCTGTATGCTTAGACATGGAATGAACTTCGTATGCCTAAGTCAACCCACGAAATGAGCGTGCGGGCACTCGGCCGGCCGGAGAGGCATAATCCACGAGCTGGGGATCAGCTCGGTCCCTCTTTACATGCTGTCGATCCCGCTACCGGTCCTGCTGCCACAACCCTCGGTCCGACTAGGGCTTAGACATGGAATGAACTCCGTATGCCTAAGCCAACCCACGAAACGAGCGTGTAGGCGCTCAGCCGATCGGAGAGGCAGAATGCGTAAGTCGGGGATCGACCCGATCCCTCCTGTGTGCTGTCGATCCTGTTACTGGTCCTGCTGTCGCAACCCTCAGCCCAGTCCGATTTTAGACTGGGAATTAACTCCGTATTGCTTGGACATGGAATGAACTGTATTTGCCTAAGCCAGCCCATGAAACAAGCATGCAGGCACTCAGCCGGTTGGAGAGGTAGAATTGCACAAACCGGGGGACCAGCCCATCCCCCCTACGTGCTATCGATCCTGCTACCGCAACCCTCGGTCCGATCCGATCTTAGACTGGGAATGAACTCCGTATGCCTCAATCAACCCATGAAACGAGCGTGCGGGCATTGAGCCAGTCGGAGAGGCATAATGCACAAGCCGAGGATCGGCCTGCTCTTCCTCTACGTGCTGCCGGTCCCGCTGCCATAACCCTCAGTCTGACTGGGGCTTAGACATGGAATGAACTCCCTATGCCTAAGCCAACCCATGAAACGGGTGTGCAGGCACTCAGCCGACCGGAGAGGCAGAATGAGTAAGCCGAGGATCGGTCGGGTCCCCCCTGCGTGCTGTCGATCCTACTGTAGTAACCCTCGGTCCAGTCCGATCTTAGACTGGGAATGAACTCCGTTTGCTTAGACTAAGGATGAACTCCGTATGCTTAAGTCAACAAACGAAACAAGCGTTCGGGCACTCACCCGACCAGAGAGGCAGGATGCGCAAGCCGGGGATCAAATGGGTGGTAGGTGGGTTCAAGCACATCTTCATATTTCTGCCATGCCAATGCCATTTTTATGGCTTGTAAATTCATACAATGGTCCCCTAAGCCTTCATGTGAAGTTTCGTGGCAAGACGACCTGTTTTTTATTTTTCATGATTTTTGAAACTTTTTGCGGTTCGAAATTTTTTAAACTTTTTTTAGAAAGAGTTTTGTCCCAAAATTTGGTAGAGGTGATCCTTGTATTTTTTTGGCATGCACAAAAAAATTCAGCTAAAAACTCAAAGTGGAGAAGATTTTGTGACCGTTTGAAAAAAGTGACTCAATTTCAAACACTTTAATGGCTACTGGCGGCAAACCTATAAAATCTCAAATGCTCTTTAAGGGGGTGTGAGTTCTCAAGGTTTGATGAGGGATAGGGGGCCAATATAAGGGCCAAGTGTCACACCCTGGGTAGGCACGCCAGGCAAATCAGGTGCACTAACTGGCGAGCCAGAGGTTGAGGCCCGCAAACCAGGCGTGCTGGCGGGTATCTACACGCAAAGCCTAGCATACGAGTTCAGAACGCCCGCCCAACTTGCACGCCAGCCCGTGAGACCAAGGCCAGGCATACAAGCTACCCGCACCACATCCAAAAGGGCCCAAGGTGCTGGACACGCAAGGGAAGCTTCTGGAAGCAGGTAGGATCAGCAGTAGCATCTTGACAGATTTGGTTGACCCTGAAAATCAGGAGTTAGCATCCTGATTGATTGTAATCTGTATAATCCCAGGATTTTAGCCTTTATTCTAGGGATATTGCCATTAAGTGTAAGCTGGAGCCTCAACTACAAATAGAGGGCTGCTCCTCCCTCTTTTGTACACCATCAAACACTTCTGTTTCAGTGAATACAAGAGCATTTCTAGAATTCTACCTTTTTATCCTGTTTCTCTTTAACTTGCGTAATCAACCCTTCCTATTGTTCTAGTGCCCGTACACTTGTGTTTTAGGTTGACTTAGGCATAAAGGAAGAGATTCCAAGCCTAAGGCCGCACGATTTCTGAGTCTAAGGTCAGAGCCCGTGATAGTTGGTATCAGAGCAAGTTCGATTCTGCGTGTTTGTGTTGTGCAGGTTAGAGGAGATGGCATCCCAAAGTGATGCTGCTAACCAACAACTAGAGGCCCAGGAGCATGGGCGTGGAAGAGGGAGGAAAGCCAGTTCTAGAGATATCTAGTCTACCATGGACGGTAGGCTAAGCAAGGTGAAGGTGACCATGGGCGACATGGGGGAGAAGCTTGAAGGGGTAGAGACTCACATTGCATCGCTAGACTCTATGGGGGAGGAGATCCAAAGTGAGCTGCAAGCTACTCTCAAAAAAAGGCTTGGAAGTGTTCACCCAAAAGAATCAGACCTTGGAGGCTAAAGTGCTGACCTTGCGCGATGGCATGGAGGCCATGCGCCAGCGGATGGAAGAGCTTACTAGTGAGCTCGTTGCTTGCAAGACTGCCTTTAGGAATGGCATGTTTGCTAGAGTGCCCAAGTCTAGATTGGATGTCCCCAAGCCTAAGTGTTCAAAGGGGACTAGGGCGGCCAAGGAAGTAGATAACTACCTTTGGGGTATGGAGCAGTACTTCTAGGCCATGGGCATGCAAGACGAGGCGATAAAGGTAAGCACCCTGTTATGTATCTCACTGATGTAGACTTATTGTGGTAGAGGCACAAGTGTGATGATGTCAAGCATGGGAGCGCCAAGATTGGAACCTGGGCAGAGTTCCAAATGGAGTTCAAAGAACAATTTTACCCGAAATATGCCGATGATGAGGCGCGGGAAAAGTTGCACAGGCTGAGCCAGCAAGGGGACATAAGGGAGTATGTCCAAAAATTCTCTAAACTGATGCTACAGATCTCAAATCTAGGTGAGAAGGACACCTTATTTGCTTTCATGGATGGGCTGAAGCCGTGGGTGAAGCATGAGCTACACAGGAGAGGAGTTCATGACTTGGCTAAAGCCATGACTACTGCTGAGGCCTTGATAGAGTTCAAGCCTCTGAACAAGTTCGAGTCTACCAAGCCTAAGGGTAAGGGCAGGGACAATAGAGATCGAAAGAAGTAGTCCAAGGGGAAGGACCATGACCGGGAGTCCAAGGATGGAGACCGAGACCGTTCAACCAAGGATGACGAGAGGAAGCCATTAACAAGCAAGTGGAAAGCAAAGGGGGACTGAGAGCCATTAGCATGCTACCAATATGGAGGGAGCCACATAGCATGCAATTACCCGTAGAAGGGTAAGCTGGCTGCTGTAAACAAGGAGTCTGACGAGGAGCCAGAGTCTGGGGCAGCAAAGCTTGGGTCGTTGATGCTCAATGCTGTCTAAAGTAAGGGGAACCGCAAGCCAAAGAGCTTGATGTTTACGGATTTGATGGTTACGGGTCAGAAGGTGAGTGCACTGGTGGACACAAGTGCCTCACATCTTTTTATTTCAGGTGATAGAGCCCGGAAGCTCGAACTAAAGGTGCAGAAAGGGACTGGTACCATCAAAACGGTGAACTCCAATGAAGTTCCAGCCATTGGAGTAGCACGGGGAGTGGAGTTGCAGCTTGGAGATTAGAAAGGCAAGGAGACCATTGAGGTAATACCCCTTGATGACTATGAGTTTGTGATTGGGTTGGATTTCCTTGTTCGGATTAACGCCCTCCTTATGCCTTTTGCCGATTGTGTTTGCATCTTGGATCCACGGTGCCAATGCCTAGTGCCATTGAGGAGAGGGTCTGGAGTTGGTGTCCGAGGCCAAGCCACCAGCTAGAGCCCCTTACCGAATGTCTCCACCAGAGTTGGAGGAGTTGAGGAAGCAACTCAAAGAGATAGTTGATGCTGGCTTCATCAGGCCATTGAAGGCACCTTATGGTGCACCGATTCTATTTCAGTGCAAGCATGATGGGTCATTACAGCTGTGCATAGACTACCGGGCTTTGAACAAGCTGACCATCAAGAACAAGTACCCCATCCCACTCATTACGGACTTGTTCGATCAACTTGGGAGTGCAAGGTGGTTCACCAAGCTGGATTTGAGGTCAGGCTACTATCAAGTCAGGATCACGGAGTGAGATGAGCCAAAGACAGCATGTGTCACTTTGTATGGTTCGTATGAGTTCATGGTGATGCCTTTTGGACTCACAAATGCCCCAGCAACATTCTGCACCCTTATGAACAAGGTACTTCAGTCATTCCTTGATCGGTTTGTTATGGTTTATTTGGATGACATTGTGATCTATAGCCAGACTTTGGGAGAGCATGTAGACCACTTGAGATAGGTGTTCGAGGTGTTACAGGCGCACAAGTTGTTTGTCAAGAGGGAGAAGTGCTCATTCGCCCAGCACGGGATCTCATTCCTTGGCCACATAGTGGGAAGTGGCAGGATACACATAGATGAAGGCAAGATACACACCATCCTGGAGTGGCAACCGCTAGCCAAGGTCACTGAGTTGAGATCATTCCTTGGGCTGATCAACTACTACAGGCACTTCATTAGAGGTCACTTAGCAATAGCCACGCCATTGACTGACTTGCTCAAGAAAGGGAAAGCATGGGAGTAGAGCGTAGGGTGCCAGGAAGCCTTTGACAGGTTGAAGTGGGCTATGATCGAGGAGCCTATCTTGGCCTTGCCAGACCACGCCAAGCTGTATGAGGTGCATACGGATGCATCAGACTTTGCCATAGGGGGCATGTTGATGCAGGAAGGACGTCCAGCCGCATTCGAAAGCAGGAAGCTGAACGAGACTAAGCGTAGTACACAATCTAAGAGAAAGAGATGACTGTAGTGGTGCACTGCTTGCGCACTTGGTGCCATTACCTGTTGGGGTCGAGGTTCATGGTTAGGACGGACAATGTGGCGACCAGCTACTTTCAGATGCAGAAGAAGCTGCCCCCTAAGTAGGTGAGATGGCAAGATTTTCTTACGAAATTTGATTTCCAGATGGAGTACAAGCCAGAGAAGGCAAACCTAGTGGCAGATACCCTGAGCAGGAAGGCTAACCTTGCTGCCATTAGCCAATCAGAGGGGTCACTGGTGCCACGCATCAAGGAGGGACTTGCGCATGATCCTACAGCCAAGGCTTTGATGGAGTATGCCCAGCAAGGTAAGACTAGGCAGTTTTGGTTGCAAGATGGCCTGCTGTACATCAGGGGCAGTAGACTATTTGTGCCATAGCACAAGAAGCTTCGCAAGGAAGTTTTGCAAGAATGCCATGATTCAAGGTGGGCTGGACACCCCGGAGTGAGCCATACCTTGGCACTGATCGAGGATCGATACTACTGGCCGCACATGAGGGATGATGTGAAGGCCTATGTGAAGACTTGTCTTGTGTGCCAATATGACAAGGTGGAGCTCAAGAAACCAGACGATCTCTTGGAGCCATTGCCAGTGCCAGAGCGACTATGGGAGAGTGTTTCTCTGGACTTTATAGTTGGTCTACCCAAAGCAGAAGGGTTTGGAAACATCATGGTAGTGGTGGACAGGTTTTCCAAGTATGGAATCTTCATTCCAACAACCAAGGAGTGCCCATCGAGGAGGTAGCTTGATTGTTCCTGAAGAACATGGTTAAGTACTGGGGAGTGCCGAGGACCATTGTTAGTGATCGGGACGGGTGTTTCACGGGCAGGTTCTGGACTAAGTTGTTCAAGCTGTTGGGGTCAAACTTGAACTTTTCCACTAGCATGCATCCGCAAACCGATGGGCAGACAAAACGAGTGAATGGACTATTGGAGGTCTACCTCAGGCACTATGTGAGTGCCACACAAAATGACTGGCCAAAGCTGCTAGATATTGCATAGTTTTCCTACAACTTGCAAAGGAGCGAGGTAATGAGCCAGAGCCCATTTGAGGTTGTGATAGGGCAACAACCACTAACACCCGGTTCGATTGTTGTAGGTTATACAGGGTCGAATCCAGCAGCATACAAGTTTGCCAAGGCATGGCAGGAGCAAACTAACTTGGCCAGAGTTTGTCTACACAAGGTGGCCAAGAGGTCGAAGAAGTGGGCAGACCAAAATAGGTGGGACGTGCAGTTTCAGGTTGGAGACTTGGTGTTAGTGAAGCTGCATCCCATTGTGTGCCATAGGGGGCTACACAAAGGCCTAGTCTGGAGGTATGAGGGACCTTTCTGAGTAGTCAAGAGGGTAGGCAAGGTTGCCTACAAGCTGGATATGCCACCCAAGCTGAGGGTACACCCGGTGTTCCATGTGAGCATGCTCAAGCCATTCCATGAGGATGAAAGAGATCTAGGACTGGCAGAGTCAAAGCGTGCGCCATTGGGAGCAAGGGTCTCATATGAGAAGGAGGTCCACATCATCATAGCTGATTGGGAGGTGAGACGGAAGAACTATCAGCCAAGACAAGAGTACTTGGTGAGCTGGAAGGGACTTCCAGACAGTGAGGCAAGCTAGGAACTAGCAGATGACTTATGGCAATTTAGGGACCAGATCAGGTAGTACCATATAGAAGATGTAATAAGGGCATTACGCAATCAGGTGGGAGAGAATGTCATGCCCTGGACGGGCGTGCTAGGCACATCAGGCACACCAGCAGGTGAGCCGGAGGTTGAGGCTCACAGACTAGGTGTGCTGGCGGGTATCTGCATGCAAAGCCTAACAAACGAGTTCAAAATGCCCGCCCAACTTGCAGGCCAGCCCCTGAGACCAAGGCCTGGCATTCAAGCTACCCGTACCACATCCAAAAGGGCCCAAGGTGCTGGACACACACGGGAAGCTTTTGGAAGTAGGCAGGATCAGCAGTAGCATCTTGGCAGATTTGGTTGACCCTAAAAATCAGGAGTTAGCATCCTAATTGATTGTAATCTATATAATCCCATGATTTTAGCCTTTATTCTAGGGATATTGCCATTAAGTGTAAGCTGGAGCCTTAACTATAAATACAGGGCTGCTCCTCTCTCATTTGTACACCATCAAACACTTCCGTTTCAGTGAATACAGGAGCATTTCCAGAATTCTGCCTTCTTATCCTGTTTCTCTTTAACTTGCATAATCAGCCCTTCCCATTGTTCTAGTGCCCGTACGCTTGTGTTTTAGGCTGACTTAGGCATAAAGGAGGAGATTCCAAGCCTAAGGCCGCATGATTTCTAAGTCTAAGGTCAGAGCCCGTGACACAAGTACTCGCACCCATCACACATAATGTGCGTATACCCCCCGGGGCCCCCCAATCGTCGAAACCCTCAATGCTCAGACTGAGCATGAACTTCGTATGCTTAGACTGGGGATGAACTCCGTATGCCTAAGTCAACCCATGAAATGAGCGTGTAGGCACTCAGCCGGTCGGAGAGGCCGACCGGAGAGGCATAATGCACATGTCGAGGATCAGCTCGATCCCCCTCTGCGTGCTGTCGATCCCACCACTGCCACAACCCTCGGTCCGGCTGGGGCTTAGACATGGAATGAACTCCCTATGCCTAAGCCAACCCACAAAACGGGCGTGCGGGTGCTCAACCGACCGGAGAGGTAGAATGCGCAAGTCGGGGATCGACTTGATCCCCCCTACGTGCTGTCGATCCTTCTGTCGCAACCCTCTATCCGGTCTGATCTTAGATTGGGAATGAACTCCGTATGCTTAGACCAGTGATGAACTCCGTATGCCTAAGTCAACCCACGAAACGAGCGTGCGAGAGCTCAGCCGACCAGAGAAGCAGGATGCGTAAGTCGGGGATCGAATGGGTGGTAGGTGGGTTCAAGCAAATCGTCATATTTCTACCTTGTCAATGCCATTTTTATGGCTTGTAAATTCATACAATGGTCCCCTAAGCCTTCATGTGAAGTTTCGTGGAAAGACGACCTGTTTTCTATTTTTCACAATTTTTGAAAATTTTTGTGGTTCGGGATTTTTTAAAATTTTTTTAGAAAGATTGTTGTCCCCAAATTTGGTAGAGGTGATCCTTGTATTTTTTTTGGCATGCACAAAAAAATTCAGCTAAAAACTCAAAGTGGAGAAGATTTTATGACCGTTTGAAAAAAGTGTCCCCAATTCAGACACTTTAATGGTACTAGCAGCAAACCTATAAAATCTCAAATGCTCTTTAAGGGGGTGTGAGTTCTTGAGGTTTGATGAGGGATAGGGGGCCAATATAAGGGCCAAGTACCAGCACCCATCGCACATCATGTGCGCACACCCCCGGCCCCCCAATCATCGAAACCCCTAAACCGCCGGCTAGGCTCTCCAATGATGCTCCGGTGATGGTGCCCCGAGTGAAAAAAATGCGGGCACCAGCACATGCCCAAGCCCAGCATGTGCACCGTTGCTCAAAATCTTAGACTGGGAATGAACTCCATATTCTTAGACATGAAATGAACTCCGTATGCCTAAGCCAACCTACGAAACGAGCGTGCGGGCACTCAGCCGGCCAGAGAGGCAGAATGCTCAAGCTGGGGATTGGCCGGATCCCCCCTGTGTGCTGTTGATCCTGCTACTGTAACCCTCGATTCGGTCCAATCTTAGACTGGGAATGAACTCTGTATGCATAAGTCAACCCACGAAACGAGCATGCGGGCGCTGAGCCGGTCGAAGAGGCATAATATGAAAGCTGGGGATCAACCCGGTCCCCCTCTATGTGCTGACAGTCTAGCTACCACAACCCTCGATCCGGCTAGGGCTTAGACATGGAATGAACTCCCTATGCCTAAGTTGACCCACGAAATGAGTGTGCAGGTGCTCAACCGACCGGAGAGGTAGAATGCACAAGCCGAGGATCGGCCCAGTCCTCCCTGCGTTCTGTCGATACTACTGCCGCAACCCTCAGTCCAATCTAATCTTAGAGTGGGAATGAACTCCGTATGCTTAGACTGGGGATGAACTCTGTATGCCTAAGTCAACCCACGAAACGAGCGTCCGAGCGCAAAGCCGGCTGGAGAGGCATAATGCGCAAGCCAAGGATCAACCCGATCCCCCTCTGCATGCTGCCGATCTCGCCCTCGATCTGACTGCCACAACCCTCGATCTGACTGCCACAACCCTCGGTCTGGTTGGGGCTTAGACATGGAATGAACTCCCTACGCCTAAGCCAACCCATGAAATGGGCATGCGGGCACTCAGTTAGCCGGAGAGGCAAATTCTCAAGCCGGGGACCGGCTTGATCCCCTCTGCGTGCTGTCGATCCTGCTGTCGCAACCCTCAGACCGGTCTGATCTTAGACTGGAAATGAACTCTGTACGCTTAGACTAGGGATGAACTCCGTATTTCTAAGTCAACCCATGAAACGAGCGTGCGGGCGCTCAGCCGACTGGAGAGGCATAATGCGCAAGTCGGGGATCAACCTGGTCCCCCTCTGTGTGTTGCCACAACCCTCGGTCCGGCTGGGGCTTAGACATGGAATGAACTCCGTATGCCTAAGCCAACCCACAAAACGAGCGTACGGGCGCTCAACCGGCCGGAGAGGCAAAATGAAAAAGCTGGGGATCGGTCCAGTCCCCCCTGTGTGCTGCCGATCCTGCTGCTGGTATTGTTGTCACAACCATCTATCCAGTTTGATCTTAGACTGCGAATCAACTCCGTATGCTTAGACATGGAATGAACTTCGTATGCTTAAGCCAACCCACGAAATGAGCATGCGGGCGCTCGATCGATCGGAGAGGCAGAATGCGCAAGCCTGGGATCGACCCGATCCCCCCTGTGTGCTGTCGATCCTGCTACTGCAACCCTCGATCCGATCTGATCTTAGACTGGGAATGAACTTCGTATGCCTAACTCAACCCATGAAACGAGTGTGCGGGTGCTGAGCCGACCGGAGAGGCATAATGTGCAAGCTGGGGATTGACCCGATCCCCCTCTGCGTGCTATCGACCCAGTTGCCACAACCCTCAGTCTGGCTGGGGCTTAGACATGGAATGAACTCCCTATGCCTAAGCCAACCCATGAAACGGGGCGTGCGGGCGCTCAGCCTATCGGAGAGGCAGATTGTGCAAGCCGGGGATCGACTCGATCCCTCCTGCATGCTGTCGATCCTGCTACTGCAACCCTCGATCCGATCTGGTCTTAGACTGGAAATGAACTCCATATGCTTAGACTGGGGATGAACTCCGTATGCCTAAGTCAACCCACGAAACGAGCGTGCGGGCGCTCAGCCGATCGTAGAGGCTAGTCGGAGAGGCATAATACGCAAGCTGGGGATCAGCTCGATCCCCCTCTTCGTGCTGCCACAACCCTCGGTCCGGCTGGGGCTTAGACATGGAATGAACTCCGTATGCCTAAGCCAACCCATGAAACGAGCGTGCGGGTGCTCAGCCAGCCGGAGAGGCAGAATGCACAAGCTAGGGATCGACCCAGTCCCCCCTACGTGTTACAGATCCTGCTGCTGGTCCTACTGCAGCAACCTTCGGTCTGGTTCGATCTTAGACTTGAAATGAACTCCGTATGCTTAGACATTGAATGAACTCCGTATGCCTAAGCCAACCCACGAAACGAGTGTGCGGGCTCTCAGCCGGCCGGAGAGGCAGAATGCATAAGTCGGGGACCAGCCCGATCCCCCCCTGCGTGCTATCCATCTTGCTAACGCAACCCTCGGTTCAGTCTAATCTTAGAATGGGAATGAAGTTTGTATGCCTAACTCAACCCGTGAAATGAGCGTACGGGTGCTAAGTCGGTTGGAGAGGCATAATGCGCAAACCGGGGATCGACCCGGTCCCCCTCTACGTGCTGTCGATCCCGCTACCACAACCCTCAGTCCGACTGGTCTTAGACATGGAATGAACTCCCTATGCCTAAGCCAACCCATGAAACGGGCGTACGGGCGCTCAGTCGGTCGGAGAGGCAGAATGCGCAAGCCGGGGATCAGCCCGGTCCCCCCTACGTGCTGCCGATCGTGCTATGGCAACCCTTGGTCTGGGCTAATCTTAGACTGGGAATGAACTTTGTATGCTTAGACTGGGGATGAACTCTGTATTCCTAAGTCAACCCATAAAACAAGCGTGCGGACGCTCAGCCGACCAGAGAGGCAGGATGCGCAAGCCGGGGATCGAACGGGTGGTAGGTGGGTTCAAGCACATCTTCATATTTCTGCCATGACAATGCCATTTTTATAGCTTGTAAATTCATAAAATGGTCCCCTAAGCCTTCATGTGAAGTTTCGTGGCAAGACGACCCGTTTTCTATTTTTCACGATTTTTGAAACTTTTTGTGGTTTGGGATTTTTTAAAATTTTTTTAGAAAGGGTTTTGTCCCCAAATTTGGTAGAGGTGATCCTTGTGTTTTTGTCGGCATGCCCAAAAAAATTCAGCTAAGAACTCGAAGTGGAGAAGATTTTGTGACAATTTGAAAAAAGTATCCCCATTTCGGACACTTTAATGGCTACTGGCAGCAAACCTATAAAATCTCAAATGCTCTTTAAGGGGGTGTGAGTTCTCAAGGTTTGAGAAGGGATAGGGGGCCATATAAGGGCCAAGTACCAGCACCCATCGCACATCATGTGTGCACACCCCCCGGTCCCCCCAATCGCCGGAACCACCAATGCCACCTATTAGGCTCTCCGGTAATGCTCCGACAATGCTCCGGCAATGGTGCCCCGGGCGAAAAAAAAGTGACAACAGCACATGCCCGAGCCCAGCATGTGCACCGTGGCTCAAAATCTTAGATGGGAATGAACTCCGTATGCTTAGACATGGAATGAACTCCGTATGCCTAAGCTAACCCATGAAACGAGCGTGCGGGTGCTCAGTCGGTCGGAGAGGCAGAATGCGCAAGCTGAGGATCGGCCAGGTCCCCTCCTGTGTGCTGTTGATCCTACTGCTGTAACGCTCAGTCCAGTTCGATCTTAGACTGGGAATGAACTCCGTATGCATAAGTCAACCCATAAAACGAGCGTACGGGCGCTGAGCTGGCCGAAGAGGCATAATGCGCAAGCCGAGGAATGGCTTGGTCCCCCTCTGCGTGTTGCCAGTCCTGCCGCCACAGCCCTCAGGCCGGCTGGGGCTTAGACATGGAATGAACTCCCTATGCCTAAGCCAACCCACGAAACGGATGTGCGGGCGCTCAGCTGGCCGGAGAGGTAGAATACGCTAGCCGAGGATCGGCCCGGTCCCCACTACATGCTATCGATCCTGCTGCCGCAACCCTCGGTCCGGTTTGATCTTAGACTGGGAATGAACTCTGTATGCTTAGACTGGGGATGAACTCCGTATGCTTGAGCCAACCCACGAAACCAGCGTGCAGGCGCTCAGCCAACTGGAGAGGCAGATTGCGCAAGTCGGGGATCGACTCAGTCCCCCCTGCGTGCTACCGATCCTGCTGTTGGTATTGCTACCGCAACCCTCAGTCTGGTCTGATCTTAGATCGGGAATTAACTTCGTATGCTTAGACATGGAATGAACTCTGTATGCCTTAGCCAACACACGACATGAGCGTGCTGGCACTCAGCCAACCGGAGAGGCAGAATGCGTAAGTTGGGGACCGACCCGGTCCCCCCTGCATGCTGTCGATCTTGCTACCGCAACCCTCGGTCCGGTCCGATCTTAGATTGGAAATGAACTCCTTATGCCTAAGTCAACCCATGAAACGAGTGTGCGGGCACTGAGCCAGCCGGAGAGGCATAATGCGCAAGCCGGGGATCGGCCCGGTCCCCCTCTGCGTGCTGCCGGTCCTGCTGCCACAACCCTCGGTCCGGTTGGGGCTTAGACATGGAATGAACTCCCTATGCCTAAGCCAACCCACAAAACGGGTGTGCGGTCACTCAGCCGGCCGGAGAGGCAGAATGCGCAAGCCGGGGATAGGCCCGGTCCCCCCTACGTGCTATCGATCCTGCTACCGTAACCCTCAATCCGGTCCGATCTTAGACTGGGGATGAACTCCGTATGCTTAGACTGGGGATGAACTCCGTATGACTAAGTCAACCCATGAAACGAGCGTGCGGGCGCTCAGCCGACGAGAGATGCAGGATGCGCAAGCCAGGGATCGAATGGGTGGTAGGTGGGTTCGAGCACATCTTCATATTTCTGCCATGCCAATGCCATTTTTATGGCTTGTAAATTCATACAATGGTCCCCTAAGCCTTCAAGTGAAGTTTCGTGGCAAGACGACCCGTTTTCTATTTTTCACAATTTTTGAAACTTTTTGCAGTTCGGTATTTTTCAAAATTTTTTAGAAAAGCGTTTTGTCCCCAAATTTGGTAGAGGTGATCCTTGTATTTTTTTTGGCATGCACAAAAATATCTAGCTAAAAACTCGAAGTGGAGAAGATTTTGTGACCGTCTGAAAAAAGTGTCCCCATTTCAGACACTTTAATGGCTACTGGCAGCAAACCTATAAAATCTCAAATGCTCTTTAAGGGGGTGTGAGTTCTCAAGGTTTGTTGAGGTATAGGTGGCCAATATAATGGCCAAGTACCAGCACCCATCACACATCATGTGCGCACACCCCCTGGCCCCCCCAATTGCCGGAACCCCCAATGTCACCGGTTAGGCTCTCCGACGATGCTCCAACGATGGTGCCCTGGGCGAAAAAAATTCGGCACCAGCACATGTCAGAGCCCAGCTTGTGCACCATGGCTCAAAATCTTAGACTAGGAATGAACTCCGTATGCTTAGACATGGAATGAACTCCGTATGCCTAAGCCAACCCACGAAATGAACGTGCAGGAGCTCAACCGGTCGGAGAGGCAGAATGCACAAGCTGGGGATCAGCCCGGTCCCCCCCCACGTACTGTCGATCCTACTGCCGCAACCCTCGGTCCGGTCCGATCTTAGACTTGGAATGAACTCCGTATGCTTAGACTGGGGATGAACTCCGTATGCCTAAGTCAACACACGAAACGAGCGTGCGGGTGCTGAGCCGACCGAAGAGGCATAATGCGCAAGCCGTGGATCGGCCTGGTCCCCCTCTACATGCTGTCGATCCCACTACCAGAACCCTAGGTCCGGCTGGGGCTAAGACATGGAATGAACTCCCTATGCCTAAGCCAACCCACGAAATAGGCGTGCGGGCACTTAGCTGGCCGGAGAGGCAGAAAGGGCAACCGGGGATCAGCCCGGTCCCCCCTGCGTGCTATCGATCCCGCTGCCACAGCCCTCAGTCTGGCTGGGGCTTAGATGTGGACTGAAATCCCTATGCCTAAGCCAACCCACGAAACGGGTGTGCAGGGCGCTCAGCCGGTCAGAGAGGCAGAATACACAAGCCAGGGATCGGCCCGATCCCTCTGCGTGCTACCGATCCTGCTGTCGCAACCCTCGGTCTGGTCTGATCTTAGACTGGGAATGAACTCCGTATGCTTAGATTAGGGATGAACTTCGTATGCCTAAGTCAACCCATGAAACGAGCGTACGGGCGCTCAGTCGGCTGGAGAGGTTGGCCGGAGAGGCATAATGTGTAAATCGGGGATCAGCTCGTTCCCCTTCTGCGGCTACCGATCCCGTTGCTAGTCCTACTACCACAACCCTCGGTCCGGCTAGGGCTTAGACATAGAATGAACTCCGTATGCCTAAGCCAACCCATGAAACGAGCGTGCGGGCTCTCAACCGGCTGGAGAGGTAGAATGTGCAAGCCGAGGACCGGCCCGATCCCCCCTTGTGTGTTGCAGATCTTGTTATTGGTCCTGCTACCGCAACCCTCGGTCCGATCCAATCTTAGACTGGGAATGAACTCCGTATGCTTAGACATGGAATGAACTTCGTATGCCTAAGCCAACCCACGAAACGAGCGTGTCGCGCTCAGCCGATCGAAGAGGCAGAATGCGTGAGTCGGGGATCGGCTCGATCCCCCCCTACGTGCTGTCGATCTTGCTACCGTAACCCTCGGTCTGGTCCGATCTTAGACTATGAATGAACTCCGTATGCCTAAGTCAACCCACGAAATGAGCGTGCGGGCACTGAGCCAGCCGGAGAGGCATAATGCGCAAGCTGGGGATTGGCCCGATCCCCCTCTGCGTGCTATCTGTCCCACTGCCACAACCCTTGGTCTGGCTATGGCTTAGACATGGAATGAACTCCCTATGCCTAAGCCAACCCATGAAATGGGCATACGGGCACTCGACCAATCGAAGAGGCAGAATGCGCAAGCCAGGGATCGGCCCGACCCCCCTTACGTACTGCTAATCCTATTGTTGGTCCTGCTACTGCAACCCTCAGTCCAGTCCGATCTTAGACTGGGAATGAACTCCGTATGTTTAGGCATGGAATGAACTTTGTATGCCTAAGCCAACCCACGAAACGAGCGTGTGGGCGCTCAGCCGGCCGGAGAGGTAGAATGCGTAAGTCAGGGACCGGTCTGGTCCCCCCTGCATGCTGTCGATCTTGCTACCGTAACCCTCGGTCTGGTTTGATCTTAGACTGGGAATGAACTCTGTATGCCTAAGCTAACCAATGAAATGAGTGTGCGGGCGCTGAGCCAACCAGAAAGGCATAATGTGCAAGCCGGGGATCGGCCCGGTCCCCCTCTGTGTGCTGTCGATCCTGCTGCCACAACCTTTGGTCCGGTTGGGGCTTAGACATGGAATGAACTCTGTATGCCTAAGCTAACCCATGAAATGAGTGTACGGGCGCTCAACCAGTGGGAGAGGCAGAATGCGTAAGCCGGGGATCTACTCGGTCCCCCTCTGCGTGCTGCCAGTCCTGCTGCCACAACCCTCAGTCCGGCTGGGGCTTAGACATGGAATGAACTCCCTATGCCTAAGCCAACCCATGAAATGGGCATGTGGGTGCTCAGCCGACCGGAGAGGCAGAATGCATAAGTCGGGGATCGGCCCGATCCCCCCTGCGTGCTGTTGATCCTGCTGTCGCAACCCTCGGTCTGATCCGATCTTAGATTGGGAATGAACTCCATATGCTTAGACTGAGGATTAACTTCGTATGCCTAAGTCAACCCACAAAACGAGCGTGCGGGCGCTCAGCCGACCAGAGAGGCCGATCGGGGAGGCAAAATACGCAAGCTAGGGATCGACCTAGTCCCTCTTGCGTGCTGTCGATCTTGCTGCTGGTCCTAGTGCCACAACCCTCGGTCCGGTCCAATCTTAGACTGGGAATGAACTCCATATGCTTACACATGGAATGAACACTGTATGCCTAAGCCAACCCACGAAACAAGCGTACGGGCGTTCAACCGGCTGGAGAGGCAAAATGCGTAAGCCAGGGACCGGCTTGATCCCCTCTTACGTGCTGTCGATCCTGCTGTCGCAACCCTTGGTCCGGTCTGATCTTAGACAGGGAATGAACTTCGTATGCCTATGTTAACCCATGAAACGAGCGTTCGGGTGCTGAGCTGGTCGGAGAGGTATAACGCGTAAGCCGGGGATCAGCCCGGTCCCCCTTCACGTGCTACCGGTCCCACTGCCACAACCCTCGGTCCGGCTAGGCTTAGACATGGAATGAACTCCCTATGCCAAAGCCAACCCACGAAACAGGAGTGCGGGCGCTCAGCCATTCGGTGAGGCAGAATGCGCAAGCCGAGGAATGACCCGGTCCCCCCTGCGTGCTAGCGGTCTTACTGTCGCAACCTTTGGTTTGATCCGTTAGATGAACTCCGTATGCTTAGACTGGGGATGAACTCTGTATGCCTAAGTCAACCCAAGAAACGAGCGTACGGGCGCTCAGCCAGTCAAAAAGGTCGGTCGAAGAGGCAGATGCGCAAGTCGAGGATCGGCCCAGTCCCCCTTGCGTGCTGTTGGTCCTACTGCCATAACCCTCGATCCGGTCTGTTCTTAGACTGGGAATGAACTCCGTATGCTTAGACTGAGGATGAACTCCGTATGCCTAAGTGAACCCATGGAAGGAGCGTGCGGGCGCTCAGTCGGTCGGAGAGGCCGGTCAGAGAGGCAGAATGTGCAAGCTGGGGATCGATCTGGTCCCCCCTACGTGCTATCGATCCTGTTACTGGTCCTGCTGCTGCAACCCTCGGTCTGATCCGATCTTCGACTAGGAATGAACTTCGCATGCTTAGAGATGGAATGAACTCTGAATGCCTAAGCCAACCCACGAAACGAGCGTGCGGGCGCTCAACCGATCGGAGAGGTAGAATGCACAAGTCGGGGATCAACCCAGTCCCCCCTGCGTGCTGTCAATCCCGCTGCCACAACCTTCGGTTCGATCTGATCTTAAACTAGGAATGAACTCCGTATGCCTAAGTGAACCCATGGAACGAGCGTTCGGGCGCTGAGCTGACCAGAGAGGCATAATGTGCAAGCTAGGGATGGCCAGGTCCCCTTCTGCGTGCTGTCGGTCCCACTGCCACAACCCTCGATCCGACTGGGACTTAGACATGGAATGAACTCCCTACGCCTAAGCCAACCCACGAAACGGGTGTGTAGGCACTCAGTCGGTCGAAGAGACAGAATGCACAAGCCGGGGATCAGCCCCGTCCCCCTGCGTGCTGTCGATCTTGTTACTGGTCCTATTGTCGCAACCCTCGGTTCAGTCTGATCTTAGACTGGGAAGGAACTACATATGCTTAGACATGGATTTAACTCCGTATGCCTAAGCCAACCCACGAAACGAGTGTGCGGGCACTCAAACGGTCAGAGAGGCAGAATGCGCAAGTCGGGGACCGACCTGATCCCCCATGCGTGCTATCGATCCGGCTGTCGTAACCCTCGGTTTGGTCTAATCTTAGACTGGGAACAAACTCCGTATGCCTAAGGCAATGCACGAAATGAGCATTCGGGCACTGAGCCGGTCGGAGAGGGCTAATGCGCAAGCCAGGATCGGCCCAGTCCCCCTCTACGTGCTGTCGATTTCGCTGCCACAACCATCGGTTCGACTGGGGCTTAGACATCGAATGAACTCCCTATGCCTAAGCCAACCCACGAAACGAACGTGCGGGTGCTTAGCCGATTGGAGAGGCAGAATGCGCAAGCCAGGGATTAGCCCGATCCCCTCTCTGTACTACCGATCCTGCTGCCGCAACCCTCGGTCTGGTTCAATCTTAGAAGGGGAATGAACTTCGTATGCTTAGACTGGGGATGAACTCCGTATGCCTAAGTCAACCAATGAAACGAGCGTGCGGGCATTCAGCCGGCCAAATAGGCAGAATGTGTAAGTCGGGGTTCAGCCCGGTCCCCCTCTGCGTGCTACCGATCCCGCTGCCGTTCCTGCTACCACAACCCTCAGTCCGGCTGGGGCTTAGACATGGAATGAACTCCGTATGCCTAAGCCAACCGATGAAACGAGCGTGCGGGTGCTCAGCCAGCCGGAGAGGTAGAATACGGAAGCCAGGGATCAGTCCGATCCCCCCTACGTGCTGTCGATCCTGCTACTGGTCCTTCTGCCGCAACCCTCAGTCCGATTCGATCTTAGACTGGGAATGAACTACGTATGCTTAGACATGGAGTGAACTCCGTATGCATAAGCCAAACCACGAAACGAATGTGCGGGCGCTCAGCCGGTCAGAGAGGCAGAATGCGCAAGCTGGGGCTCGACCCGGTCCCCCCTGCGTGCTATCGATCTTACTGCCGTAACCTTCATTTCGGTCTGATCTTAGACTGGGAATTAACTCTATATGCCTAAGTCAACCCACGAAACGAGCGTGTGGGCGCTGAGTCGGCCGAAGAGGCATAATGAGCAAGTCGAGGATCGGCCAGGTCCCTCCTGCGTGCCGTCGGTCCCGTTGCCACATCCCTCGGTCCAGCTGGGGCTTAGACATGGAATGAACTCCCTATGCCTAAACCAACCCACAAAACGGGCGTGCAGGGGCTCAATCGATCGGAGAGGCAGAATGCGCAAGCCGGGGAACAGCCCGGTCCCCCCTGCGTGCTGCCAATGCTACTACCGCAACCCTCAGCCTGGTCTGATATTAAACTGGGAATGAACTCCGTATACTTTGACTTGGGATGACCTCCGTATGCCTAAGTCAACCCACGAAACGAGCGTGCGGGCGGTCAGCTAGTCAGAGAGCCGATCGGAGAGGCAAAATATGCAAGCGGGGATTGACCCAATCCCTCCTGTGTGCTGCTGGTCCTACCGCCACAACCCTCGGTCCGATCTGATCTTAGACTGGGAATGAACTCCGTATGCTTAGACTGGGGATGAACTCCGTATGTCTAAGTTAACCCACGAAACGTGCGTGCGGGCGCTCAGCCGGCCAGAGAGGCAGAATGCGTAAGCCGGGGACTGGCCTGATCCCCCATGCGTGCTGTCAATCCTGCTACCGTAACCCTCGGTCCGATCCGATCTTAGACTAGGAATGAACTCCATATGCCTAAGTCAACCCATGAAATGAACGTTCGAGCACTGAGCCGGTCGGAGAGGCATAATGCACAAGCTGAGGATCGGTTCGGTCCCCCTCTGCGTGCTGCCGGTCCTGCTGCCACAACCCTCAATCTGGCTGGGGCTTAGACATGGAATGAACTCCCTATGCCTAAGCAACCCACGAAACGGGTGTGCGGGCGATCAACCGGTAGGAGAGGCAGAATGCACAAGCCGGGGATCGACCCGGTCCCCCCTGCATGCTACCGATCCTGCTACCACACCTCTAGATCTGGTTTGATCTTAGACTGGGAATGAACTCTGTATGCTTAGATTGGGGATGAACTTCGTATGCCTAAGTCAACCCACGAAATGAGTATACGGGTGCTCAGCTGGTCGAAGAGGCCAACCGGAGAGGCATAATACGTAAGTCAAGGATCAGCTCGGTCCCCCTTTAATTACTATCGATCCCGCTGCTAGTCCTGCTGCCACGACCCTCGGTCCGGCTGGGGCTTAGACATGGAATGAACTCCGTATGCCTAAGCCAACCCACGAAACGAGTGTGTGGGTGCTTAGCCGACCGGAGAGGTAGAATGCATAAGCCGAAGATCGACCCGGTCCCTTCCTGTGTGCTGTCGATCCTACTGCTGGTCCTGCTGTTGCAACCCTCGATCAGGTTCGATCTTAGACTACGAATGAACTCCATATGCTTAGACATGGAATAAACTCCATATGCCTAAGCCAACCCATAAAACGAGCATGCAGGCGTTCAGTCGGTCGGAGAGGTAGAATGCATAAGCCATGGCCCGGCTCGGTCCCCCTACATGCTATCGATCCTACTGCCGTAACCCTCAGTTCGATTTGATCTTAGACTGGGATTGAACTCTGTATGCCTAAGTCAACCCATGAAACGAGCATGCTGGTTCTACTGTCGCTACCCTTGGTCCGGTCTGATCTTAGACTAGGAAGGAACTCCATATGCTTAGACATGAAATGAACTCCGTATGCCTAAACCAACCCCCAAAATGAGCGTCTGGGCGCTCAGCCGACCGGAGAGGTAGAATGCACAAGTCATGGACCGGCCCGATCCCCCCTTCGTGCTGTCGATCCTGCTACCGTAACCTTCGGTCTGGTCTGATCTTAGACTGGGAATGAACTTCGTATGCCTAAGTCAACCCATGAAACGAACATTCGGGCACTGAGCTGGCTGGAGAGGCATAATGTGCAAGTCGAGGATCGGCCTGATCCCCCTCTACGTGCTGTCGGTCCCGCTGCCACAACCCTTAGTGTAACTGGGGCTTAGACGTGGAATGAACTCCCTATGCCTAAGCCATCCCACGAAATGGGCATGCAAGTGCTCAGCTAGATGGAGAGGCACAATGCACAAGCTGGGCATCGACCCGATCCCCTTGTATGCTGTCGATCCTGCTGTCACAACCCTCGGTCCGGTCCGATCTAATCTTAGACTTGTAATAAACTTCGTATCCTTAGACTGGGGATGAACTCCGTATGCCTAAGTCAACCCACGAAACAAAAGTGCGGGCGCTCAACCAGCTGGAGAGGTCGGCTGGAGAGGCATAATACGTAAGCCGAGGATCAGCCCGGTCCTCCTCTACGTGTTGTTGATCCCGTTGTCAGTCCTGCTACCACAACCCTCGGTCCGATTGGGGCTTAGACATGGAATGAAGTCTGTATGCCTAAGCCAACCCACAAAATGAGCGTGTGGGCACTCAGCCGGCCGAAGAGGCAGAATGCACAAGTAGGGGATCGGCCCGGTCCCCCCTGCTTGCTACCGATCTTACTGTTGCTCCTGCTATCGTAACCCTCAATCCGGTCCGATCTTAGATTGGGAATGAACTCTGTATGCTTAGACATGGAATGAACTTCGTATGCCTAAACTAACCCATGAAACGAGCGTGCGGGTGCTCAACCAACCGAAGAGGCAGAATGCGTAAGTCGGGGATTGGTTCGGTCCCCCCTGCGGGCTGCCGATCTTGCTACTGCAACCCTCAGTCTGATCCGATCTTAGACTGGGAATGAACTCCGTATGCCTAAGACAACCCACAAAAAGAGTGTGCGGGCGTTGAGCCAATCGGAGAGGCATAATGCACAAGCCGGGGACCGACCCGATCCCCCTCTACGTGCTGTCGGTCCCACTGTCACAACCCTCGGTTCTGCTGGGGGTTAGACATGGAATGAACTCCCTATGCCTAAGCTAACCCATGAAACGGGCGTGCGGACGCTCAACCGGCCGGAGAGGTAGAATGAGCAAACCGGGGATCGACCCGGTCCCTTTTTATGCTGTCGATCCTACTGCATCAACCCTCGGTCCGATCTGATCTTAGACTGAGAATGAACTCCGCATGCTTAGACTGGGGATGAACTCCGTATGCCTAAGTCAACCCATGAAACGAGCGTACGGATGCCCAGCCGACCAGAGAGGCAGGATGCACAAGCCGGGGATCGAACGGGTGGTAGGTGGGTTCAAGCACATCTTCATATTTCTGCCATGCCAATGCCATTTTTATGGCTTGTAAATTCATGCAATGGTCCCCTATGCCTTCATGTGAAGTTTCGTGGCAGGATGACCCATTTTCTATTTTTCATGATTTTTGAAACTTTTTACGGTTCGAGATTTTTTAAACTTTTTTTAGAAAGTGTTTCATCCCCAATTTTGGTAGAGGTGATCCTTGTATTTTTTTTGGAATGCACAAAAAAATTCAGCTAAAAACTCGAAGTGGAGAAGATTTTGTGACCATTTGAAAAAAGTATCCCCATTTCAAACATTTTAATGGCTACTGGCAGCAAACCTATAAAATCTCAAATGCTCTTTAAGGGGCTGTGAGTTCTCAAGGTTTGATGAGGGATAGGGGGCCCACATAAGGGCCAAGTACCAGCACCGATCCCACATCATGTGTGCACACCCCCCGGCCCCCCCAATCGTTGGAACCCCTAATGCCGCCGGTTAGGCTCTCTGACGATGCTCCGACGATGGTGCCCTGGGCGAAAAAAATTTGGCACCAGCACATGCCCAAGCCTAGCATGTGCATGAAATGAACTCCGTATGCTTAGACATGGAATGAACTCCGTATGCCTAAGCCAACCCATGAAACAAGCGTGCGGGTGTTCAGCCGGTCGGAGAGGCAGAATGCGTAAGCCAGGGATCGGTCCGGTCCCTCTTTCCATGCTGTCGGTCCCGCTGCCACAACCCTCGGTCTGGCTGGGGCTTAGACATGGAATGAACTCCCTATGCCTAAGCCAACACACAAAAACGGGCGTGCGGGCGCTCAGCTGGCCGAAGAGGCAAAATGCATAAGCCGAGGATCGGCCCGGTCCCCCTTACGTGCTATTGATCCTACAACCGCAACCCTCGGTCCAGTTCGATCTTAGACTGGGAATAAACTCCATATGCTTACACTGGGGATGAACTCCGTATGCCTAAGTCAACCCATGAAACGAGCGTGTGGGCACTCAGTCGATTGGAGAAGTTGGCCGGAGAGGCAGAATGCATAATTCGAGGATCGGCCTGATCCCCCCTACGTGCTACTGATCCTGCTGTTGGTCCTACTGCCGTAACCCTCGGTCCGATCTGATCTTACACTGGGAATGAACTCCGTATGCTTAGACATGGAATGAACTCCGTATGCCTAAGCCAACCCATAAAAGGAGCATGCGGGCACTCAGCCAGCCGGAGAGGCAGAATACGTAAGTCAGGGATCGACCCGGTCCCTCCTGCGTGCTGTCGATCCTGCTGCTGGTCCTGCTGCCACAACCCTCGGTCTGGTCCGATCTTAGATTGGGAATGAACTTCGTATGCATAGACTTGGAATAAACTCTACATGCCTAAGCAAACCCACGAAACGAGCGTGTGGGCGCTCAGCCAGCCGAAGAGGCAGAATGCGCTAGCTGGGGACCAGCCCGGTCCCCCCTGCGTGCTATCGATCCTGCGACTGCAACCCTTGGTCCAGTCCTATCTTAGAATGGGAATGAACTCCGTATGCCTAAGTCAACCCATGAAATGAGCATCCGGATGCTGAGTCGACCGAAGAGGCATAATGCGTAAGTCAGGGTTGGCCCGGTCCCCATCTAAGTGCTGCTGGTCCTGCTGCCACAACCGTTGCTCCAGCTGGGGCTTAGACATGGAATGAACTCCCTATGCCTAAGCCAACCCATAAAACGGGCGTGCGGGCGCTCAGCCAGCCGAAAAGGCAGAATGCGAAAGTCGAGGATCAGCCCGGTCCCCCCTGCGTGCTGTTGATCCTGCTGTTGCAACCCTCAGTTAGGTCCGATCTTAGACTGGGAATAAACTCCGTATACTTAGACTGAGGATGAACTCCGTATGCCTAAGTGAACCCATAAAAAGAGCGTGCAGGCACTCAGCAGGCCAAAGGGGCATAATGCGTAAGCCGGGGATCAGCCCGATCCCCCTCTGCGTGCTGTCGATCTTGCTACCGGTCCTGCTGCCACAACCCTTAGTCCGGATGGGGCTTAGACATGGAATGAACTCCGTATGCCTAACCCAACCCATGAAATGAGCGTGCGGGCCCTCAACCGACGGAAGAGGCAGAATGCGCAAGCCGGGGATTAGCTCGGTCCCCCCTGTGTGCTGTCGATCCTGCTGCTGGTCCTACTACCGCAACCCTCGGTCCAGTCTGATCTTAGACTGGGAATGAACTCCATATGCTTAGACATGGAATGAACTTCGTATGCCTAAGCCAACCCACGAAATGAATGTACGGGCACTCAGCCGATCGGAAAGACAGAATGCGCAAGCCAGGACCGACCCAATCCCCCCTGCATGCTATTGATCCTGCTACCGTAACCCTCGGTCCAGTCTGATCTTAGACTGGGAATGAACTCTGTATGCCTAAGCCAACCCACGAAATGAGCGTTCGGGTGCTGAGCCGACCGAGAGGCATAATGCGTAAGTCGAGGATCAGCCCAATCCCCCTCTGCGTGCTATCGGTCCCGCTGCCACAACCCACAGTTCCGCTGGTGTTTAGACATGGAATTAATCCCTATGCCTAAGCCAACTCACGAAACGGGCGTACGGGCGCTCAGCCGGCTGGAGAGCCAGAATGCGTAAGCCGGGGATTGGTCTGGTCTACCTTGCATGCTGCCGATCCAACTGCCGTAACCCTCGGTCCGGTCCAATCTTAGACTGGGAATGAACTACGTACGCTTAGACTGGGGATAAACTTCGTATGCCTAAGTCAACCCACGAAACGAGCGTGTAGGTGCTCAGCCGACCAGAGAGGCCGATCGGAGAGGCATAATGCACAAGCTGGGGATCAGGTCGATCCGTCTCACGTGCCAGGGATCAGCCTGGTCCCCCTCGATCCGATCCAATCTTAAACTAGGGATGAACTTCGTATGCCTAAGTTAACCCATGAAACGAGCGTGCGGGCACTCAGCCGGTCGGAGAGGTAGAATGCGCAAGCTGGGCATCGGTCGGTCCCCTGGTGTGCTGTCGATCCTACTACTGGTCCTACTACCGTAAGCCTCACTCTGATCCGATCTTAAACTGGGAATGAACTCCGTACGCTTAGACATGGAATGAACTCTGTAAGCATATAGACGCTTAGCCGGCTGGAGAGGTAGAATGCGTAAGTCGAGGACCGATCGATCCCCCCTGCTTGCTATCGATCTTGCTGCTGCAACCCTCGGTCCGATCCGATCTTAGACTGGGAATGAACTCCGTATGCCTAAGTCAACCCATGAAATGAGCGTTTGGGCATTGAGCCGGTCGGAGAGGCATAATACGCAAGCCGGGGATAGACCCGATCCCCCTCTATGTGCTGTCGGTCCCGTTGCCACAACACTTAGTCCGGCTGGGGCTTAGACATGGAATGAACTCCCTATGCCTAAGCCTACCCACGAAACGGGCGTGTGGATGCTCAGCCAACCGGAGAGACAGAATGCACAAGCCAGGGATCGGTCCGGTCACCTCTGTATGCTGTCGATCCTACGCCGCAACCCTCGATTCGATCTAAACTTAGACTGGGAATGAACTCTGTATGCTTAGACTGGGGATGAACTCTGTATGCTTAAGTCAACCCACAAAAATAAGTGTGCAGCCGCTCAGCTGGCCGGAGAGGCATAATGCACAAGCCGGGGTTCAGCCCGGTCCCCCTCTACGTGCTGTCGATCCCACTACCGGCCCTGCTGCCAGTCCTACTGCCACAACCTTGGACCCGACTGGGGCTTAGACATGGAATGAACTTCGTATGCCTAAGCCAACCCACAAAATGAGCGTACGGGCGCTCAACCAGCCGAAGAGGCAAAATGCACAAGCCGGGGATTGGCCCGATCCGCCCCAGCGTGCTGCCAATCCTGCTGCTGGTCCTACTGTCGCAACCCTCGATCCAGTCTGATCTTAGACTGGGAATGAACTCCGTATGCTTAGACATGGAATGAACTCCGTATGCCTAAGGCAACCCACGAAACAAGCGTACGGGTGCTCAACTAGCCGAAGAGGCAGAATGCACAAGCCGGGGATCGACCCGATCACCCCCTACGTGCTATCGATCTTGCTACTGCAACCCTCAGTCTGGTCTAATCTTAGACTGGGAATGAACTCCGTATGCCTAAGTCAACCCGTGAAACGAGCGTACAGGCACTGAGCTAGCCGAAAAGGCATAATGTGTAAGCCGGGGATCGACCCGATCCCTCTCTGCGTGCTATCGATCCCGCTGCCACAACCCTCAGTCCGACTGGGGCTTAGACATGGAATCAACTCCCTATGCCTAAGCCAACCCAGGAAATGGGTGTGCGGGTGCTCAACCGGCTGGAGAGGCAGAGTGCACAAGCCAGGGATAGGCCTGGGCCCCGCTGCGGCTATCGATCCTACTGTCGTAACCCTCGGTCTGATCCGATCTTAGACTGGGAATGAACTCTGTATGCCTAAGCCAACCCACGAAACGAGCGTGTGGGTGCACAACCTGTCGGAGAGGCAGAATGTGTAAGCTAGGGACCCGTCCGGTCCCCCCTGCGTGCTGTCAATCCTACTGTTGTAACCGTCAGTCCAGTCCGATCTTAGACTAGGAATGAACTCCGTATGCCTAAGTCAACCCACGAAATGAGCGTTTGGGCATTGAGCTAGTCGGAGAGGTATAATGCGCAAGCTGGGGATCGACCTGGTCCCCCTCTGCGTGCTGCCGGTACCGCTGCTGCAACCCTCGGTCTGGCTGGGGCTTAGACATGGAATGAACTCCCTATGCCTAAGCCAACCCATGAAATGGGCGTGCGGGTGCTAAGCTGGTCGGAGAGGCAAAATGCGTAAGTCGAGGATCAGCTCGATCCCCCCTACGTGCTGCCGAACCTTCTGTCGCAACCCTCGATCTGGTTCGATCTTAGACTGGAATGAACTCCAAATGCTTAGACTGGGGATGAACTTCGTATGCCTAAGTCAAGTCACCAAACGAGCATGCGGGCGCTCAGCCAGCCGCAGAGGCCAGCTGCAGAGGCATAATGCGTAAGCTGAAGATCAGCCCGATCCCCTTCTGCGTGCTGTCGATCCCATTGCTGGTCCTACTGCCGCAACCCTCAGTCCAGTTGGGGCTTAAACATGGAATGAACTCCGTATGCCTAAGCCAACCCATGAAATGAGCGTGCGGGCGCTCAGTCAGTCGGAGAGGCAGAATGCGTAAGCCGAGGATCGGCCCGGTCCCCCCTACGTGCTGCCGATCTTGCTGCTAGTACTACTGTCGCAACCTTCGGTCTGATCAGATCTTACACTGGGAATGAACTTCATATGCCTAAGTCAACCCACAAAATGAGCGTGCGGGCGCTAAGCCAGTCGGAGAGGTAAAATGCGGAAGTCGGGGATCGGCCCGATCCCCTTCTGCGTGCTGTCGGTCCCACTGCCACAACCCTCGGTCTGGCTGGGGCTTAGACATAGAATGAACTCCCTATGCCTAAGCCAACCCATGAAATGGGCGTGCGGGCGCTCAACCGACCGAAGAGGCAGAATGCGCAAGCCGGGGATCGGTCCGGTCCCCCCTGCGTGCTGTCGATCCTGCTACCGTAACCCTCGGTCCGATATGATCTTAGACTTGGAATAAACTCCGTATGCTTAGACTAGGGATGAACTCCGTATGCCTAAGTCAACCTACGAAACGAGCATGCGGACGCTCAGCCGACCAGAGAGGCAAGATGCGCAAGCCAGGGATCGAACGGGTGGTAGGTGGGTTCAAGCACATCTTCATATTTCTGCCATGCCAATACCATTTTTTTGGCTTGTAAATTCATACAATGGTCCCCCTACGCCTTCATGTGAAGTTTCGTGGCAAGACGACCTGTTTTCTATTTTTCACGATTTTCAAAACTTTTTACGATTCGGGATTTTTTAAAAATTTTTTAGAAATAGTTTTGTCCCCAAATTTGGTAGAGGTGATCCTTGTATTTTTGTTGGCATGCACAAAACAATTTAGAAAAATAATCGAAGTGGAGTGGATTTTGTCACCGTTTGAAAAAAGTGTCCCCATTTTAGACACTTTAATGGCTACTGGCAGCAAACTTATAAAATCTCAAATGCTCTTTAAGGGGGTGTGAGTTCTCGAGGTTTGATGAGGGATAGGGGGCCAATATAAGGGCCAAGTACCAGCACCCATCGCATATCATGTGCGCACACTCCCCCGGCCCCCCCAATCGCCGAAACCCCCAATGCCGCCGGTTAGGCTCTCTGGCGATGCTCCAACGATGGTGCCCCAAGCAAAAAAAATGTGGCACAAGCACTTGCCCGAGCCCAGCATGTGCACCGTGGCTCAAACTCTTAGACTGGGAATGAACTTTGTATGCTTAGACATGGAATGAACTCCGTATCCCTAAGCTAACCCACTAAACAAGCGTACGGGCGCTCAGTCGGTCGGAGAGGCAGAATGCACAAGCCAGGGATCGAACCGGTCCCCCTCTGTGTGCTGCCGATCCCACTACCACAACCCTCGATTCAGCTAGGGTTTAGACATGGAATGAACTCCCTATGCCTAAGCCAACAAACGAAACGAGCGTACGGGCACTGAGCCAGTCAGAGAGGCAGAATGCGCAAGCCGGGGACCGACCCGGTCCACCCCTACATGTTATCAATCCTGCTACTGCAACCCTTAGTCCAGTTCAATCTTAGACTGGGAATGAACTCCGTATGCCTAAGTCAACCCACGAAACGAGCGTGTGGGGTTTGAGCCGGCCGGAGAGGCATAATGCACAAGTTGGGGATCGACCTAATCCCTCTGTGTGTGCTGTCGATCCTGCTGCCACAACCTTCGGTCCGGCTGGGGCTTAGCCATGGAATGAGCTCCCTATGCCTAAGCCAACCCATGAAACGGGCGTGCGGGTGCTCAACCGACTGGAGAGGCAGAATGCGCAAGTCGGGGATCGGCCCAGTCCCCCCTGCATGCTGTCGATCCTACTGTTGCAACCCTCGGTCCAGTCTGATCTGAGACTGGGAATGAACTTCGTATGCCTAAGTCAACCCATGAAACGAGCGTGCGGATGCCCAGCCGACCAGAGAGGCAAGATGCGCAAGCTGGGGATCGAACGGGTGGTAAGTGGGTTCAAGCACATCTTCATATTTTTTTCGTGCCAATGCCATTTTTATGGCTTTTAAATTCATACAATGTTCGCCTATGCCTTCATGTGAAGTTTCGTGGCAAGGCAACCTGTTTTCTATTTTTCACGATTTTTGAAACTTTATATGGTTTGGGATTGTTTAAAATTCTTTTAGAAAGAGTTTTGTCCCCAAATTTGGTAGAAGTGATCCTTGTATTTTTGTTGGCATGCACAAAAACATTCAGCTAAAAACTCGAAGTGGAGAAGATTTTGTGGCCGTTTGAAAAAACTGTCCCCATGTCAGACACTTTAATGGCTACTGGCAACAAACCTAAAAAGTCTCAAATGCTCTTTAAGGGGGTGTGAGTTCTCGAGGTTTGATGAGGGATAGGGGGCCAATAAAAGGGCCAACTACCAGCACCCATCGCACATCATGTGCGCACACCCCCCGGCCCCCCAATCGTCGAAACCCCTAATGCCGCCGGTTAGGCTCTCCGGTGATGCTCCGACGATGGTGCCTCGAGCGAAAAAAATATGGGCACCAGCACATGGTCGAGCCCAGCATGTGCACTGTGGCTCAAACTCTTAGACTGGGAATGAACTCTCTATGCTTGGACATGGAATGAACTCTATATGCCTAAGCCAACCCACGAAACGAGCGTGCGGTCGCTCAGTCGGTCAGAGAGGCAGAATGCACAAGCCGAGGATCGACCCGGTCTCCCTCTGCGTGCTGTCGGTCTCGCTGCCACAACCCTCGGTCCGGTTGGGTCTTAGACATTGAATGAACTCCCTATGCCTAAGCCAACCCACGAAACGGGCGTGCGGGCACTCAGCCGGCCGGAGAGGTAGAATGCGTAAGTCGAGGATCGGCCCGATCCCCCCGGTGTGCTACCGATCCTACTGCCGCAACCCTCAGTTCAGTTCGATCTTAGACTGGGAATGAACTTCGTATGCTTAGATTGGGGATGAACTCCGTTTGCCTAAGTCAACCTACAAAACAAGCGTGCGGGCGGTCAACCGATCGGAGACGCCAGCTGGTGAGGTAGAATGTACAAGCCGAGGATCAGCCCATTCCCCCCTACGTGCTGTCAATCCTGCTGTTGGTCCTGCGGCCGTAAGCCTCGGTCTGATCAGATCTTAGACTGGGAATGAACTCCGTATGCTTAGACAAGGAATGAACTCCATATGCCTAAGCCAACCCATGAAACGAGCGTGCTAGCGCTAAGCAGGCCGGAAAGGCAGAATGCGCAAGCTGGGGATCAACCCGGTCCCCCCCTACGTGCTGTCGATCCTGCTGTTGCAACCCTCGGTCTGGTCTGATCTTAGACTGGGGATGAACTTCGTATGCCTAAGTCAACCTATGACACGAGTGTGCGGGCGCTCAACCGGTCAGAGAGGTAGAATGCGCAAGCTGGGGATCGGCTTGGTCCCCCTACGTGTTATCAGTCCTACTGCCGCAACCCTCGGTCCGGTCCGATCTTACACTGGGAATGAACTCCGTATGCTTAGACATGGAATGAACACTGTATGCCTAAGCCAACCCATGAAAGAGCGTACGGGCGCTCAGCCGACTAGAGAGGCAGAATGTGTAAGCTGGGGATCGACCCGGTCCCCCTGCGTGCTGTCGATCTTGCTACCACAACCCTCGGTCTGGTCTGATCTTAGACTGGGAATGAACTTCGTATGCCTAACTCAACCCACGAAACAAGCATTCGGGTGTTGAGCCTACCAGAGAGGCATAATGCACAAACCAGGGATCGACCCAGTCCCCCTCTGTGTGCTGCCGGTCCTGCTGCCACAACCCTCGGTCCGACTGGGGCTTAGACATGGAATGAACTCCCTATGCCTAAGCTAACCCATGAAACTGGCGTGCGGGTGCTCAGCCAGCCGGAGAGGCAGAATGCGCAAGCTGGGGACCGACCCGGTCCCTTCTGCGTGCTGTCGACCGGAGAGGCTGGCCGAAAAGGCATAATGTGCAAGTCGGGGATCAACCCGATCCCCTTCTGCGTGCTGTCGATCTTGTTGCCGGTCCTGCTGCCACAACCCTCGGTCCGGCTGGGGCTTAGACATGGAATGAACTCCGTATGCCTAAGCGAACCCACGAAATGAGCGTGCGGGTGCTCAACCGGCCGGAGAGGCAAAATGCACAAGCTAGGGACCGACCTGGTCCCCCCTGCGTGCTGTCGATCTTGCTACCGTAACCCTCGGTCTGGTCTGATCTTAGACTGGGAATGAACTTCGTATGCCTAAGTCAACCCATGAAATAAGCATTCGGGCGCTGAGCCTATCGGAGAGGCATAATGTGCAAGCCAGGGATCGGCCCAATCCTCCTCTGCGTGCTGTCGGTCCGCTACCATAACCCTCGGTCCGGTTGGGGCTTCGACATTGAATGAACTCCCTATGCCTAAGTCAACCCACGAAACGGACGTACAGGCACTCAGCCAGTCGAAGAGGCAGAATGCGTAAGCCAGGGATCAATCCTGTCCCCCCTGCATACTGCCGATCCTACTACCGTAACCCTCGGTCTGATCCGATCTTAGACTGGGAATGAACTCCGTATGCTTAGGCATGGAATGAACTCCGTATGCCTAAGCCAACCCATAAAACGAGCATACGGGCGCTCAGTCGACCAGAGAGGCAAAATGCGCAAGCCGGGGACCGACTCGGTCCCTTCTGCGTGCTATCGATCCTGCTACCGCAACCCTTGATCCGATCTGATCTTAAATTAGGAATGAACTCTGTATGCCTAAGTCAACCCACGAAACAAGCATGCAGACGTTGAGCCGATCGGAGAGGCATAATGTGCAAGCCGGGGATCGGTCTGATCCCCCTCTACGTGCTGTCGATCCTGCTATCGCAACCCTCGATCCGGTCTGATCTTAGACTAGGAATGAACTTCGTATGCTTAGACCGGGGATGAACTCCGTATGCCTAAGTCAACCAACGAAATGAGCGTTGTCAGGCGCGCTCAGCCACCAGAGAGACAGGATGCGTAAACTAGGGATCAAAACGCGTGATAGGTGGGTACAAGCACATCTTCATAGTTATGCCACTGCCAATGCCATTTTATGGCTTTTAAAATTCATACAATGGTCCCCTAAGCCTTCATGTGAAGTTTCGTTGGCAAGACAATCCATTTTTCTATTTTTCACGATATTTTAAAATTTTTTCCGGTTTGGGATTTTTTAAATTTTTAGAAAGATTTTTGTCCCCAAATTTGGTAGAGGTGGTCCTTGTATTTTTTTTGGCATGCACAAAAAAATTCAGCTAAAAACTCGAAGTGGAGAAGATTCTGTGACCATTTTAAAAAAGTGTCCCCATTTCAGACACTTTAATGGCTACTGGCAGCAAACCTATAAAATCTCAAATGCTCTTTAAGGGGGTGTGAGTTCTCAAGGTTTGATGAGGGATAGGGGGCCAATATAAGGGCCAAGTACCAGCACCCATCGCACATCATGTGCGCACACCCCCCAGCCCCCAATCACCGGAACCCCCAATGCCGTCGGTTAGGCTCTCCGACGATGGTGCCACGAGCGAAAAAAATGTGGCACCAGCACATGTCCGAGCCCAGTATGTGCACCGTGGCTCAAAATCTTAGACATGGAATGAACTCCGTATGCTTAGACATGGAATGAACTCCGTATGCCTAAGCCAACCAACGAAATGAGCGTGCGAGAGCTCAGCCAGTCGGAGAGGCAGAAAGAGCAAGTCGGGGATCAGCCTGGTCCCCCCTACGTGCTGTCGATCCTGCTATCGTAACCCTCAGTCCGGTCTGATCTTAGACTGGGAATAAACTCTGTATGCATAAGTCAACCCACGAAACAAGCGTGCAGGCACTAAACCGGTCGAAGAGGCATAATGCGTAAGCCGAGGATCAACCCGATCCCCCTCTGTGTGCTATCACTCCCGTTGCCACAACCCTCAGTCTGACTGGGGGTTAGACATAGAATGAACTCCTTATGCCTAAGCTAACCCATGAAACGGGCGTGCGGGCGCTTAGTCGACCGGAGAGGCAGAATGCGCAAGCCGAGGATCGGCCCAGTCCCCCCTGCGTGCTGTTGATCTTGCTGTCACAACCCTCAGTCTAGTTTGATCTCAGACTGGGAATGAACTTCGTATGCTTAGATTGGAGATGAACTCTATATGCCTAAGTCAACCCATGAAACGAGCGTGTGGGCGCTCAGCTAGCCGAAGAGGTTGGGCGAAGAGGCATAATGCGCCAGCTGGGGATCAGCCTAGTCCCCCTCTGTGTGCTGTCGATCCCGCTATCAGTCCTGCTACCACAACCCTTGGTCCGACTGAGGCCTAGACATGGAATGAACTTCGTATGCCTAAACTAACCCACAAAACAAGCGTGTGGGTGCTTAGCCGGCCGGAGAGGTAGAATGAGCAAGTCGGGGATCGTCCCGGTCCCCCCTTACGTGCTACTGATCCTGCTGCTAGTCCTACTACCATAACCCTCAGTCTGGTCTGATCTTAGACTGGGAATGAACTCCGTATGCTTAGACATGGAATGAACTCCGTATGCCTAAGCCAACCCACGAAACGAGCGTGCGGGTGCTCAGTCTGTCGGAAAGGCAGAATGCGTAAGCCAGGGATCGGCCCGATCCCTCCTGCGTGCGATCGATCCTACTACCACAACCCTCGATCCAATCTGATCTTAGGCTGGGAATGAACTCTGGATGCCTAAGTCAACCCACGAAACGAGCATGCAGGCGCTGAGCCGGCTGGAAAGGCATAATGCGCAAGCCAGATGTCATGAGCCAACCTTGTATAGGGCCATGATCGGGACTTAGGTTGCCATAAGCCACCCATGTATAGGGCCATGGCCGGGTATATCCCTTGTGCTAGGAAAAGTGTCCCCATTTCAAACATTGTAATGGTTACTGGTAGCATACTCTAAAATCTCTAAGGCTCTTTAGGGGGTAAGCCGGCAGCGTAGTGTTGGGCTATCTCCCTGGTTGCTATGCGAGCCTAGGCCACCCACCACGGGCTATCCCCTGGCCCTGGTGATGGTGGGAGGTCTTAATGTATGATTCCTGACTATAATAAAACTCACCCCGATTGAATGTCCCGATTGTTGCCTCAATGTGTTTTTCTTTTTCTCGATGCGAATATGCCTTCTTGTGTGTGTGCTTGAGATCGATCTCGATATATTTTGTCTTATTGTGAATGCTTAGGACTAACCATGGCTTATGGTTATTTGTTCAGATATTGATCTATTAAAGGCTGACTTGGTTGGGAGCACCCATTCAAGTGTCGCACAGTCTATTGCTTGCTGAGAGAAAGCTTAGTCCGTCACACGTGGTATTAGAGCACGATTGAGAAGTGCTAGAAAAATGGATGAGATGGCCACAAGTGGTGGACCCAATCATCAATAGAGAATTGAGGAACTTGAGGCTGCGGTGGCCGCAATGAAAACTCATATGGCAACTAAAGATCGAGTGAGGGAGATCGAGACAACCCACAACGTGAGCGAAGAGGCTAGAGATGCCTTGAACATTCTCCAAAAGGAGTTTGAGGAGCTCAGAGCACAGGTGAGCATCCTACAAATGGCTGTGGCTAGATCGAGTTCAAGCTCGATGGAAAGGGGAAGAAGGCCCAAGGTGCCGGAGCCTCGATGCTATGAAGGGGCAAGGGATGCTAAGGAACTTGAAAATTTCTTGTTTGACATGGAGCAGTACTTTCGAGCTGTACACACGGATTCAAAGGAAGACAAGGTAGCAATGGCATCGATGAACCTCGCAGGGGATGCCAAGCTGGGGTGGCATTCCAAGTTTGTCGATGACAAGTGCTCGATTAAGACTTGGATGGATCTGAAGTGAGAATTGAAAAACCAATTTTTCCCTGAGAATGTGGAGTATATGGCTTGAAGGAGACTTCGAGAATTGGTGCAAACAGGAACGGTGTGAGAGTTTGTAAGGAGCTTTTCTACCCTGATGTTGGATATTCGGGACATGTCCGAAAAAGACAAGATGTTCTATTTTCTTGAGGGCCTCAAGCCTTGGGCGAGGACAGAACTACAACGGCAGAAAGTGCAACATGTGGCCATGGCCATGGCTGCAGCTGAATGCCTCCACGATTACAATGATGGCTCTTCAAAACAAAAAAATCCTTCATCAGCTGGTAGTAGCTTCAACTTTGGGAGTGGGGGAAAGATGACCAGGTTGGACTGGCCCTTCAATGGGGGATCAGATAGGAGGTCCTTTGGTCAAGATAGCACCCAACCCAAGACAAGCAACGCATGGATTTTCAAGCCTAGGCAACCGCTAGCTTGCTTTCTTTGCAAGGGACCGCATCGGGTGGCTGAATGCCCACACAAGGGAGCCCTTAATGCCTTAAGGACCTCGTCTCAAGAGTCCACAAAAGTGCCAGAGAGTGTTGAAAAAGCTGAAGAGGAGCCAGCCATGATGGGTTCAATAAGGTTCCTTAATGCCCTCTGCACCCAATTGAACACTATAAAGAAAGAGCAGAGTAGAGGCTTGATGTATGTGAACTTGACGATCAATGAGAAAGCCACTAAGGCTATGGTGGATACGGGTGCAACCGACACTTTCATCACACCAGAAGAAGCAAAAAGGTGTGGTCTTCAGATTAGTAAAGACTGTGGATGAATGAAGGCGGTCAACTTGCCAGCCTTTATGATCAGTGGAAGCTCCAAGAGTTTGACAACTCGATTGGGGCCATGGGAAGGGAAGGTAGACTTTACAGTTTCCCCTATGGATGACTTTGATGTTGTTATCAGATTGGACTTCATGATGTTGGCTCAGGTCATCCTTATCCCCGCCGCTAGCTGCTTGTTGTTCTTAGGGGAAAACCCATGTGTGGTGCCAGCCAACATCTTACCAAAGAGTGGGAAGAAAATGATTTCAGCTTTGCAGTTCAAGAAAGGGGTAAAGAGAAGGGAACCCTCTTTTGTGGCTGTATCGATCTATAAAAAAGGGTCGAAAGTAGAACCAATACCTGATGGTGTGGGAAAAATGTTGGAAGAATTCAAAGAGGTAATGCCAGAGATGTTGCCTAAGGTTCTACCCCCTCGACGAGCAGTGGACCAAGAAATTGAGCTCCTCTCAGGAGCGAAACCCCCTGCTAGAGCTCCTATCGCATGGCCCCACCAGAGTTGGCTGAACTAAGAAAATAGTTAGATGAGCTGCTACAAGTCAGGTTCATCAGACCATCAAAGGCTCATTTCGAAACACCAGTGCTATTTCAGAAGAAGCATGATGGAAGTTTATGATTATGTGTTGACTATAGGGCCCTGAACAAAGTCATCGTAAGAAACAAATATCCCATCCCCCTTATAGCAGACTTGTTTGATCAATTGAGCTGGGCCAAGTACTTTTCCAAATTGGACTTGAGATCTGGCTACCATCAGGTCAGAATCGTTGAAGGAGATGAGCCAAAGACCACTTGTGTGACACGGTATGGTGCATTTGAATTTCTTGTTATGCCCTTTAGACTGACCAATGCTCCTGCCACATTTTGTACATTGATGAATCAGGTATTCCATGACTACCTAAACAAATTTATAGTCATCTATTTAGATGATATAGTGGTATATAGCTCCACCTTGGAAGAACATCAAGAACACCTGCGCCAGGTACTTCAAAGATTACATGACCACTAGTTATACGTAAAAAGGGAGAAGTGTGCATTTGCTCAGACCCAAATCCATTTTTTTGGTCACATTGTCGAACGTGGCCACATTCGAATAGACATGGAAAAGGTTAGGGCCATCAAGGAGTGGACAACACCGAAGAACATTAGTGAGCTCCGCTCATTTTTGAGACTAGCCAACTATTATAGAAGGTTTGTGGAAGGGTACTCTCGCAAGACCACAGCCCTCATGGAGCTATTGAAAAAGAAGCATAAATGGTGTTGGACGAGTGAGTGCCAAGAGCCTTTCGAGCGATTGAAAGATGCTATTATGAAGGATCCCATCTTAGCTCTCCCTGATATTGAAAAGCCTTTCGAAGTTCAGACGGATGCATCTGATTTTGCTATTGGAGGAGTGCTTTTGCAACAACATCAACCGGTAGCATTTGAAAGTAGGAAGCTAAGTGAAGCTAAAAAGAAATATATGACCTAAGAAAAAGAACTCCTGGTGGTGGTTCATTGCTTGAGGGCTTGGCAACATTACTTGTTGGGTTCACACTTTGTCGTGAAGATAGACAATGCGACCGTTAGCCATTTTCTCACCCAACCAAGGCTTACGACAAAACAAGCTAGGTGGTAGGAATTTTTAGTAGAGTTCAACTTTTGTTTTAAGCACACCGCTGGAAAGACCAATCAAGTGGTCGATGCATTGAGTAGGTGAGCAGATTTAGCGGCCCTTAGAAGAATTACCCCAATGGCGACTAGCAGAGCCACTACAGACATTCACAAGTTGATTGGAGATCACTTAGGAAAGGACCTGCAAGCTTGTGCCATCCTGAAGCTAGTGGAAGAAGGGAAGTCCAAGTACTTCTGGCAAGAAAATGGGATCTTATGAACCAAGGGGCCTCGAGTGTTTGTGCCAAGAGCAGAAGGTTTGAGACAGATGCTGATGAGGGAATGTCATGACACACCATGGGCGGGACACCCGGGCTGGCAATGCAATTTGGCGTTATTGAAACAGGGATACTATTGGCCTCACATGCGACAAGATGTGATGGACTGTACGAAGACTTGCCTCATTTGCCAACAAGACAAGGTTGAAAGAAGGAAACCTATAGGCATGCTTAAACCACTACCAGTACCTACCAAACTGTGGGAAAGCATCTCCCTCGATTTAATTTTGAGCCTACCCAAGGTTGGTGACCTCGGAGCTATTTTGGTGGTGATTGACCGATTCTCTAAGTACACCACATTCATTCCTGCTCACAAGTATTGCACAGTGGAAGACACAGCTCGACTATTGTTCAAACATGTGGTCAAATACTGGGGCCTCCCTCAAAACATTGTTAACAATCAAGATTCGAGATTCATGGGGTCTTTCTGAAGAGAACTTTTCAAGATATTGGGGTCCCAACTCAACATCTCCTCAAGCTATCACCTTCAAACCGATGGTCAAATGGAACGGTTCAATGAATTATTAGAGGAATACTTGAGGCACTTTGTTCAAGCCAATCAAAAAGACTGGCCTTCATTATTGGACATGGCTCAACTCTACTTTAATTCCAACAAAAGCTCTTCCACCAATAAGAGCCCATTTGAGGTGGTCACTAGACAATTACCAAGGCTACCC
Organism: Durio zibethinus; assembly: GCF_002303985.1. The sequence goes on along the minus strand of NW_019167826.1, from coordinate 20,136,424 downwards.
CACACTTCCTTAGAATAATATGGAGGAAAGAATCTGAGAGCCTTCAATCTCAGCAAGGAGTGGAAACAAAACACAGAGATTGCATAAGCTTACCTGGAGAAAGCATCAAAGCGGATGAAGAAATGGGCAGACAAGGGTCGTAGGGCTCAACAATTTCAAGTTGGTGATTTGGTTCTTATTCGACTAGTTCCTGAACAAACCAGGTTCTTGAGAAAGAGAGATCATAGACTGGTGCACAAATATGAAGGTCCAGTAATCCAAGGTGGGGAATGCTTCTTACAAAATCGATCCACCAAAGTGGATGAAGGTGCACCCAGTATTTCATGTGAGCAACCTGAAACCTTTCCATGCAGATCCTACAGATGCTAGCCAAAGAGAGCTGACCAGAACTGTCATCACCATGAAGCCACCCTCAGAGCATCGAGTCGAAGAGATCTTAGTTGACAGGGAAACCAAGATATCTCGAAGACTAGTTCGGGAGTACTTAGTGAAGTGGAAGGGATTAGGACTAGAAGAAACCAGCTGGGAGAGAGAACACGACCTCCAGAGATTTCAAAGGAAGATCAAAGAATTTCAAGCCAGCAAGTCGACGAGGACGTCGATAGAATAGGTAGGGGAGGATGTCATGAGCCAACCTTGTATAGGGCCATGATCGGGACTTATGTTGCCATAAGCCACCCATGTATAGGGCCATGGCTCGGTAGATCCCTTGTGCTAGGAAAAGTGTCCCCATTTCAAACATTGTAATGGTTACTGGTAGCATAGCTCTAAAATCTCTAAGGCTCTTTAGGGGGTGAGCTGACAGCGTAGTGTTGGGCTGTCTCACCGGTTGCTATGCGAGCCTAGGCCACCCACCAAGGGCTGCCCCCTAGCCCTGGTGATGGTGGGAGGTCCTAATGTATGATTCCTGACTATAATAAAACTCACCCTGATTGAATGTCCCGATTGTTACCTCGATGTGTTTTTCTTTTTCTCGATGCGAATATGCCTTCTTGTGTGTGTGCTTGAGATCGATCTCGATATATTGTGTCTTATTGTGAATGCTTGGGACTAACCATGGCTTACGGTTATTTGTTTAGATATCAATCTATTGAAGGCTGACTTGGTTGGGAGCACCCATTCAAGTGCCGCACGGTCTATTGCTTGCTGAGAGAAAGCTTAGTCTGTGACACCGGGGATCGATCGGGTCCCTCTCTACGTGCCGCCGATCCCGCTACCATAACCCTTGGTCCGGTTGGGGCTTAGACATGGAATGAACTCCCTATGCCTAAGCTAACCCATGAAATGGGCGTGCGGGTGCTCAATCAGTCGGAGAGACAAAATACGCGAGCCGGGGATCAGCCCGGTCCCCCCTACGTGCTGCCGATCCTACTGTCACAACCCTTGGTCCGGTTCGATCTTAGACTGGGAATGAACTCCGCATGCTTAGACTGGGGATGAACTCCGTATGCCTAAGTCAACCCACGAAACGAGCGTGCGGGCACTTAGCCGATCGAAGAGGCCGATCGGAGAGGCATAATGCATAAGCTGAGGATCAGCCCAGTTCCCCTCCACGTGCTACCGATACCGCTATCGATCCTGCTGCCACAACATTCGGTCCAGCTAGGGCTTAGACATGGAATGAACTCCATATGCCTAAGCCAACCCACGAAATGAACGTGCGGGCGCTCAGCCAGTCGGAGAGGCAAAATACACAAGCCGAGGATCGGTCCGGTCCCCCTTGCATGTTGTCGATCCTGCTGCTGGTCCTACCGCCTCAACCCTTGGTCCGGTCCGATCTTAGATTGGGAATGACCTCCATTTGCTTAGACATGGAATAAACTCCGTATGCCTAAGCAAACCCACGAAACGAGCGCGAGGGTGCTCAGTCGATCGGAGAGGCAGAATGTGCAAGCCAAAGATCGACCCGATCCTCCCCTGCGTGCTGTCGATCCTGCTGTCGCAACCCTCGGTCCGATTCGATCTTAGACTAGGAATGAACTCTGTATGCCTAATTCAACCCATGAAACGAGCGTGTGGGCACTGAGCCAACCGAAAAGCCATAATGCGCAAGTCAGGGTTCGGCCCGGTCCCCATCTACATGCTGTCGGTCCCCCTACCACGACCCTCAGTCCGGTTGGAGCTTAGACATGGAATGAACTCCCTACGCCTAAGCCAACACATGAAACGGGCGTATGGGTGCTCAACCGGCAAGAGAGGCAGAATGCGCAAGCCGGGGATTCGCTCGGTCCCCTTCTATGTGCTATCGATCCTACTGCTGTAACCCTCCATCCGATCCGATCTTAGACTGGGAATTAACTCGGCATACTTAGACTGGGGATGAACTTCGTATGCCTAAGTCAACCCACCATACGAGCGTGCGGGTGCTTAACCGGTCGAAAAAGCCGGTCGAAGAGGCATAATGCGTAAGTCGGGGATCCTTGTATTTGGTAGAGGTGATCCTTGTATTTGGTAGAGGCATGCATAAAAACATTCAGCTAAAAACTCGAAGTGGAGAAGATTTTGTGATCGTTTGAAAAAAGTGTCCCCATTTCAGATACTTTAACGGCTACTGACAGCAAACCGATAAAATCTCAAATGCTCTTTAAGGGGGTGTGAGTTCTCGAGGTTTGATGAGGGATAGGGGCCAATATAAAGGCCAAGTACCAGCACCCATCGCACATCATGTGCGCACACCCCCCGGCCCCCTCAATCGTCAGAACTGCCAATGTCACCGGATAGACTCTCCGACGATGCTACGGTGATGGTGCCCCGGGCAAAAAAATGCGACACCAGTACATACCCAATCCCAACATGTGCACCGTGGCTCCAAATCTTAGACTGGAATGAACTCCGTATGCTTAGACATTGAATGAACTCCGTATGCCTAAGCCAACCCACAAAACGAGTGTGCGGGCGCTCAACCGACCGGAGAGGTAGAATGCGTAAGCCGAGGATCGGCCCAGTCCCCCCCTGTGTGCTGTCAATCCTACTGTGCAACCCTCAGTCTGATCCAATCTTAGACTGCGAATGAACTCCGTATGCATAAGTCAACCCACGAAATGAACGTGCTGACACTGAACCGGTCGAAGAGGCATAATGCGCAAGCCGAGGATCGACCCGGTCCCCTTCTGTGTGCTGTTGGTCCCGCTACCACAACCCTCGATCTGGCTGGGGCTTAGACATGGAATGAACTGCCTATGCCTAAGCCAACCCATGAAACGGGCGTACGGGCGCTCAACCGGCCAGAGAGGTAGAATGAACTCCGTTGTCCCCCTTGCGTGCCGCCGATCCTGCTGTCGCAACCCTTGGTCTGATCCGATCTTAGATTGGGAATGAACTCCGTACGTTTAGACTGCGGATGAACTCCGTATCCCTAAGTTAACACATGAAACGAGCGTACGATCGGTCAGCCAACCGGAGAGGTCGGCCGGAGAGGCATAATGCACAAGCCGGGGATTAGCCCAGTCCCCCTCTACGTGCTGCCGGTCCTGCTGCCACAACCCTCGGTCTGGCTGGGGCTTAGACATGGAATGAACTCCGTATGCCTAAGCCAACCCATGAAACGAGCGTTCGGGCACTCAGCTGACCGGAGAGGTAGAATATGCAAGCCGAGGATCGGTCCAGTCCCCACTTCATGCTGTCGATCCTGTTGCTGGTCCTGCTACCGCAACCCTCGGTCCGATCCGATCTTAGACTGGGAATGAACTCCGTATGCCTAACTCAACCTATGAAACGAGCGTGCGGGCACTCAGCCGACCGGAGAGGCAGAATGTGCTAGCGAGGACCGACTTGGTCCCCCCTTACGTGCTGTCAATCCTGCTGTGCAACCCAAGGTCCGGTCCAATCTTAGACTGGGAATGAACTCTGTATGCCTAAGTCAACCTACGAAATGAGCGTGTGGGCGCTGAGTCAGCTGGAGAGGTAGAATGGGCAAGTCGAGGATCGGCCTGATCTCTATTGCGTGCTGCCGATCCTGCTACCACATCCCTCGGGTTGGTTTGATCTTAGACTGGGAATGAACTCTGTATGCTTAGACTGGGGATGAACTTCGTATGCCTAAGTCAACCAACGAAATGAGCGTGCAGACGCTCAACCGACCAGAGAGGCAGGATGTGTAAGCCAAAGATTGAACGGGTGGTAGGTGGGTTCAAACACATCTTCATATTTTTGCCATGCCAATGCCATTTTTATGGCTTGTAAATTCATACAATGGTCCCCTAAGCCTTCATGTGAAGTTTCGTGACAAGACGACCCGTTTTCTATTTTTCACTTTTTTTGAAACTTTTTACGGTTCGAGATTTTTTCAAAATTTTTTTAGAAAGTTTTTTGTCCCCAAATTTGGTAGAGGTGATCCTTGTATTTTTCTTGGCAAGCATAAAAAAATTCAGCAAAAAACTCAAAGTGGAGAAGATTTTGTGACCGTTTCAAAAAAGTGTCCCCATTTCAAACACTTTAATGGCTACTGGCAGCAAACCTATAAAATCGCAAATGCTCTTTAAGGGGGTGTGAGTTCTCGAGGTTTGATGAGGGATAGGGGGCCAATATAAGGGCCAAGTACCAGCACCCATCACACATCATGCGCGCACACCCCCCGGTCCCCCCAATCGTCGGAACCCCCAATACCGTCGGTTAGGCTCTCCGGCGATGCTCCGACAATGCTCTGACGATGGTGCCCTGGGCGAAAAAAATGCAGCACCAGCACATGCTCGAGCCCAGCATGTGCACCGTGGCTTAAAATCTTAGACTGGGAATGAACTCTGTATGCTTAGACATGGAATGAACTCCGTATGCCTAAGCCAACCCACGAAACAAGCATGCAGGTGCTCAGCCGGCCGGAGTGGTAGAATGCACAAGCTGAGTATCGGCCCGATCCCCCCGGCTTGCTGTCAATCCTTCTGCTACAACCCTCGGTCCGGTCCGATCTTAGACTGGGAATGAACTTCGTATGCATAAGTCAACCCATGAAACGAGCGTGCGGGCGCTGAGCCGATTGAAAAAGCATAATGCGCAAGCCGAGGGTCAGCCCGGTCCCCCTTTACGTGCTGCTAGTCCCGCTGGCACAACCCTCGGTCCGGCTGGGGCTTAGACATGGAATGAACTCCCTAAGCCTAAGCCAACCCACGAAATGGGCGTGCGGGCGCTCAGTCGGTCGGAGAGGCAGAATGCGTAAGCCGAGGATCGGCTCGGTCCCCCTGCGTGCCGCTGATCCTACTGTCGCAACCCTCGGTCCGGTCTGATCTTAGACTGGGAATGAACTCTGTATGCTTAGACTGGGGATGAACTTCTTATGCCTAAGTCAACCCACGGCCAATATAGGGCCCAATATAAGGGCCAATATAGGGGCCAATATAAGGGCCGAGTACCAGCACCCATCGCACATCATGTGTGCACAACCCCCGGCCCCCTCAATCGTCGGAACCCCCAATGCCGTCAGTTAGGCTCTCCGGCGTTGCTTCGGCGATGCTTCGGCGATGGTGCCCCGGGCAAAAAAAATGCGGCACCAGCACATGCCCAAGCCCAACATGTGCACCGTGGCTCCAAATCTTAGACTGGAATGAACTCCGTATGCTTAGACATTGAATGAACTCCGTATGCCTAAGCCAACCCATGAAATGAGAGTACGGGTGCCCAGCCGATCGGAGAGGCATAATGCGCAAGCCGGGGATCAGCCCGGTCCCCTTCTGCGTGCTGCCGATCTCGCTGCCAGTCCTGCTGCCACAACCCTCAGTCCGACCGGGGCTTAGACATGGAATGAACTCCGTATGCCTCAGCCAACCCACGAAACGAGCGTGCGGGCACTCAGCCGACTGGAGAGGCAGAATGCGCAAGCCGGGGATCAGTCCGGTCCCTTTTGCGTGCTGTAGATCTCGCTATCGTAACCTTCGATCCCATTTGATCTTAGACTGGCAATGAACTCTGTATGCATAAGTCAACCAACGAAACGAGCATTCGGGCGCTGAACCTACCGAAGAGGCATAATGCGCAAGCCGGGGATCGGCCCGGTCCCCCTCTGCGTACTGTCGATCCCGCTGCCACAAACCTCAGTCTGGCTGGGGCTTAGACATGGAATGAATCCCTATGCCTAAGCCAATGCACGAAATGGGTGTGCGGGCGCTCAATCGGTTGGAGGGGCAGAATGCGCAAGTCGGGGATCGACCCGGTCCCCCTTGCGTGCTGTCGATCCTACTGACGCAACCCTCGGTCTGGTCCAATCTTAGACTGGGAATGAACTTTGTATGCTTAGACTAGGGATGAACTCCGTATGCCTAAGTCAACCCACAAACGAGCGTGCGAGCACTCAATCGACCGGAGAGGCCGACTGGAGAGGCATAATGCGTAAGTCAGGGATCAGCCCGATCCCCCTCTGCGTGCTATCGATCTCGCTGCCGGTCCTACTGCCACAACCTTCGGTCCGGCTGGGGCTTAGACATGGAATGAACTTCGTATGCCTAAGCCAACCCACGAATCGAGCGCGCGAGCGCTCAACTGGCCGGAGAGGTAGAATGCGTAAGCCAGGGATTGGCCTAGTCCCCTACTGCGTGCTGTCGATCCTACTACCACAACCCTCGGTCTGGTCTGATCTTAGACTGGGAATGAACTTTGTATGCATAAGTCAACCCATGAAATGAGCGTACGAGCGTTGAGTTGATCGAAGAGGCATAATGCGCAAGCCAGCGATCGGCTCGGTCCCCCTTTGTGTGCTGCAGGTCCCGCTGCCACAACCCTCGGTCCGACTGGGGCTTAAACATGGAATGAACTCCCTATGCCTAAGCCAACCCACGAAACGGGCGTGTGGGTGCTTAGTCCGTGGGAGAGGTAGAATGCACAAGTCGGGGATCGGCCCGGTCCCCCCTGCGTGCTGCCGATCTTATGGTGGTAACCCTCGGTCCAGTCTGATCTTAGATTGAGAATGAACTTCGTATGCTTAGACTAGGGATGAACTCCGTATGTCGAAGTCAACCCATGAAACGAGCGTATGGGTGCTCAGCTGGCCAGATAGGCATAATGCGCAAGGGGATTAGCCCGGTCCCCTTCTGTGTGCTGCCGATCCCACTGTCGGTTCTTCTGCCACAACCCTCGGTCCGGCTGGGGCTTAGACATGGAATGAACTCCGTATGCCCAAGCCAACCCATGAAAATAGCGTACGGGGGCTCAGCTGGCTGGAGAGGCAGAATGCACAAGCCGAGAATCGACCCGGTCCCCCCTTGCATGCTGTCAATCCTGCTACCGTAACCCTTGGTCCGGTCCCATCTTAGACTGGGAATTAACTCTGTATGCATAAGTCAACCCATGAAACTAGCGTGCAGTCACTGAGCTGACCGAAGAGGCGTAATGCGCAAGTCAAAGATCGGCCCGGTCCCCCTCTCCGTGCTGTCGGTCTTGCTGCCACAACCCTCAGTCTGGCTGGGGCTTAGACATGGAATGAACTCCCTATGCCTAAGCCAACCCATGAAACGGGCGTGCGCGCGCTCAGTCAAACGGAGAGGCAAAAAGCACAAGCCGGGGACCTGCCCGGTCTTCCTACGTGCTGTCGATCCTACTGTCGCAACCCTCGATCTGATCTGATCTGATCCGATCTTAGACTGGGAATGAACTCTGTGTGCTTAGACTGGGGATGAACTCTGTATGCCTAAGTCAACCCACGAAATGAGCGTACGGGCGCTCAGCCGGCCGGAAAGGCATAATGCGTAAGCCGAGGATCAGCACGGTCCCCTTCTACGTGCTGTCGATCCTGCTGCCATAACCCTCAGTCGAGCTGGGGCTTAGACATGGAATGAACTTCGTATGCATAAAAAAATACAGTTAAAAACTCGAAGTGGAGAAGATTTTGTGACTATTTGAAAAAAGTGTTCCCATTTCAGACACTTTAATGGCTACTGGCAGTAAACCTATAAAATGTCAAATGCTCTTTAAGGGGGTGTGAGTTCTCGAGGTTTGATGAGGGATAGGGGGCCAATATAAGGGCCAAGTGTCACACCCTGGGCGGGCGCACCAGGCACATCAGGTGCACCAGCAAGCGAGCCGAGGTTGAGGCCTGCAGACAAGGCGTGCTGGCGGGTATCTATGCGCAAAGCGTAGCAAACGTGTTTAGAACACCCGCCTAACTTGCAGGCCAGCCCATGAGACCAAGGCCTGGCATACAAGTTGCCCGCACCACATCCAGAAGGGCCCAAGGTGCTGGACACGCAAGGGAAGCTTCTGGAAGCAGGCAGGATCAGCAGCAGCATCCTGGCAGATTTGGTTGACCCTGAAAATCAAGAGTTAGCATCCTGATTGATTGTAATCTGTATAATCCCATGATTTTAGCCTTTATTCTAGGGATATTGCCATTAAGTGTAAGCTGGAGCCTATAAATAGAGGGCTACTCCTCCCTCATTTGTACACCATCAAACACTTCTATTTCAGTGAATACAAGAGCATTTCCAGAATTCTGCCTTCTTATCCTGTTTCTCTTTAACTTGCATAATCAGCCCTTTCTGTTGTTCTAGTGCCCGTACGTTTGTGTTTTAGGCTAACTTAGGCATAAAGGAGGAGATTCCAAGCCTAAGGTCGCACGATTTCTGAGTCTAAGGTTGGAGCCCGTGACAGTTGGTATCAAAGCAAGTTTGATTCTGCATGTTTGTGTTGTGCAGGTTAGAGGAGATGGCATCCCAAAGTGACGCTGCTAACCAACAACCAGAGGCTTAGGAGCATGGGTGTGGAAGAGGGAGGAAAGCTAGTTCTAGAGATATCTGGTTTACCATGGACAGTAGGCTGGCCAAGGTGGAGGTGACCATGGGCGACATGGGGGAGAAGTTTGAGGGGGTAGAGACTCACATTGCATTGCTAGACTCCATGGGGGAGGAGATCCAAAGTGAGCTGCAAGCTGCTCTTAACAAAGGCTTAGACGTGTTCACCCAAAAGAATCAGACCTTGGAGGCTGAAGTGCTGACCTTGCGCGATGGCATGGAGGCCATGCGCCAGCGGATGAAGGAGCTTACTAGTGAGCTCGTTGCTTGCAAGACTACCATTGGGAATGGCATGTTTGTTGGAGTGTCCAAGTCCAGATTGGATGTCCCCAAGCCTAAGGAGTTCAAGGGGACTAGGGCGGCCAAGGAAGTAGATAACTACCTTTGGGGTATGGAGCAGTACTTCCAGGCCATGGGCATGCAAGATGAGGTGATAAAGGTAAGCACCGCTGCTATGTATCTCATTGATGTAGCCTTATTGTGGTAGAGGCACAGGTGTGATGATGTTAGGCGTGGGTGTACCAAGATTGGAACCTAGGCAGAGTTTCAAAAGGAGTTCAGAGAATAATTTTACCCGGAGTATGCTGATGATTAGGCGCGGGCAAAGTTGCACAGGCTGAGCCAGTAAGGGGACGTAAGGGAGTATGTCTAAAAATTCTCTGAACTGATGCTACAGATCTCAGATCTAGGTGAGAAAGACACCTTATTTGCTTTCATGGATGGGCTGAAGCCGTGGGTGAAGCATGAGCTACAAAGGAGAGGAGTTCATGACTTGGCTAAAGCCATGACTACTGTCCAGGCCTTGATAGAGTTCAAGCCTCTTAACAAGTTCGAGTCTACCAAGCCCAAGGGTAAGGGTAAGGAGGATAGGGATCGAAAAAAGTAGTCCAAAGGGAAGGACCGTGATCGAGAGTCCAAGGATGGAGACCGAGACCGTTCAACCAAGGATGGTGAGAGGAAGCCACCAGCAGGCAAGTGGAAAGCAAAAGGGGACCGAGAGCCACTAGCATGCTACCCATGTGGAGAGAGCCACATAGCGTGCAATTACCCGTAGAAGGGCAAGCTGGTTGCTGTAGACAAGGAGTCTGATGAGGAGCCAGAGTCAGAGGCAGCAAAGCTTGGGTCGTTGGTGCTCAATGCTGTCTAGAGTAAGGGAAGCCGCAAGCCAAAGGGCTTGATGTTTGCGGATCTGATGGTTGCGGGTCAGAAGGTGAGCGTACTGGTGGACACAGGTGCCTCACATCTTTTTATTTCAGGTGACAGAGCTCGAAAGCTCGGACTAAAGGTGCAGAAAAGGATTGGTACCATCAAAACGGTGAACTCCAAGGAAGTTTCAGCCATTGGAGTAGCGCGGGGAGTGGAGTTGCAGTTGCAGCTTGGAGACTGGTGCATCGGTTCTATTTCAGGCCATCGAAGGCACCCTATCGATTCTATAAGGGCCAAGTACCAGCACCCATCGCACATCATGTGCGCACACCCCCCAGCCCCCCAATCGCCGAAACCCCTAATGTCGTTGATTAGGCTCTCCGACGATGCTCTGGCGATGGTGCCCCGGGCAAAAAAAATGTGGCACCAGTACATGCCCGAGCCCAACATGTGCACCGTGGCTCAAAATCTTAGACTGGGAATTAACTTCGTATGCTTAGACATGGAATGAACTTCGTATGTCTAAGCCAACCCACGAAATGAGCGTGTGGGTGCTCAGCCGACCGGAGAGGCAGAATGCGCAAGCCAGGGATTGGCCTGGTCCCCCTCAGCGTGCTGTCGATCCTGCTGCCCCAACCCTCTATCTGGTCCAATCTTAGACTAGGAATGAACCCCGTGTGCATAAGTTAACCCACAAAACGAGCGTGCGGGCGCTGAGCCTATCGAAGAGGCATGATGTGCAAGCCGAGGATCGACCCGGTCCCCCTCTGCGTGTTGCTGGTCCCGCTGCCACAGCTCTCGATTCGGTTGGGGCTTAGACGTGGAATGAACTCCCTATGCCTAAGCCAACCCACGAAACAGGCGTGTGGGTGCTCAACTGGCCGAAGAGGCAGAATGCGCAAGCCGACGATCGGCCCGATCCCACTTGCATGCTACCGATCCTACTATCGCAACCCTCGATCCGGTCTGATCTTAGACTGGGAATGAACTCCGTATGCTTAGACTGGGGATGAACTTCGTATGCCTAAGTCAACCCACGAAATGAGCGTGCAGGCGCTCAGCCGGTCGAAGAGGCACAATGCGCAAGCTGGGGATCAGCCCGGTCCTCGTCTACATGCTGTCGGTCCTACTGCCACAACCCTCAGTCCGGTTGGGGCTTAGACATGGAATGAACTTTGTATGCCTAAGCCAACGCACGAAACGAGCGTGCGGGTGCTCAGTCGACCGGAGAGGCAGAATACGCAAGCCAGGGATCGACTCGGTCCCCTCTGCGTGCTGTCGATCCTGCTGCTGGTCCTGCTACCGCAACCCTCGGTCTGGTCTGATCTTAGACTGGGAATGAACTTTGTATGCTTAGACATGGAATGAACACTGTATGCCTAAGCCAACCCACGAAACGAGCGTGCAGGCATTCAATCAGTCGGAAAGGCAGAATGCACAAGTCAGGGACTGGCCCAGTCCCCCCTGCGTGCTGGGGATCTTGTTGCAGCAACCCTCGATCCAGTTTTAGACTGCGAATGAAGTCTATATGCTTAGACTGGGGATGAACTCTGTAAGCCAAAGTCAACCCACGAATCGAACGTGCGGGCGCTCAGTCGGTGAGAGAGGCCAACCAAAGAGGCAAAATGCACGAGCCGGGGATTGACCCGATCCCCCCTGCGTGCTGTCGATCCTGCTACCGCAACCCTCAGTCCGGTCTGATCTTAGACTGAGAATGAACTCTGTATGCCTAAGTCAACCCACGAAACGAGCGGACGGGCATTGACCCGACCGAAAAATTATAATGCATAAGCCGGGGACCGGCTCGATCCCCCCTGTGTACTGTCGATCCTACTATCACAACCCTCGGTTCGGTTTGATCTTAGACTGGGAATGAACTTCGTATGCCTAAGTCAACCCACGAAACGAGTGTACGAGTGTTGACCCGACGTGAGAGTTATAATGCGCAAGCCAAGGATTGGCCCGATCCCCCTTGCGTGCTGTCGGTCTCGCTGCCACAACCCTCAGTTTGGCTGGGGCTTAGACATGGAATGAACTCCCTCTGCCTAAGCCAACCCATGAAACAGGCGTGCGGGCGCTCAGCCAGCCAAAGAGGTAGAATGCACAAGCTAGGGATCGACCCGGTCCCCCCTGCGTGTTGCCGATCCTGCTACCATAACCCTTGGTCCGGTCCGATCTTAGACTGGGAATGAACTCCATATGTTTAGACTGGGGATGAACAAGCGTACGGGCGCTCAGTCGACTGGAGAGGTCGATCGGAGAGGCAAAATGTGCAAGTCGAGGATCGGCTCGGTCCCCCCTTACGTGCTACCGATCTTACTGCTGGTCCTGCTGCCGTAACCCTCGATCCAGTCTGATCTTAGACTGGGAATGAACTCTGTATGCTTACACATGGAATGAACTCCGTATGCCTAAGCCAACCGATGAACGAGCGTGCGGGCGCTCAGCCGGTCGAAGAGGCAGAATGCGTAAGCCGGGGATCGGCTCGATCCCTCCTGCATGCTATCGATCCTACTACCATAACCCTCGGTCTGATCCGATCTTAGACTAGGAATGAACTCTGTATGCCTAAGTCAACCCACGAAATGAGCGTTCGGGCACTGAGCCAGTCGAAGAGGCATAACACGTAGGTCAGGGATCAGCTCGGTCCCACTCTGTGTGCTGCTAATCCCGCTACCACAACCATCGGTCCGACTGGGGCTTAGACATGGAATGAACTCCCTATGCCTAAGCTAACCCACGAAATGGGCGTACGGGCACTCAGTCGGCCGAAAAGGTAGAATACGTAAGTCAAGGATCGGTCGGGTCCCCCTTACGTGCTGTCGATCCTGCTACCGCAACCTTCGGTACGGTCTGATCTTAGACTGGGAATGAACTCCGTATGCTTACACTGGGGATCAACTCCGTATGCTTAAACTGGGGATCAACTCTGTATGCCTAAGTCAACCCATGAAATGAGCGTGCAGGGGCTCAGCCAGCCAAAGAGGTCGATCGGAGAGGCATAATGCGCAAGTCAGGGATCAACCTGGTCCCCTTCTACGTGCTGCCGATCCCGCTGTCGGTCCTGTTGCCACAACCCTCGATCCGACTGGGGCTTAGACATGGAATGAACTCCGTATGCCTAAGCCTACCCACGAAATGAGCGTGCGGGTGCTCAGTCGACTGGAGAGGTAGAATGCGAAAGTCGAGGATCAGCCCGATCCCCCCTGCGTGTTATTGATCCTACTGTTGGTCCTACTACCGCAACCCTCGGTCTGGTTTGATCTTAGACTGGGAATAAACTCCGTATGCTTAGACATGGAATGAACTCCGTATGCCTATGCCAACCCACGAAACGAGCGTGCAGGCGCTCAGTCGACTGGAGAGATAAAATGCGTAAGCCGAGGACCTTTTTGATCACCCCCTGTATGCTGTCGATCCTGCTGCCGTGACCCTCGGTCCGATCCGATCTTAGATTGGGAATGAACCCCGTATGCCTAAGTCAACCCATGAAACGAGAGTGCGGGCGCTGACCTGGCCGGAAAGGCATAATGTGCAAGCCAGGGATCGGCCCAGTCCCCCTCTGCGTGCTGTTGGTCCCGCTGCCACAACCTTCGGTCTGACTGGGGCTTAGACATGGAATGAACTCCCTATGCCTAAGCCAACCCACGAAACAGATGTGTGGGCACTCAGTCGGTCAGAGAGGTAGAATGCGCAAGTCGGGGATCGACCCGATCCCCCTTGCGTGCTGTCGATCCTGCTGTCACAACCCTCGGTCCGATCCGATCTTAGACTGCAAATGAACTTCATATGCTTAGACTGGGGATGAATTTCGTATGCCTAAGTCAACCCACGAAACGAGCGTGCGGGTGCTCAACCGGCTGGCCTCTCCTTGTATTTTTGTTGGCATGCACAAAAAAATTCAGCTAAAAACTCGAAGTGGAGAAGATTTCATGACTGTTTGAAAAAATTGTCTCATTTCAGACACTTTAATGGCTACTAGCAGCAAACATATAAAATCTCAAATGCTCTTTACGGGGGTGTGAGTTCTCGAGGTTTGATGAAGGATAGGGGGCCAATATAAAGGCCAAGTACCAGCACCCATTGCACATCATGTGCGCACCCCCTCGGCCCCCCCAATCACCGGAACCTCCAAAGCGGTCGGTTAGGCTCTCCGGTGATGCTCCGGCAATGCTCCGGTGATGGTGCCCTAGGCGAAAAAAATGTGGCACCAGCACATGCCCGAGCCCAACATGTGCACCGTGGCTCAAACTCTTAGACTGGGATGAACTCCATATGCTTAGACATGGAATGAACTCCGTATGCCTAAGCTAACCCACGAAACGAGCGTGCGGTCGCTCAACCGGTAGGAGAGGTAAAATGCGCAAGCCAGGGATCGACCCAATCCCCCTCTGCATGCTGTCAGTCCCGCTGCCACAACCCTTAGTCCGGCTGGGGCTCAGACATGGAATGAACTCCCTATGCCTAAGCCAACCAACAATGTGCGGGTGCTCAACCGATCGGAGAGGCAGAATATGTAAGCAGGGGATCAACTCGGTCCCCCCTGCGTGCTACTGATCCTACTACCGTAACCCTCGGTCTGGTTCTATCTTAGACTGGGAATGAACTCGTATGCTTAGACTGGGGATGAACTCCGTATGCCTAAGTCAACACACAAAATGAGCGTGCGGGCACTCGGCTGTCAGGAGAGGTCGACCGGAGAGGCAGAATGCGCAAGTCAGAGATCGGCCCGGTCCCCCTATGTGTTATCGATCCTGCTGTTAGTCCTCCTTCCGTAACCCTCGGTCCAGTTCGATCTTAGATTGGGAATGAACTCCGTATGCTTAGACATAGAATGAAGTCCGTATGCCTAGCCAACCCACGAAACTAGTGTGTGGGCACTCAGCCTGCCAGAGAGGCAGAATGCGTAAGTCAGGGACCAGTTCGATCCCCCCCTGTGTGCTATCGATCCTACTACCGCAACCCTCAATCCGGTCCTATCTTAGACTGGGATCAAAGTCGGTATGCCTAACTCAACTCACGAAATGAGTGTTCGGGTGCTGAGCTGGCTGGAGAGGCATAATGCGCAAGCTGGGGATCGTCCCGATCCCCCTCTGTGTGCTATCGGTCCTGCAGCCACAACCCTCGGTCTGGCTGGGGCTTAGACATGGAATGAACTCCCAATGCCTAAGCCAACCCATGAAGCGGGCGTGCGTGCACTCAGTCGGCCAGAGAGGCAGAATACGCAAGCTAGGAACCGGCCCGGTCCCTCCTGCATGCTATCGATCCTGCTATCGTAACCCTCGATCCGGTCCGATCTTAGACTGGGAATGAACTCCGTATGTTTAGATTGGGGATAAACTCCGTATGCCTAAGTCAACCCATGAAATGAGCGTGCGGGCGCTCAGACAACCGGAGAGGCCGACCGGAGAGGCATAATGCGCAAGCCTGGGATCAGCTCGGTCCCCCTCTACGTGCTGCCGATCCAGCTGCCGATCTTGCTGCCACAACCCTCGATTCGGCTGGGGCTTAGACATGGAATGAACTCTGTATGCCTATGCTAACCCACAAAACGAGCGTGCGGGCACTCAGCCAGCCGAAGAGGCAGAATGTGCAAGCCGAGGATCGACTCGATCCCCCCTACATGCTGCTGGTCCGACTGCTGGTCCTGCTACCACAACCTTCGATCCGGTCCAATCTTAGACTGAGAATGAACTCCGTATGCTTAGACATGGAATGAACTCCGTATGCCTAAGCCAACCAAAGAAACGAGCGTCGGGGTGCGCAACCGATCGGAGAGGCAGAATGCGTAAGCCGGGGGTCGACCCGGTCCCCCCTACGTGTTGTCGATCCTGCTATTGTAAACCTCAGTCTGGGCCAATCTTAGACTAGGGAATGAACTCTGCATGCCTAAGTCAACCCATGAAACGAGCGTGTGGGCACTGAGCAGGCTGGAGAGGCACAATGCGTAAGCCAAGGATCCACCGGTCCCCCTCTGCATGCTGCCAGTCCCGCTGCCACAACCCTTAGTCCGACTGGGGCGTGCGGGCGCTCAGTCGGTCGGAGAGGCATAATACGCAAGCCGGGGATCAGCCCTGTCCCCCCTGCGTGCTACCGATCGTGCTGTCGCAACCCTCGATCCGATCCGATCTTAGACTGGGAATGAACTCCGTATGCTTAGACTGAGGTTGAGCTCCGTATGTCTAAGCTAACCCACAAAACGAGTGTGCGGGTGCTTAGCCGGTCGGAGAGGCAAAATGCGCAAGTCAGGGATCGGCTCGGTCCCCCCTGCGTGCTATCGATCCTGCTGCCGTAACCTCGGTCTGGTCTGATCTTAGACTACGAATGAACTCCGTATGCCGAAGTCAACCCATGAAACGAGCATTCAGGTGCTGAGTCAATCGGAGAGGCATAATCCGTAAGCCGAGGATCGGTCTGGTCCCCCTCTGCATGCTGTCAGTCCCACTGCCACAACCCTCAGTCCGGTTGGGGCTTAGACATGGAATGAACTCCCTATGCCTAAGCCAACCCACCAAACGGGCGTGCGGGCACTCAGCCATCCGGAGAGGTAGAATGCGCAAGCTTGGGATCGGCCCGGTCCCCCCTGCGTGCTACCGATCCTGCTACCGTAACCCTCGATCCGATCTGATCTTAGACTGAGAATGAACTCCATATGCTTAGACTAGGGATGAACTCCGTATACCTAAGTCAACCCACGAAACGAGCGTGCAGGCGCTCAGCCGACCGGAGAGGCCCGTCAGACAGGCATAATGCACAAGCCGGGGATCAGCCCGACCCCCTCTACATGCTTCGATCCCGCTGCCAGTCCTACTACCATAACCCTCTGTTCGGCTCGGGCTTAGACATGGAATGAACTCCGTATGCCTAACTCAACCCACGAAATGAGCGTTCGGGCACTCAGCCGGTCGGAGAGGCAGAATGTGCAAGCCGAGGATCGACTCGGTCCCCCTGCGTGCTGTCGATCCTGCTGCCACAACCCTCAGTCCGGTCTGATCTTAGACTGGGAATGAACTCCATATGGTTAGACTGGGGATGAACTCCATATGCCTAAGTCAACCCACGAAACCAGCGTGTGGACACTAAGTCGACCAGAGAGGCAGGATGCGCAAGCCGGGGATCGAACAGGTGGTAGCTGGGTTCAAGCACATCTTCATATTTCTACCATGCCAATGCCATTTTTATGGCTTGTAAATTCATACAATGGTCCCCTATGCCTTCATGTGAAGTTTCGTGGCAAGACGACCCGTTTTCTATTTTTCACGATTTTTGAAACTTTTTACGGTTTGTGATTTTTTAAAATTTTTTTAGAAAGATTTTTGTTCCCAAATTTGGTAGAGGTGATCCTTGTATTTTTTTTTGGCATGTACAAAAAAATTCAGCTAAAAACTTAAAGTGGAGAAGATTTTGTGACCGTTTGAAAAAAGTGTCCCTATTTCAGACACTTTAATGGCTACTGGCAGCATACCTATAAAATCTCAAATGCTCTTTAAAGGGGTGTGAGTTCTCGAGGTTTGATGAGGGATAGGGGGCCAATATAATGGCCAAGTACCAGCACCCTCTGACAATGGTGCCCTAGGCGAAAAAAAATACGGCACCAGCACATGCTCGAGCCCAGCATGTGGACTGGGAATGAACTCCATATGCTTAGACATGGAATGAACTCCGTATGCCTAAGCCAACCCACGAAATGAGCGTGCGGGCACTAAGCATGTTAGACATGCAGAATGTGCAAGCCAGGGATTGGCCCGGTCCCCCTCTACGTACTGCCAATCCCGCTGCCACAACCATCGATCCGGCTGAGGCTTAGACATGGAATGAACTCCCTATGCCTAAGCCAACCCACGAAACGGGCGTCCAGGCACTCAGTTGGCGGGAGAGGCAGAATGTACAAGTCGAGGATCGGCCCAGTCCCTCCTACGTGCTGCCGATCCTGCTGTCGCAACCCTCAGTCTAGTTCGATCTTAGACTGGGAATGAACTCTGTATGCTTAGATTGAAGATGAACTCCGTATGCCTAAGTCAACCCACGAAACAAGTGCGCGGGCGTTCAGCAGGCCGGAGAGGCCGGTCGGAGAGGTAGAATGCGCAAGTCGATGATCGGCCCGATCCCCCCTACGTGCTATCGATCCTACTGTCACAACCCTCAGTCGAGTCCAATTTTAGACTTGGAATGAACTTTGTATGCTTAGACTGGGGATGAACTCCGTATGCCTAAGTCAAACCATGAAACGAGCGTGTGGGCGCTCAACCGACCAGAGAGGCAGGATGCGTAATCCGAGGATCGAACGGGTGGTAGGTGGGTTCAAGCACATCTTCATATTTCTGCCATGCCAATACCATTTTCATGGCTTGTAAATTCATACAATGGTCCCCTAAGCCTTCATGTGAAGTTTCGTGGCAAGATGACCCGTTTTCCATTTTTCATGATTTTTGAAACTTTTTGCGGTTCAGGATTTTTTAAAATTTTTTTAGAAAGTTTTTTGTCCCCAAATTTGGTAGAGGTGATCCCTGTATTTTTATTGGCACATACAAAAAAATTCAGCTAAAAACTCGAAGTTGAGAAGATTTTGTGACCATTTGAAAAACGTGTCCCCATTTCAGACACATTAATGGCTACTGGCAACAAACCTATAAAATCTCAAATGCTCTTTAAGGGGGTGTAAGTTCTCAATGTTTGATGAGGGATAGGGGGCCAATATGAGGGCCAAGTACCAGCACCCATCGCACATCATGTGCGCACAACCTCCCGGCCCCCAATGGACAGAACCCCCAATGCCGCTGGTTAGGCTCTCCAGTGATGCTCTGATGATGCTCTGGCGATGGTGCCTCGGGTGAAAAAAATGTAGCACCAGCGCATGCCTGAGCCCAGCATGTGCATCGTGGCTCAAAATCTTAGACTGGGAATGAACTTCGTACGCTTAGACATGGAATGAACTCCGTATGCCTAAGCCAACCCATGAAACGAGCGTGCGGGTGCTCAGCCGGTGGGAGAGGCAGAATGTGCAAGTCGGGGATCGGCCCAGTCCCCTCCTACGTGCTGTCAATCCTACTACCCCAACCTTCGGTCCGGTCTAATCTTAGACTGGGAATAAACTCCGTAAGCATAAGTCAACCCACGAAATGAGTGTGCGGGCACTGAGCTGGCCGAAGTGGAATAATGCGCAAGCCGGGGATCGGCTTGACCCCCCCTCTGCATGCTGCTAGTCTTGCTGCCACAACCCTTGGTCCGGCTGGGGCTTAGACATGGAATGAACTCCCTATGCCTAAGCCAACCCATGAAACGGACGTGCGGGCGCTTTGCCGATTGGAGAGGCAGAATGCGCAAGCCGGGGATCAGCCCGGTACCCCCTGCGTGCTATCCATCCTGCTACCGCAACTCTCGGTTCGGTCCAATCTTAGACTGGGAATGAACTCTATATGCTTAGACTGGGGATGAACTCCATATGCCTAAGTCAACCCATGAAACGAGCGTCTGGGCGCTCAGCCGGTCGGAGAGGCCGACCGGAGAGGCATAATGTGCAAGCCGGGGATCAGCTCGGTCCCCCTCTGTGTGCTGTCGATCCCACTACTAGTCCTGCTACCACAACCCTCGGTCCGACTGGGGCTTAGACATGGAATGAACTCCATATGCCTAAGCCAAACCACGAAACAAGCATACGGGTGCTCAGCCGATCGAAGAGGCAGAATGCACAAGCTGGGATCGGGCCGGTCCCCCCTAGTGTACTGTCGATCCTGCTGCTGGTCCTACTATTGCAACCCTCTGTCCGGGCCGATCTTAGACCGAAAATGAACTCCGTATGCTTAGACATGGAATGAACTCCATATGCCTAAGTCAACCCATGAAACGAGCGTGCGTGCGGGTGTTCAGCCGATCGGAGAGGTAGAATGCACAAGCTGAGGATCGGCCCAGTCCCTCTTGTGTGCTGTCAATCCTGCTACCACAACCCTCGATCCGATCTGATCTTAGACTGGGATTGAACTCCGTATGCCTAAGTTAACCAATGAAACGAGCGTACGGGTGCTGAGCCAATCGGAGAGGCATAATGTGCAAGCTGGGGATCGACTTGGTCCCCCTCTGCATGTTGCCAATCTCGCTACCACAACCCTCGGTCCGGCTGGGGCTTAGACATATAATGAACTCCCTATGCCTAAGCCAACCCATGAAATGGGCGTGCGGTAGCTCAGCCGGCCGAAGAGGTAGAATGCGCAAGACGGGGATCGACTCGATCCCCCCTACATGCTGTCAATCTACTGCCGCAACCCTCGGTATGCCTAAGTCAACCCATGAAACAAGCGTGCGAGCGCTCAGCCGACTAGAGAGGCAGGATGCGCAAGTCGAGGATCGAACGGGTGGTAGGTGGGTTCAAGCACATCTTCTTATTTCTTGCCATGCCAATGCCATTTTTTGGCTTTTAAATTCAAACAATGGTCCCCTAAGCCTTCATGTGAAGTTTCGTGGCAAGACGACCCGTTTTCCATTTTTCATGATTTTTGAAACTTTTTATAGATCAAGATTTTTTAAAATTTTTTTTGAAAGATTTTTGTCCCTAAATTGGATAGAGGTCATCCCTGTATTTTTGTTGGTGTGCACAAAAAAATTCAGCTAAAAAATCGAAGTGGAGAAGATTTTTTGACCGTTTGAAAAAAGTGTCCCCATTTCAGACACTTTAATGGCTACTGGCAGCAAACCTATAAAATCTCAAATGCTCTTTAAGAGGGTGTGAGTTCTCAAGGTTTGATGAGGGATATGGGGCCAATATAAGGGCCAAGTACCAGCACCCATCGCACATCATGTGCGTACACCCCTCGGCCCCCCCAATCGTCGAAACCCCAATGCTGTCAGTTAGGCTCTCAGGCAATGCTCCGGCGATGGTGCCCCGGGTGAAAAAAATGCGGCACCAGCACATGCCTGAGCCTAGCATGTGCACCATGGCTCAAAATCTTAGACTGGGAATGAACTCCGTATGCTTAGACATGGAATGAACTCCGTATGCCTAAGCCAACCCACGAAACGAGCGTGCGGGCGCTAAGCCGGCCGGAGAGGCAGAATGCGCAAGTCAAGGATCGGCCCGGTCCCCCCTACGTGCTGTCGATCCTTCTATCGCAACCCTCGATCCAATCCGATCTTAGACTGGGAATGAACTCCATATGCATAAGTCAACCCATGAAACAAGCATCCGGGCGTCGAGCCGACCGAAGAGGCATAATGCGCAAGCCAGGGATCGGCCGGATCCCCCTATGCATGCTGCCGGTCCCACTGCCACAACCCTCTGTCCGACTGGGGACATGGAATGAACTCCCTATGCCTAAGCCAACCCACGAAATGAGCGTGCGGGCGCTCAACCGACCGGAGAGGCAGAATGCGCAAGCCAGGAACCGACCCGGTCCCCCCTACGTGCTATCGTTCCTACTACTGTAACCCTTGGTCTGGTTCGATCTTAGACTGGAAATGAACTCCGTATGCCTAAGTCAAACCACAAAACGAGCGTACGGGCACTGAGTCGACTGGAGAGGCATAATGCACAAGCCGGGGATCGGTCCGGTACCCTTTTACGTGCTACCGGTCTCACTGCCACAACCCTCGATCCGACTGGGGCTTAGACATGGAATGAACTCCCTATGCCTAAGCCAACCCACAAAATGGACGTGCGGGAGCTCAACCAGTCAGAGAGGCAGAATGCGCAAGCTGGGGATCGACCCGGTCCCCTCTGCGTGCTGTCGATCCTGCTGCTGCAACCCTTGTTCCAGTCCGATCTTAGACTGGGAATGAACTTTGTATGCTTAGACTGGGGATGAACTCCGTATGCCTAAGTCAACCCACGAAACGAGCGTACGGGCGCTTAGCCGACCAAAAAGGCAGGATGCGTAAGCTGAGGATCAAACGGGTGGTAGGTGGGGTCAAGCACATCTTCATATTTCTGCAATTCCAATGCCATTTTTATGGCGTGTAAATTCATACAATGGTCCCCTAAGCCTTGTTGTGAAGTTTCGTGGCAAGACGACCCGTTTTCTATTTTTCATTATTTTTCAAACTTTTTACGGTTCGGGATTTTTTAAATTTTTTTAGAAAGAGTTTTGTCCCCAAATGTGGTAGAGGTGATCCCTGTATTTTTCTTGGCATGCAAAAAAAAATTCAGCTAAAAACTCGAAGTCGAGAAGATTTTGTGACCATTTGAAAAAAATGTCCCCATTCTAGACACTTTAATGGCTACTGGCAGTAAACCTATAAAATCTCAAATGCTCTTTAAGAGGGTGTGAGTTCTCGAGGTTTAATGAGGGATAGGGGGCCAATATAAGGGCCAAGTACCAGCACCCATCGCACATCATGTGCGCACATCCCCCGGCCCCCCAATCGTCGGAACCCCCAATGCCGCAGTTACGCTCTCCGACGATGCTCTGACGATGGTGCCTCGGGTGAAAAAAATGTGGCACCAACACATGCCCGAGCCCAGCATATGCACCGTGGCTCAAAATCTTACTCTGGGAATGAACTCCGTAAGCTTAGACATGGAATGAACGCCATATGCCTAAGCCAACCCATGAAACGAGCGTGCGGGCGCTCAGCCGACTGGAGAGGCAGAATGTGCAAGCCGGGGATCGACCCGGTCCACCCCTACGTGCCATCGATCCTGCTGCCACAACCCTCGGTCGGGTCCGATCTTAGACTGGGAATGAACTCTGTATACATAAGTCAACCCATGAAACGAGCGCCCGGGTGTTGAGCCTACTGAAGAGGCACAATATGCAAGCCGAGGATTGGCCCGATCCCCCTCTGCGTGCTACCGGTCCCCCTACCACAACCCACGATCTGGCTAGGGCTTAGACATGGAATGAACTCCCTATGCCTAAGCTAACCCACAAAACGGGCATGCAGGAGCTGAGCCGGCCGAAGAGGCATAATGCGAAAGCCGGGGATCAGCCCGGTCCCCCTCTGCGTGCTACCCGTCCCACTGCCACAACCCTCGGTTCGGCTGGGGCTTAGACATGGAATGAACTCCCTATGCCTAAGCCAACCCACGAAATGAGCGTGCGGGCGCTCAGTCGGCCGGAGAGGCAGAATGCGTAAGCCGAGGATCGGCTCGATCCCCCCTGCGTGCTGTCGATCGTGCTGCCGCAACCCTTGATCCGGTCTGATCTTAGACTGAGAATGAACTACGTATGCTTAGACTGGGGATGAACTCCGTATGCCTAAGTCAACCCACGAAACGAGCATGTGGGCACTCAACCGGTCGAAGAGGCTCACCGAAGAGGCTCGCCGAAGAGGCATAATGTGCAAGCCGGGGATCAACCTGCTCCCCTACTGCGTGCTGTCAATCCCGCTGTCGGTCCTGCTGCTACAACCCTCAGTCTGACTGGGGCTTAGACATGGAATGAACACCGTACGCCTAAGCCAACCCACGAAATGAGCGTGCAAACGAGAGGCCGGCCAGAAAGGCAGAATGCGTAAGCCGAAGATTGACCTGGTCCCCCCTATGTGCTGTCGATCCTGCTGCTGCAACCCTCGGTCCAGTCTGATCTTAGACTGGGAATGAACTCCATATGCTTAGACATGGAATGAACTCCGTATGGCTAAGCCAATCCACAAAACGAGCATGCGGGTACTCTGCTGGCTGGAGAGGCAGAATGTGTAAGTCGGGGACCAACCCGATCCCTCCTACGTCCTATCGATCTTGCTGTTGCAACCCTCGGTCTGGTCCGATCTTAGACTGGGAATGAACTTCACATGCCTAAGTCAACCGATGAAACGAGCGTTCAGCCACTGAGCCGGTCGGATAGGCATAATGCGCAAGCCGGGGATCAGCCCGGTCCTTCGCTACTTGCTGTCGATCCTGTTGTCGCAACCCTCGGTCCGATCTGATCTTAGACTGGGAATGAACTCCGTATGCCTAAGTTAACCAAGGAAACAAGCGCTCGGGCGCTGAGCCGGTTGAAGAGAAGAATGCACAAGCCAGGGATCGACCCGGTCCCTCCTACGTGCTGTCGATCCTGCTGTCGTAACCCTCGGTCTGATAATCTTAGACTAGGAATGAACTCCGTATGCATAAGTCAACCCATGAAGCGAGCGTGCGAGCGCTGAACCGGTCGAAGAGGCATAATGCGCAAGCCGGGGATCGACTTGGTCCCCCTCTATGTGCTGTCGGTCTTGCTACCACAACCCTCGGTCCGGCTGGGGCTTAGACATGGAATGAACTCCCTATGCCTAAGCTAACCCACAAAATAGGCGTACGGGTGCTGAGCCAGCCAATGAGGCATAATACGCAAGCCGGGATCAGCCTGGTCCCCCTCTGCATACGGTTGGTCCCACTGCCACAACCCTTGGTTTGGATGGGGCTTAGACATGGAATGAACTCCCTATGCCTAAGCCAACCCATGAAACGAGCGTGCGGGTGCTCAACCGATCGGAAAGGCAGAATGCGCAAGCTGGGGATCGGCCCGGTTCCTCCTACGTGTTGTCGATCCAGATGCCGTAACCCTCAGTCCAGTTCGATCTTAGACTGAGAATGAACTCTGTATGCTTAGACTGGGGGTGAACTCCGTATGCCTAAGTCAACCCATGAAATGAGCGTACGGGCGCTCAGCCGACCGAAGAGGCATAATGCGCAAGCTGAGGATCAACTCGGTCTCCTTCTGCGTGCTGTCGATCCCACTACTGGTCTTGCTGCCACAACCCTCGGTCCGATTGGCTTAGACATGGAATAAACTCCGTATGCCTAAGCCAACCCACAAAATGAGCGTACAAGTGAGAGTCCGACCAAACAGGCAAAATGCGTAAGCCTGAGATCGGTCCGGTCTCCCCCTATGTGCGGTCGATCCTATTGCTGGTCTTACTGACGCAACCCTCAGTCTGATCCGATCTTAGACTGGGAATGAACTCCGTATGCTTACACACGGAATGAACTCTGTATGCCTAAGCCAACCCATGAAATGAGCGTATGGGCGGTCAGCCGGTCGAAGAGGCAGAATGTGTAAGCCAGGGACCGGCCTGATCCCTCCTACGTGCTGTCAATCCTGCTGCCGCAACCCTTTGTTCGGTCTGATCTTCGACTGGGAATGAACTCTGTATGCCTAAGTCAACCCACGAAATGAGCATTCGGGTGTTGAGCCAGTCGAAGAGGCATAATGCGCAAGCCGGGGATTGGCCTGGTCCCCCTTTGTGTGCTGTCGGTCTCGCTACCATAACACTACGTCCAGCTGGGGCTTAGACATGGAATGAACTCCCATGCCTAAGACTGGGGATGAGCCCAATCCCCCTCTGCGTGTTGTCGATCCCGCTGTCGGTCCTGCTGCCATAACCCTCAGTCCGGCTAGGGCTTAGACATGCAATGAACTCCGTATGCCTAGGTTAAACCATGAAATGAGGGTGCGGGCACTCAGCCAACCAGAGAGGTAGAATGCGCAAGCCGGGGATCGGTTCGGTCCTCCCTGCGTGCTGTCGATCCTATTGTTGGTCCTGCTACCGCAACCCTCAGTCCGGTCCGATCTTAGACTGGGAATGAACTCCGTATGCTTAGACATAGAATGAACTCCGTATACCTAAGCCAACCCACGAAACAAGCGTCCGGGCTTTCAGCCAGCCGGAGAGGTAGAATGCACAAGCCGGGGACCGGTCCGATCCTGCCTTGCGTGCTGTCGATCCTACTACTGCAACCCTTGGTCCGATCTGATCTTAGACTGGGAATAAACTCCGTATGCCTAAGTCAACCCATGAAACGAGCATGCAGACGCTGAGCCGACCGAAGGGGCATAATGCGTAAGTCAGGGATTGGCTCAATCCCCCTCTACGTGTTGCCAGTCCTGCTACCACAACCCTCGGTCCGGTTGGGGCTTAGACATGGAATGAACTCCCTATGCCTAAGTCAACCCACAAAACGGGCGTACGGGCATCGAGCCGACCGATGAGGCATAATGCGCAAGTCGAGGATCAGCCCGGTCCCCCTCTGCATACTGTCGGTCCCACTGCCACAACCCTCGATCCAGTTGGGGCTTAGACATGGAATGAACACCCTATGCCTAAGCCAACCCATGAAATGGGCGTACGGGCGCTCAACCGGCCGGAGAGGTGGAATGTGCAAGCCAGGGATCGATCTGGTCCCCCCTACGTGCTGCCGATCCTACTGCCTCAACCCTCGGTCTGGTCTGATCTTAGACTGGGAATGAACTCCGTATGCTTAGACTGGAGATGAACTCCGTATGCCTAAGTCAACCCACGAAACGAGCGTGCGGGCGCTCAGTCGACTAGAGAGGCAGGATGCGCAAGCCGGGGATCGAACGAGTGGTAGGTGGGTTCAAGCACATCTTCATATTTCTGCCATGCCAATGCCATTTTTATGGCTTGTAAATTCATACAATGGTCCCCCAAGCCTTGATGTGAAGTTTCGTGGCAAGACGACCCGTTTTCTATTTTTCATGATTTTTCAAACTTTTTGCGGTTTGGGATTTTTTCAAATTTTTTTAGAAAGCGTTTTGTCCCCAAATTTGGTAGAGGTGATCCTAGTATTTTTGTTGGCATGCCCAAAAAAATTCAGCTAAAAACTCGAAGTGGAGGAGATTTTGTGACCATTTGAAAAAAGTGTCCCCATTTTAGACACTTTAATGGCTATTGGCAGCAAACCTATAAAATGTAAAATGCTCTTTAAGGGGGTGTGAGTTCTCGAGGTTTGATGAGGGATAGGGGGCTAATATAAGGGCCAAGTACCAGCAACCATCGCACATCATGTGTGCACACCCCCCGGCCCCCCCAATCGTCGGAACCCCCAATGCCGCCGGTTAGGCTCTCCGACGATGCTTCGACGATGCTCCGACGATGGTGCCCTGGGCAAAAAAATGCGGCACCAGCACATGCCTGAGCCCAGCATGTGCACCGTGGCTCAAACTCTTAGACTGGGAATGAGCTTCGTATGCTTAAACATGGAATGAACTCCGTATGCCTAAGCCAACCCATGAAACGAACGTGCAGGGGCTCAGCCGGTCGGAGAGGCAGAATGCGCAAGCTAGGGACCGGCCCAGTCCCCCCCTACGTGCTGTTGATCCTACTGCTGCAACCCTCGATCCGGTCCAATCTTAGACTAGGAA
Organism: Durio zibethinus; assembly: GCF_002303985.1. The sequence goes on along the minus strand of NW_019167826.1, from coordinate 20,109,495 downwards.
TGAACTCCGTATGCCTAAGTCAACCCACGAAACGAGCGTTCGGGCGCTGAGCCGACCGGAGAGTCATAATGTGCAAGCAAGGGATCGGCCCGATCCCCCTCTACGTGCTGTCGGTCCCGCAACCACAACCCTCGGTCTGGCTAGGTCTGAGACATGGAATGAACTCCCTATGCCTAAGCCAACCCATGGAACGGGCGTGCGGGTGCTCAGCTGGCCGGAGAGGCAGAATACGCAAGTCGGGGATCTGCCTGATCCTCCCTGTGTGCTACCGATCCTGCTATCGTAACCCTCGGTCTGGTCCGATCTTAGATTGGGATGAACTCCGTATGCTTAGACTGGGAATGAACTCTGTATGCCTAACCAACCCACGAAACGAGCATGCGGGCGTTCAACCGATCGGAGAGGCAAAATGCACAAGCCGGGGATAGACCCAGTCACCCCCTGCATGCTGTCGATCCTGCTGCTGCAACCCTCGGTTCGATCCGATCTTAGACTGGGAATGAACACTGTAGGCTTAGACTGGGGATGAACTCCGTATGCCTAAGTCAACCCATGAAACAAGCGTATGGGCGCTCAGTCGGGGATCAGCCCGGTCCCCCCTGCGTGCTGTCGATCCTGCTGCTGCAACCCTCGATCTGGTTTGATCTTAGACTGGGAATGAACTCTTTATGCTTAGACTAGGGATGAACTCCGTATGCCTAAGTCAACCCACGAAACGAGCGTGTGGGAGCTCAACCGACCGGAGAGGCCGCCGGAGAGGCATAATGCGCAAGCGGGGATCAACCCGATACCCCTCTGCGTGCTGTCGATCCCACCATCGGTCCTGCTGCCATAACCCTCGGTCTGGCTGGGGCTTAGACATGGAATGAACTCCGTATGCCTAGGTCAACCCACGAAATGAGCGTGCGGGCACTGAGCCGACCGAAGAGGTAGAATACGCAAGCTGGGGATCGGCCTGGTCCCTCCCTGTGTGCTGTTGATCCTGCTACTGGTCCTGCTACCGTAACCCTCGACGTGGTCTGATCTTAGACTGGGAATGAACTCCGTATGCTTACATAGAATGAACTCTGTATGCCTAAGCGAACCCATGAAACGAGCGTGCGGGCGCTCAGTCGATCGGAGAGGCAGAATGCACAAGTCGGGGATGGGTCCGGTCCCCCTCTCCATGCTGTCGATCCTGCTGCCGCAACCCTCGGTCCGATCCGATCTTAGACTGGGAATGAACTCCGTATGCCTAAGTCAACCCACAAAAGGAGCGTACGGGCACTGAGCCAGCCGGAGAGGCATATTGTGCAAGCCGGGGATCGACCCGATCCCCTCTGCATGCTGTCGGTCCTGCTGCCACAACCCTTGGTCCGGCTAGGGCTTAGACATGGAATGAACTCCCTATGCCTAAGCCAACCCATGAAACGAGCGTGCGGGCGCTCAGTCGGTCGGAGATGCAAAATGCACAAGCCGAGGATCTGTCTGGTCCCCTCTACGTGCTACCGATCCTACTGTCGCAACCCTCGATCTGGTCCGATCTTAGACTGGGAATGAACTCCGTATGCTTAGTCTGGGAATGAACTCCTTATGCCTAAGCTAACCCACGAAATGAGCGTACGGGCGCTCAGCTGGCCGGAGAGGCAGAATGCATAATTCGGGTACAAGCTCGATCCCCCCTGTGTGCTATCGATCCTGCTACCGCAACCCTCGATTTGGTTCGATCTTAGGCTGGGAATAAACTCTGTATGCCTAGACTGAGGATGGACACTGTATGCCTAAGTCAACCCAAGAAATGAGCGTATGGGCGCTCAGTCGGGGATCGGCCTGGTCCCTCCTACGTGCTATCGATCCTGCTGCTGTAACCCTCGGTCCGGTTCGATCTTAGATAGGGAATGAACTCTGTATGCTTAGACTGAGGATGAACTCCGTATGCCTAAGTCAACCCATGAAACGAGGTGTGGGTGCTCAGCCGACCGGGGAGGCAGAATGCGCAAGCCGAGGATCAGTTCGGACCCCCCTGTGTGCTGTCGATCCTGCTGTAGCAACCCTTGGTCCGATCCGATCTTAGACTGGGAATGAACTCAGTATGCTTAGACTGGGGATGAACTCTGTATTCCTAAGTCAACCCATGAAACGAACGTGCGAGCGCTCAGTCGGTCGAAGAGGTCGGCTGAAAAGGCATAATGAGCAAGTTGGGGATCAACCCGATCCATCTCTGCGTGCGACCGATCCTACTGCCAGTCTTGCTGCCCCAACCTTCTGTTCGGTTGGGGCTTAGACATGGAATGAACTCTGTATGCTTAAGCCAACCCACGAAACGAGTGTACGGGTGCTCAACCGGCCAGAGAGGTAGAATGCGTAAGTCGGGGATAGACCTGATCCCCCCTGCGTGCTACCGATCCTGCTGCTGGTCCTACACCGTAACCCTCGATCCGGTCTGATCTTAGACTGGGAATGAACTTCGTATGCTTAGACATGGAATAAACTCCATATGCCTAAGCCAACCCATGAAACGAGCGTATGGGTGCTCAACCGACCGGAGAGGCAAAATGCGAAAGTCGAGGATCGGTCCGGTCCCCCCTGCGTGCTACTGATCCTACTGCCGCCACCCTCGGTCCGGTCTGATCTTAGATTGGGAATGAACTTCGTATGCTTAGACTGGGGATGAACTCTGTATGCTTAAGTCAACCCACGAAATGAGCGTACGGACGTTCAATCGACCAGAGAGGCAGGATGCGCAAACCGGGGATCGAACGGGTGGTAGGTGGGTTCAAGCACATCTTCATATTTCTGCCATGCCAATGCCATTTTTGTGGCTTGTAAATTCGTACAACGGTCCCCTAAGCCTTCATGTGAAGTTTCATGGCAAGATGACCCGTTTTCTATTTTTCACGATTTTTGAAACTTTTTACGATTCGGGATTTTTTAAAATTTTTTTAGAAAGAGTTTTATCCCTAAATTTGGTAGAGGTGATCCTTGAATTTTTTTTGGCATGCACAAAAACATTCAGCTAAAAACTCGAAGTGGAGAAGATTTTGTGACCATTTGAAAAAAGTGTCCCCATTTCAGACACTTTAATGGCTACTGGCAGCAAACCTATAAAATCTCAAATGCTCTTTAAGGGGGTGTGAGTTCTCGAGGATTGATGAGGGACAGGGGGCCAATATAAGGGCCAAGTACCAGCACCCATCGAACATAATGTGCACACACCCCCTGGCCCCTCCAATCGTCGAAACGCCCAATGCCATCGGTTAGGCTCTTCGACGATACCCCGACGATGGTGCCCTGGGTGAAAAAAATGTGGTACCAGCACATGCCCAAGCCCAGCATGTGCACCGTGGCTCAAAATCTTAGAATGGGAATGACCAAGCTAGGGATGGGCTTGATCCCCCCTGCGTGCTGTCAATCCTACTGTCGCAACCCTCGGTCCGGTCTGATCTTAGACTAGGATTGAACTTTGTAAGCCTAAGTCAACCCACAGAACGAGTGTGCGGGCGCTGAGCCGACCGAAGAGGCATAATGAGGAAGTCGAGGATTGGCCCGATCCCCCTCTACGTGCTGTCGGTCCCGCTGCCACAACCCTCGGTCTGGCTGGGGCTTAGACATGGAATGAACTCCTTATGCCTAAGCCAACCCACGAAACGGGCTCGCGGGTGCTCAACCGACCGAAGAGGCAGAATGCGCAAGTCGGGGATCGACTCGGTCCCCCTTGCGTGCTGTCGATCCTACTACCACAACCCTCGGTCCAGTTCGATCTTAGACTGGGAATGAACTCTGTATGCTTAGACTGGGGATGAACTCCGTATGCCTAAGTCAACCCACGAAACGAGCGTGCAGGCACTCAGCCTACCAGAGAGGTAGGATGCGCAAGCCGGAGATCGAACAGGTGGTAGGTGGGTTCAAGAACATCTTCATATTTCTGCCATCCCAATGCCATTTTTATGGCGTGTAAATTCATACAATGGTCCCCTAAGCCTTCACGTGAAGTTTCACGGCAAGACGACCCATTTTCTATTTTTCATGATTTTTGAAACTTTTTACGGTTCGGGATTTTTTAAAATTTCTTTAGAAAGTGTTTTCTCCCAAATTTTGGTAGACATGATCCTTGTAGTTTTGTTGAAATGCACAAAAAAATTCAGCTAAAAACACGAAGTGGAGAAGATTTTGTGACCGTTTGTAAAAAGTGTCCCCATTTCAGACACTTTAATGGCTACTAGCAGCAAACCTATAAAATCTCAAATGCTCTTTAAGGGGTGTGAGTTTTTGAGGTTTGATGAGGGATAGGGGGCCAATATAAGGGCCAAGTACCAGCACCCATCGCACATCATGTGCGCACACCCCTCGGCCCCCCCAATCGTCGGAACCCCTAAAGCCGTCGGTTAGGCTCTCCGGTGAAGCTTCGACGATGGTGCCCTGGGCAAAAAAAATGCGACACCAGCACATGCCCGAGCCTATCATGTGCACTGTGGCTCAAAATCTTAGACTGGGAATGAACTCCGTATGCTTAGACATGGAATGAACTCCGTATGCCTAAGCCAACCCACGGAACGAGCGTGCGGGCACTCAGCCAGCCGGAGAGGCATAATGTGCAAGCCGGGAATTGGCCTGGTCCCCTCTGCGTGCTGCCAGTCCTGCTGCCACAACCCTCGATCCGGTTGGGGCTTAGACATGGAATGAACTCCCTATGCCTAAGCCAACCCACGAAACGGGCGTGCGGGCGCTCAGTCGGCCGAAGAGGCAGAATGTGCAAGCCGGGGATCGACCCGGTCCCCCCTGCGTGATGTCGATCCTGCTGTCGCAACCCTTAGTCTGGTCTAATCTTAGAGTGGGAATGAACTCCATCTGCTTAGACTGGGGATGAACTCCGTATGTCTAAGTAAACCCACGAAAAGAGCATGCGGACACTCAACCGGCCGAAGAGGCCGACTGGAGAGGCATAATGCGTAAGCCAGGTATCAGCTCGATCCCCCTCTACGTGCTGTTGATCCCGCTGCCGGTCTTACTGTCACAACCCTCGGTCCAAATGGGGCTTAGACATGGAATGATCTCCGTATGCCTAAGCCAACCCACGAAACGAGTGTGCGGGTGCTCAGCCGATCGGAGAGGCAGAAAGCGCAAGTCGGGGATCGACCTGGTCCCCCCCTGCGTGCTGTCGATCCTGCTATTGTAACCCTCGATTCGGTCCAATCTTGGAATGGGAATGAACTCTATATGCCTAAGTCAACCCACGAAATGAGCGTGCAGCGCTGATCCGGACGGAGAGGCATAATGCGTAAGCCGGGGATCAACCCGGTCCCCCTCTGTGTGCTACCGATCCCGCTGCGACAACCCTCGGTTCGGCTGGGGCTTAGACATGGAATGAACTCCCTATGCCTAAGCCAACCCACGAAATGGGCGTGCGGGCGCTCAGCCGGTCAGAGCGGCGGAATGTGCAAGCCGGGGATCGGCCTGGTCCCCCCTGTGTGCTGCCGATCCTGCTGCCGCAACCCTCGGTCCGGTCCGATCTTAGACTGGGAATGAACTCCGTATGCTTAGACTGGGGATGAACTCCGTATGCCTAAGTCAACCCACGAAACGAGCGTGCGGGCACTCAGTCGACCAGAGAGGCAGGATGCGCAAGCCGGGGATCGAACGGGTGGTAGGTGGGTTCAAGCACATCTTCATATTTCTGCCATGCCAATGCCATTTTTATGGCTTGTAAATTCATACAATGGTCCCCCAAGCCTTGATGTGAAGTTTCATGGCAAGACAACCCGTTTTCTATTTTTCATGATTTTTCAAACTTTTTGCGGTTCAGGATTTTTTAAAATTTTTTTAGAAAGCGTTTTGTCCCCAAATTTGGTGGAGGTGATCCTTGTATTTTTTTGGGCATACCCAAAAAAATTCAGCTAAAAACTCGAAGTGGAGAAGATTTTGTGACCGTTTGAAAAAAGTGTCCCCATTTTAGACACTTTAATGGCTATTGGCCAGAGAGGCAGAATGCACAAGCCAGGGATCGGCCTGGTCCCCCTGCGTGCTGTCAATCCTGCTGTCACAACCCTCGGTCTGGTCCAATCTTAGACTGGGAATAAACTCTGTATGCATAAGTCAACCCACAAAACGAGCGTACGGGCGCTGAGCCGGCTGAAGAGGCATAATGCGCAAGCCGGGGATCGGCTCGGTCCCCATCTGCATACTGCCGGTCCTGCTGCCACAACCCTCAGTCCGGCTGGGGCTTAGACATGGAATGAACTCCATATGCCTAAGCCAACCCATGAAATGGGCGTGCAGGCACTCAGCCGATTGGAGAGGCAGATTGCGCAAGCCGGGGATTGACCTGATCCCCCATGCGTGCTGCCGATTCCTGCTGATGCAACCCTTGGTTTGATTCGATCTTAGACTGGGAATGAACTCCGTATGCTTAGACTGGGGATGAACTCCGTATGCCTAAGCCTCGGAATGGGTCCAATTTAGAAAAAAGGGTCCCGCTGCCACAACCCTTGATCCAGCTGGGGATTAGACATGGAATGAACTCCCTATGCCTAAGCCAAGCCATGAAACGGGCGTACGGGCACTCAGTCGATCGGAGGGCAGAATGCGCAAGCCGGGGATTGGCCTGGTCCCCCTCTACGTGCTATAGGTCCCGCTACCACAACCCTCAGTCCGGCTGGGGCTTAGACATGGAATGAACTCCCTATGCCTAAGCCAACCCATGAAATGGGCGTGCGGGCACTCAACAGGCCGGAGAGGCAGAAAGTGCTAGTCGAGGATCGGCCCGGTCCCCCTGCATGCTGCCGAGCCTGCTGCCACAACCCTCGGTCCGATTTGATCTTAGACTAGGAATGAACTCCGTATGCTTAGACTGGGGATGAACTCTATATGCCTAAGTCAACCAACGAAATGAGCAATCGAACGCTCAGCCGACCAGAGAGGGCAGGATACGCAAGCTGGGGACCGAACGGGTGGTAGGTGGGTTCAAGCACATCTTCATATTTCTGCCATGCCAATGCCATTTTTATGGCTGTAAATTCATACAATGGTCCCTTAAGCGTTCATGTGAAGTTTCGGGCATGACGACCCGTTTTCTATTTTTCATGATTTTCAAAACTTTTTACGGTTTAGGAATTTTAAAATTTTTTTAGAAAGAGTTTTATCCCCAAATTTGGTAGAGGTGATCCTTGTATTTTTGTTGGCATGCACAAAAAAATTCACCTAAAAACTCAAAGTGGAGAAGATTTTGTGACCGTTTGAAAAAAGTGTCCCCATTTCAGACACTTTAATGGCTACTGGCAGCAAACCTATAAAATCTCAAATGCTCTTTAAGGGGGTGTGAGTTCTCGAGGTTTGATGAGGGATAGGGGGCCAATATAAGGGCCAAGTACCAGCACCCATCACACATCATGTGCGCACACCCCTCAGCCCCCTCCAATCGTCGGAACCCCCAATGCCACCAGTTAGCCTCTTCGACGATGTTCTGACGATGGTGCCCCGGGCGAACAAAATGCGGCACCAGTACATGCTCGAGCCCAGCATGTGCACTGTGGCTCAAAATCTTAGACTGGGAATGAACTCCGTATGCTTAGACAAGGAATGAACTCCGTATGCCTAAGCCAACCCACAAAACGAACGTGCAGCCGCTCAGTCGACCGAAGAGGCAGAATACGCAAGTCGGGGATCGGCTCGGTCCCTCTCTGCAGGCTGCCAGTCCTGCTGCCACAGCCTTAGGTCCGGTTGGGGCTTAGACATGGAATGAACTCCCTATACCTAAGCCAACCCATAAAACGGGTGTGCGGGCGCTCAGCCGGTCGAAGAGGCAGAATGCGCAAGCCGGGGATAGGCCTGGTTCCCCTGCGTTCTGTCGATCCTGCTACCGCAACCCTCGATCTGGTCTGATCTTAGACTGGGAATGAACTCCGTATGCTTAAACTGGGGATGAACTCTGTATGCTTAGACTGGGATGAACTCCGTATGCCTAAGTCAACCAAGAAACGAGCGTACGGGCACTCAGTTGACCAAATGAGGTCGTATCAGAGAGGCAGAATGCACAAGCCGGGGATCGACCTTGTCCCCCTGACGTGCTGCCGATCCTGCTATTGGTCCTACTGCCGCAACCCTCGGTCCAGTCCAATCTTAGACTGGGAATGAGCTCTGTATGCTTAGACATGGAATGAACTCCGTATGCCTAAGCCAACCAATGAAACGAGCGTGCGAGCACTCAACCGGCCAGAGAGGCATAATGAACAAGTCGGGGATTGACCCGGTCCCCCCTGCGTGCTGTCGATCCTGCTGTCGCAACCCTCGGTCCGATCCGATCTTAGACTTGGAATGAATTTCGTATGCCTAATTCAACCCACAAAATGAGCGTTCGGGCACTGAGCCGGCCAAAGAGGCATAATGCGCAAGCCGGGGATAGGCTCGATCCCCCTCTACGTGCTGTCAGTCTCGCTGCCACAACCCTCAGTTCTGCTGGGGCTTAGACATGGAATGAACTCCCTATGCCTAAGCCAACCCATGAAACGGGCGTGCGGGCGCTCAGCCGGCCGGAGAGGCAGAATGCGCAAGTTGAGGATCGACCCAATCCCCACTGCGTGCTACCGATCATTCTATCACAACCCTCAGTCCTATTCGATCTTAGACTGAGAATGAACTTCGTATGCTTAGACTGGGGATGAACTTCATATGCCTAAGTCAACCCATGAAACGAGCGTGGGGACACTCAGCCGACCAGAGAGACAGGATGCGTAAACTGGGGATCGAACGGGTGGTAAGTGGGTTCAAGGACATCTTCATATTTCTGCCATGCCAATGCCATTTTTTATGGCTTGTAAATTCATACAATGGTCCCCTACGCCTTCATGTGACGTTTTGAGGCAAGAAGACCCGTTTTCTATTTTTCATAAATTTTCAAACTTTTTACGGTTCGAGATTTTTTTAATTTTTTTAGAAAGATTTTTGTCCCCAAATTTGGTAGAGAATATGCTTGTATTTTTGTTGGCATGCACAAAAAATTCAGCTAAAAACTCATAGTGGAGAAGATTTTGTGACCGTTTGAATAAAGTGTCCCCATTTCAGACACTTTAATGGCTACTGGCAGCAAACCTATGAAATCTCAAATGCTCTTTAAGGGGGTGTGAGTTCTCAAGGTTTGATGAGGGATAGGGGACAAATATAAGGGCCAAGTACCAGCACCCATCGCACATCATGTGCGCACACCTCCCGGCCTCCCAATCGTCGAAACCCCCAATGCCGTCGATTAGGCTCTCCGATGATGCCCCGGCGATGGTGCCTGAGCCCAGCATGTGCACCATGGCTTAAACTCTTAGACTGGGAATGAACTCCGTATGCTTAGATGTGGAATGAACTCCGTATGCCTAAGCCAACCCACGAAATGAGCATGCGGGCGCTCAGACGACTGGAGAGGTAGAATGCGCAAGCCGGGGATCTGTCTGATCCCCCCTACATGCTACCGATCCTGCTGCCACAACCCTCAGTCCAGTTAGATCTTAGACTGGGAATAAACTCTGTATGCTTAGACTGGGGATGAACTCCGTATGCCTAAGTCAACCCACGAAACGAGTGTGCGGGCGCTCAGCCAACCGGAGAGGTCGACCAGAGAGGCAGAATGCACAAGCTAGGGATTGGCCCGATCCCCCCTGCATGTTGCCGATCCTGCTGCTGGTGCTATTGCCCCAACCCTAGGTCCGGTCTGATCTTAAGACTGGGAATGAACTCCGTATGCTTAGACATGGAATGAACTCCGTATGCCTAAGCCAACCCATGAAACGAGTGTGCAGGCGCTCAGCCGGTCGGAGAGGCAGAATGCGTAAGCTGGGGACCGACCCGATCCCTCCCTGCGTGCTGTCGATCCTGCTATTGCAACCCTTGATCCAGTCCGATCTTAGACTGGGAATGAACTCCGTATACCTAAGTCAACCCACGAAATGAGCGTTTGGGCACTGAGCCGGTCGGAGAGGCATAATGCGCAGGCCGGGGATCGGCCCAATCCCCCTCTATGTGCTGCCGGTCCCGCTGCCACAACAATCGGTCCAGCTGGGGCTTAGACATGGAATGAACTCTCTATACCTAAGCCAACCCATGAAACGGGCGTGTGGGTGATCAGTCGGTCGGAGAGGCATAATGCACAAGCTAGGAATCGACCCGGTGCCCCGTACGTGTTGCTGATCCTGCTGCCGCAACCCTCCGTCTGATTCGATCTTAGACTGGGAATGAACTTCATATGCTTAGACTGGGGATGAACTCCGTATGCCTAAGCCAAACCATGAAACGAGCATGCGGGCGCTCAACCAGTCGGAGAGGTAGAATACACAAGCCAGGGATCGACCCGATCCCCCCTGCGTACTATCGATCCTGCTACTGGTCCTGCTGTCGCAACCCTCGGTCTGGTCCGATCTTAGACTGGGAATGAACTCCGTCTGCTTAGACATGGAATGAACTTCGTATGCCTAAGCCAACCCACGAAATGAATGTGTGGGTGCTCAGTTGGCCGGAAAGGTAGAATGCGTAAGCCGGGGACCGGTTCGATCCCCCCAATGTGCTGTCGATCATGCTGTCGCAACCCTCGGTCTGATTCGATCTCAGATTGGGAATGAACTCCGTATGCCTAAGTCAACCCACGAAATGAACGTGCGGGCGTTGAGCCGGCCGAAGAGGCATAATCTGCAAGCTAGGGATCAGCTCGATCCCCCTCTGCATGCTGTCGGTCCTGCTGCCACAACCCTTGGTCCGACTGGGGCTTAGACATGGAATGAACTCCCTATGCCTAAGCCAACCCACGAAATGGGTGTATGGGCGGGCCGGAGAGGCAGAATCCGTAAGTCGAGGATCGACCCGGTCCCCCTGCGTGCTGTCGATCCTGCGTTGAAACCCTCGGTCCGGTCCAATCTTAGACTGGGAATGAGCTCCGTATGCTTAGACTGGGGATGAACTCTGTATGCCTAAATCAACCCATGAAACGAGTGTGTGGGAGCTCAACCGACCGGAGAGGCCGGTCAGAGAGGTAGAATGCGTAAGCTGGGGATTAGCTCGATCCCCCCTTACGTGCTACCGATCCTGCTGATGGTCCTACTGTCGTGACCCTCGATCCGGTCTGATCTTAGATTGGGAATGAACTCCGTATGCTTAGACATGGAATGAACCCCGTATGCCTAAGCCAACCCAGGAAACGAGCATGCGGGGTCTGGGTGCTGTCGATTCTGCTACCGTAACCCTCGGTCCAATTCGATCTTAGACTGGGAATAAACTCCGTATGCCTAAGACAACCCACGAAACGTGCGTTCGGGTGCTGAGTCGGCCGGAGAGGCATAATGCGCAAGCCGGGGATCGACCCGGTCCCCCTCTGCGTGCTATCGATCCCGCTGCCACAGCCCTCGGTTCGGTTGGGGCTTAGACATGGACTGAACTCCCTATCCCTAAGCCAAGCCACGAAACGGGCATGCGGGCGCTCAGCCGGTCGGAGAGGCAGAATGCGCAAGCCGGGGATCAGCCCGATCCCCCTGCGTGCTGTCGATCCTGCTGTCGCAACCTTCGGTCCGATCCGATCTTAGACTGGAAATGAACTCTGTATGCTTAGACTGGGGATGAACTCCGTATGCCTAAGTCAACCCACAAAATGAGCGTACGGGTGCCCAGCCAGCCGGAGAGGCATAATGCGCAAGCCAAGGATCGACTTGGTCCCCCTTGCATCCTGTCGATCCTGTTGCTGCTCCTGCTGCCGCAACCCTTGGTCCGGTCTGATCTTAGACTGGGAAGGAACTCCGTATGCTTAGACATGGAATGAACTCCGTATGCATAAGCCAACCCACGAAACGAACGTGCGGGTGCTTAACCGACGAAGAGGTAGAATGCGTAAGCCGGGGATCGACCCGATCCCCCTGCGTGCTGTCGATCCTACTACCGTAACCATCGGTTCGATCCAATCTTAGATTGGGAATGAACTCCATATGCCTAAGTCAACCCACGAAACGAGCGTTTGAGCACTGAGCCGGCCGAAAAGGCATAATGCGCAAGCCGAGGATCGGCCCGATCCCCCTTTGCGTGATGTCGGTCCCGCTGCCACAACCCTCGATCTGGCTGGGGCTTAGACATGGAATGAACTCACTATGCCTAAGCCAACCCACAAAACGGGTGTGCGGGCGCTCAGCCGATCGGAGAGGCAGAATGCACAAGCCAAGGATTGTCCTGGTCCCCCTACGTGTTATCGATCCTACTACCGTAACCCTCATTTCGATCTGATCTTAGACTGGGAATGAACTCGGTATGCTTAGACTGGGGATGAACTCCATATGCCTAAGTCAACCCACGAAACGAGTGTGCAAGCACTCAGTCGGCCGGAGAGGCCCTCCGGAGAGGCATAATACGCAGGCTGGGGATTAGCCTGATCCTTTTTTACGTACTACCGATGCCACTACCGTTACTGCTGCCACAACCCTCAATCCGGCCGGGGCTTAGACATGGAATGAACTCCCTATGCCTAAGCCAACCCACGAAATGGACGTACGGGTGCTCAGTCGGACGGAGAGGCAGAATGCGTAAGCTAGGGATCAGTCCGGTCCCCCCTGCATGCTCCGATGATGCTCCAGCGATGGTGGCCCGAATGAAAAAAATGCGGCACCAGCACATGCCTGAGCGCAGCATGTGCACCGTGGCTCAAACTCTTAGACCGAGAATGAACTCCGTATGCTGAGACATGGAATGAACTCCGTATGCCTAAGCCAACTCATGAAACGAGCGTGTGGGCGTTCAGCCAGCCAGAGAGACAAAATGCGCAAGATGAACATTGGCTCGGTCCCCTTCTACATGCTATCGGTCCCGCTGCCACAACCCTCAGTCCGACTGTGGCTTAGACATGGAATGAACTCCTTATACCTAAGCCAACCCACGAAATGGGCGGGTGGGCGCTTAGCCGGCCGGAGAGGCAGAATGCGCAAGTCGGGGATCGACCCGATCCCCCTTCCATGCTGCCGATCCTACTACCGCAACCCTTGGTCTGGTTCGATCTTAGACTAGGAATGAACTCCGTATGCTTAGACTGAGGATTAACTCTGTATGCCTAAGTCAACCCACGAAACGAGCGTTCGGGCATTGAGTCGACCGGAGAGGCATAATGCATAAGCCGAGGATCGGCCCGGTCTCCCCTACGTGCTGTCGATCCTGTTGTCGCAACCCTCGGTTCGGTCCGATCTTAGACTGGGAACGAACTCCATATGCTTAGACTGGGGATGAACTCCGTATGCCTAAGTCAACCCATTAAACGAGCGTGCGGGGGCTCAACCGACCGGAGAGGTAGGCCGGGGAGGCATAATGCATAAGCCGAGGATCAACCCGATCCCCCTCTGTGTGCTGTCGATCTCGCTGCCGGTCCTACTACCACAACCCTCGGTCCAGTTGGGGCTTAGACATGGAATGAACTCCGTATGCCTAAACCAACCCACGAAACGAGCGTGCGGGTGCTGAGCCGACTAGAGAGGCAGAATGTGTAAGTCGAGGATCAACCTGGTCCCCCCCTGCGTGCTGCCGATCCTACTGCTGGTCCTGCTATCGTAACCCTCGGTCTGGTCCAATCTTAGACTGGGAATGAACTCCGTATGCTTAGACATGGAATGAACTCCGTATGCCTAAGCCAACCCACGAAACGAGCGTGCGGGCACTCAACCGACCGGAGAGGCAGAATGCGTAAGCCAGGGACCGACCCAATCCCCCCTATGTGCTGTCAATCCTGCTATCGTAACCCTTGATCCAGTCCGATCTTAGACTGGAAATGAAGTCCGTATGCCTAAGTCAACCCACGAAATGAGCGTACGGGCGTTGAGCCAGCCGGAGAGGCATAATGTGCAAGCCGAGGATCGGCCTGATCCCCCTCTATGTGCTGTCGGTCTTGTTGTCACAACCCTTGGTCCGGCTAGGGCTTAGACATGGAATGAACTTCTTATGCCTAAGCCAACCCACGAAACGGGCGTGCGGGCACTCAGTCGACCGAAGAGGTAGAATGCGCAAGCTGGGGATCGGCCCGGTCCCTCCTGCGTGCTGTCGATCCTGCTGTCGTAACCCTCAGTTTGGTCCGATCTTAGACTGGGATTGAACTTCGTATGCTTAGACTGGGGATGAACTCCGTATGGCTAAGTCAACCCATGAAACGAGCGTGCGGACGCTCAGCTGACCAGAGAGGCAGGATGCGCAAGCTGGGGATCAAATGAGTGGTAGGTGGGTTCAAGAAAATCTTTATATTTCTTCCATGCCAATGCCATTTTTATGGCTTTTAAATTCAAACAATGGTCCCCTACACCTTCATGTGAAGTTTTGTGGCAAGACGACCCGTTTTCTATTTTTCACGATTTTTGAAACTTTTTACGGTTCTGGATTTTTTAAAATTATTTTAGAAAGAGTTTTGTCCCCAAATTTGGTAGAGGTTATACTCGTATTTTTATTGGCATGCACAAAAAAATTCAGCTAAAATTTCGAAATGGAGAAGATTTTATGACAGTTTGAAGAAAGTGTCCCCATTTCAGATAATTTAATGGCTACTGGCAGCAAACCTATAAAATCTCAAATGCTCTTTAAAGGGGTGTGAGTTCTTGAGGTTTGATGAGGGATAGGGGGCCAATTTAAGGGCCATGTACCAGCACCCATCGCACATTATGTGCGCACACCCCCCTCGGGCCCCCCAATCGCCAGAACCCTCAATGCTGCCGGTTAGGCTCTCCGGCGATGCTCCGACGATAGTGCCACGAGCGAAAAAAATGTGGCACCAGCACATGCTTGAGCCCAGCATGTGCACCGTGGCTCAAACTCTTAGACTGGGAATGAACTCCGTATGCATAGACATGTAATGAACTCCGTATGCCTAAGCCAACCCATGGAACGAGTGTGCGGGCGCTCAACCGGTCGGAGAGGCAGAATGTGCAAGCCGAGGATCAGCCCGGTCCCCCTATGCATGCTGCTGATCCTACTGCCACAACCCTCGGTCCAGCTGGGGCATAGACATCGAATGAACTCCCTATGCCTACGCTTAAGTCAACCCACAAAAAGAGCGTGTGGGTGCTGAGCCGGTCGGAGAGGCATAGTGCGTAAGCAGAGGATCGACCTGATCCCCTTTTGTGTGCTGTCGATCCCACTGCCACAACCCTCGATCCGACTGGGGTCTTAGACATGGAATGAACTCCCTATGCCTAAGCCAACCCATGAAACGGGTGTGCGGGCCCTCCGCCGGTCGGAGAGGCAGAATGCGTAACCCAAGGATTGGACCGGTCCCCCCTGTGTGCTCCGACGATGCTCCAACAATGGTGCCCCGAGCGAAAAAAATGCGGCACTAGCACATGCCCCAACCCAGCATGTGCACCGTGGCTCAAACACTTAGACCGGGAATGAACTCCGTATGCTTAGACATGGAATGAACTCCGTATGCCTAAGCCAACCCACGAAATGAGCGTACGGGCGCTCAGCCGGTCAGAGAGGCAGAATGCGCAAGCCGAGGACCGGTCTGATCCCCCCTGCATGCTACCGATCCTGCTGCCACATCCCTCGGTCCAGTTCGATCTTAGGCTAGGAATGAACTCCGTATGCTTAGACTGGGGATGAACTCCGTATGCCTAAGTCAACCCACAAAACGAGCGTACGGCCTCTCAGCTGACCAGAGAGGTAAGCCGGAGAGGTAGAATGTGCAAGCAGGGGATCGGCTCAGTCCACCCTACGTGCTACAGATCCTGCTACTGGTCCTGCTACGGTAACCCTCCGTCCGATCCGATCTTAGACTGGGAATGAACTCCGTATGCTTAGACATGGAATGAACTCTGTATGCCTAAGCCAACCCACGAAACGAGCGTGCGGGCGCTCAGTCGATCGGAGAGGTAGAATGTGCAAGCCAGGGACCAGCCCGGTCCCCTCCTGTGTGCTGTCGATCCTACTGCCGCAACACTCGGTCCGGTCTGATCTTAGACTGGGAATGAACTCCGTATGCCTAAGTCAACCCATGAAACGAGCGTTCGGGCGCTAAGCCAACCGGAGAGGCATAATGCGCAAGTCAGGGATCGACCTGGTCCCCCTCTGCATGATGTCGGTCCTGCTACCACAACCCTCGGTCCAGCTATGGCTTAGACATGGAATGAACTCCCTATGCCTAAGCCAACCCATGAAACGGGCGTGTGGGCGCCCAGTTGGTCAGAGATGCCGGCTGGAGAGGCATAATGCGCAAACCGGGGATCAACTCGATCCCCCTTTGCGGGTTGTCGATCCCGTTGCTGGTCCTGCTACCACAACCCTCGGTCCGACTGGGGCTTAGACATGGAATGAACTCTGTATGCCTAAGCCAACCCATGAAACGAGCGTCCAGGCGCTAAGCCGACCGGAGAGGTAGAATGCGCAAGCCAGGGACCAGCCCGGTCCCCTTCTATGTGCTATCAATCCTACTGCCACAACACTCGGTCCGATCCGATCTTAGACTGGGAATAAAATCTGTATGCCTAAGTCAACCCACGAAACGAGCGTTCGGGCACTGAGCCAGCTGGAGAGGCAAAATGCACAAGCCGAGGATCGGCCTGGTCCCCCTCTGCATGATGTCGGTCCCGCTGCCACAACCCTCGATCTAGTTGGGGGTTAGACATGGAAAGAACGCCCTATGCCTAAGCCAACCCATGAAACAGGCGTGTGGGCGCTCAGTCGGCCAGAGATACCAGCCGAAAAGGCATATTGCGTAAGCCGGGGATCAGCTCGGTTCCCCTTTGCGGGCTGTCGATCCCGCTGTTGGTCTTGCTGCCACAACCCTCGGTCCGACTGGGGCTTAGACATGGAATGAACTCCGAATGCCTAAGCCAACCCACGAAATGAGTATGCGGGCGCTCAGCTAACCGGAGAGGCAGAATGTGCAAGCCGGGGATCGGCTCGATCCCCCACTGCGTGCTATCGATCTTGCTATTGGTCCTGCTATCACAACCCTCGGTCCTGTCCGATCTTAGATTGGGAATGAACACCGTATGCTTAGACATGGAATGAACTCCGTATGCCTAAGCCAACCCATGAAACGAGCGTACGGGCGCTCAACCGACCGAAAAGGTAGAATACACAAGCTGGGGACCGACTCGGTCCCCCCTACGTGCTGTCGATCTTGCTCCCGTAACCCTCGGTTCGGTTCGATCTTAGACTGGGAATGAACTCCGTATCCCTAAGTCAACCCACGAAACGAGTGTGTGGGTGCTGAGCCGACTGGAGGGGTGTAACGCGCAAGCTGAGGATTGGCGCGAACCCTCTCTGCGTGCTGCCGATCCTGCTACCACAACCCTCGGTTCGGCTAGGGCCTAGACATGGAATGAACTCCCTATGCCTAAGCCAACCCACGAAACGGGTGTGCGGGCGCTCAGCCGGTCGAAGAGGCAGAATGCGCAAGCCAAGGATCGGCTCGATCCCTCTTGCATGCTGTCGATCTTACTACCGTCACCCTCGGTCTGGTCTGATCTTAGATTGGGAATGAACTCCGTATGCCTAAGTCAATGCACGAAACGAGCGTACGGACGCTCAGCCGACCAGAGAGACAGGATGCGCAAGCCGAGGATCGAACGGGTGGTAGGTGGGTTCAAGCACATCTTCATATTTTTGCCATGCCAATGCCATTTTTACGGCTTGTAAATTCATAAAATGGTCCCCTACACCTTGATGTGAAGTTTCGTGGCAAGACGACCCATTTTCTATTTTTCACGATTTTTGAAACTTTTTACGGTTCGAGATTTTTTAAAATTTTTTTAGATAGGGTTTTGTCCCCAAATTTGGTAGAGGTGATCGTTGTACTTTTGTTGGCATGCACAAAAAAATTTAGATAAAAACTCGAAATGGAGAAGATTTTGTGACATTTTGAAAAAAGTGTCCCTATTTCAGACACTTTAATGGCTATTGCTAGGAAACCTATAAAATCTCAAATGCTCTTTAAGGGGGTGTGTGTTCTCAAGGTTTGATGAGGGATAGGGGGCCAATATAAGGGCAAAGTATGAGCAGCCTTCACACATCATGTGCGCACACCCCCCCGGCCCCCCCAATCGCCAGAACCCCCAATGCCGCCGGTTAGGCTCTCCGGCGATGCTCCGATGACGCTCCGCCGATGGTTCCCCGAGCAAAAAAATTACGGCACCAACACATGCCCGAGCCTAGCATGTGCGCTGTGGCTCAAAATCTTAGACTAGGAATGAACTCCGTATGCTTAGACATGGAATGAACTCCGTATGCCGAAGCCAATTCATGAAGCAAGCGTACGGGCGCTCAGCCAACCGAAGAGGCAGAATGCACAAGTCGAGGATAGGCTCGGTCCCCCCTGCATGCTGTCGATCCTGTTACTAGTCTTGCTACCATAATCCTCGGTCTGGTCTGATCTTAGACTAGGAATGAACTTCGTATGCTTAGACATGGAATGAACTCCGTATGCCTAAGCCAACCCATGAACGAGCGTACGGGCACTCAACCGACCGGAGAGGCAGAATGCACAAGTCGGGGATCGACCTGGTTCCCCCTTGCATGTTGTCGATCTTGCTGCCGCAACCCTCGGTCCGGTCTGATCTTAGATTGGGAATGAATTCCGTATGCCTAAGTCATCCCACGAAACGAACGTACGGGCGCTGAGGTAGCCAGAGAGGCATAATGCACAAGCCGGGGATCGGCCCGATCCCCTTTTGCATGCTGCCGATACTGCTACCCCAACCCTCAATCTGGCTGGGGCTTAGGCATGGAATGAACTCCCTATGCTTAAGCCAACCCATGAAATGGGCGCACGGGCACTTAACCGGTCGGAGAGGCAAAATGCACAAGCCAGGGATCAACCCGGTCCCCCCTGCATGCTGTCGATCCTGCTGTCGCTACCCTCGGTCCGGTTCGATCTTTGACTGGGAATAAACTCCGTATGCTTAGACTAGGGATGAACTCCATATGCCTAAGTCAACCCATGAAATGAGCGGGCGGGCGCACAGCTGGCCGAAGAGGCTGGCCGGAGAGGCAGAATACGTAAGTCGAGGATCAGCCCGATCCCCCTTACATGTTATCGATCCTGTTGCTGGTTCTACTGTCGCAACCCTCGATCCGGTCTGATCTTAGACTGGGAATGAACTCCATATGCTTAGACATGGAGTGAACTCCGTATGCCTAAGCCAACCCATAAAATGAGCGTATGGGTGCTTAGCCGGCCAGAGAGGCAGAATGCACAAGCCGAGGACCGGCCTGGTCCCCCTTGTGTGCTATCAATCTTGCTGCCGCAACCCTCGGTCTAGTCTAATCTTAGATTGAATGAACTCCGTATGCCTAAGTCAACCCACGAAACGAGCGTTCGGGTGATGAGCCCGCCGGAGAGGCATAATGCGCAAGTCGGGGATCAGCTCAGTCCCCCTTACGTGCTACCGATCTCGCTGCCACAACCCTCGATCCGGCTGGGGCTTAGACATGGAATGAACTCCCTATGCCTAAGCCAACCCATGAAACAGGCGTGCGGGCGCTCAGCTGGCCGGAGAGGCAGAATGCGAAGCCGCGGATCAGCCCGGTCCCCCCTACGTGCTGCCGATCCTGCTGCTGGTCCTGCTGCCGCAACCCTCGATAGGTTCGATCTTAGACTGGGAATGAACTCCGTATGCTTAGACATGGAATGAACTCCGTATGCAAAAGTCAAACCATGAAACGAGCATGCCAGCACGGAGTCGATCGAAGAGGCATAATGCGTAAGTCGAGGATCAGCCCGATCCCCCTTTACGTGTTGCAGGTCCCGCTGCCATAACCCTCGGTCCAGCTGGGGCTTAGACATCGAATGAACTCCCTATGCCTAAGCCAACCCATGAAATGGGCGTGCGGGCGCTCAGTCGGCCTGAGAGGCAGAATGTGCAAGCCAGAGATCGACCCAGTCCCCCCTGCGTGCTGTCGATCCTGCTGTCCCAACCCTTGATCCGATCCGATCTTAGACTGGGAATGAACTTCGTAT
Organism: Durio zibethinus; assembly: GCF_002303985.1. The sequence goes on along the minus strand of NW_019167826.1, from coordinate 20,089,577 downwards.
TCTTAGATTGGGGATGAACTCCGTATGCCTAAGTCAACTCATGAAACGAGCGTGCGGGCGCTCAGTCGGCCAGAGAGGCATAATGCGCAAGCTGGGGATCAGCCCGATCCCCCTCTGCATGCTGTTGATCCCCCTGCCGATCCTGCTGCCACAACCCTCGGTCCAGCTGGGGCTTAGACATAGAATGAACTCCGTATGGCTAAGCCAACCCACAAAACGAGCGTACGGGCGCTTAACCGGTCAAAGAGGCAGAATGCTTAACCCAGGGATCGACCTGATCCCCCCTGCGTGCTACCAATCCTACTGCTGATCCTGCTGTTGCAACCTTCGGTTCAGTCGATCTTATACTGGGAATGAGCTCTGTATGCTTAGACATGGAATGAACTTTGTATGCCTAAGCCAACCCATCAAACGAGCGTGCGGGCGCTCAACCGCCCGGAGAGGCAAAATGCACAAGCCGGGGATCGGTCTGATCCCCCCACGCGTCCTGTCGATCTTACTGCCGTAACCCTTGGTTCGGTCCGATCTTAGACTGGGAATGAACTCCGTATGCCTAAGCCAATCAATAAAAAGAGCGTGCGGGCGCTCAACTGGCCGGAGAGGCAGAATGCGCAAGCCGGGGATCGACCTGGTCCCCCCTGCGTGCTGTCGATCCTGCTACTACAACCCTCGATTTGGTCTGATCTTATACTGGGAATGAACTCCGTATGCTTAGACATGGAATGAACTCCGTATGCCTAAGCCAACCCATGAAACGAGCTTGCGGGCGCTGAGCCGGCTGGAGAGGCATAATGCGTAAGCCGGGGATTGGCCCGATCCCCCTCTGCGTGCTGCCGGTCCCACTGCCACAACCCTCAGTCCGGCTGGGGCTTAGACATGGAACAAAACGGGCATGTAGGCGCTCAACCAGCCGGAGAGGCAGAATGCATAAGCCAGGGATCAGCCCGGTCCCCCCTGCGTGCTGTCGATCCTGCTGCCGCAACCCTCCATTCGGTTCAATCTTAGACTGGGAATGAACTCCTTATGCTTAGACATGGAATGAACTCCGTATGCCTAAGCTAACCCACGAAACGAATGTGCGGGCGCTCAGCCGACCGGAGAGGCAGAATGCGCAAGCTGGGGATCGGCTCGGTCCCTCCTACGTGCTGTCGATCCTGCTGCCGCCACCCTCGGTCCGATCTGATCTTAGACTGGGAATGAACTCCGTATGCTTAGACTGGGGATGAACTCCGTATGCCTAAGTCAACCCACGAAACGAGCGTGCGGACGCTCAGCCGACCAGAGAGATAGGATGCGCAAGCCGAGGATCAAACGGGTGGTAGGTAGGTTCAAGCACATCTTCATATTTCTGCCATGCCAATGCCATTTTTATGGCTTGTAAATTCATACAATGGTCCCCTACGCCTTCATGTGAAGTTTTGTGGGAAGACGACCCATTTTCTATTTTTCACGATTTTCAAAACTTTTTATGGTTTGAAATTTTTTAAAATTTTTTTAGAAAGCGTTTTGTCCCCAAATTTGGTGGAGGTGATCCTTGTAGTTTTGTTGGCTTGCACAAAAACATTTAGCTAAAAACTCGAAGTGGAGAAGATTTGGTGACCATTTGAAAAAAGTGTCCCCATTTCAGACACTTTAATGGCTACTGGCAGCAAACCTATAAAATCTCAAATGCTCTTTAAGGGGGTGTGAGTTCTTGAGGTTTGATGAGGGATAGGGGGCCAATATAAGGGCCAAGTGTCACACCCTGGGAGGGGTGCGCTAGGCACATCAGGCGCACCAGCAGGTGAGCCAGAGGTTGAGGCCCGTAGACCAGGTATGCTGGAGGGTATCTGCGCGTAAAGCCTAGCAAACGTGTTCAGAATGCCCGCCCAACTTGTAGGCCAGCTCGTGAGACCAAGTCCTAGCATAGAATCTACCCGTACCACATCCAGAAGGGCCCAAGGTGCTGGACACGCAAGGGAAGCTTCTAGAAGTAGACAGGATCAGTAGCAGTATCCTGGCAGATTTGGTTGACCCTAAAAATCTGGAGTTAGCATCCTGATTGATTGTAATCCGTATAATCCCATGATTTTAGCCTTTATTCTAGGGATATTGCCATTAAGTGTAAGCTGGAGCCTCAACTATAAATACAGGGCTGTTCCTCCCTCATTTGTACACCATCAAACACTTCTGTTTCAGTGAATACAAGAGCATTTCCAGAATTCTACCTTCTTATCCTTTTTCTCTTTAACTTGCGTAATCAGCCCTTCCTGTTGTTCTAGTGCCCGTACGTTTGTGTTTTAGGCTGACTTAGGCATAAAGGAGGAGATTCCAAGCCTAAGGCCGCATGATTTCTGAGTCTAAGGTCAGTGCCCGTGACAGTTGGTATCATAGCAAGTTCGATTCCGCGTGTTTGTGTTGTGCAGGTTAGAGGAGATGGCATCCCAAAGTGACGCTGCTAACCAACAACCAGAGGCCTAGGAGCATGGGCGTGGAAGACGGAGGAAAGCCAGTTCTAGAGATATCTAGTCTACCATGGACGGTAGGCTGGCCAAGGTGGAGGTGACCATAGGCGACATGGGGGAGAAGCTTGAGGGGGTAGAGACTCACATTGCATCACTAGACTCCATGAGGGAGGAGATCCAAAGTGAGCTACAAGCTGCTCTCAACAAAGGCTTGGACGTGTTCACCCAAAAGAATCAGACCTTGGAGGTTGAAGTGCTAACCTTGCACAATGGCATGGAGGCCATGCGCCAGCGGATGGAGGAGCTTACCAGTGAGCTCATTGCTTGCAAGACTGCCATTGGGAATGGCATGTTTGCTAGAGTGTCCAAGTCTAGATTGGATGTCCCCAAGCCTAAAGAGTTTAAGGGGACTAGGGCGGCCAAGGAAGTAGATAACTACCTTTGGGGTATGGAGCAGTACTTCTAGGCCATGGGCATGCAAGACGAGGCAATAAAGGTAAGCACCGCTACTATGTATCTCACTGATGTAGCCTTATTGTGGTAGAGGTGTAGGTGTGATGATGTCAGGCGTGGGAGCGCCAAGATTGGAACCTGGGCAGAGTTCCAAAAAGAGTTCAAAGAATAATTTTACCCAGAGTATGCCGATGATGAGGCGCGGGCAAAGTTGCGCAGGCTGAGCCAGCAAGGGGACATAAGGGAGTATGTCCAAAAATTCTCTGAACTGATGCTACAGATCTCGAATCTAGGTGAGAAGGACACCTTATTTACTTTCATGGGTGAAGCATGAGCTGCAAAGGAGAGGAGTTCATGACTTGGCTAAAGCCATGACTACTGCCGAGGCCTTGATAGAGTTCAAGCATCTGAACAAGTTCGAGTCTACCAAGCCCAAGGGTAAGGGCAGGGACGATAGGGATAAAGAAGCAGTCCAAAGGGAAGGACCGTGATCGGGTCCAAGGATGGAGATCGAGACCGTTCAACCAAGGATGGTGAGAGGAAGCCACCAGCAGGCAAGTGGAAAGCAAAGGGGGACCAGAGCCACTAGCATGCTACCTATGTGGAGGGAGCCACATAGCGCAATTGCCCAAGAAGGGCAAGCTGGCTGCTGTAGACAAGGAGTCTGACGAGGAGCCAAGTCAGGGGCAGCAAAGCTTGGGTCGTTGGTGCTCAATGCTGTCCAGAGTAAGGAGCACAAGCCAAAGGGCTTGATGTTTACGGATCTGATGGTTGCAGGTCAGAAGGTGAGTGCACTGGTGGACACAGTGCCTCACATCTTTTTATTTCAGGTGATAGAGCCCGAAAGCTCGACTAAAGGTGCAGAAAGGGACTGGTACCATCAAAACGGTGAACTCTAATGAAGTTCCAGCCATTGGAGTAGCGCGGGGAGTGGAGTTGCAGCTTGGAGACTGGAAAGGCAAGGAGACCATTGAGGTAATACCCCTTGACGACTATGAGTTTGTGATTGGGTTGGATTTCCTTGTTCGGATTAACGCCCTCCTTGTGCCTTTTGCCGATTGTGTTTGCATCTTAGATGCACGGTGCCAATGCCTAGTGCCATTGAGGAGAGGGTCTGGAGTTGGGTCGCGGGTGGTGTCAGCCATCCAATTTGCCAAGGCGGTAAGCAGACAAGAAGACACCTTCTTGGCAGCCCTGAAATATGATGAGCCAAGGGAGAAGGAGACCGAGTCACCCTTGGAGGTGCTAAAGGTGCTGAAGACCTTTAGTGATGTGATGCCCGTAAAGCTACCACCTAAGAGGGAGGTAGACCACAAGATCGAGCTGGTGTCCGAGGCCAAGCCACCAGCTAGAGCCCCTTACCGAATGTCTCCAGCAGAGTTGGAGGAGTTGAGGAAGTAGCTCAAAGAGTTAGTTGATGCTGGCTTCATCAGGCCATCGAAGGCACCCTATGGTGCACCGGTTCTATTTCAGCGCAAGCATGATGGGTCGTTACGGTTGTGCATAGACTATCGGGCTTTGGACAAGCTAACCACAAGAACAAGTACCCCATCCCACTCATTACGGACTTGCTCGATCAACTTGGGAGCGCAAGGTGGTTCACCAAGATGGATTTGAGGTCAGGCTACTATCAATTCAGGATCGCGGAGGGAGATGAGCCAAAGACAGCATGTGTCACTCGGTATGGTTCGTATGAGTTCTTGGTTATGCCTTTTGGACTCACGAACGCCCCAACAACATTCTGCACCCTTATGAACAAGGTACTTCAGTCATTCCTTGATCGGTTTGTTGTGGTTTATTTGGATGACATTGTGATCTACAGCCAGACTTTGGGAGAGCATGTAGACCACTTGAGACAGGTGTTCGAGGTGTTACGGGCGCACAAGCTGTTTGTCAAGAGGGAGAAATGCTCATTCGCCCAGCAGGAGATCCCGTTCCTTGGCCACATAGTGGGAGGTGGCAGGATACGCATGGATGAAGGCAAGATACACGTCATCCTGGAGTGGCAACCGCCAGCCAAGGTCACTGAGTTGAGATCATTCCTTGGGCTGGTAAACTACTACAGGCGCTTCATCAAAGGTCACTCAGCAATAGCCACGCCATTGACTGACTTGCTCAAGAAAGGGAAAGCATGGGAGTGGAGCGTAGGGTGCCAGGAAGCCTTTGATAGGTTGAAGCGGGCTGTGACGAGGAGCCAGTCTTGGCCTTGCCAGACCATGCCAAGCCGTATGAGGTGCATACGGATGCATCAGACTTTGCCATAGGGGGCGTGTTGATGCAGGAGGGACGTCCAATCACGTTCGAGAGTAGGAAGCTGAACGAGACTGAGCGCAAATACACGGTCCAAGAGAAGGAGATGACTAGAATGGTGCACTGCTTGTGCACTTGGCACCATTACCTGTTGGGGTCGAGGTTCATGGTTAGGACGGACAATGTGGCGACCAGCTACTTCTAGACGTAGAAGAAGCTGTCCCTCCAGCAGGCGAGATGGCAAGATTTTCTTACGGAATTTGATTTCCAGATGGAGTACAAGCCGGGGTGGGCGAACCTAGTGGCAGACGCCCTGAGCAAGAAGGCTAACCTTGCTGCCATTAGCCAACCAGAGGGGTCACTGGTGCCGCGCATCAAGGAGGGACTTACGCATGATCCTACAGCCAAGGCTTTGATGGAGTACGCCCAGTAAGGTAAGACTAGGTGGTTTTGGTTACAGGATGGCTTGCTGTACACCAGGGGCAGTAGACTATTTGTTCCGTAGCACGGGAAGCTCCGCAAGGAAGTTTTACAAGAATGCCATGATTCAAGGTGGGCTGGACACCCCGGAGTGAGCCGTACCTTGGCGTTAATCAAGGATCGATACTACTGGCTGCACATGAGGGACGATGTGGAGGCCTATGTAAAGACTTATCTTGTGTGCCAACAGGACAAGGTGGAGCTCAAGAAACCAGGTGATCTCTTGGAGCCATTGCCAGTGCCAGAGCGACCATGGGAGAGTGTTTCTCTAGACTTTATAGTTGGTCTACCCAAAGCAGAAGGGTTTGGAAGCATCATGGTAGTGGTGGACAGGTTTTCCAAGTATGGAATCTTCATTCCAGTAACCAAGGAGTGCCCAGTTGAGAAGGCAGCTCGATTGTTCCTGAAGAACATGGTTAAGTACTGGGGAGTGCCGAGAACCATTGTTAGTGATCGGGATGGGCGTTTCACGGGCAGGTTCTGGACTGAGTTGTTCAAGCTGTTAGGGTCAGACTTGAACTTTTCCACCAGCATGCATCTGCAGACCGATGGGCAGATAGAACGAGTGAATGGACTATTAGAGGTCTACCTCAGGCACTATGTGAGTGCCACACAAAGGGACTGGCCAAAGCTGCTAGATATTGCACAGTTTTCCTACAACTTGCAAAGGAGCGAGGCAACGAACCAGAGCCCATGTGAGGTTGTGACAGGGCAACAACCACTAACACCCGGTTCGATTGCTACAGGTTATACAAGGTCGAATCCAGTAGCATACAAGTTTGCCAAGGCATGGCAGGAGCAAACTGACTTGGCCAGAGTTTGTCTACACAAGGCGGCCAAGAGGTCAAAGAAGTAGGCAGACCAGAATAGGCGGGACGTGCAGTTTCAGGTTGGAGACTTGGTGTTAGTGAAGCTACATCCAATTGTGCACCATAGGGGGCTGCACAAAGGCCTAGTTCAGAGGTATGAAGGACCTTTTCGAGTAGTAAAGAGGGTAGGCAAGGTTGCCTACAAGCTGGATATGCCACCCAAGCCGAGGGTACACCCGGTGTTCCATGTGAGCATGCTCAAGTCGTTCCATGAGGATGAGGGAGATCCAGGATGGGCAGAGTCAAAGTGTGCACCATTAGGAGCAAAGGCCTCATATGAAAAGGAGGTCCACAGCATCATAGCTGACCAGGAGGTGAGACAGAAGAACAATCAGCCAAGACAAGAGTACTTGATGCGCTAGAAGGGACTTCCAGACAATGAGGCGAGCTAGGAACCAACAGATGACTTATGGTAGTTCGGGGACCAGATCAGGTAGTACCATGCAGAAGATGCAACAAGGGCATTGCACAATCAGGTGGGGGAGAATGTCACGCCCTGGGCGGGTGCGGCAGGCACATCAGGTGCACTAGCAGGCGAGCCAGAGGTTGAGGCCTACAGACCCAGGCATGCTGGCAGGTATCTGCATGTAAAGCCTAGTAAATGAGTTCAGAATGCCTGCCCAACTTGCAGGCCAGCCCGTGAGACCAAGGCCTGGAATTCAAGCTACCCGCACCACATCCAGAAGGGCCTAAGGTGCTGGACACGCAAAGGAAGCTTCTGGAAGCAGGCAGGATCAATAGCAGCATCCTGGCATATTGGGTTGACCCTGAAAATCAGGAGTTAGCATCCTGATTGATTGTAATCTGTATAATCCCATGATTTTAGCCTTTATTCTAGAGATATTGCCATTAAGTGTAAGCTGGTGCCCCAACTACAAATAGAGGGTTACTCTTCCCTCATTTGTACACCATCAAACACTTTCGTTTCAGTGAATACAAGAGCATTTCCAGAATTCTGCCTTCTTATCCTGTTTCTCTTTAACTTGCATAATCAGCCCTTCCCGTTGTTCTAGTGCCCGTACGCTTGTGTTTTAGGTTGACTTAGGCATAAAAGAGGAGATTCCAAGCCTAAGGCCGCACGATTTCTGAGTCTAAGGTTGGAGCTCATGACACAAATACCGGCACCCATCGTACATCATGTGCGCACACCCCCCAGCCCCCCAATCGTTGGAACCCCATGCCACCGGTTAGGCTCTCCAGCGATGCTCTGGCGATGGTGCCCCGGGCAAAAAAAATGTGGCACCAGCACATGCCCGAGCCTAGTATGTGCACCGTGGCTCAAAATCTTAGAATGGGAATGAACTCCGTATGCTTAGACATTGAATGAACTCCGTATGCCTAAGCCAACCCACGAAACGAGCGTGCGGGAGCTCAGCCGGCCGAAGAGGCAGAATGCGCAAGGCAAGGATTGGCCTGATCCCCCCTACGTGCTGTCGATCTTGCTGTCGCAACCCTTGGTCCAGTTGGATCTTAGACTGGGAATGAACTCTGTACGTATAAGTCAACCCATGAAATGAGCGTGGAGGCACTGAGCCGACCGAAGAGGCATAATGCGCAAGCCGGGGATTGGCCCGATCCCCGCTGCCATAACCCTCGGTCCGGTTGGGGCTTAGACATGGAATGAACTCCCTATGCCTAAACCAACCCATGAAACGGGTGTGCAGGCACTCAACCGACCGAAGAGGCAGAATGTGCAAGCTGGGGATCGGCCTGGTCCCCCCTGCGTGCTATCGATCCTGCCGCCGCAACCCTCGGTCCGGTCCGATCTTAGACTGGGAATGAACTCCGTATGCTTAGACTGGGGATGAACTCCATTTGCCTAAGTCAACCCATGAAACGAGCATGCGGGCGCTCAACCGATCGAAAAGGTTGATCGGAGAGGCATAATATGCAAACCGGGGATCAGCCCTTCCCTCTCTGTGCTGCCGATCCTGCTACCACAACCCTCGGTCCGACTGGGGCTTAGACATCAAATGAACTCCATATGCCTAAGCCAATCGATGAAATGAGCGGCAGGCGCTCGGCCGGCCAGAGACGTAGAACGCAAGCCGGAGCTCGGTTCGGTCCCTCCTACGCGCTGTCGATCCTGCTGTTGGTCTTGCTATCGCAACCTTCGGTCCCGATCCAATCTTAGACTGGGAATGAACTCCATATGCTTAAACATGGAATGAACTCCGTATGCCTTAGCCAACGCACGGAACGAGCGTGCGGGGCGCTCAGCCGACCGAAGAGGCAAAATGCGTAAGCCGAGGATCGACCCGGTCCCCCCTACGTGCTGTCGATCCTACTGCCAAAACCCTCGATCCGATCTGATCTTAGACTGGGAATGAACTCCGTATGCCTAAGTCAACCCATGAAATGAGTGTTCGGGCATTGAGCCGATCGGAGAGGCATAATGCGCAAGCAAGGATCGGCCCGATCCCCCTCTGCATGCTGTCGGTCCCGCTGCCACAACCCTCGATCCGACTGGGGCTTAGACATGGAATGAACTCCCTATGACTAAGCCAACCCACGAAACGGACGTGCAAGCGCTCAGCCAGTTGGAGAGGCAGAAAGCACAAGTCGGGGATCCGTTTGGTCCCCCCTATGTGCTACCGATCCTGCTACCGTAACCCTCGGTCCGATCCGATCTTAGACTGTGAATGAATTCCGTATGCTTAGACTGGAGATGAACTCCGTATGCCTAAGTTAACCCGTGAAATGAGCGTGCGGATGCTCAGTCGGCCAGAGAGGTCAGTTGAAGAGGCATAATGTGCAAGCTGGGGATCAGCTCGATCCCCCTCTACGTGCGTCGATCCCACTATCGGTCCTGTTGCCACAACCCTTGGTCCGACTAAGGCTTAGACATGGAATGAACTCTGTTTGCCTAAGCCAACCCACGAAACGAGCGTCCGGGTCAGAGGCCAATCGGAGAGGCAAAATGCGTAAGCCTGGGATCGACCCGATCCCCTTACGTGCTGTTGATCCTACTGCCGTAACCCTCGGTCCGGTCTGATCTTAGACTAGGAATGAACTCCGTATGCTTAGACATGGAATGAACTCCGTATACCTAAGCCAACCCACAAAATGAGCGTGCGGGCGCTCAGCCGGTCAAAGAGGTAGAATGTGCAAGCCAGGGATCGGTCCAGTCCCCCCTGTGTGCTGTGGATCTTGCTACCACAACCCTCAGTTTGATCTGATCTTAGACTGGGAATGAACTCTGTATGCCTATGTCAACCCACGGAACGAGCGTTCGGGCATTGAGCCGACTGGGGAGGCATAATGCTCAAGCCGGGGATCGGGCTCTACGTGCTGTCGGTCCTGCTACCGTAATGCTCGATCTGACCTGATCTTAGACTGGGAATGAACTCCGTATGCTTAGACTGGGGATGAACTCCGTATGCCTAAGTCAACCTAAGAAACAAGCGTACGGGAGCTCAGCCAGCTGAAGAGGCATAATGCGTAAGTCGGGGATCAGTTCAATCCCTCTCTGCGTGCTGTTGATCCCGCTGCCGGTCCTGCTGCCACAACACTCGATCCAGCTGGGGCTTAGACATGGAATGAACTCTGCATGCCTAAGTTAACCCATGAAATGAACGTGCGTGTGCTCAGTCAGTCGGAGAGGCAAAATGTGCAAGCCATGGATCAGCCCGATCCCCTCCTGCGTGCTGTCGATCCTGCTGCTGGTCCTACTGCCGCAACCCTTGGTCCAACCCGATCTTAGAATGGGATTGAACTCCGTATGCTTAGACATAGAATGAACTCCGTATGCCTAAGCCAACCCATGAAATGAGCGTGTGGGTGCTCAACCGGTCGGAAAGGCAGAATGCGCAAGCCAGGGACCGACCCGATACCTCCAGCGTGTTGTCGATACCGCTACCACAACCCTCGGTCCAGTCCGATCTTAGACTGGGAATGAACTCCGTATGCCTAAGTCAACCCTCGAAACAAGTGTACGGGTGCTGAGCTGGCCGGAGAGGTGTAATGCACAAATCAAGGATCAGCCTGATCCCCCTCTGCGTGCTGTCGGTCCCACTACCACAACCCTCGGTCTGACTGGGGCTTAGACATGGAATGAACTCCCTATGGCTAAGCCAACCCATGAAATGAACATGCGGGTGCTCAGCCGGTTGGAGAGGCAGAATGTGCAATATGAGGATCGGCCCGATCCCTCATGCGTGCTATTGATCCTGCTACCACAACCCTCGGTCTGATTCGATCTTAGATTGGGAATGAACTCCATATGCTTAGATTGGGGATGAACTTCGTATGCCTAAGTCAACCCATGAAACGAGCGTACGGGCGCTCAGCCGACCGGAGAGGCTAGTCGGAGAGGCAGAATGCACAAGTCAGGGATCGACCCGGTCCCCCCTGTACGATGTCGATCCTGTTGCTGCTGCTGCTGCCACAACCCTCGGTCTAGTCTGATCTTAGACTGGGAATGATCTCTATATGCTTAGTAATGGAATGAACGTCGTATGCCTAAGCCAACCCACGAAATGAACGTACGGGCGCTCAACCGGTCGAAAAGGCAGAATGCACAAGTCAGGGATCAGCCGAACCCCCCTGCGTACTACCGATCCTGCTGCCATAACCCTCGGTCTGGTCCAATCTTAGACTGGGAATGAACTCCGTATGCATAAGTCAACCCACGAAACGAGCGTGCGGGTACTGAGCCGATCGAAGAGGCATAATGCACAAGCCAGGGATCGGCCTGATCACCCTCTACGTGCTGTCGGTCTCGCTGCCACAACCCTCAGTCTGGCTGGGGCTTAGACATGGAATCAACTGCCTATGACTAAGCCAACCGACGAAATGGGCATGCGGGCACTCAACCAACCAGAGAGACAGAATGCGAAGCCGGGGATTGGCCCGGTCCCCCCTACGTGCTACCGATCCTACTACCGTAACCTCGATCTGATCCGATCTTAGACTGGGAATGAACTCCGTATGCTTAGACTAGGGATGAACTCCATATGCTTAGACTGGGGATGAACTCTGTATGCCTAAGTCAACCCACGAAACGAGCGTACGGGCACTCAGCAGGTCGGAGAGGCATAATGCGCAAGCCGAGGATCAGCCCGATCGCCCTTACTTGCTGCCGATCTCGCTGCCCGGTCTTACTGCCACAAACCTCGATACGGATGGGGCTTAGACATGGAATGAACACCATATGCCTAAGCCAACCACGAAACAAGCGTGTGGGTGCTCAACCGGCCAGAGAGGCAGAATGTGCAAGCTAGGATCGACCCAATCCCCCTACGTGCTATCGATCCTACTGCCGCAACCCTCGGTTTGGTCTGATCTTAGATTGGGAATGAACTTCGTATGCTTAAGTCAACCCACGAAACGAGCGTTCAGGCATTGAGCCAGCCAGAGCGGCATAATGTGCAAGCCGGGGATCGACCTAATCCCCCTCTGCGTGCTGCCGGTCCCGCTGCCACAACCATAGGTCCGACTGGGGCTTAGACATGGAACGAACTCCCTATGCCTAAGCCAACCCACGAAACGGTCGTGGGCGCTCAGCCGGCCAAAAGGGCAGAATGCACAAGTTAGGGATCGGCCCGGTCCCTCCTGCGTGCTGTCGATCCTGCTTTTGCAACCCTCGGTTCGGTCCGATCTTAGACTGGGAATGAACTCCGTATGCTTAGACTGGGGATGAACTTCGTATGCCTAAGTCAACCCATGAAACGAGCGTGCGGGCACTCAGCCGACCAGAGAGGCAGGATGCGCAAGCTGGGGATCGAACGGGTGGTAGGTGGGTGCCAATGCCATTTTTATGGCTTGTAAATTCATACAATGTTCCCCTAAGCCTTCATGTGAAGTTTCATGGCAAGACGACCCGTTTTCTATTTTTCGTGATTTTTAAAACTTTTTACGGTTCAGGATTTTTTAAAATGTTTTTAGAGAAAGTTTTGTCCCCAAATTTGTAGAGGTGATCCTTGTATTTTTGTTGGCATGCATAAAACAATTCAGCTAAAAACTGGAAGTGGAGAAGATTTTGTGACCGTTTGAAAAAAGTGTCCCCATTTCAGACACTTTAATGGCTACTGGCCACAAACCTATAAAATTTCTAATGCTCTTTAAAGGGGTGTGAGTTATCAAGGTTTGATGAGGGATATGGGGCCAATATAAGGGCCAAGTACCAGCACCCATTGCACATAATGTGTGCACACCCCCTGGCCCCCCCAATCACTGGAACCCTCAATGCCGTCGGTTAGGCTCTCTGACGATGCTCCGACGATGGTGCCCCGGGCAAAAAAAATACGGCACCAGCACATGCTCGAGCCCAGCATGTGCACTGTCACTCAAAATCTTAGACTTGGAATGAACTCCGTATGCCTAAGCCAACCCACGAAACGAGCGTGCGGGTGCTCAGCCGACTGGAGAGGCAGAATGCGAAAGCGGGTATCGGCCTGGCCCCCCTGCGTGCTGTCGATCCTGCTGCTGCAACCCTCGGTCCAGTCTGATCTTAGACTAGGAATGAACTTCGTATGCATAAGTCAACCCACGAAACGAGCGTGCGGAGCCTCAGAGAGGCATAAAGCGCAAGTCGGGGATCGGCCTGGTCCCCCTCTGTGTGCTGCCGGTCCCGCTACCACAACCGTCGGTCCGACTGGGGCTTAGACATGGAATGAACTCCCTATGCCTAAGCCAACCCATGAAACGGGCGTGCGGGTGCTCGGCCGGTCGGAGAGGCAGAATGCGTAAGCTGGGGATTGGCCGGTCCCCCCTGCGTGCTGTCGATCCTGCTGCCGCAACCTTCAGTCTGGTCTGATCTTAGACTAGGAATGAACTCCGTATGCTTAGACTGGGGATGAACTCCGTATGCCTAAGTGAACCCACGAAACAAGCGTGCGGGTGCTCAACCGATCGGAGAGGCATAATGCATAAGTCGAGGATCAGCCCGATCCCCCTCTACGTGCTGTCGATCCCACTGTCGGTCCTTCTGCCACAACCCTCGGTCAGACTGGGCCTTAGACATGGAATGAACTTCGTACGCCTAAGCCAACCCATGAAACGAGCGTACGGGCGCTCAGCCAGTCGAAGAGGCAGAATGCGCAAGCCGGGGATCGACTCAGTCCCCCCTGCATGCTACCGATCCTGTTGCCTCAACGCTCGGTCTGATCCGATCTTAGACTGGGAATGAACTTCGTATGCTTCGATATGGAATGAACTCCGTATGCCTAAGCCAACCCACGAAACGAGCAAGCGTTCGGGCGCTCAGCCGACCGGAGAGGCAGAATGCACAAGCCAGGGACCGACCCGATCCCCCTACGTGTTGTCGATCCTGCTGCCGCAACCCTCGATCTGGTCCGATCTTAGACTGGTAATGAACTCTATATGCCTAAGTCAACCCATGAAACGATCGTGCAGGCGCTGAGCCAATCGGAGAGGCAGAATGCACAAGCCGGGGATTGGTCCGGTCCCTCTTTGTGTGCTGTCGGTCCCACTGCCACAACCCTCAGTTCGACTGGGGCTTAGGCATGGACTGAACTCCCTATGCCTAAGTCAACCCACTAAACAGGCGTGCGGGCGCTCAGCCAATCGGAGAGGCAGAATGCGCAAGCCGAGGATCAACCCGATCCCCCTTACGTGCTACCGATCCTGCTGTCGCAACCCTCGATCTGGTCTGATCTTAGATTGAGAATGAACTCCGTATGCTTAGACTGGGGATGAACTCCGTATGCCTAAGTCAACCCACGAAATGAGCGTGCGGGAACTCAGCCAGTCGGAGAGGCAAAATGCGCAAGCCGGGGATCGAATGGGTGGTAGGTGGGTTCAAGCACATCTTTAAATTTCTGCCATGCCGATGCCATTTTTATGGCTTGTAAATTGATACAGTGGTCCCCTAAGCCTTCATGTGAAGTTTCATGGCAAGACAACCCGTTTTCTATTTTTCACGATTTTTGAAACTTTTTGTGGTTCAAGATTTTTTAAAATTTTTTTAGAAAGTGTTTTGTCCCCAAATTTGGTAGAGGTGATCCTTATATTTTTTTTGGCATGCAAAAAAAAATTCAGCTAAAAACTCGAAGTGGAGATGATTTTGTGACCGTTTGAAAAAAGTGTCCCCATTTCAGACACTTTAATGGCTACTGGCAGCAAACCTATAAAATCTCAAATGCTCTTTAAGGGGTGTGAGTTCTCGAGGTTTGATGAGGGATAGGGGGCAATATAATGGCCAAGTACCAGCACCCATCGCACATCATGTGCGCACAGCCCCCGGCCCCCCAATCGCCAGGAACCCCTAATACCGTCAGTTAGGCTCTCCAGCGATGCTCCGATGATGGTGCCCCGGGCAAAAAAAATGCGGCACCAACACATGCCCGAGCCCAGCATGTGCACCGTGGCTCAAACTCTTAGACTGGGAATGAACTCCGTATGCTTAGAGATGGAATGAACTTCGTATGCCTAAGCCAACCACGAAACGAGCGTGCGGGTGCTCAGCCAGTCGGAGAGGCAGAATGCGCAAGCTGGGGATCAGTTCGGTCCCCCTCTGTGTGCTGCCAGTCCCGCTACCACAACCTTCGATCTAGCTGGGGCTTAGAGATGGAATGAACTCCCTATGCGTAAGCTAACCCACGAAACGGGCCTGCGGGCACTCAGCCAGTCGGAGAGGTAGAATGCCCAAGCTGGGGATCAGCCCGATCCCCCCTGCGTGCTGTCGATCCTGCTGTCGCAACCCTCTGTCTGGTTCGATCTTAGGCTGGGAATGAACTCTGTATGCTTAAACTAGGTATGAACTCCGTATGGCTAAGTCAACCCACGATACGAGCGTGCGGGCGCTCAGCCGACTGGAGAGGTAAAATACGCAAGTCGGGGATCAGCCCAGTCCCCCCTGCGTGCTGTCGATCCTGCTGTTGGTCTTGTTGCTGCCAGCCTCGGTCCGATCTGATCTTAGTCTGGGAATGAACTCCGTATGCTTAGACATGGAATGAACTCTGTATGTGTAAGCCAACCCATGAAACGAGTGTGCGGGTGCTCAATCGGCCAAAGAGGTAGAATGCGCAAGCTGGGGATCGGCCCGGTTCCCCTTACGTGCTGTCGATCCTGCTATCGGAACCCTCAGTCTGATCTGATCTTAGACTGGGAATGAACTCCGTATGCCTAAGTCAAACCATGAAATGAGCATTCGGGCGTTGAGCCGACCTAAGAGGCATAATGCGCAAGTCGGGGATCGACCCGGTCCCCCTCTGTGTGCTGTCGATCCCGCTGCCACAACCGTTAGTTCTGGTGGGGCTTAGACATGGAATGAACTCCCTATGCCTAAGCCAACCCACGAAACGGGCGTACGATCGCTTAGCTAGGCCGGAGTGGCAGAATGCGTAAGCCAGGGATTGGTCCGGTCCCCCCCGCATGCTGTCGATCTTGCTGCCGTAACCCTCGATCCGGTCTGATCTTAGACTGGGAATGAACTTCGTATGCTTTGACTGGGGATGACTTTCGTATGCCTAAGTCAACCCATGAAACCAATGTGCGGGTGCTCAGCTGGTCGGAGAGGCTGATCGGAGAGATATAATGCACAAGCCGAGGATCAGCTCGACCTTCCTCTGCATGCTACCGATCTCGCTGTCGGTCTTACTGCCACAACCCTCGGTTTGACTGGGGCTTAGACATGGAATGAACTCTGTATGCCTAAGCCAACCCATGAAACGAGCGTGCGAGCGCTCAGCCGACCGGAGATGCAGAATGCACAAGTCGGGGATCGGCCCGATCCCCCCTACATGCTGTCGATCCTGCTACCGCAACCCTCAATCCGATTCGATCTTAGACTAGGAATGAACTCCGTATGCTTAGAATGGGGATGAACTCTGTATGCCTAAGTCAACCCACAAAATGAGTGTGCGGGTGCTAAGCCGGCCGAAGAGGCTGGTCGGAGAGGTAGATGCGTAAGCTGGGGATCGACTCGATCCCCCTGTGTGCTATCGATTCTGCTGCTGGTCCTACTGTCGTAACCCTCGATCTGGTCTGATCTTTGACTGGGAATGAACTCCGTATGCTTAGACGTGGAATGAACTCCATATGCCTAAGCCAACCCACGAAATGAGTGTGTGAGCGCTCAGCCGACTGGAGAGGCAGAATGCGCAAGCCGGGGATCGACCCGATCCCCCCTATGTGCTATCGATCCTGCTGTCAGAACCATTGGTCCGGTCTGATCTTAGACTAGGAATGAAGTCCGTATGCCTAAGTCAACCCACGAAACGAGCGTTTGGGCATTGAGCCGACCGGAGAGGCATAATGCCCAAGCTGGGGATCAGTTCGGTCCCCCCTGCATGTTGCCGATCCCACTGCCGGTCCTGCTACTATAACCCTCGGTCCGACTGGGGCTTAGACATTGAATGAACTCATATGCCTGAGCCAACCCATGAAATGAGCTTACGAGCGCTCAGCTGGTCGGAGAGGTAGAATGTGCAAGCCGGGCATCGGCCCGATCCCCCCTACGTACTGTCAATCCTGCTGCTGGTCCTGCTGCCACAACCCTCGATTCGGTTCGATCTTAGTCTGGGAATGAACTCCATATGCTTAGACATGGAATGAACTCCGTATGCCTAAGCCAACCGACAAAACGAGCGTGCAGGCGCTGAGCCGGTTCGAGAGGCACAATGCACAAGCTGAGGATTAGCCTGGTCCCCCTCTGCGTACTGTTGATCCCGCTGCCACAACCTTTAGTTTCGCTGGGGCTTAGACATGGAATGAACTCCCTATGCCTAAGCCAACCCACGAAATGGGCGTACGGGTGCTCAGCCGGTCGGATAGGCAGAATGCACAAGCCAAGGATCGGTTCGGTCCCCCCTGCATGCTGTCGATCCTGCTATCGCAACCCTCGATCCAGTCTAATCTTAGACTGGGAATGAACTTCGTATGCTTAGACTGGGGATGACCTCTGTATGCCTAAGTCAACCTATGAAATGAGCGTACGGGCGCTCAGCCGGTCGGAGAGACATAACGCAAAAGTCGGGGATCAGCCCGATCCCCCTCTGCGTGCTGCCGATCCCACTACCAGTCCTGCTGCCACAACCCTCGGTTCGACTAGGGCTTAGACATGGAATGAACTCGATATGCCTAAGCCAACCCATGAAACGAGCGTGCGGGCGCTCAACCGACCGGAGAGGCAGAATGTGCAAGCCAGGGATAGGTTTGATCCACCCCTGCGTGCTGTTGATCTTGCTAGCGTAACCCTCGGTCCGGTCCAATCTTAGACTGGGAATGAACTTCGTATGCCTAAGTCAACCCACAAAATTAGCGTGCGGGCACTAAGCCGACCAGAGAGGCATAATGCGCAAGCCGAGGATCGGGTCGATCCCTCTTTGCGTGCTGTCAATCTCGCTGCCACAACCCTCGGTTCGACTGGGGCTTAGACATGGAATGAACTCCCTATGCCTAAGCCAACCCACGAAATGAGAGTACGGGCGCTCAGCCGACCGGAGAGGCAGAATACGTAAGCCGGGGATCAGGCCGGTCCC
Organism: Durio zibethinus; assembly: GCF_002303985.1. The sequence continues at coordinate 20,071,637 of NW_019167826.1, read as the reverse complement.
CCCTGTGTGCTGCCGATCCTACTGCTGCAACCCTCGGTCTGATCAGATCTTAGACTAGGAATGAACTCCGTATGCTTAGACTGGGGATGAACTCCATATGCCTAAGTTAACCCACGAAACGAGCGTGCGGGCGCTTAGCTGACCAGAGAGGCAAGATACGCAAGCCCGAGGATCGAACGAGTGGTAGGTTGGTTCAAGCACATCTTCATATTTCTGACATGCCAATGCCATTTTTATGGCTTTTAAATTCATACAGTGGTCCCCTAAGCCTTCATGTGAAGTTTCGTGGCAAGACGACCAGTTTTCTATTTTTCATGATTTTTGAAACTTTTTACGGTTCGGGATTTTTAAAATTTTTTTAGAAATAGTTTTGTCCCCAAATTTGGTAGAGGTGATCCTTGTATTTTTTTTGGCATGCACAAAAAAATTCAGCTAAAAACTCGAAGTGGAGAAGATTTTGTGACTGTTTGGAAAAAGTGTCCCCATTTCAGACACTTTAATGGCTACTGGCAGCAAACCTATAAAATCTCAAATGCTCTTTAAGGGGGTGTGAGTTCTCGAGGTTTGATGAGGGATAGGGGCCAATATAAGGGCCAAGTAACAGCAACCATCGCACATCATGTGCGCACACCCCCCGGCCCCCCCAATCGTCGGAACCCCCAATGCCGTCGGTTAGGCTCTCCGACGATGCTTCGGCAATGCTTCGACGATGCTCCAGTGATGGTGCCCCAGGTGAAAAAAATGTGGCACCAGCACATGCCCGAGTCCAGCATGTGCACCGTGGCTTAAAATCTTAGACTGGGAATGAACTCTGTATGCTTAGACATGGAATGAACTCCGTATGCCTAAGCCAACCAATGAAACGACCGTGCGGGCGCTCAGCCGGTCGAAGATGCAGAATGCGCAAGTCGGGGATCAGCCGCGTCTCCCCCTACGTGCTATCGATCCTGCTGCCACAACCCTCTGTCTGGTCTGATCTTAGACTGGAATGAACTCCGTATGCATAAGTTAACCCATGAAACGAGCGTGCGGGTGTTGGGCCGACCGAAGAGGCATAATGTGCAAGCGAGGATCAGCTCGATCCCCCTCTACGTGCTGCCGGTCCCACTGCCACAACCCTCAGTCCGGCTGGGGCTTAGACATGGAATGAACTCCCTATGCCTAAGCCAAACCATGAAACGGGCGTGCGGGTGCTCAGCTGGTCGGAGAGGCAGAATGCGCAAGTCGGGGATCGACTTGGTCCGCACTGCGTGCTATCGATCCTACTGCCTCAACCTTTGGTCCGGTCTGATCTTAGACTGGGAATGAACTCCATATGCTTAGACTGAGGATGAACTCCGTATGCCTAAGTCAACCCACAAAATGAGCGTGTGGGCACTCAACCGGCCGGAGAGGCTGGTCGAAAGGCATAATGCGCAAGTCGACGATCAGCCCAGTCCCCCTCTGCATGCTGTCGATCCCTCTACCGGTCCTGCTGCCACAACCTTCGATCGACTGGGGCTTAGACATGGAATGAACTCCGTATGCCTAAGCCAACCTATGAAATGAGCGTGCAAGCGCTCAGCCGACCGGAGAGGCAGAATGCACAAGTCGGGGATCAGTCTGGTCCCCTCTTCATGCTGTCGATTCTGCTACTGGTCCTGCTATCGCAACCCTCAGTCCGATCCGATCTTAGACTGGGAATGAACTCCGTATGCTTAGACATGGAATGAACTCCGTATGCCTAAGCCAACCCATGAAACGAGCATGCGATCGCTCAGCCGATCGGAGAGGCAGAATGGCAAGTCGAGGATCGACCTAGTCCCCCCTGCGTGCTATCGATCCTACTGTCGCAACCCTCAGTCCGATCTAATCTTAGACTGGGAATGAACTCCGTATGCCTAAGTCAACCCACGAAACGAGCATGCAGGTGCTGAGTCAGCTGAAGAGGCATAATGCGTAAGCCGGGTGTCATGAGCCAACCTTGTATAGGGCCATGACCGGGACTTAGGTTGCCATAAGCCACCCATGTATAGGGCCATGGCCGGGTAGATCCCTTGTGCTAGGAAAAGTGTCCCCATTTCAAACATTGTAATGGTTACTGGTAGCATAGCTCTAAAATTCTAGGCTCTTTAGGGGGGTGAGCCGGCAGCGTAGTGTTGGGCAGTCTCACCGGTTACTATACGAGCCTAGGCCACCCACCAAGGGCTGCCCTCCTGGCCCTGATGATGGTGGGAGGTCCCGATGTATGATTCTCGACTATAATAAAACTCACCCCGATTGAATGTCCCGATTGTTGCCTCGATGTGTTTTTCTTTTTCTCGATGTGAATATGGCTTCTTGTGTGTGTGCTTGAGATCGATCTCGATATATTGTGTCTTATTGTGAACGCTTGGGACTAACCATGGCTTATGGTTTTTTGTTCAGATATCGATCTATTGAAGGCTAACTTGGTTGGGAGTGCCCATTCAAGTGCCGCACGATCTATTGCTTGTTGAGAGAAAGCTTAGTCTGTGACACGTGGTATCAGAGCACGGTTGAGAAGTGCTAAAAAAATGGATGAGATGGCCACAAGTGGTGGACCCAATCATCAACAGAGAATTGAGGAACTTGAGGCCGCGGTGGCCACAATGAAAACTCATATGGCAACTAAAGACCGAGTGAGGGAGATCGAGACAACCCAACGGGAGTTGTCCGATACTCTCCACAATGTGAACGAAGAGGCTAGAGATGCCTTGAACATTCTCCAAAAGGAGTTTGAGGAGCTCAGAGCACAAGTGAGCATCTTACAAATGGCTGTGGCCAGATCGGGTTCGAGCTCGATGGAAAGGGGAAAAAGGCCCAAGGTGCCGGAGCCTCGATGCTATGAGGGGGCAAGGGATGCTAAGAAACTTGAAAATTTCTTGTTTGACATGGAGTAGTACTTTTGAGCTATACACACGGATTCAGAGGAAGACAAGGTAGCAATGGCATCGATGTACCTCATAGGGGATGCCAAGCTGTGGTGGCATTCCAAGTTTGTCGATAATGAGTGCCCGATTAAGACTTGGATGGATCTAAAGCAAGAATTGAAAAACCAATTTTTCCCTGAGAATGTGGAGTATATGGCTCGAAGGAGACTTCAAGAATTGGTGCAAACAGAAACGGTGCGAGAGTTTGTAAGGAGCTTTTCTACCCTGATGTTGGATATTCGAGACATGTCTGAAAAGGATAAGATGTTCTATTTTCTTGAGGGCCTCAAGCCTTGGGCGAGGACAGAACTACAAAGGCAGAAAAGTGCAAGATGTGGCCACGGCCATGGCTGCAGCTGAACGTCTCCACGATTACAATGATGGCTCTTCAAAACGGAAAAATCCTCCATCAACTGGCAGTAGCTTCAACTTTGGGAGTAGGGGAAAGATAAGCAGGTTGGACCGGCCCTTCAGTGGGGGATCAGACAGGAGGTCCTTTGGTCGAGATAGTACCCAACCCAAGACAAGCAACGCGGGGATTTTCAAGCCTAGGCAACCGCTAGCTTGCTTTCTTTGCAAGGGGCCACATCGGGTGGCTGAATGCCCGCATAGGGGAGCCCTTGCCTTAAGAACCTCGTCTCAAGAGTCTGTAAAAGCACCAAAGAGCGTTGAAGAAGCTGAAGAGGAGCCAGCCAGGATGGGTTCAATAAGGTTCTCAATGCCCTTCGCACCCAATTGAACACTATAAAGAAAGAGCAGAGTAGAGGCTTGATGTATGTGAACTTGACGATCAATGAGAAAGCCACTAAGGCTATGGTGGATACGGGTGCAACCGACACTTTCATCACACCAGAAGAAGCAAAAAGGTGTGGTCTTCAGATTAGTAAAGACTGTGGACAAATGAAGGCGGTCAACTCACCAGCCTTTACGATCAGTGGAAGCTCCAAGAGTATGACAACCCAATTGGGGCCATGGGAAGGGAAGGTACCATGGATGACTTTGATGTTGTTCTCAGATTGGACTTCATGATGTTGGCTCAGGTCATCCCTATCCCCGCCACTAGCTACTTGTTGTTCTTAGGGGAAAACCCATGTGTGGTGCCAACCAATATCTTACCAAAGAGTGGGAAGAAAATGATTTCAGCTTTGCAGTTCAAGAAAGGGGTAAAGAGAGGGGAACCCTCCTTTGTGGCTGTGCCGATCTACAAAGAAGGGTCAAAAGTAGAACCAATACCTGATGGTGTGGGAAAAGTGTTAGAAGAATTCAAAGAGGTGATGCCAGAGATGTTGCCTAAGGTTCTACCCCCTCAACAAGCAGTGGACCATGAAATTGAGCTCCTCTCAGGAGCAAAACCCCCTGCTAGAGGTCCTTACTGCATGGCCCCGCCAGAGTTGGCCGAACTAAGAAAATAGTTAGATGAGCTGTTACAAGTCGGGTTCATCAGACCATCAAAGGCTCCTTTCAGAGTGCCAGTGCTATTTCAGAAGAAGCATGATGAAAGTTTACGATTATGTGTTGACTACAGGGCCCTGAACAAAGTCACCGTAAGAAACAAATATCCCATCCCCCTTATAGCAGACTTGTTTGATCAATTGAGCCGGGCCAAGTACTTCTCCAAATTGGACCTGAGATCTGGCTACCATCAGGTCAAAATTGTTGAGGGAAATGAGCCAAAAACCACTTGTGTGACACGGTATGGTGCATTTGAATTTCTTGTTATGCCCTTTGGACTGACCAATGCTCCTGCCACATTTTGTACATTGATGAATCAGGTATTCCATGACTACCTAGACAAATTTGTAGTCATTTATTTAGATGATATAGTGGTATATAGCTCCACCTTGGAAGAACATCAAGAACACCTACGCCAGGTACTTCAAAGATTACCAGTTATACGTAAAAAGGGAGAAGTGTGCATTTGCTCAGACCCAAATCCATTTTCTCGGTCACATTGTCAAACGTGGCCACATTCGAATGGACATGGAAAAGGTTAGGGCCATCAAGGAGTGGACAACATCAAAGAACATTAGTGAGCTCCACTCATTTTTGGGACTAGCCAACTATTATAGAAGGTTTGTGGAAGGGTACTCTCGCAAGACCACGGCCCTCATGGAGCTATTGAAGAAGGAGCATAAATGGTGTTGGACGAGTGAGTGCCAAGAGGCCTTCGAGGGATTGAAAGATACTATTATGAAGGATCCCATCTTAGCTCTCCCTGATATTGAAAAGCCTTTCGAAGTTCAGACGGATGCATCTGATTTTGCTATTGGAAAAGTGCTTTTACAACAACATCAATCGGTAGTGTTTGAAAGTAGGAAGCTAAGTGAAGCTGAAAAGAAATATACGGCCCAAGAAAAAGAACTCCTGGCGGTGGTTCACTGCTTGAGGGCTTGGCAACATTACTTGTTGGGTTCACACTTTGTTGTGAAGACAGACAATGCAGCCGTTAGCCATTTTCTCACCCAACCAAGGCTTACGGCAAAACAAGCTAGGTGGCAGAAATTTTTAGCAGAGTTTGACTTTTATTTTGAGCACACCGCTGGAAAGACCAATCAAGTGGCCGATGCATTGAGCAGGTGAGCAGATTTAGTAGCCCTTAGAAGAATTGCCCCAATGGTGGCTAGTAGAGCCACTACAGACATTCACAAGTTGATTGGAGATCACTTAGGGAAGGACCCGCAAGCTTGTGCCATCCTGAAGCTAGTGGAAGAAGGGAAGTCCAAGTACTTCTGGCAAGAAAATGGGATCTTATGGACCAAGGGGCCTCGAGTGTTTGTGCCAAGAGTAGAAGGTCTGAGACAGATGCTGATGAGGGAATGTCATGACACACCATGGGCGGGACACCCGGGTTGGCTATGCACTTTGGTGTTATTAAAACAGGGATACTATTGGCCTCACATGCGACAAGATGTGATGGACTATACGAAGAGTTGCCTCATTTGCCAACAAGACAAGGTTGAAAGGAGGAAACCTGCAGGCATGCTTGAACCACTACAAGTACCTATTAAACCATGGGAAAGCCTCTCCCTCAATTTAATTTCAAGCCTACCCAAGGTTGGTGACCTTGGAGCTATTTTGGTGGTGATTGACCGGTTCTCTAAGTACACCACATTCATTCCCGCTCACAAGTATTGCACAGCGGAAGACACAGCTCGACTATTGTTCAAAAATGTGGTCAAATACTGGGGCCTCCCTCAAAACATTGTCAGCGATCGAGATTCGAGATTCACGGGGTCCTTCGGGAGAGAACTTTTCAAGATATTGGGGTCCCAACTCAACATCTCCTCAAGCTATCACCCTCAAATCGATGGTCAAACGAAACGGTTCAACGGATTATTAGAGGAATACTTGAGGCACTTTGTTCAAGCCAATCAGAAAGAGTAGCCTTTATTATTGGACATAGCTCAACTCTGCTTTAATTCCAATAAAAGCTCTTTCACCAATAAGAGCCCATTTGAGGTGGTCGCCAGACAATTACCAAGGCTACCCCACACTTCCTTGGAACAATATAGAGGAAAGAATCTGAGAGCCTTTAATCTCAGCAAGGAGTGGAAACAAAACACAGAGATTGCACAAGCCTACCTAAAGAAAGCATCAAAGTGGATGAAGAAATGGGTAGACAAGGGTTGTAGGGCTCAACAATTTCAAGTTGGTGATTTGGTTCTTGTCTGACTAGTTCCTAAACAAACCAGGTTCTTGAGAAAGAGAGATCATAGACTGGTGCACAAATATGAAGGTCTAGTAAGGGTCCTTCCCAAGGTGAGGAATGCTTCTTACAAAATTGACCCACCAAAGTGGATGAAGGTGCACCCAGTATTTCATGTGAGTAACTTGAAACCTTTCCATGTAGATCTTACAGATGCTAGCCAAAGGGAGCCAACCAGAGCCACTATCACCATGAAGCCACCCTCAGAGCGTCGAGTCGAAGAGATCTTAGCTGATAGGGAAACCAAGATATCTCGAAAACTAGTTCGGGAGTACTTAGTGAAGTGGGAGGGATTAGGACTAGAAGAAACCAGCTGGGAGAGAGAACACGACCTCCAGAGATTTCAAAGGAAGATCAAAGAATTTCAAGCCAGCAAGTCGACGAGGACGTCGATAGAATAGGTGGGGGAGGATGTCATGAGCCAACCTTGTATAGGGCCATGACTGGGACTTAGGTTGCCATAAGCCACCCATGTATAGGGCCATGGCCGGGTAGATCCCTTGTGCTAGGAAAAGTGTCCCCATTTCAAACATTGTAATGGTTACTGGTAGCATAGCTCTAAAATCTCTAAGGCTCTTTAGGGGGTGAGCCGGAGCGTAGTGTTGGGCTGTCTCACCGGTTGCTATGTGAGCCTAGGCCACCCACCAAGGGCTGCCCCCTGGCCCTGGTGATGGTGGGAGGTCCTGATGTATGATTCTCGACTATAATAAAACTCACCCCGATTGAATGTCCCGATGGTTGCCTCGATGTGTTTTTCTTTTTCTCGATGCGAATATGCCTTTTTGTGTGTGTGCTTGAGATCAATCTCGATATATTGTGTCTTATTGTGAATGCTTGGGACTAACCATGGCTTATGGTTATTTGTTTAGATATCGATCTATCGAAGGCCGACTTGGTTGGGAGTGCCCATTCAAGTGCCGCACGATCTATTGCTTGCTGAGAGAAAGCTTAGTCCATGACACCAGGGACCAGCTCGATCCCCCTCTGCGTGCTGTCGATCCTGCTGCCACAATCCTCGGTCCAGCTAGGGATTAGACATGGAATGACCTCCCTATGCCTAAGCCAACCCACGAAACGGGCGTGCGGGCGCTTAACCGACCGGAGAGACAGAATGCGCAAGCCGGGGATCGACCCGATCCCCCTGTGTGCTGTCGATCCTACTGTCGCAACCCTCGGTCCAGTCCAATCTTAGACTGGGAATGAACTCCGTATGCTTAGACTGGAGATGAACTCCGTATGCCTAAGTCAACCCACGAAATGAGCGTGCGGGCGCTCAGCCAGTCGGAGAGGCAGAATGCGCAAGTCGGGGATCGAATGGGTGGCAGGTGGGTTCAAGCACATCTTCATATTTCTGCCATTCCAATGCCATTTTTATGGCTTGTAAATTCATACAATGGTCCCCTAAGCCTTCATGTGAAGTTTCGTGGCAAGACGACCCGTTTTCTATTTTTCATGATTTTTGAAACTTTTTGCGGTTCGAGATTTTTTAAAATTTTTTTAGAAAGAGTTTTGTCCCCAAATTTAGAGGTGATCCTTGTATTTTTGCTGGCATGCACAAAAAAATTCAGCTAAAAACTCGAAGTGGAGAAGATTTTGTGACCCTTTGAAAAAAGTGTCCCTATTTCAGACACTTTAATGGCTACTGGCAGCAAACCTATAAAATCTCAAATGCTCTTTAAGGGAGTGTGAGTTCCCAAGGTTTGATGAGGGATAGGGGGCCAATATAAGGGCCAAGTACCAGCACCCATCGCACATCATGTGCGCACACCCCCCGACCCCCCAATCGTCGGAACCCGTAATGTCGCCGGTTAGGCTCTCTGACGATACTCCGACGATGCTCGGATGATTGTGCCCCGGGAGGAAAAAAATGTGGCACCAGCACATGCCCGAACCCAGCATGTGCACCGTGGCTCAAAATCTTAGACTGGAATGAAATCCGTATGCTTAGACAGGGAATGAACTCCGTATGCCTAAGCCAACCCACAAAATGAGCGTGAGGGCGCTCAGCTGGCCGGAGAAGCAGAATGCGCAAGCTGGGATCGACCCAGTCCCCCCTACGTGCTGTCGATCTTGCTACCGCAACCCTCGGTCCGGTCTGATCTTAAGACTGGGAATGAACTCCGTATGCATAAGTCAACCCACGGAATGAGCGTGCGAGCGATGAGCCTGCCGAAGAGGCATAATGCGCAAGTCGAGGATTGGCCCGATCCCCTTCAGCATGCTGCTGGTCCCGCTGCCACAAACCTCAGTCGAGCTGGGGCTTAGACATGGAATGAACCCCCTATGCCTAAGCCAACTCACGAAACGGGCGTGCAAGCGCTTAGCCGACCGGAGAGGCAGAATGTGCAAGCGGGGGATGAGCCCGGTCCCCCTTATGTGCTGTCGATTCTACTGCCGCAACCCTCGATCCAGTCCGATATTAGACTAGGAATGAACTCCGTATGCTTAGACTGGGGATGAACTCCGTATGCCTAAGTCAACCCATGAAACGAGCGTGCGGGCGCTCGGTCGGCCGGAGAGGCATAATGTGCAAGTCGGGGATCAGTCCGGTCCCCCTCTACGTGCTGTCGATCCCGCTATCAGTCCTGCTACCACAAACCTCGGTCCGGCTAGGGCTTAGACATGGAATGAACTCTGTATGCCTAAGCCAACCCATGAAACGAGCATATGGGCGCTCAGCCGGCCGGAGAGGCAGAATGTGCAAGTAGGGGATCAGTCTGATCCCCCCCTGCATGCTGTCGATCCTACTACTGGTACTGATGCCACAACCCTCGATCCAGTCTGATCTTAGACTGGGAATGAACTCTGTATGCTTAGACATGGAATGAACTTCGTATGCCTAAGCCAACCCACGAAACGAGTGTGCGGGTACTCAGCCAGTCAGAGAGGCAGAATGCGTAAGCCGGGGATCGACCCGATCCCCCCTACGTGCTGTCAATCTTACTGCTGCAACCCTCGATCTGGTCTGATCTTAGATTGGGAATGAACTCTGTATGCCTAAGTCAACCAACGAAATGAGCGTATGGGTGCCAAACCGATCGGAGAGGCATAATGCGTAAGCCGAGGATCGACCCAATCCCCCTCTATGTGCTACCGGTCCCGCTGCCACAACCCTTGGTCCGACTGGGGCTTAGACAAGGAATGAACTCCCTATGCCTAAGCCAACCCACGAAACGGGTGTGTGGGCGCTCAGCTGGCTGGAGAGGTAGAATGTGCAAGCCGGGGATCAGCCCAGTCCCCCCTGCGTGCTGCCAATCCGGCTATCGTAACCTTCGGTCCGATCCGATCTTAGATTGGGAATGAACTCTGTATGCTTAGACTGGGGATGAACTCCGTATGCCTAAGTCAACCCACGATACGAGCGTGCGGGCGCTCAGCCGACCAGAAAGGCAGGATGCGCAAGTCGGGGATCGAATCGGTGGTAGGTGGGTTCAAGCTTATCTTCATATTTCTACCATGCCAATGCCATTTTCATGGCTTGTAAATTCATACAATGGTCCCCTAAGCCTTCATGTGAAGTTTCTTGGCAAGACGACCTGTTTTCTATTTTTCACGATTCGGGATTGTTTAAAATTTTTTTAGAAAGAGTTTTGTCCCCAAATTTGTTAGAGGTGATCCTTGTATTTTTGTTGGTATGCACAAAAAAATTCAGGTAAAAACTCGAAGTGGAGAAGAATTTGTGAGCATTTGAAAAATGTGTCCCCACTTCAGACACTTTAATGGCTACTGGCAACAAACCTATAAAATCTTAAATTCTCTTTAAGGAGGTGTGAGTTCTCGAGGTTTGATGAGGGATAGGGGGCCAATATAAGGGCCAAGTACCAGCACCCATCACACATCATGGGCGCACATCCCCCCGGCCACCCCAATCATCGAAACCCCTAATGCCGCCGGTTAGGCTCTCCGGTGATGCTACGGCGATGGTGCCCCAGGCAAAAAAAATGCGGCACCAGCACATGCTCGAGCCCAGCATGTGCACTGTGGCTCAAAATCTTAGACTGGGAATGAACTCCGTATGCTTAGACATGGAATGAACACCGTACGCCTAAGCCAACCCACGAAACGAGTGTACGGGTGCTCAACCGGTCGGAGAGGCAGAATGCACAAGTCGGGGATCGGCCCGGTCCCCCCTACGTGCTGTCGATCCTGCTGCCGCAACCCTCGGTCTGGTTCGATCTTAGACTAGGAATGAACTCCGTATGCATAAGTCAACCCACGAAACAAGTGTGCGGGCGCTGAGCCGATCGAAGAGGCATAATGCGCAAGCCGAGGATCGACCTGGTCCCCTTCTGTGTGCTGCCGATCCCGCTGTCACAACCTTCGGTCTGGCTGGGGCTTAAACATGGAATTAACTCCCTATGCCTAAGTCAACCCATGAAACGGGTGTACGGGCGCTCAGCCGGCTGGAGAGGCAGAATGCACAAGCCGGGGATCGACCCGATCCCCCCTACGTGCTGCCGATCTTGCTACCGCAACCCCCGGTCTGGTCTGATCTTAGACTGAAAATGAACTTCGTATGCTTAGATTGGGGATGAACTCCGTATACCTAAGTCAACCCACGAAACGAGCGTGCGGGCACCTAGCCGACCGGAGAGGCAGAATGCACAAGCCGGGGATCGACCCGATCCCCCCTGCATGCTGCCGATCCTGCTACTGGTCCTGTTACTGCAACCCTCGGTCCAGTCTTATCTTAGACTGGGAATGAACTCCGTATGCTTAGACATGGAATGAACTCCGTATGCCTAAGCCAACCCAAAAAACGAGCGTGTGAGCGCTCAGCCGGCCGGAGAGGCAGAATGCACAAGCTGGGGATCGGCCCGGTCCCCCCTGCGTGCTATAGATCCTGCTACCGCAACCCTCGATCCGATCTGATCTTAGACTGGGAATGAACTCTGTATGCCTAAGTCAACCCACGAAACAAGCGTACGGGCACTGAGCTGGCCGGAGAGGCATAATGCGTAAGTCAGGGATCGACTCGGTCCCCCTCTGCATGCTGTCGATCCCGCTGCCACAACCCTCGGTTCGGTTGGGGCTTAGACATGGAATGAACTCCCTATGGCTAAGCCAACCCACGAAATGGATGTGCGGGCGCTCAGCCGGTCGGAAAGGCAGAATGCGCAAGTCGAGGATCGGCCCGATCCCCCCTGCATGTTACCGATCCTGCTACCGCAATCCTCGGTCCGGTCTGATCTTAGACTGGCAATGAACTTTGTATGCTTAGGCTGGGGATGAACTTCGTATGCCTAAGTCAACCCACGAAACGAGCGTGCGAGTGCTCAGTCGGTTGGAGAGGCAGAATGCGCAAGCCGGGGATCGATCCGGTCCCCCCTGCATGCTGTCGATCCTGCTGCTGGTCCTGCTGCCGCAACCCTCAGTCCAGTTTGATCTTTGACTGGGAATGAACTCTGTATGCTTAAACATGGAATGAACTCTGTGTGCCTAAGCCAACCCACGAAACGAGCGTGCAGGCGCTCAGCCGGTCGGAGAGGCAAAATGCGTAAGTCGGGGATCGACCCGATCCCCTCTGCGTGTTGTAGATCCTGTTGCCACAACCCTCAGTCCGGTTCGATCTTAGACTGGGAATGAACTTCGTATGCCAAAGTCAACCCACGAAATGAGCGTGCGGGCGTTGAGCAGGCCGGAGAGGTGTAATGCACAAGTCGGGGATCGACCCGGTCCCCCTCTGCGTGCTGCTGATCCCACTACCACAACCCTCCATCCGGCTGGGGCTTAGACATGGAATGAACTCCGTATGCCTTAGCCAACCCATGAAATAGGCGTGCGGGCGCTCAGTCGGTCGGAGAGGCAGAATGCGCAAGTCAAGGATCGGCCCGGTCCCCCCTGCACCGTGGCTCAAAATCTTAGACTGGGAATGAACTCCGTATGCTTAGATAGGGAACGAACTCCGTATGCCTAAGCCAACCCACGAAACGAGCGTGCGAGCGCTCAGCTGGCCGAAGAGGCAGAATGTGCAAGCCGGGGATTGGCCCAGTCCCCCCCTGCATGCTATCGATCCTGCTACCGCAACCCTTGGTCCGGTCCGATCTTAGACTGGGAATGAACTCCGTATGCATAAGTCAACCCACGGAACGAGCGTGCGGGCGGTGAGCCTGCCGAAGAGGCATAATGCACAAGCCGAGGATCGGCCCGGTCCCCCTCAGCATGCTGCCGGTCCCGCTGCCACAACCCTCAGTCCGGTTGGGGCTTAGACATGGAATGAACTCCCTATGCCTAAGCCAAACCACGAAATGGGCATACGGGCGCTTAGCCGGCCGGAGAGGCAGAATGTGCAAGCCGGGGATGAGCCCGGTCCCCCTTGCATGCTGTCGATCCTGCTGCCGTAACCCTCGGTCTGGTCCGATCTTAGACTGGGAATGAACTCCGTATGCTTAGACTGGGGATGAACTCCGTATGCCTAAGTCAACCCACAAAACAAGCGTACGGGCGCTCAACCGACCATAGAGGAAGGATGCACAAATCAGGGATCGAACGGGTGGTAGGTGGGTTCAAGCACCTCTTCATATTCCTGCCATGCCAATGCCATTTTTATGGCTTGTAAATTCATACAATGGTCCCCTAAGCCTTCATGTGAAGTTTCGTGGCAAGATGACCCGTTTTCTATTTTTCATGATTTTCGAAACGTTTTGCAGTTCGGGATTTTTTAAAATTTTTTTAGAAAGAGTTTTGTCCCTAAATTTGGTAGAGGTGATCCTTGTATTTTTTTTGGCATGCACAAAAACATTTAGCTAAAAACTTGAAGTGGAGAAGATTTTGTGACCGTTTGAAAAAAGTGTCCCCATTTTAGACACTTTAATGGCTACTGGTAGCAAACCTATAAAATCTCAAATGCTCTTTAAGGGGGTGTGAGTTCTCGAGGTTTGATGAGGGATAAGGGGCCAATATAAGGGCTAAGTACCAGCACCCATCACACATCATGTACGCACAGCCCCCGGCCCCCTCAATGGCCGAAACCCCCATTGCTGTCGATTAGGCTCTCTTGATGCTCCGGCGATGCTCCGGCGATGCTCCGGCGATGGTGCCCCGGGTGAAAAAAATGCAGCACCAGCACATGCTCGAGCCCAGAATGTGCACCGTGGCTCAAAATCTTAGACTGGGAATGAACTCCGTATGCCTAAGCCAACCCACGAAACGAGCGTACGGGCGCTCAGCAGGTCAGAGAGGCAGAATGCGCAAGTCGGGATCAACCTGGTCACCCCTGTATGCTATCGATCCTGCTACCGCAACCTCAGTTCGGTCTGATCTTAGACTGGGAATGAACTCTGTATGCATAAGTAAACCCACAAAATGAGCGTGCGAGCGTTGAGCCGGTCGAAGAGGCACAATGCACAAGCCGGGGATCGACCCGGTCCCCCTCTGCGTGCTGTCGGTCCCGCTACCACAACCCTCGATCTGGCTAGGGCTTAGACATGGAATGAACTCCCTATGCCTAAGCCAACCCACAAAACGGGCAGGCGAGTGTTCAGCCGACTGGAGAGACAGAACGCGCAAGTTGGGGATCGGCTCGATTCGCCCTCCGTGCTGCCGATCCTGCTGTTGCAACCTTCGATCCTGTCCAATCTTAGACTGGGAATGAACTCTGTATGCTTAGATTGGGGATGAACTCGTATGCCTAAGTCAACCCACGGAGCAAGCGTGCGGGCGCTGAGCCGGCCAAAGAGGCACAATGCGTAAGCCAAGGATCGGCCCGGTCCCCCTCTGCATGCTACCGGTCTGGCTGCCACAACACTCAGTCTGGCTGGGGCTTAGACATGGAATGAACTCCCTATGCCTAAGCCAACCCATGAAACTAGCGTGCAGGTGTTCAGCCGACTGGAGAGGCAGAATGCGAAAGCTGGAGATCGGTTCGGTCCCCCTGCGTGCTGCCGATCCTGCTGCCGTAACCATCGGTTCGATTCAATCTTAGACTGGGAATGAACTCCGTATGCTTAGACTAGGGATGAACTCCGTATGCCTAAGTCAACCCACGAAACGAGCGTGCGGGTGCTCAACCGGCCAGAGAGGCCAATCGGAGAGGCATAATGCGCAAGTCGGGGATCAGCCCGATCCCCCTCTGCGTGCTGCCAATCCCGCTGCCAGTCTTGCTGCCACAACCATCGATCCAGCTGGCTCTTAGACATGGAATGAACTCCCTATGCCTAAGCCAACCCACGAAACGGGCATGTGGGTGCTCAGCCAGTCGGAGTGGCAGAATGCACAAGCCGGGGATCGACCCGATCCCCCCTGCATGCTGTCAATCCTGCTGCTGGTCCTACTGTCGCAACACTCAGTCCGGTTCGATCTTAGACTGGGAATGAACTCCGTATGCTTAAAAATGGAATGAACTCTGTGTGCCTAAGCCAACCCACGAAACGAGCGTGCGGACGCTCAACTGGCTGGAGATGCAGAATGCGTAAGCCGGGGACCGACCCGATCCCCCCTACGTGCTGTAGATCCTACTGCCACAACCCTCGATCCGATCTGATCTTAGACTGGGGATGAACTCCGTATGCCTAAGTCAACCCATGAAACAAGAGTACGGGCGCTGAGCCGATCGAAGAGGCGTAATGCACAAGCTGGGGATCAACCTGGTCCCTCTCTGCGTGCTGCAGATCTTGCTGCTACAACCCTCGGTCCGGCTGGGGCTTGGACATGAAATGAACTCCGTATGCCTAAGCCAACCCATGAAATAGGCGTGTGGGCGCTCAGCCAGCCGGAGAGGCAGAATGCGTAAGTCGGGGATCGGACGGGTGGTGGGTTGGTTCAAGCACATCTTCATATGTCGGCCATGCCAATGCCATTTTTATGGCTTGTAAATTCGTACAATGGTCCCCTAAGCCTTCATGTGAAGTTTCGTGGCAAGACAACCCGTTTTCTATTTTTCATGATTTTCGAAACTTTTTACGGTTCAAGATTTTTTAAAATTTTTTTAGAAAGAGTTTTGTCCCCAAATTTGGTAGAGGTGATCCTTGTATTTTTGTTGGCATGCACAAAAAAATTCAGCTAAAACTCGAAGTGGAGAAGATTTTGTGACCATTTGAAAAAAGTGTCCCCATTTTAGACACTTTAATGGCTACTGGCAGCAAACCTATAAAATCTCAAATTCTCTTTAAGGGGGTGTGAGTTCTTGAGGTTTGATGAGGGATAAGGGGCCAATATAAGGGCCAAGTACCAGCACCCATCGCACATCATGTATGCACACCCCCCGGCCCCCCCAATCGCCAGAACACCCAATGCTACCGTAACCTTCGGTCCGATTTAATCTTAGATTGGGAATGAACTTTGTATGCTTAGACATGGAATGAACTCCGTATGCCTAAGCCAACCCATGAAACGAGCATGAAGGTACTCAGTCGGCCGAAGAGGGAGAATGCACAAGCTGGGGATCAGCCCGGTCCCCTCCTGCGTGCTGTCGATGCTACTACTGCAATCCTCAGTCTGATCTTAGACTGGGAATGAGCTCCGTATGCCTAAGACAAACCACGAAACGAGCGTTCGGGCACTGAGTCGGCCGGAGAGGCATAATGCGTAAGCCAGTGATCAGCTCGGTCCCCCTCTGTGTGCTGCCAGTCTCGCTACCACAACCCTCGGTTCGACTGGGGCTTAGACATGGAATGAACTCCCTATGCCTAACCCAACCCATGAAACGGGCGTACGGGCGCTCAACCGACCAGAGAGGCAGAATGCGCAAGCCGGGGATCGGCCCAATCCCCCCTACATGCTACCGATCCTACTACCACAACCCTCGATCCGGTTCAATCTTAGACTGGGAATGAACTCCGTATGCTTAGACTGGGGATGAACTCCATATGCCTATGTCAACCCATGAAACGAGCGTGCGGGCGCTCAACCGATCGGAGAGGCAAAATGTGCAAGCCGTGGATCGGCCTGAGCCCCCCTACATGCTGTCGATCCTGCTGCTGGTCCTGCTATCGGTCCTACTGCTGCAACCCTCAGTCCAGTTCGATCTTAAACTGGAATGAACTCCGTATGCCTAAGCCAACCCATGAAACGAGCGTGCGGGCACTCAATCTATCGCAGAGGTAGAATACGTAAGCTGAGGATCGGCCCGACCCTCCTTTCGTGCTGTTGATCCTGCTGCTACAATCTTTGGTCTGATCTTAAACCGAGAATGAGCTCCGTATGCCTAAGACAACCCATGAAACGAGCATTTGGGCGTTGAGCGAGCCAGAGAGGCATAATGTGCAAGCCGATGATCGGCTCGGTCCCCCTCTACGTGCTATCGGTCTCACTGCCACAACCCTCGGTCTGGCTGGGGCTTAGACATGGAATGAACTCCCTATGCCTAAGCCAACCCATGAAACGGGCGTGTGGGCACTCAACCAACCAAAAAGGCAAAATGCACAAGCCGAGGATCGGCCCGGTCCCCCCTGGGTGCTGCCGATCCTGCTACCGCAACCCTCGGTCTGATTCGATCTTAGACTGGGAATGAACTCTGTATGCTTAGACTGGGGATGAACTCCGTATGCCTAAGTCAACCCATGAAACGAGCGTGCGGGCGCTCAATCGACCGGAGAGGCATAATGCGTAAGTCGAGGATCAACCCGATCCCTCTCTGCGTGCTGTCGATCCCACTGCCGGTTCTGCTACCACAACCGTCGGTCCGGTTGGGGCTTAGACATGGAATGAACTCCCTATGCCTAAGCCAACCCATGAAACGGGTGTGCGGGTGCTCAGCCGGTCGAAAAGGCAAAATACGCAAGTCGGGGATCGGCCCGATCCCCCCTGCAAGCTGTCGATCCCGCTGTTACAACCCTCTTTGCGTGCTGCCAATCATGCTGTCGATCCTGCTGCCACAACCCTCAGTCCGGCTGGGCTTAGACATGGAATGAACTCCGTATGCCTAAGCCAACCCACGAAACGAGCATGTGGGCACTCAGCCAGCCGGAGAGGCAGAATGTGCAAGCTGGGGATCGGCTCGATCCTCCCTGCGTGCTGTCGATCTTGCTACTGGCCCTGCTACCGTAACCCTTGGTTCGGTCCAATCTTAGATTGGGAATGAACTCTGTATGCTTAGAAACGGAATGAACTCCATATGCCTAAGCCAACCCACGAAACGAGCGTGCAGGCGCTCAACCGGTCGGATAGGCAGAATGCATAAGCTAGGGACCGACCCGATCCCCTCCTGTGTGCTGTCGATCCTACTGCCACAACCCTCAATTCGGTCTGATCTTAGACTGGGAATGAACTCCATATGCCTAAGTCAACCCATGAAATGAGCGTACGGGTGCTGAACCAGTCGGAGAGGCATAATGCGCAAACTGGGGATCGATCCGATCCCCCTCTGTGTGCTGTCGGTCTCGTTGCCCCAACCCTCAATCTGGTTGGGGGCTTAAACATAGAATGAACTCCCTATGCCTAAGCCAACCCACGAAATGGTCGTGCAGGTGCTCAGCCGACCGGACAGGCAGAATGCGCAAGTCAGGGATCGACTCGGTCCCTCCTGCGTGCTGTCGATCTTACTACCGCAACCATCGGTCTGGTCTGATCTTAGACTAGGAATGAACTCCATATGCTTAGATTGGGGATGAACTCCGTATGCCTTAGTCAACCCACGAAACGAGCGTGCGGGCACTCAATCGATCGAAGAGGCCGACCAGAGAAGCATAATGCGCAAGTCGAGGATCAACCCGATCCCTCTCTGCGTGCTGCCGATCCCACTGTCGGTCCTGCTACCACAACTGTCGGTCCAGCTGGGGCTTAGACATGGAATGAACTCCCTATGCCTAAGCCAACCCATGAAATGGGTGTGCAGGCGCTCAGCCGATCGAAAAGACAGAATGCGCAAGTCGGGGATTGGCCCGATCCCCCCTGCATGCTGTCGATCCCGCTGCTGCAACCCTCACTCCGGTCCGATCTTAGACTGGGAATGAACTTCGTATGCTTAGACTGGGGATGAACTCCGTATGCTTAAGTCAACCCACGAAACGAGCGTACGAGCGCTCAGTCAACCAGAGAGGCATAATGCACAAGTCGACGATCAGCCCGATCCCCCTCTGCATGCTGCCGATCCCGCTACCGATCCTGCTGCCACAACCCTCAGTTCGGTTAGGACTTAGACATGAAATGAACTCCGTATGCCTAAGCCAACCCACGAAACGAGCATGCGGGCACTCAGCCGGTCGGAAAGGTAAAATGCGCAAGCCGGGGATCGGCCTGATCCCCCTGCGTGCTGTCGATCCTGCTGCTGCAACCCTCAATTTGGTCCAATCCTAGACTGGGAATGAACTCCGTATGCTTAGAAATGGAATGAACTCCATATGCCTAAGCCAACCCATGAAACGAGCGTGCAAGCTCTCAACCGGTCGGAGAGGCAGAAGGCGTAAGTCGGGGACCGACCCAATCCCCTCCTGCGTGCTGTCGATCCTACTGTCGCAACCCTCAGTTTGGTCTGATCTTAGACTGGGAATGAACTTTGTATGCCTAAGTGAACCCATGAAATGAGCGTACAGGCGCTGAGTCGGTCGGAGAGGCATAATGCGCAAGTCGGGGATCGATCTGATCCCCCTCTACGTGCTGTCGATCTCATGCCCCAACCCTCAATCCAGTTGGGGTTTAAACATGGAATGAACTCCCTATGTCTAAGCTGACCCACGAAACGGGCGTGTGGGTGCTCAGTCGGTCGGACAGGCAGAATGCGCAAGCTGAGGATCGATCCGGTCCCTCCTGCGTGCTGTCGATCCTACTGCAGGAACCCTCGGTCCGGTCTGCTCTTAGACTGGGAATGAACTCTGTATGCTTAGACTGGGGATGAACTTCGTATGCCTAAGTCAACCCATGAAACGAGCGTGCGAACGCTCAGTCGACCAGTTAGGCAGGATGCGCAAGCCGGGGATTGAACGGGTGGTAGGTGGGTTCAAGCACATCTCCATATTTCTATCGTGCCAATGCCATTTTTATATCCTATAAATTCATACAATGGTCCCCTACGCTTTCATGTGAAGTTTCGTGACAAGATGACCCGTTTTCTATTTTTTATGATTTTTGAAACTTTTTACGGTTCGAGATTTTTTAAAATTTTTTTAGAAATAGTTTTGTCATCAAATTTGGTAGAGGTGATCCTTGTATTTTTTTTTGGCATGCTCAAAAATATTCAGCTAAAAACTTGAAGTGGAGAAGATTTTGTGACCGTTTGAAAAAAGTGTCCCCATTTCAGACACTTTAATTACTACTGGCCGCAAACCTATAAAATCTCAAATGCGCTTTAAGGGGGTGTGAGTTCTCGAGGTTTGATAAGGGATAGGTGGCCAATATAAGGGCCAAGTACCAGCACCCATCGCACATCATGTGTGCACACCCCCCCGGCCCCCTAATCGCCAGAACGCCCAATGTCGTCGGTTAGGCTCTCCGATGATGCTCCGACGATGGTGCCCCGGGTGAAAAAAATGTGGCACCAGCACATGCCCGAGCCTAGCATGTGCACCGTGGCTCAAAATCTTAGACTGGAAATGAACTCCGTATGCTTAGACATGGAATGAACTCCGTATGCCTAAGCCAACCCACGAAACGAGCGTGCGGGCGCTCAGCCAACCAAAGAGGCAGAATGCGCAAGCCGAGGATCGGCCCAATCCCCCCTGCGTGTCGTCGATCCTGCTGCCACAACCCTCGGTCCGATCCTATCTTAGACTGGGAATGAACTCTGTATGTATAAGTCAACCCATGAAATGAGCATACGGGCACTGAGCCAGCCGGAGTGGCATAACACGAAAGCCGAGGATCGATCCGATCCCCCTCTGCGTGCTGTCAGTCCCGCTGCCACAACCCTCGGGTCCGGTTGGGGCTTAGACATGGAATGAACTCCCTATGCCTAAGCCAACCCACGAAACGGGTGTGCGGGTGCTCAACCAACCGAAGAGGCAGAATGCGCAAGTCGAGGATCGACCCGGTCCCCCTAGCGTGCTATCGATCTTGCAGTCGTAACCCTCGATCTGGTCTGATCTTAGACTGGGAATGAACTCCGTATGCTTGGACTGGGGATGAACTCTGTATGCCTAAGTCAACCCACAAAACGAGCGTGCGGGCGCTCAGCCGACCGGAGAGGTTGGTCGAAGAGGCATAATGCGTAAGTCGGGGATTAGCCCGGCCCCCCTCTGCATGCTGTCGATCCCGCTGCCAGTCCTGCTACCACAACCCTCGGTCTGGCTAGGGCTTAGACATGGAATGAACTCCGTATGCCTAATCCAACCCATGAAACGAGTGTACGGGCGCTCAGCCGACCGGAGAGGCAGAATGCGCAAGCCAGGGATTGGCCCGGTCCCCCCTGCGTAATGTCGATCTTGCTACTGCAACCCTCGATCCGGTCCGATCTTAGAATGGAAATGAACTTCGTATACTTAGACTGGGGATGAACTCCGTATGCCTAATTCAACCCACGAAACGAGCGTACAGGCACTCAGCCGACCGGAGAGGCATAATGCGCAAGCCGTGCTGCCGATCCTGCTGCTGCAACCCTCGGTCCTGTCTGATCTTAGACTGGAATGAACTCCATATGCTTAGACTGGGGATGAACTCTGTTTACCTAAGTCAACCCACGAAACGAGCGTGCGGGTGCTTAGCCGACCAAAAAGGCATAATGCGCAAGCCGGGGATCAGCTCGATCCCTCTCTGTATACTGTCGATCCCGCTGTCGGTCCTGCTGCCACAACCCTCGTTCTGGCTAGGGCTTAGACATTGAATGAACTCTGTATGCCTAAGCCAACCCACGAAACGAGCGAGCAGGTGCTCAACCGACCGAAGAGGCAGAATGTGCAAGCCAGGGATCGGCCCGGTCCCCCTTGTGGGCAACCAATCTTGCTGCTGGTCCTGCTATCGCAACCCTCAGTCCAGTCCGATCTTAGGCTAGGAATGAACTCTGTATGCTTAGACATGGAATGAACTCCGTATGCCTAAGCCAACCCACAAAATGAGCGTTCATGCAGGCGTTCAACCGACCAAAGAGGCAGAATGCGTAAGCCAGAGATTGGCCCGGTCCCCCCCTGTGCGTTGTCGATCCTACTGCCACAACCATCGGTCTGGTCCAATCTTAGACTGGGAATGAGCTCTGTATGCTTAAGTCAACCCACGAAACGAGCTTGCAGGCGCTGAGCTGACCGGAGAGGCTTAATGCGCAGGCCAGGGATTGACCTGGTCCCCCTCCGCCTACTGTCGGTCTCGCTACCACAACCCTCGATCCAGTTGGGGCTTAGACATGGAATGAACTCCCTATGCCTAAGCCAACCCATGAAACAGGCGTGCAGGCGCTCAACTGGCTGGAGAGGCAGAATGTTCAAGCCGAGGATCGACCCGATCCCCCTACGTGCTGCTGATCCTGCTGCCGCAACCTTCGGTCCGATCCTATCTTAGACTGGGAATGAACTCCATATGCTTAGACTGGGGATGAACTCCGTATGCCTAAGTCAACCCATAAAACGAGTATGCGGGCACTCAGCCGACCAGAGAGGCAGGATGCGTAAGCTGGGGATAGAACGGATGGCTGGTGTGTTCAAGCACATCTTCATATTTCTACCATGCCGATGCCATTTTTATGGCTTGTAAATTCATACAATGGTCCCGTAAGCCTTCATGTGAAGTTTCATGGCAAGACGACCCGTTTTCTATTTTTCATAATTTTTGAAACTTTTTGTGGTTCGAGATTTTTTAAACTTTTTTTAAAAAGATTTTTTTCCCTGAATTTGGTAGAGGTGATCCTTGTATTTTTGTTGGTATGCACAAAAAAATTCAGCTACAAACTCAAAGTGGAGAAGATTTTGTGACCGTTTGAAAAAAGTGTCCCCATTTCAGATACTTTAATGGCTACTGGCAGTAAACCTATAAAATCTCAAATGCTCTTTAAGGGGGTGTCAGTTCTCATGGTTTGATGAGTGATAGGGGGCCAATATAAGGGCCAAGTATCAGCACCTATCGCACATCACATGCGCACACCCCCTGGCCCTCCAATCGCCGGAACCCCCAATGCCGTCGGTTAGGCTCTTCGGGCGATGCTCCGGCGATGGTGCCTCGGGCGAAAAAAATGTAGCACCAGCACATGCCTGAGCCCAGTATGTGCACCGTGGCTCAAAATCTTAGACTGGGAAAGAACTCCGTATGCCTAAGCCAACCCACGAAACGAGCGTGCGGACGCTTAGTCGGTCGGAGAGGCAGAATGCGCAAATCGGGGATCAGCCCGATCCCCCCATGCGTGCTATCGATCCTGCTACCGCAACCCTCAGTCTGATCTGATCTTCGATTGGGAATGAACTCCGTATGCATAAGTCAACCCATGAAACAAGTGTGCAGGCGCTGAGTCGGCCGAAGAGGCATAATGTACAAGCCAGGGATCTGCCCGGTCCCCCTCTGCGTGCTACCGGTCCTGTTGCCACAACCCTCATTCCGGATGGGGCTTAAACATGGAATGAACTCCCTATGCCTAAGCCAACCCACGAAATGGGCGTGCGGGTGCTCAGTCGGCTGGAGAGGCAGAATGCGCAATCAGGGATTGGCACGATCCCCCTTGCATGCTACTGATCATGTCCGATCTGATCTTAGACTGGGAATGAACTCCATATGCTTAGACTAGGGATGAACTCCGTATGCCTAAGTCAACCCACGAAATGACCGTGCGGGTGCTCAGCCAGTCGGAGAGGTCAGCCGGAGAGGCATAATGTGCAAGTCGGGGATCGACCCGATCTTTCTCTGCATCTTACCAATCCCGTTACCGGTCCTGCTGCCATAACCCTCCTACGTGTTACCGATCCTGTTACTATTCCTACTGTTGCAACCCTCGGTTCGATCTGATCTTAGACTAGGAATGAACTCCGTATGCTTAGACATGGAATGAATTCCGTATGCCTAAGCCAACCCACGAAACGAACGTGTGGGCGCTCAGCCCGTCAGAGAGGTAGAATGCACAAGCTGGGGATCGGCCCAATCCCTCCTATGTGCTACCGATCCTACTACCGCAACACTCAGTCTGGTCTGATCTTAGATTGTGAATGAACTCTGTATGACTAAGTCAACCCATAAAACGAGCGTGCGAGCACTGAGCCGGTCGGAGAGGCATAATGCACAAGCCAGGGATCAACCCGATCCCCATCTACATGCTGTCAGTCTCGCTGCCACAAACCTCGTTTCGGCTAGGGCTTAGACATGGAATGAACTCCCTATGCCTAAGCCAATCCACGAAACGAGCGTGCGGGTGCTCAGTCGGTCGGAGAGGTAGAATGCGCAAGTCGGGGATCGGCCCGATCCCCCCTGCATGCTGTCGATCCTACTGTCGCAACCCTCGATCCCGTCCGATCTTAGATTGGGAATGAACTATGTTTGCTTAGACTGGGGATGAACTCCGTATGCCTAAGTCAACCCACGAAACGAGCATGTGAGTGCTCAACAAACTGGAGAGGTCGACCGGAGAGGCATAATGTGCAAGCCGAGGATTAGGCTGATCCCCTTCTACGTGCTGTCTATCCCGCTAACTAAGTCAACCCACAAAATGAGCGTGCGAGCACTGAGCCGATCGAAAAGGCATAATGCACAAGCCGGGGATCAGCCTGGTCCCCCTCTGCGTGCTATTAATCTCACTGTCACAACCCTCATTTCGGCTGGGGCTTAGACATGGAATGAACTCCCTATGCCTAAGCCAACCCACGAAACAGGCGTACGGGTGCTCAGTCGGTCAGAGAGGTAGAATGCGCAAGCCGAGGATTGGCCCGATCCCCTCTGCGTGCTACCGATCCTGCTATCGTAACCCTCGATCCGATCTGATCTTAGACTGGGAATGAACTCCGTTTGCTTAGACTGGGGATGAACTCCGTATGCCTAAGTCAACCCATGAAACGAGCGTGCGAGCGCTCAACCAACCAGAGAGGCCGATTGGAGAGGCATAATGCACAAGCCAGGGATCAGGTCGATCCCTTTCTACGTGCTGTCGATCCCGCTGTCGGTCCTGCTGCCACAACCATCAATCCGGCTGGGGCTTAGACATGGAATGAACTCCGTATGCCTAAGCCAACCCATAAAACAAGCGTGCGGGTGTTAAGCTGGCCAGAAAGGTAGAATACGCAAGTCAGGGATAGGCCCGATCTCCCCCTACGTGTCCTGATCCTGTTGTTGGTCCTGCTGCCGCAACCCTCGGTCCAGTCAGATCTTAGACTGGAATGAACTCCATATGCTTAGACATGGAATGAACTCCGTATGCCTAAGCCAACCCATGAAACGAGCATGTGGGCGCTCAGCCTGCTGAAAAGGTAGAATGCGCAAGCTGAGGATCGGCCCGATCCCCCCATGCATGCTATCGACCTGCCGCCACAACCCTCGATTCGATCCGATCTTAGACTGGGAATGAACTCCATATGCCTAAGTCAACCCACGAAATGAGCGTTCGATCACTGAGTCAGCCGGAGAGGCATAATGTGCAAGTCAGGGATCGGCTCGGTCCCCCTCTGCGTGCTGCCGATCCTGCTGCCACAACCCTCGGTCTAGCTAGGGCTTATACATGGAATGAACTCCCTATGCCTAAGCTAACCCACGAAACGGGCGTGCGGGTGCTCAGCCAGTCGGAGAGGCAGAATGCGCAAGCCAAGGATCGGCCCGATCCCCCCTACGTGCTGTCGATCCTGCTGCGGCAACCCTCGGTTCGATCCGATCTTAGACTGGGAATGAACTCCATATACTTAGACTGGGGATGAACTCCATATGCCTAAGTCAACCCGTGAAACGAGCGTGCGGATGCTTAGCCGACCATAGAGGCAGGATGCGCAAGTCGGGGATCGAATGGGTGGTAGGTGGGTTCAAGTACATCTTCATATTTCTAACTTTCCAATGCCATTTTTATGGCTTGTAAATTAATACAATGGTCCCCTAAGCCTTCATGTGAAGTTTTGTGGCCAGACGACCCGTTTTTTATTTTTCATGATTTTTGAAACGTTTTGCGGTTTGGGATTTTTAAAACTTTTTTTAGACAGAGCTTTGTCCCCAAATTTGGTAGAGGTGATCCTTTTATTTTTTTTTGGTATGCACAAAAAAATTCAGCTAAAAACTCGAAGTGGAGAAGATTTTGTGACCGTTTGTAAAAAGTGTCCCTATTTTAGACACTTTAATGGCTACTAGCAGCAAACTTATAAAACCTCAAATGCTCTTTAAGGGGGTGTGAGTTCTCGAGGTTTGAAGAGGGATAGGGGGCCAATATAAGGGCAAAGTACCAGGACCCATCGCACATCATGTGCGCACACCATCGGCCCCCCCAATCCCCGGAACCCCCAATGCCGTCGGCTAGGCTCTCCAGCGATGCTCCGGCGATGGTGCCTCGGGCGAAAAAAATTTGGCACCAGCACATGCCTGAGCCCAGCATGTGCATCGTGGCTCAAACTCTTAGAATAGGAATGAACTCCGTATGTTTAGACACGGAATGAACTCCGTATGCCTAAGCCAACCCATGAAACGGGCGTTCAGCCTGCCGGAGAGGCAGAATGCGCAAGTCGGCCACCGGCCTGGTCCCCCCTGCATGCTATCAATCCTACTACCGCAACCCTCAGTCTGGACCGATCTTAGACTAGGAATGAACTCCATATGCCTAAGTCAACCAATGAAATGAGCATGCGGGCGTTGAGCCGACCGGAGAGGCATAACACGCAAGCCAGGGATCAGCCTGATCCCTCTCTGCGTGCTGTCGGTCCGGCTGCCAGAACCCTCGGTGCAGCTGGGGCTTAGACATGGAATGAACTCCCTATGCCTAAGCCAACCCACGAAACGGGCGTGCAGGTGCTCAACAGGCCGGAGAGGCAGAATGCACAAGCCGGGGATCGATCCGGTGCCTCTCCTGCGTGCTGTTGATCCTGCTGTCGCAACCCTCGGTCCGATCTGATCTTAGACTGGGAATGAACTCCGTATGCTTAGACTAGGGATGAACTCCGTATTCCTAAGTCAACCCACGAAACGAGCATGCGAACGCTCAGATGACCAAAGAGGCAGGATGCGCAAACTGGGGATCAAACGGGTGGTTGGTGGGTTCAAGCACATCTTCATATTTCTAGCATTACAATGCCATTTTTATGGCTTGTAAATTCAAACAATGGTCCCCTAAGCCTTCATGTGAAGTTTCGTGCCAAGATGACCCATTTTCTATTTTTCACGATTTTTGAAACTTTTTACGGTTCAGGATTTTTTAAAATTTTTTTAGAAAGATTTTTGTCCCCAAATTTGGTAGAGGTGATCCTTGTATTTTTTTTGGCATGCAAAAAAAGTTCATCTAAAAACTCGAAGTGGAGAAGATTTTGTGACCGTTTGAAAAAAGTATCCCCATTTCAGACACTTTAATGGCTATTGGCAGCAAACCTATAAAATCTCAAATGCTCTTTAAGGTGGTGTGAGTTCTTGAGGTTTGATGAGGGATAGGGGGCCAATATAAGGGCCATGTACCAGCACTCATCGCACATCATGTGCGCACACCCCCCGGCCCTCTAATCGTCAGAACCACCAATGCCGTCGGCTAGGCTCTCTGACTATGCTCCGACAATGGTGCCCCAGGTGAAAAAATGCGGCACCAGCACATGCCCAAGCCCAACATGTGCACCGTGGCTCAAACTCTTAGACTAGGAATGAACTCTGTATGCCTAAGCCAACCCACGAAACGAGCATACGGGCGCTCAACCGGCCGCTGAGGCAAAATGTGCAAGTCGGGGATCGGCCCGGCCCCCCTCTGCGTACTGCCGGTCCCGCTACCACAACCCTCAGTCTGGCTAGGGCTTAGACATGGAATGAACTACCTATGCCTAAGCCAACCCACGAAACGGGCGTGCGGGCGCTCAACCGATCGGAGAGGCAGAATGCACAAGCCAGGGATCGGCCCTATCCCCCCTGCGTGCGGTCGATCCTGCTGCTGTAACCCTCGATCCAATCCAATCTTAGACTGGGAATGAACTCTATATGCTTAGACTGGAGATGAACTCCGTATGCCTAAGTAAAGCCACGAAACGAGCGTGTGGGCGCTCTGCCGACCAAAGAGGCCTGCCAGAGAGGCAGAATGCGCAAGACGAGGATCGGCCCGATCCCCCCTGTGTGCTGCTGATCCTACTACTGGTCTTGGTACCGTAACCCTCGATCCGATCTGATCTTAGATTGGGAATGAACTTCGTATGCTTAGACATGGAATGAACTCCATATGCCGAAGCCAACCCACGAAATGAGCGTGCGGGCACTCAGCCGATCGGAGAGGTGGAACGAGTAAGCCGAGGACCGACCTGCTACTGCAACCTTCAATCCAGTCTGATCTTGCACTGGGAATGAACTTCGTATACCTAAGTCAACCCACGAAACGAGCGTTCGGGCGCTGAGCTAGTCGGAGAGGCATAATGCACAAGTCGGGGACCGGTCCGATCCTCCTCTGCATGCTGTCGGTCCCGCTGCCACAACCCTCGATCCGACTGGGGCTTAGACATGGAATGAACTCCCTATGCCTAAGCCAACCCACGAAATGGGCGTATGGGTGCTAAGCCAGTCGGAGAGGCAGAATGCACAAGCCGGGGATCAGCCCGGTCCCCCCTGCGTACTGTCGATCCTACTGCCGCAACCCTCGGTCCGATCCGATCTTAGACTGGGAATGAACTCCGTATGCTTAGATTCGGGATGAACTCCGTATGCCTAAGTCAACCCACGAAACGAGCGTACAGGCGCTCAGCCAACTGGAGAGGTCGATCGGAGAGGCAGAATGTGCAAGCCGGGGATCGGCTCGGTCCCCTTTGCGTGTTGTCGATCCTGCTGCTGGTCCTGCTATCGCAACCCTCGGTCCGGTCTAGTCTTAGATTGGGAATGAACTCCATATGCTTAGATGTGGAATGAACTCTGTATGCCTATCCTAAGCCACGAAACAAGCGTGCGGGCACTCAGCCGGCTAGAGAGGCAGAATGCGCAAGTCAGGGACCAACCCGATCCCCCCTGCGTGTTGTCGATCCTACTACCACAACTCTCCGTCCGGTCTGATCTTAGACTGGGAATGAACTCTGTATGCCTAAGTCGACCCACGAAACAAGCGTTCGGGCGCTGAACCGGTCGAAGAGGCATAATGTGCAAGCCAGGGATCAGCCCGATCCCCCACTACGTGCTGTCGATCCCGCTGCCACAACCATCAGTCCGGCTGGGGTATAGACATGGAATGAACTCCCTATGCTTAAGCCAACCCACGAAATGGGCATGTGGGCACTCAGCTAATCGGAGAGGCAGAATGCACAAGCCGGAGGATCGGCCTGGTCTCCCCTGTGTGCTGTAATCTTGCTGCAGCAACCTTCGGTCTGATCCGATCTGAGACTGGGAATGAACTCCGTATGCTTAGACTGGGGATGATCTCCGTATGCTTAAGTCAACCCACGAAATGAGCGTGCGAACTTTCAGCCGACTGTAGAGGTCGATCGGAGATGCATAATGCATAAGCCAGGATCAGCCCGATCCCCCTCTATGTGCTGTCGATCCCGCTGCCGGTCCTGCTGCCACAACCCTCGATCTGACTGGGGCTTAGACATGGACTGAACTCCGTATGCCTAAACCAACCCACGAAACGAGTATGCAGGTGCTCAGTCGGCTGGAGAGGCAGAATGAGCAAGCCGGGGATCGGCCTGATCCCCCCCTAAGTGCTACCGATCCTACTGCTAGTCCTGCTACCGCAACCATCGATCGGGTCCAATCTTAGACTGGGAATGAACTCTGTATGCTTAGATATGGAATGAACTCCGTATGCCTAAGCCAACCCACGAAACAAGCATGTGGGTGCTCAGCCGATCGGAGAGGCAGAATGCGTAAGCCGAGGATCGGCCCGGTCCTCCCTGCGTGCTGTCAATCCTACTACTGCAACCCTCGGTCTGGTCTGATCTTAGACTAGGAATGAACTCAATATGCTTAAATCAACCCACGAAACGAGTGTGCGGGTGCTGATCCAGTCGGAGAGGCATAATGCGCAAGTCGGGGATCGGCCTGATCCCTATCTGTGTGCTACCGATCCCACTGCCATAACCCTCGGACCGGCTAGGGCTTAGACATGGAATGAACTCCCTATGCCTCAGCCAACCCACGAAAGGAGTGTGCGGGCACTCAGTTGGCCGGAAAGGCAGAATGTGCAAGCCGGGGATTGGCTGGGTCCCCCTCTGCGTGCTGCCGGTCCCGCTGCCACAACCCTCGATCTGACTGGGGCTTAGACATGGAATGAACTCCCTATGCCTAAGCCAACCCATGAAACGGGTGTGCGGGCGCTCAGCCGGTCGGAGAGGTAAAATGCATAAGCTGGGGATCGGCTCGATCCCCCCTGCGTACTACCGATCTTGCTGCCGCAACTCTCAGTCTGGTCTGATCTTAGACTGGGAAGGAACTCTGTATGCTTAGACTAGGGATGAACTCTGTATGCCATAGTCAACCCACGAAACGAGCATGCGGACACTCAGTCGACCAGAGAGGCAGGATGCGCAAGCCAGGAATCAAACAGCTGGTAGGTGGGTTCAAGCACATCTTCATATTTCTGCCATGCCACTGCCATTTTTATGGCTTGTAAATTCATACAATGGTCTCCTAAGCCTTCATGTGAAATGTCATGGCAAGACGACCCATTTTCTATTTTTTGTGATTTTTGAAACTTTTTACGGTTTGAGATTTTTTAAAATTTTTTTAGAAAGAGTTTTGTCCCCAAATTTGGTAGAGTTGATCCTTTTATTTTTGTTGGCATGTACAAAAAAATTCAGCTAAAAACTCGAAGTGGAGAAGATTTTGTGACCATTTGAAAAAAGTGTCCCCATTTCAGACACTTTAATGGCTAATCGTAGCAAACCTATAAAATCTCAAATGCTCTCTAAGGGGGTGTGATTTCTCGAGGTTTGATGAGGGATAGGGGGCCAATATAAGGGCCAACTACCAGCACCCATCGCACATCATGTGCGCACACCCCCCGGCCCCCCAATCATCGGAACCCCCAATGTCGTCGATTAGGCTCTCCGACGATGCTCCAGCGATGGTGCCCCGGGCAAAAAAAATGCGGCACCAGCATATGCCCGAGCCCAGCATGTGTACTGTGGCTCAAACTCTTAGACTGTGAATGAACTTTGTTTGCTTAGACATGGAATGAACTCCGTATGACTAAGCCAACCCACAAAACAAGCATGCGGGCACTCGGCCGGCCTGAGAGAAAGAATGTGCAAGCCGGGGAACGGTCTGGTCCCCCTTTGCATGTTGTCGGTCCCGCTGTCGGCTATGGCTTAGACATGGAATGAACTACCTATGTCTAAGCCAACCCACGAAATGAGCACGTGGGAGCTCAGTCGACCAGAGAGGCAGAATGCACAAGTCAGGGATCGGCCCGGTCCCCCCTGCATGCTGTCGATCCCGCTGCCGCAACCCTTGGTCCGGTCTGATCTTAGACTGGGAATGAACTCCATATGCTTAGACTAAGGATGAACTCCATTTGCCTAAGTCAACCCATGAAACGAGCGTGCAGGCGCTCAACAGGTCGAAGAGGCAGAATGCGTAAGCTGAGGATCGACCCGGTCCCCCCTACGTGCTACCGATCCTACCGCTGGTCCTGCTGCCGTAACCCTCGGTCTGGTCCGATCTTAGACTACGAATGAACTCCCTATGCTTAGACATGGAGTGAACTCCGTATGCCTAAGCCAACACATGAAACGAGTGTGCGGGTGGTCAGCCGACTGGAGAGGTAGAATGCGTAAACCGAGGATTGGTCCGATTCGCCTCTGCATGCTGCTTGTCCCACTGCCACAACCCTCGGTCTGGCTAGGGCTTAGACATGGAAAGAACTCCCTATGCCTAAGCCAACCCATGAAACGGGCGTGCGGGCGCTCAGTCGATCGGAGAGGCAGAATGCACAAGCCGGGGATCGGCCCGGTCCCCCCTGCGTACTGTCGATCCTGCTGTCGCAACCCCCTCGATTCGGTCTGATATTAGATTGGGAATGAACTCTATATGCTTTGACTGGGGATGAACTCCGTATGCCTAAGTCAACCCATGAAACGAGTGTACGGGTGGTCAACCGACCGGAGAGGCGGATCGGAGAGGCAGAATGCGCAAGCCGAGGATCCGCTCGATCCACCCCTGCGTGCTGCTGATCCTGCTGCTAATCCTACTGTCGCAACCCTCGGTCCGGTCCGATCTTAGACTAGGAATGAACTCCGTATACTTAGACATGGAGTGAACTTCGTATGCCTAAGCAAACCCACGAAACGAGCATGCGGGTGCTCAGCCAGCCGGAGAGGCAGAATGCGCAAGCCGCGGACTAGCCCGGTCCCCCCTATGTGCTGTCGATCCTGCTGCTGTAACCCTCAGTCCGATCTAATCTTAGATTGGGAATGAACTCCGTATGCCTATGTCAACCCACGAAACGAGCGTTCGGGTGTTGAACTGGTCGAAAAGGCATAATGTGCAAGCCGGGGATCGACCCGATCCCCCTCAGCATGTTGTCGGTCCCGCAGCCACAACCCTCAGTCCGATTGGGGCTTAGACATGGAATGAACTCCCTATGCGTAAGCCAACCCACGAAACGGGCATCTGGGCACTCAGCCGGCCGGGGAGGCAGAATGCGCAAGCTGGTGATCGGCCCAGACCCCCCTTCGTGCTACCGATCCTGCTGCCGCAATCTTTAGTCTGGTCCGATCTTAGACTGGGAATGAACTCCATATGCTTAGACTGGGGATGAACTCTGTATGCCTAAGTCAACCCACGAAACAAGCGTGCGGGCACTCACCCGATCGGAGAGGCCGACCGGAAAGGCATAATGCGCAAGCCAGGGATCAACCTGGTCCCCTTCTGCGTGCTGTCGAACCTGCTGCCGGTCCTACTACCACAACCCTCGATCCAACTAGGGCTGAGACATGGAATGAACTCCCTAAGCCTAAGCCAACCCAAGAAACGAGCGTGCGGGCGCTCAGTCGACATGAGAGGTAGAATGCGCAAGCCGAGGAATGACCCAGTCCCCCCTGCGTGCTGTCGATCCTGCTGATGGACCTACTGCCGCAACCCTCGATCCGATCTGATTTTAGACTGGGAATGAACTCCGTATGCTTAGACATGGAATGAACTCCGTATGCCTAAGCCAACCCACGAAACGAGCATGCGGGCGCTCAGTCGGTCGGAGAGGCAGAATGTGCAAGCCGAGGATCGACCCGGTCCCCCCTGCATGCTGCCAATCCTACTGTCGTAACCCTCCATCCGGTCTGATCTTAGACTGGGAATGAACTCCGTATGCTTAGATGTGTAATGAACTCCGTATGCCTAAGCTAACCCACGAAATGAGCATGCGGGCATTAACCGGCCAGAGGGTAGAATGCGCAAGCCGGGGATCGCCCCGATCCGCCCTAGGTGCTGTCGATCCTATTGCAACAACCGTCGGTCCAGTCCGATCTTAGACTAGGAAAGAACTCCGTATGCATAAGTCAACCCATGAAATTAATGTGCGGGCGCCGAGCTAGCCGAAGAGGCATAATGCGCAAGTCAGGGATCGGCCCGGTCCCCCTCTACGTGCTGCCAGTCCCACTACCACAACCCTTGGTCCGGCTGGGGCTTAGACATGGAATGAACTCCCTATGCCTAAGCCAACCCATGAAACGGGCGTGTGGGCGCTCAGCTGGCCGGAGAGGCAAAATGTGCAAGCCGGGGATTGGCCCGATCCCCCTTGCGTGCTGTCGATCCTACTGTCGCAACCCTCGATCCGGTTTGATCTTAGACTGGGAATGAACTCTGTATGCTTAGACTAGGGATGAACTCCGTATGCCTAAGTCATCCCATGAAATGAGCGTGCAGGTGCTCAACCGGTCGGAGAGGCATAATGCGTAAGTCGGGGATCAGCCCGAACCCCCTCTGCGTGCTGTCGATCCCGCTGTCGGTCCTGCTATAGCAACCCTCGATGCGGCTGGCGCTTACCATGGAATGAACTCCGTATGCCTAAGCCAACCCATGAAATGAGCATGTGGTCGGTCAGCCGATCGGAGAGGCAGAATATGCAAGCCGGGGATCAGCCCGGTCCCCCCCTGCGTGCTACCGATCCTGCTGCTGGTCCTGCTACCGCAACCTTCGGTCCGGTCCAATCTTAAATTGGGAATGAACTCTGTATGCTTAGACATGTAATGAACTCCGTATGCCTAAGCCAACCCATGAAACGAGCGTGCGGGCACTCAACCGATCGGAGAGGCAGAATGCGCAAGCGGGGGATCGACCCATTCCCAGCTTACGTGCTATCAATCCTAAAGCTGGAACCCTCAGTCTGGTCTGATCTTAGACTGAGAATGAACTTCGTATGCCTAAGTCATCCCATGAAACGAGCATGCGGGCGCTCAACCGACCACAGAGGCTGGATGCGCAAGCCGTGGATCGAACGGGTGGTAGGTGGGTTCAAGCACATCTTCATATTTCTACAATGCCAATGCCATTTTTATGGCTTTTAAATTCATACAATGGTCCCCTAAGCCTTCATGTGAAGTTTCATGGCAAAATGACCCGTTTTCTATTTTTCATGATTTTTGAAACTTTTTGCGGTTCAGGATTTTTTAAAATTTTTTTGGAAGGCTTTTTGTCCCAAAATTTGGTAGAGGTGATCCTTGTATTTTTTTTGGCATGCATAAAAATATTCAGCTAAAAACTCGAAGTGGAGAAGATTTTGTGACCGTTTGAAAAAACTGTCCCCATTTCAGACACTTTAATGGCTACTGGCAGCAAACCTATAAAATCTCAAATGCTTTTTAAGGGGGTGTGAGTTCTCAAGGTTTGATGAGGGATAGGGGGATAATATAAGGGCCAAGTACCAGCACCCATCGCACATCATGTGCGCACACCCCCCGGCCCCCCCAATCGTCGGAACCTCCAATACCAACGGTTAGGCTCTCCGACGATGGTGCCCCGGGCTAAAAAAATGCGGCACCAGCACACGCTGGAGCCCAGTATGTGCACCGTGGCTCAAAATCTTAGAGTGGAAATGAACACCGTATGCTTAGACATGGAATGAACTCCGTATGCCTAAGCCAACCCACGAAACGAGCGTGTGGGTGCTCAGTCGGCCGGAGAGGCTGAATGCGCAAGTCGGGGATCAACCCGGTCCCCCCTGCATGCTATCGATCCTGCTGTCGGTCCGATCTGATGTTCCACTAGGAATGAACTTCGTATGCATAAGTCAACCCATGAAACGAGCGTGCAGGCGCTGAACCGACCGAAGAGGCATAATGCGCAAGTCGAGGATTGGCCCAGTCCCCCTCTGCGTGTTGTTGGTTCCGCTACCATAACCCTCGGTCCGGCTGGGGCTTAGACATGGAATGAACTTGCTATGCCTAAGCCAACCCTTGAAATGGGCGTGCGGGCACTCAGCCGACCGAAGAGGCACAATGCACAAGCCGGGATAGGCCAGGTCCCCCTGTGTGCTGTCGATCTTGTTGTCGCAACCCTCGGTCCAGTCCGATCTTAAACTGGGAATGAACTCTGTCTGCTTGGACTAGGGATGAACTCCGTATGCCTAAGTCAACCCACGAAACGAGCGTGCGGGCACTCAGTCAGCTGGAGAGGCCGGTCGGAGAGGCATAATGCGCAAGCCGGGGATCAGCCCGATCCCCCTCTAAATGCTATCGATCTCGCTGTCGGTCCTACTACCACAACCCTCGGTCCAGCTGGGGCTTAGACATGGAATGAACTCAGTATGCCTAAGCTAGCCCATGAAACGAGCGTGCAGACGCTCAGTCGACCGGAGAGGTAAAATACGCAAGCTGGGGATCGGCCCGGTCCCCCCCTGCGTGCTACCGATTCGACTGCTGGTCCTGCTGCCGTAACCCTCGGTCCGATCCGATCTGAGACTGGGAATGAACTCCGTATGCCTAAGTCAACCCATGAAACGAGCGTATAGGTGCTGAACCGGTCGGAGAGGTAGAATGCATAAATCGGGGATCAGCCCGATCCCCCTCTACGTGCTGTCAGTCTCGTTGCCACAACCCTCGGTCCGACTAGGGCTTAGACATGGAATGAACTGCCTATGCCTAAGCCAACCCACGAAATGGGCATGTGGGCGTTCAGCGGGCCAGAGAGGCAGAATGCGGAAGCCAGGGATCGGTCCGGTCACCCCTTGCATGCTGCCGATCCTGCTACCGTAACCCTCGATCTGGTCTGATCTTAGACTGGGAATGAACTCCATATGCTTAGACTGGGGATGAACTTTGTATGTCAAAGTCAACCCACCAAACGAGCGTGCGAGCGCTCGGCCGACCAGAGAGGCAGGATGCACAAGCCGGGGATTGAACGGGTGGTAGGTGCGTTCATGCGCATCTTCATATTTCTGCCATGCCAATGCCATTTTTATGGCTTGTAAATTCATACAATGGTCCCCTAAGCCTTCATGTGAAGTTTCGTGGCAAGACGACCCATTTTCTATTTTTCAGGATTTTTGAAACGTTTTACGGTTCAGGATTTTTTAAAATTTTTTTAGAAACAGTTTTGTCCCCAAATTTGGTAGAGGTGATACTTTTATTTTTTTTGGCATGCACAAAAAAATTTAGCTAAAAACTCAAAGTGGAGAATATTTTGTGACCGTTTGCAAATAGTGTCCCCATTTCAGACACTTTAATGGCTACTAGCAGGAAACCTATAAAATCTCAATGCTCTTTAAAAGGGTGTGAGTTCTTGAGGTTTGATGAAGGATAGGGGGCCAATATAAGGGCCAAGTACCAGCACCCATCGCACATCACGTGCGCACACCCCCCGGCCCCCCCAATCACCGGAACCCCCAATGCCGCCTGTTAGGCTCTCCGGTGATGCTCTGACGATGGTGCCTCGGGCGAAAAAAATGTGGCACCAGCGCATGCCCGAGCCCAGCATGTGCACCGTCGCTCAAAATCTTAGACTAGGAATGAACTCCGTATGCTTAGACATGGAATGAACTCCGTATGCCTAAGCCAACCCACGAAATGAGCATGCCGTCGCTCAGTCGGCCAGAGAGGCAGCATGCGCAAGCCGGGGATCGGCTCGGTCCCCTCCTGTGTGCTATCGATCCTGCTGCCTTAACCCTTGGTACGGTTCGATCTTAGACTGGGAATGAACTCTGTATGCATAAGTTAACCCACGAAACGAGCGTGCAGGCGTTGAGCTGGCCGAAGAGGCATAATGCGCAAGCCAAGGATCGGCCTGGTCCCCCTCTGTATGCTACCGGTCCCACTGCCACAACCCTCGGTCCGATTGGGGCTTAGACATGGAATGAACTCCCTATGCCTAAGCCAACCCACGAAATGGGCGTGCGGGTGCTCAGCCGATCGGAGAGGCAGAATGCGTAAGTCGGCGAATGGCCCGGCCCCCCCTGCATGCTGTCGATCCTGCTGTAGCAACCCTCGGTCCGGTCTGATCTTAGACTGGGAATGAACTCTGTATGCTTAGACTTGGGATGAACTCCGTATGCCTAAGTCAACCCATGAAATGAGCGTACGAGCACTCAACCGGCCAGAAAGGCATAATATGCAGGTCGAGGATCAGCCCGGTCCCCCTCTGCGTGCTGTCGATCCTGCTGTCGGTCCTGCTACCACAACACTCGGTCTGGCTGTTGCTTAGACATGGAATGAACTCCGTATACCTAAGCCAACCCACAAAATGAGCGTGCGGGTGCTCAGCCGACCGGAGAGGCAGAATGTGCAAGGCAGGGATCGGTCCGGTCTACCCCTGCGTGCTGCCGATCCTGCTGCTGGTCCTACTGTCGCAACCCTTGGTCCAGTCCGATCTTAGACTGGGAATGAACTCTGTATGCTTAGACATGGAATGTACTTTGTATGCGTAAGCCAACCCATGAAACGAGCGTGCGGGCGCTCAACCGGCCGGAGAGGCAGAATGCGCAAGCCGGGGATCGACCTGATCTGATCTTAGACTGGGAATGAACTCCGTATGCCTAAGTCAACCCACGAAATGAGCGTGCGGGCACTAAGCCGGTC
This sequence comes from Durio zibethinus, assembly GCF_002303985.1. The sequence continues at coordinate 20,034,081 of NW_019167826.1, read as the reverse complement.
AGAGAGGCATAATACGCAACCCGGGGATTGGCCCGATCCCCCTCTGCGTGCTGCCGGTCCCACTGCCACAACCCTCGGTCCGACTGGGGCTTAGACATGGAATGAACTACCTATACTTAAGCCAACCTAGGAAACGAGCGTACAGGCACTCAACCAGCTGGAGAGGCAGAATGCACAAGCTGGGGATCGGCCCGATCCCTCTTACGTGCTGTCGATCTTGCTGTTGTAACCCTCGATCTGGTTCAATCTTAAATTAAGAATGAACTCTGTATGCCTAGACTGGGGATAAACTCCGTATGTCTAAGTCAACCCACGAAATGAGCGTGCGGGCGCTCTACCGACCAGAGAGGCAGGATGCGTAAGCCGTGGATCGAACCGGTGATAGGTGGGTTCAAGCACATCTTCATATTTCTGCCATGCCAATGCCATTTTTATGGCTTGTAAATTCATACAATGGTCCCCTAAGCCTTCATGTGAAGTTTCGTGGCAAGATGACCCGTTTTCTATTTTTCACAATTTTTAAACTTTTTACGGTTCGGGATTTTTTAAAATTTTTTTAGAAAGACTTTTGTCCCCAAATTTGGTAGAGGTGATCCTTGTATTTTTTTTTGGCATGCACAAAAAAATTCAACTAAAAACTCGAAGTGGAGTAGATTTTGTGACCGTTTGAAAAAAGTGTCCCCATTTCAGACACTTTAATGGCTACTGGCAGCAAACCTATAAAATCTCAAATGCGCTTTAAGGGGGTGTGAGTTCTCGAGGTTTGATGAGGGATAGGGGGCCAATATAAGGGCCAAGTACCAGCACCCATCGCACATCATGTGCGCACAACCCCCGCCTCCCCAATGGCCGGAACCCCCAATGCCTCCGGTTAGGCTCTCCGGCGATGCTCCGGTGATGGTGCCCAGGGTGAAAAAAATGCGGCACCAGCACATGCCTGAGCCCAGCATGTGCACCGTGGCTCAAAATCTTAGACTGGGATGAACTTCGTATGCTTAGTCGTTGAATGAACTCCATATGCCTAAGCCAACCTATGAAACGAGCGTATTGGCGCTCAGCCGTCAAGAGAGGCAAAATGCGTAAGCCGGGGATCAGCCCGATCCCCCCTGCGTGTTGTCGATCCTGCTACTGCAACCCTCGATCCGGTCAGATCTTAGATTGGGAATGAACTCCGTATGCATTAAGTCAACCCACGAAATGAGCGTGCGGGAGCTCAGCAAGCCGAAGAGGCATAATGCCCAGTCCCCCTCTGCGTGCCGCCGGTCCCACTACCACAACCCTCGGTCCGGCTGGGGCTTAGACATGGAATGAACTCTGTATGCCTAAGCCAACCCATGAAATGAACGTGCAGACGCTCAGCCAATCGAAGAGGCAGAATGCACAAGCCAGGGATTGGCGCGGTCCCCCCTGCGTGCTGTCGATCCTGCTGTCGTAACCCTCGGTCCGATCTGATCTTAGACTAGAATGAACTCTGTATGCCTAAGTCAACCCATGAAATGAGTGTCCGGGCACTAAGCCGACCGGAGGGGCATAATACGCAAGCTGGGGTCGGCTCGGTCCCCCTCTGTGTGCTGCCGATCCTGCTGCCACAACCCTCGATCCGGCAGGGGCATAGACAAGGAATGAACTCCCTATGCCTAAGCCAACCCACGAAACGGGCGTGCGGGCGTTTAGTCGATAGGAGAGGTAGAATGCGTAAGCCGAGGATCGGCCCGGTCCCCCCTGCATGCTACCGATCCTACTGCTACAACCCTCAGTTCGGACCGATCCTAGACTGGGAATGAACTCTGTATGCTTAGATTGGGGATGAACTTCGCATGCCTAAGTCAACCCATGAAATGAGCATGAGGGCACTCAGTCGACCGGAGAGGCATAATGTGCAAGCCAGGGATCAGTCCGATCCCCCTCTGTGTGCTGTCGATCCCGCTGCCGGTCCTGCCACAACCCTCGGTCCGGCTGGGGCTCAGACATGGAATAAACTCCGTATGCCTAAGCCAACCCCCGGAACGAGCGTACGGGCGCTCAACCGGCCGGAGAGGCAGAATGCACAAGCTGGGGATCGATCCGGTTCCCCCTGCGTGCTGTCGATCCTGCTACTGGTCCTGCTGCCGCAACCTTCGATCCAGTCCGATCTTAGACTGGGAATGAACTGTGTATGCTTAGACATGGAATGAACTTCGTATGCCTAAGCCAACCCACGAAATGAGCATACGGGTGCTTAGCCAACTGGAAAGGTAGAATGCGCTAGCCAGGGATCGGCCCGATCCCCCCTACGTACTGTCGATCTTGCTACTGCAACCCTTGGTCCGGTCTGATCTTAATCTAGGAATGAACTCCGTATGAACAAGTCAACCCACGAAACGAGCGTACGGGCACTGAGCCACCGAAGAGGCATAATGTGCAAGTTGGGGATGGCCCCATCCCCCTCTGCGTGCTACAGGTCCCGCTGCCACAACCCCCTGGTCCAACAGGGGCTTAGACATGGAATGAACTCCCTACGCCTAAGCCAACCCACAAAACGGGCGTGCGGGCGCTCAGTCGATCGAAGATGCATAATGCACAAGCCGAGGATCAGCTCGATCACCCTCTGCATGCTACCGATCCCACTACCGGTCCTGCAACCATAACCCTCAGTCTGGCTAGGGTTTAGACATGGAATGAACTCCATATACCTAAGCCAACCCACGAAATGAGCGTGCGGGTGCTCAGCTGGCTGGAGAGGTAGAATACGCAAGCTGAGGATCGGCCTGGTCTCCCCCTACGTGCTGCCGATCCTGCTGTTGGTCCTGTTGCTGCAACCTTCGATCCGATCTAATCTTAGACTGGGAATGAACTCCGTAAGCTTAGACATGGAATGAACTCCCTACGCCTAAGCCAACCCACGAAGTGGGCGTACGGGCGCTTAATCGGTCGGAGAGGCAGAATGCGCAAGCCGAGGATTGACTCGGTCCCCCCTACGTGCTACCAATCCTGCTGCCACAACCCTCAGTTCGATCTGATCTTAGACTGGGAATGAACTCTGTATGCTTAGACTGGGGATGAACTCCGTATGCCTAAGTCAACCCATGAAACGAAGGTGCGGGCGCTCAGCCGACCAGAGGGGCAGGACGCGCAAGCGGGGATCGAACGGGTGGTAGGTGGGTTCAAGCACATCTTCATATTTCTGCCATGCCAATGCCATTTTTATGGTGTGTAAATTCATACAATGGTCCCCTAAGCCTTCATGTGAAGTTTCGTGGCAAGACGACCCATTTTCTATTTTTCACGATTTTTAAAACTTTTTATAGTTTGGGATTTTTTAAAAGAAAGAGTTTTGTCCCCAAATTTGGTAGATGTAATCATTGTATTTTTGTTGGAATGCAAAAAAAAATTTAGCTAAAAAATCGAAGTGGAGAAGATTTTGTGACCGTTTGAAAAAAGTGTCCCCATTTCAGACACTTTAATGGCTACTGGCAACAAACCTATAAAATCTCAAATGCTCTTTAAGGGGGTTTGAGTTCTCGAGGTTTGATGAGGGATAGGGGGCCAATATAAGGGCCAAGTACCAGCACCCATCGCACATCATGTGTGCACACCCCCCGGCACCCCCAATCGTTGGAACCCCTAATGCTGCCAATTAGGCTCTCCGGCAACGCTCCGACGATGGTGCCCCGGGCAAAAAAAATGGGCACCAGCACATGCCCGAGCCCAGCATATGCACCGTGGCTCAAAATCTTAGACTGGGAATGAACTCCGTATGCTTAGACATGGAATGAACTCCATATGCCTAAGCCAACCTACGAAACGAGCATGTGGGCGCTCAGCAGACCGGAGAGGCATAATGCACAAGACGGGGATTGACCCGATCCCTCTCTGTGTGCTGTCGATTCCACTGCCCCAACCCTTGGTCCAGCTGTGGCTTAGACATGGAATGAACTCCCTATGCCTAAGCCAACCCACAAAATGGGCGTGCGGGCGCTCAGCCAATCGGAGAGGCAGAATGCGCAAGCCGGGGATCAGCTCGGTCCCCCTGCATGCTACCGATCCTACTGTCGCAACCCTCGGTCCAATCCAATTAGACTGGGAATGAACTTTGTATGCTTAGATTGGGGATGAACTTCGTATGCCTAAGTCAACCCACGAAACGAGCGTGTGGATGCTCAGTCGGTCAGAGAGGCTGACCTGAGAGGCATAATGCGCAAGCCGGGGATCAGCTCGATCCCTCTCTGTGTGCTGCTGATCCCGCTACTGGTCCTACTGCCACAAACCTCGGTTCGGCTAGGGCTTAGATATGGAATGAACTTCGTACGCCTAAGCCAACCCACGAAATGAGCGTGCGGGCGCTCGATCGATTGGAGAGGCAGAAAGCTCAAGCCGGGGATCGGTCCGGTCCCCCCTACGTGCTGTCGATCCTACTGTGGTCCTGTTGCCATAACCCTCGGTCAGGTCTAATCTTAGACTGGGAATGAACTCTGTATGCTTAGACATGGAATGAACTTTGTATGCCTAAGCCAACCCAAGAAACGAGCGTGCGGGCGCTCAGCCGGTCGGAGAGGCAGAATGCGTAGGCCGGGGATCAGCCCGGTCCCTCCTGCGTGCTGTCGATCCTGCTACTGCAATCCTCAGTCCAGTCCAATCTTAGACTGGGAATGAACTCCGTATGCCTAAGTCAACACAAGAAACGATCGTGTGAGCACTGAGCCGGCCAGGGAGGCATAATGCATAAATCGAGGATCAACCCGATCGCCCTTTGTGTGCTGCTGGTCCCATAGCCACAGCCCTCGGTCCGACTAGGGCTTAGACATGGAATGAACTCCTATGCCTAAGCCAACGCACGAAACGGGCGTGCGGGTGCTCAGCCGGCTGGAAAGGCAGAATGCGCAAGCTGGGGATTGGCCCGGTCCCTCCTGCGTGCTGTCGATCCTGCGGCCACAACCCTTGCTCCAATCTGATCTTAAATTGGGAATGAACTCTGTATACTTAGACTAGGGATGAACTCCGTATGCCTAACTCAACCCATGAAACAAGCGTGCGAGCGCTTAACCACCAGAGAGGCCGGATGAGCAAGCCAGGGATCGAATGGATGGTAGGTGGGTTCAAGGACGTCTTCATATTTCTGCCATGTCAATGCCATTTTTATGGCTTGTAAATTCATACAATGGTCCCCTAAGCCTTCATGTGAAGTTTCGTGGCAAGATGACCCGTTTTCTATTTTTCATGATTTTCGAAACATTTTACGATTCGAGATTTTTTAAAAATTTTTTACAAAGAGTTTTGTCCCCAAATTTGGTAGAGGTGATCCTTGTATTTTTTTTTGGCATGCACAAAAACATTCAGCTAAAAACTCGAAGCCGAGAAGATTTTGTGACCGTTTGAAAAAAGTGTCCCCATTTCAGACACTTTAATGGCCAGTGGCAGCAAACCTATAAAATCTCAAATGCTCTTTAAGGGGGTGTGAGTTCTCGAGGTTTGATGAGGGATAGGGGGCCAATATAAGGGCCAAGTGTCACGCCCTAGGCGGGCACACCAGGCACATCAGGTGCAGTAGCAGGCGAGCCAGAGGTATCTGCCCGCAGACCAGGTGTGCTGGCGGGTATCTGCCCGCAAAGCCTAGTAAACGAGTTCAGAATGCCCGCCCAACTTGCAAGCCAGCCCGTGAGACCAAGGCCTAGCATACAAGCTGCCCACACCACATCCAGAAGGGCCAAAGGTGCTGGACATGCAAGGGAAGCTTCTGGAAGCAGGCAGGATCAGCAGAGCATCCTGGCAGATTTGGTTGACCCTGAAAATTAGGAGTTAGCATCCTGATTGATTGTAATCTGTATAATCCCATGATTTTAGCCTTTATTCTAGGGATATTGCCATTAAGTGTAAGCTGGAGCCTCAACTATAAATAGAGGGCTGCTCCTCCCTTATTTGTACACCATCAAACACTTTTGTTTCAGTGAATACAAGAGTATTTCTAGAATTCTGCCTTCTTATCCTGTTTCTCTTTAACTTGCATAATCAGCCCTTCCTATTGTTCTAGTGCCCGTACGCTTGTGTTTTAGGTTGACTTAGGCATAAAGGAGGAGATTCCAAGCCTAAGGCCGCACGGTTTCTGAATCTAAGTTCAGAGCCTGTGACAGTTGGTATCAGAGCAAGTTTGATTTTGCGAGTTTGTGTTGTGCAGGTTAGAGGAGATGGCATCCCAAAGTGACGTTGCTAACCAACAACCAGAGGCCCAAGAGCATGGGTGTGGAAGAGGGAGGAAAACCAGTTCTAGAGATATCTTGTCTACCATGGACGGTAGGCTGGCCAAGGTGGAGGTGACCATGGGCGACATGGGGGAGAAGCTTGAGGGGGTAGAGACTCACATTGCATTGCTAGACTCCATGGGGGAGGAGATCCAAAGTGAGCTGCAAGCTACTTTCAACAAAAGCTTGGACGTGTTCACCCAAAAGAATCAGACCTTTGAGGCTGAAGTGCTGACCTTAAGCGATGGCATGGAGGCCATGCGCCAGCGGATGGAGGAGCTTACCAGTGAGCTTGTTGCTTGCAAGACTGCCATTAGGAATGGCATGTTTACTGGAGTGTTCAAGTCCAGATTGGATGTCCCCAAGCCTAAGGAGTTCAAGGGGACTAGGGCAGCCAAGGAAGTAGATAACTACCTTTGGGGTATGGAGTAGTACTTCCAAGCCATGGGCGTGCAAGACGAGGTGATAAAGGTAAGCACCGCTGCTATGTATCTCCCTGATGTAGCCTTATTATGGTAGAGGCGCAGGTGTGATGATGTCAGGCGTGGGTGCATCAAGATTAGAACCTGGGTAGAGTTCCAAAAGGAGTTCAGAGAATAATTTTACCCGGAGTATGCCGATGATGAGGCGCGGGCAAAGTTACGCAGGCTGAGCCAGTAAGGGGACATAAGGGAGTATGTCCAAAAATTCTCTGAACTGATGCTACAGATCTCAGATCTAGGTGAGAAGGACACCTTATTTGCTTTCATGGATGGGCTGAAGTCGTGGGTGAAGCATGAGCTACAAAGAAGAGGAGTTCATGACTTGGCTAAAGCCATGACTACTACCGAGGCCTTGATAGAGTTCAAGCCTCTGAACAAGTTCGAGTCTACCAAGCCCAAGGGTAAGGGTAGGGACGATAGGGATTAAAAGAAGCAGTCTAAGGGGAAGGACTGTGACCGGAAGTCCAAGGATAGAGACCGAGACTGTTCAATCAAGGATGGAAAGAGGAAGCCACCAGCAGGCAAGTGGAAAGCAAAGGGGGACCGAGAGCCACTAGCATGCTACCTATGTGGAGAGAGCCACATAGCGCGTAATTACCCACAGAAGGGCAAGCTGGCTGCTGTAGACAAGGAGTCTGACGAGGAGCCAGAGTTAGGGGTAGCAAAGCTTGGGTCGTTGGTGCTCGATGCTGTTCAGAGTAAGGGGAGCCGAAAGCCAAAGGGCTTAATGTTTGCAGATCTAATGGTTGCGGGTTAAAAGGTGAGCACACTAGTGGACACAGGTGCCTCACATCTTTTTATTTTAGGTGATAGAGCCTAGAAGCTCGGACTAAAGGTGCAGAAAGGGACTGGTACCATCAAAATGGTGAACTCTAATGAAGTTCCAGCCATTGGAGTAGCGCGGGGAGTGGAGTTACAGCTTGGAGACTGGAAAGGCAAGGAGACCATTGAGGTAATACCCCTTAATGACTATGAGTTTGTGATTGGGTTGGATTTCCTTGTTTGGATTAACGCCCTCTTTGTGCCTTTTGTCAATTGTGTTTGCATCTTGGATGCACGATGCCAATGCCTATGCCATTGAGGAGAGGGTCTGGAGTTGGGTCACGGGTGGTGTCAGCCATCCAATTTGCCAAGGCAATAAGCAGACAAGAAGACACCTTCTTGGCAGCCCTAAAATATGATGAGCCAAGGGAGAAGGATACCGAGTCACCCTTGGAGGTGCTAAAGGTGATGAAGACCTTTAGTGATGTGATGCCCACAAAGCTACCTAGCAAGCTACCACCTAAGAGGGAGGTGGACCACAAGATCGAGTTGGTGTCCGAGGCCAAGCCACCAGCTAGAGCCCTTTACCGAATGTCTCCACCAGAGTTGGAAGAGTTGAGGAAGCAGCTCAAAGAGTTAGTTGATGCTGGCTTCATCAGGCCATCGAAGGCACCCTATGGTGCACCGATTCTATTTCAGCACAAGCATGATGGGTCATTGCGACTGTGCATAGACTACCGAGCTTTGAATAAGCTGACGATCAAGAACAAGTACCCCATCCCACTCATTGCAAACTTGTTCGATCAACTTGGGAGCGCAAGGTGGTTCACCAAGCTGGATTTGAGGTTAGGCTACTATCAAGTCAGGATCGTGAAGGGAGATGAGCCAAAGATAGCATGTGTCACTCGGTATGGCTCGTATGAGTTCTTGGTGATGCCTTTCAAACTCACGAACGCCCCAGCAACATTCTGCACCCTTATGAACAAGGTACTTCAGTCATTCCTTGATCGGTTTGTTATGGTTTATTTGGATGACATTGTGATCTACAGCCAGACTTTGGGAGAGCATGTAGACCACTTCAGACAAGTGTTCGAGGTGTTGCGGGTAAACAAGCTATTTGTCAAGAGGGAGAAGTGCTCATTCACCCAGTAGGAGATCTCATTCCTTGGCCGCATAGTGGGAAGTGGCAGGATACGAATGGATGAAGGCAAGATACATGCCATCCTGGAGTGGCAACCGCCAGCCAAGGTCACTGAGTTGAGATCGTTCCTTAGGCTGGTCAACTACTACAGGCGCTTCAACAAAGGTCACTCAGTAATAGCCACACCATTGACTGACTTGCTCAAGAAAGGGAAAGCTGGGAGTGGAGCGCAGGGTGCCAGGAAGCCTTTGATAGGTTGAAGCGGGCTGTGATCGAGGAGCTAGTCTTGGCCTTGCCAGACCATGCCAAGCATTATGAGGTACATACGGATGCATCAAACTTTGCCATAGGGGGCGTGTTGATGTAGGAGGGACGTCCAGTCACATTCAAGAGCAGAAAGCTGAATGAGACTGAGTGCAAGTACACGGTCCAAGAGAAGGAGATGACTGTAGTGGTGCACTGCTTGCACACTTGGTGCCATTACCTGTTAGGGTCGAGGTTTATGGTTAGGACGGACAATGTGGCGACCAGTTACTTCCAGACGTAGAAGAAGCTGTCCCTCAAGTAGGCGAGATGGCAAGATTTTCTTGTGGAATATGATTTCCAGATAGAGTACAAGCCAGGGTGGGCAAACCTAGAGGCAGACGCCCTGGGCAAGAAGGCTAACCTTGCTACCATTAGCCAGCCAGAGGGGTCACTGGTGTCGCGCATCAAGGAGGGACTTGCGCATGATCCTACAGCCAAGGCTTTGATAGAGTACGCCCAGCAAGGTAAGACTAGGTGGTTTTGGTTGCAGGATGGCTTGTTGTACACCAGGGGCAATAGACTATTTGTACCGTAGCACGGAAACTCCGCAAGGAAGTTTTGCAAGAATGCCATGATTCAAGGTGGGTTGGACACCCCGGAGTGAGCCGTACCTTGGCACTGATCAAGGATCAATACTACTGGCCGCACATGAGGGACGATGTAGAGGCCTATGTGAAGACTTGTCTTGTGTGCCAACAGGACAAGGTGGAGCTCAAGAAACCAGGCGGTCTCCTAGAGCCATTGCCAGTGCCAGAGCGACCATGGGAGAGTGTTTCTCTGGACTTTATAGTCAGTCTACCCAAAGCAGAAGGGTTTGGAAGCATCATGGTAGTGGTGGATAGGTTTTCCAAGTATGGACTCTTCATTCCAGCAACCAAGGAGTGCCCAACCGAAGAGGCAGCTCGATTGTTCCTGAAGAATATGGTTAAGTACTGGGGAGTGTCGAGGACCATTGTTAGTGATCGGGATGGGCATTTTACGAGCAGGTTCTGGACTGAAATGTTCAAGCTGTTGGGGTCAGACTTGAACTTTTCCACCAGCATGCATCCGTAGACCGATGGGCAGATAGAATGACTGAATGGACTATTGGAGGTCTACCTCAGGCAGTATGTGAGTACTACACAAAGGGACTTGCCAAAGCTGCTAGATATTACGTAGTTTTCCTACAACTTGCAAAGGAGCGAGGCAACGAACCAGAGCCCATTTAAGGTTGTGACAGGGCAACAACCACTAACACCCGGTTCGATTGCTGCAGGATATACAAGGTCGAATCCAGCAGCATACAAGTTTGCTAAGGCATGGCAGGAGCAAACTGACTTGGCCAGAGTTTGTCTACACAAGGCGACCCATGAGACCAAGGCCTGGCATACAAGCTACCCATACCATATCCAGAAGGGCCCAAGGTGCTGGACAAGCAAGGGAAGCTTTTGGAAGCAGGTAGGATCAGCAGCAGCATCCTAGTAGATTTGGTTGACCCTGAAAATTAGGAGTTAGCATCCTGATTGATTGTAATCTATATAATCCCATGATTTTAGCCTTTATTCTAGGGATATTGCCATTAAGTGTAAGCTGGAGCCTCAACTATAAATAGAGGGCTATTCCTCCCTTATTTGTACACCATCAAACACTTCCGTTTCAGTGAATACAAGAGCATTTCCAAAATTCTGCCTTCTTATCCTGTTTCTCTTTAAGTTGCGTAATCAGCCCTTCCCGTTGTTCTAGTGCCCGTACGCTTGTGTTTTAGGCTGACTTAGGCATAAAGGAAGAGATTCCAAGCCTAAGGCCGCACGGTTTCTGAGTCTAAGGTTAGAGCCCATGACACAAGTACCAGCACCCATCGCACATCATATGCACACCCCCCCGACCCCCCCAATCGTCAAAACCCCCAATGCTGCCTGTTAGGCTCTCCGGCGATGCTCCGACGATGGTACCCCGGGTGAAAAAAATGTAGCACCAGCACATGCCCTAGCCCAGCATGTGCACCGTGGCTCAAAATCTTAGACTGGGAATGAACTTCGTATGCTTAGACATGGAATGAACTCTGTATGCCTAAGCCAACCCATGAAACGAGCGTGCGGGTGCTCAACCGACCGGAGAGGCAGAATGTGCAAGCTAGGGATCGGCCCGGTCCCCCCGGTGTGCTGTCGATCCTGCTGCCACAACCCTCAGTCCTGTCCGATCTTAGACTGGGAATGAACTTCGTATGTGCAAGTCAACCCACGAAATGAGCGTGCGGGTGCTGAGCCAACCGAAGAGGTATAATGCGTAAGCAGAGGATCGACCCAATCCCCTTTGCGTGCTACCGATCTCGCTGCCACAATCCTCGGTCCGACTGGGGCTTAGACATGGAATGAACTCCCTATCCCTAAGCCAACCCATGAAACGGCCGTACGGGCGCTCAACCGACCAGAGAGGCAGAATGTGCAAGCTGGGGATCGGTTCGGTCCCCCTACGTGCTGTCGATTCTGCTGTAGCAACCCTTGGTCCGGTCCGATCTTAGACTGGGAATGAACTCCGTATGCTTAGACTGGGGATGAACTTCGTATGCATAAGTCAACCCACGAAACGAGCGTGCGGGCGTTGAGCTGACCGAAGAGGCATAATGCGTAAGCCAGGGATTGGCCCGATCCCCCTTTGTGTGCCGTCGGTCCCGCTACCACAACCCTCGATTTGACTGGGGCTTAGACATGGAATGAACTCCCTATGCCTAAGCCAACCCATGAAACGGGCATGCGGGCACTCAGCCAGCCGGAGAGGCAGAACGCGTAAGCCAGGGATCGGCCCGGTCCCCCCTGTGTGCTGTCGATCTTGCTGTCGCAACCCTCGATCCGGTCCGATCTAAGATTGGGAATGAACTCTATATGCTTAGATTGGGGATGAACTCCGTATGCCTAAGTCCACCCATGAAACGTGCGTGCGGGCACTCAGCCAGCCGGAGAGGCATAGTGCGTAAGCCGGGGATCAGCCCGATCGCCTTCGGCATGCTGTCGATCCCGCTATCAGTCCTACTGCCACAACCCTCGGTCCGGCTGGGGCTTAAACATGGAATGAACTCTGTATGCCTAAGCCAACCCACGAAACGAGCGTGCGGGTGCTCAGCCGGCCGGAGAGGCAAAATACACAAGCCGGGGATCGACTCGATCCCCCCTACGTGCTGTCAATCCTATTGCTGGTCCTACTGCCACAACCTTCAATTCGGTCTGATCTTAGACTGGGAATGAACTCCGTATGCTTAGACATGGAATGAACTCCGTATGCCTAAGCCAACCCATGAAACGAGTGAGCGGGCGCTCAGCCGGCCTGAGAGGCAGAATGCGTATGCTGGGGATCGACCCGCTCCCCCCTGCGTGCTGTCAATCCTGCTGTCGTAACCCTCGGTCTGGTCTGATCTTAGACTGGGAATGAACTGCGTATGCCTAAGTCAACCCACGAAACGAGCGTGCGGGCGCTGAGCCTTCCAGAGAGGCATAATGCGCAAACCGGGGATCGACTCGGTCCCCCTCCGCGTGCTATCGATCCCGCTACCATAACCCTCGGTCCGGCTGGGGCTTAGAGATGGAATGAACTCCCTATACCTAAGCCAATCCATGAAACGGGCATGCAGGCGCTCAGTCGGTCGGAGAGGCAGAATGCGCAAGTCAGGGATCACCCCGATCCCCCCTACGTGCTACCTATCCTACTATCGCAACCCTGGTTCGGTCTGATCTTAGACTGGGAATGAACTTCGTATCCTTAGACTGGGGATGAACTCAATACGCCTAAGTCAACCCACGAAACAAGCGTACGGGTGCTCAACCGACCAGAGAGGTAGGATGCGTAAACCCGAGGATCAAATGGGTAGTAGGTGGGTTCAAGCACATCTTCATATTTCTGCCATGCCAATGCCATTTTTATGGCTTGTAAATTCATACAATGGTCCCCTAAGCCTTCATGTGAAGTTTCGTGGTAAGACGACCCGTTTTCTATATTTCAAGATTTTTGAAACTTTTTCCAGTTCGGGATTTTTTAAAATTTTTTAGAAAGAGTTTTATCCCTAGGTTTGGTAGAGGTGATCCTTGTATTTTTGTTGGCATGCACAAAAAAAATTCAGCTATAAACTCGAAGTGGGGAAGATTTTGTGACCATTTGAAAAAAGTGTCCCCATTTCAGACACTTTAATGGCTACTGGCAGCAAACCTATAAAATCTCAAATGCTCTTTAAGGGGGTGTGAGTTCTCGAGGTTTGATGAGGGATAGGGGGCCAATATAAAGGCCAACTACCAGCACCCATCGCACATCATGAGCGCACACCCCCTGGCCCCCCAATCGTCGAAACCCCCAATACCGCCGGTTAGGCTCTCCGGCGATGCTCCGACGAAGGTGCCCCGGGCGAAAAAAGTGTGGCACCAGCACATGCTTGAGCTAGCATGTGCACCGTGGCTCAAAATCTTAGACTGGGAATGAGCTCCGTATGCTTAGACATGGATTGAACTCCGTATGCCTAAGCCAACCCACGAAACGAGCGTGCGGGTGTTCAGTTGGCCGGAGAGGCAGAATGCGTAAGTCGAGGATCGACCCAGTCCCATCTATGTGCTATCAATCCTACTGTCACAACCATCGGTCCGGTCCGATCTTAGACTAGGAATGAACATCGTATGCATAAGTCAACCCACGAAACGAGCGTGCGGGCGCTGAGCCGACCGAAGAGGCATAATGCGCAAGCCGAGGATCGACCGGATCTCCCTCTACGTGCTGTCAATCCCGTTGCTGGTCCTGTTACCACAACCCTCGATTCGGCTGGGGCTTAGACATGGTATGAACTCCGTATGCCTAAGCCAACCCATGAAATTAGCGTGCGGGCGCTCAGCCGGCCGGAGAGGCAGAATGCGTAAGCCGAGGATCGACCCGATCCCCCCTACGTGCTGTCGATACTGCTGCTGGTCCTGCTGTCACAACCCTTAGTCTAGTCCGATCTTAGACTGGGAATGAACTCGTATGCTTAGACATGGAATGAACTCCGTATGCCTAAGCCAACCCATAAAACGAGCGTACGGGCGCTCAGCCGATCGGAGAGGCAAAATGCGCAAGCCAGGGATCGGGCCGGTCCCCCCTGTGTGCTGTCGATCCTGCTACCGCAACCCTCGGTCCGTTCCAATCTTAGATTGGGAATGAACTCTGTATGCTTAAGTCAACCCACGAAAGGAGTGTGCAGGCGCTGACCGATCGGAGAGGCATAATGTGCAAGCTGGGGATCGACTCGATCCCTCTCTGCGTGCTATCGGTCCCGTTGCCACAACCCTCGGTCTGGCTGGGGCTTAGACATGGAATGAACTCCCTATGCCTAAGCCAACCCACGAAACGGGCGTGCAGGCGCTCAGCCAGTCGGAGAGGCAGAATGCGCAAGCTGGGGATCGACCCGATCCCCCTGCGTGCTGCCTATTCTGCTGCCACAACCCTCGGTCCAGTTTGATCTTAGACTGGGAATGAACTCCGTATGCTTAGACTGGGGATGAACTCCGTATGCCTAAGTCAACCCACGAAACGAGCGTGCGGACACTCAGCCGACCAGAGGGGATCGAACGAGTGGTAGGTGGGTTCAAGCACATCTTCATATTTCTGCCATGCCAATGCCATTTTTATGGTGTGTAAATTCATACAATGGTCCCCTAAGCCTTCATGTGAAGTTTCGTGGCAAGACAACCCGTTTTCTATTTTTCACGATTTTCAAAACTTTTTGCGGTTCAAGATTTCTTTAAAAATTTTTTAGAAGGATTTTTGTCCCCAAATTTGGTAGAGGTGATCCTTGTATTTTTGTTGGCATGCACAAAAAAATTCAGCTAAAAACTCAAAGTGGAGAAGATTTTGTGACCATTTGAAAAAAGTGTCCCCATTTCGGACACTTTAATGGCTACTGGCAGCAAACCTATAAAATCTCAAATGCTCTTTAAGGGGGTGTGAGTTCTCGAGGTTTGATGAGGGGTAGGGGGCCATGATAAGGGCCAAGTACTAGCATCGATCACACATCATGTGTGCACACCCCCCGGCCCCCCCAATCGTTGGAACCCCCAATGCTGCCAGTTAGGCTCTCTAGCGATGCTCCGGTGATGTGCCCCGGGCGAAAAAAATGTGGCACCAGCACATGAGCAAGCCCAGCATGTGCACCGTGGCTCAAACTATTAGATTGGGAATGAACTCCGTATGCTTAGAAATGGAATGAACTCCGTATGCCTAAGCCAACCCACGAAATGAGCGTGTGGGCGCTCAACCGATCGGAGAGGCATAATGCGCAAGCCGAGGATCGGCCTGGTCCCCCTCAGCGTGCTGCCGGTCCCGCTGCCACAACCCTCGGTCCAACTGGGGCTTAGACATGAAATGAACTCCTTATGCCTAAGCAAACCCACGTAACAGGTGTGCAGGCGCTCAACCGGCCGGAGAGGCAAAATGCGTAAGCCGGGGATCGGTTCGGTCCCCCTTGCGTGCTGTCGATCTTGCTGCCACAACCCTCGGTCCGGTCCAATCTTAGACTAGGAATGAACTCCGTATGCTTAGACTAGGGATGAACTCCGTATGCCTTAGTCAACCCACGAAACGAGCGT
This sequence comes from Durio zibethinus, assembly GCF_002303985.1. The sequence continues at coordinate 20,018,600 of NW_019167826.1, read as the reverse complement.
GCGGGTGCTCAGTCGGTCGGTGAGGCTGAATGCGCAAGCCGGGGATCGACCTGGTCCTGCTACCGCAACCCTCAGTTCGGTCCGATCATAGACTGAGTGCAAGTACATGATCCAAGAGAAGAAGATGACTGCAGTGGTGCATTGCTTACGCACTTGGCGCCATTACCTGTTGGGGTCGAGGTTCGTGGTTAGGACGGACAATGTGGCGATCAGCTACTTCCAGACGTAGAAGAAGCTATCCCCCAAGCAGGCGAGATGGCAAGATTTTCTTACGAAATTTGATTTCTAGATGGAGTAGAAGTGGGGGTGAGTGAACCTAGTGGCAGATGCCCTGAGTAAGAAGGCTAACCTTGCTACCATTAGCCAACCAGAGGGGTCACTGGTGCCGCTCATCAAAGAGGGACTTGTGCATGATCCTACAGCCAAGGCTTTGATAGAGTACGCCCAACAAGGTAAAACTAGGTGGTTTTGGTTGTAGGATGGCTTGCTGTACACCAAGCGAAGTAGACTGTTTATGCCACAGCACGGGAAGCTCTGATTCAAGGTGGGCTGGACACCCCGGAGTGAGTTGTACCTTGGCGTTGATCGAGGATCGGTACTACTGGCCGCACATGAGGGATGATGTGGAGGCCTATGTGAAGACTTGTCTTCTGTGCCAATAGGACATGGTGGAGCTCAAGAAACTAGGCGGTCTCTTGGAGCCCTTGCCAGTGCCAAAGCGACCATGGGAGAGTGTTTCTCTGGACTTTATAGTCGGTCTACCCAAAGCAGAAGGGTTTGGAAGCATCATGGTAGTGGTGGACAGGTTTTCCAAGTATGGAATCTTCATTCCAGCAACCAAGGAGTGCCCAGCCGAGGAGGCAGCTCGATTGTTCCTGAAGAACATGGTTAAGTACTGGGGAGTGCCGAGGACCATTGTTAGTGATCGGGACGGGCATTTCACGGGTAGGTTTTGGACTGAGTTGTTCAAGCTGTTAGGGTCAGACTTGAACTTTTCCACCAGCATGCATCCGTAGACCGATGGACAGACAGAATGAGTGAATGGACTATTGAAGGTCTACCTCAGGCACTATGTGAGTGCCACACAAAGGGACTGGCCAAAGCTGCTAGATATTGCACAATTTTCCTACAACTTGCAAAGGAACGAGGTAATGAACCAGAGCCCATTTGAGGTTGTGACAGGGCAACAACCACTAACACCCGGTTTGATTGCTGCAAGTTATATAGGGCCAAATCCAGCAGCATACAAGTTTGCCAAGGCATAGCAGGAGCAAAATGACTTGGCCAGAGTTTGTCTACAAAAGGCGGCCAAGAGGTTGAAGAAGTGGGCAGACCAGAATAGGCGGGACGTGCAGTTTCAGGTTGGAGACTTGGTATTGGTGAAGCTGCATCCCATTGTGTGCCATAGGGGGCTGCACAAAGGCCTAGTCCGGAGGTATGAGGGACCTTTCCGAGTAGTCAAGAGGGTAGGCAAGGTTGCCTACAAGCTGGATATGCCACCTAAGCTAAGGGTACACTCGGTGTTCCATGTGAGCATGCTCAAGCCGTTCCATGAGGATGAGGGAGATCCATGATGGGTAGAGTCAAAGCGTGCGCCATTGGGAGCAAGGGCCTCATATGAGAAGGAGGTCCACAGCATCATAGCTGACCGGGAGGTGAGACGGAAGAACTATCATCCAAATCAAGAGTACTTGGTGCACTGGAAGGGTCTTCCAGACAGTGAGGCAAGCTGGGAACCAGTAGATGACTTATGGCAGTCTGGGGACCAGATCAGGTAGTACCATGCAGAAGACTCAATGAGGGCATTACGCAATCAGGTGGGGGAGAATGTCACACCCTGGACGGGTGCGCCAGGCACATCAGGCGCACCAGCAGGTGAGCCAGAGGTTCAAGCCCGTAGACCAGGCATGCTGGCGAGTATCTACGCGCAAAGCCTAGCAAACGAGTTCAGAACGCCTGCCCAACTTGTAGGCCAGCCCGTGAGACCAAGGCTTGGCATACAAGCTGCCCGCACCATATCCAAAAGGGCCCAAGGTGCTGGACACTCAAGGGAAGCTTCTGGAAGCAGGCAGGATCAGCAGCAGCATCCTGGCAAATTTGGTTGACCCTAAAAATCAGGAGTTAGCATCCTGATTGATTGTAATCTGTATAATCCCATGATTTTAGCCTTTATTCTAAGGATATTGCCATTAAGTGTAAGCTGGAGCCTCAACTATAAATAAAGAGCTGCTCCTTCCTCATTTGTACACCATCAAACACTTCTGTTTCAGTGAATACAAGAGCATTTCTAGAATTCTACATTCTTATCCAGTTTCTCTTTAAATTGCGTAATCAGCCCTTCCCGTTGTTCTAGTGCCCATTCACTTGTGTTTTAGGCTGACTTAGGCATAAAAGAGGAGATTCCAAGCCTAAGGCCGCACGGTTTCTGAGTCTAAGGTCGGAGCCCATGACATAAGTACCAGCACCCATCGCACATCATGTGCGCAAACCCCCCCGACCCCCCAATCATCGGAACCCCCAATGTCGCCGGTTAGGCTCTCCGACGATGCTCTAGCAATGCTCCGACGATGGTGCCCCAGGCAAAAAAAATGTGGCACCAGAACATGCCCAAGCCCAGCATGTGCACCGTGGCTCAAAATCTTAGGCTGGGAATGAACTCCGTATGCTTAGACATGGAATGAACTCTGTATGCCTAAGCCAACCCACGAAATGAGCGTGCGGGCGCTCCGTCGGTCGAAGAGGTAGAATGCGCAAGTCAGGGATTGGCCCGATCCCCTCATGTGTGCTGTCGATCTTGCTACTGCAACCCTCGGTCCGGTTTGATCTTAGACTGGGAATGAACTCCGTATGCATAAGTCAACCCATGAAACGAGCGTGCGAGCGTTGAGCAGGCCGAAGAGGCATAATGCGTAAGCCGGGGATCGGCCCGATCAACTTTTACATGTTGTCGGTCCCGCTGCCACAACCCTCGGTCCGACTGGGGCTTACACATGGAATGAACTCCGTATGCCTAAGCCAACCCATAAAACGGGTGTGTGGGCGCTCAACCGGCCGGAGAGGCAGAATGCACAAGTCAGGGATCGGCCTGATCCCCCCTACGTGCTACAGATCCTACTACCGCAACCCTCAGTCTCGTCCGATCTTAGGTTGGGAATGAACACTGTATGCTTAGACTGGGGATGAACTCCGTATGCCTAAGTCAACCCATGAAACGAGCGTGTGGGCGCTCAGTCGGTCGTAGAGGTCGATCGAAGAGGCACAATGTGTAAGACGGGGATCAACTCGGTCCCCCTCTGCATGCTGCTGATCCTGCTGCCGGTCCTGCGACACAACCCTCAGTCCGGCTGGGGCTTAGACATGGAATGAACTCCGTATGCCTAAGCCAACCGACGAAACGAGCGTGCGAGCGCTCAGTCGAACAGAGAGGCAGAATGTGCAAGCCGGGGTTCGGCCAGGTCCCCCCCTGCGTGCTATCGATCTTGCTACCATAACCCTCGGTCTGATCTGGTCTTAGATTGGGAATGAACTCCGTATGCATAAGTCAACCCACGAAATGAGCGTACGGGCGCTGAGCCGGTCGGAGAGGCATAATGTGCAAGCCAGGGATCAGCCCGGTCCCCCTCTGCGTGCTACCGATCCCGCTGCCGATCCTGTTGCCACAACCCTCTCGGTCTGGTTGGGGCTTAGAAATTGAATGAACTCCATATGCCTAAGCCAACCCATGAAACGAGCGTGCGGGCGCTCAATCGGTCAAAGAGGTAGAATGCGCAAGCGACGGATTGGCCCGGTCCCCCTGCGTGCTGTCATCCTGTGCTGGTCCTACTGCCACAACCCTTGGACCGGTCCGATCTTAGACTGGGAATGAACTCCGTATGCTTAGACATGGAATGAACTCCGTATGCCTCAGCCAACCCACGAAACGAGTGTGCGGGCGCTCATTCTACCGGAGAGGCAAAATGGGCAAGCCGGGGACTGACCCGGTCCCTCCCTGTGTGCTGTCGATCCTGTTACCGTAACCCTCTATTTGATCCGATCTTAGACTAAGCCAACCTAGGAAACGGGCGTGCGAGCGCTCAGTCGGTCGGAGAGGCAGAATGCCCAAGTCGGGGATCAGCCCGATCGCCCTACGTGCTGCCGATCCTACTGCTGGTCCTGCTGCTACAACCTTAAGTCCAGTCCAATCTTAGACTGGGAATGAACTCCGTATGCTTAGCCATGGAATGAACTTTGTATGCCTAAGCCAACCCATGAAACGAGCATGCGGGCGCTCAGCCGACCAAAGAGGTCAGTTGGAGAGGCATAATGTGCGAGCCGAAGAGTAGCCCGATCCCCCTTTACGTGCTGCTGATCCTGCTGCCGGTCCTGCAGCCACAACCCTTGATCCGGCTGGTGCTTAGACATGGAATGAACTCTGTATGCCTAAGCCAACCCATGAAATGAGCGTACGGGCGCTCAGCCGGTCAAAGAGGCAGAATGCGCAAGCCGGGGATCAGCCCGGTCCCTCCCTGCGTGCTGCCGATCCTGCTGCTAGTCTTACTACCGCAACCATCGGTCCGGTCTGATCTTAGACTGGGAATGAACTCTGTATGCCTAAGCCAACCCATGAAAGAAGCGTGCGGGCGCTCAACCAGACGAAGAGGCAGAATGCGTAAGTCAGGGACCAGCCTGATCCTCCCTTGTGTGCTATCGATCCTACTGTCGCAACCATCGGTCCGATCTATTCGTAGACTGGAATGAACTCCGTATGCCTAAGTCAACCCATGAAATGAGCGTGAGGGTGCTAGGCAGGCCGGAGAGGCATAATGCGCAAGCCTTGGATCGGTCCGGTCCCCCTCTGCGTGCTGTCGGTCCCGCTACCACAACCCTCGGTCCAGCTGGGGCTTAGACATGGAATGAACTCCCTACGCCTAAGCCAACCCACGAAATGGGCGTGTGGGCACTCAGTCGGCCGGAGAGGCAGAATGAGTAAGTCGGAGATCATCCCGGTCCACCCCTTCGTGTTGTCGATCTTGCAGTCGCAACCCTTGGTCCGGTCCAATTTTAGACTAGGAAGGAACTCCGTATGCCTAAGTCAACCCACGAAATGAGCGTGCGAGCGCTGAGCCAACCAGAGAGGCATAATGCGTAAGCTAAGGATCGGCCCGGTCCCTCTCTGCGTGCTGCCAGTCCCGTTACCACAACTATTTTCTGGCTGGGGCTTAGACATGGAGTGAACTCCCTATGCCCAAACCAACCCATGAAACGGCGTACGGACACTTAGCCGGCCGGAGAGGGAGAATGCGCAAGTCGGGGATCGGCCCGGTCTCTATGTGCTATCGATCCTGCTACTGGTCCTGCTGCTGCAACCTTCAGTCCGGTCCGATCTTTGACTGGGAATGAACTCCGTATGCTTAGGCATGGAATGAACTTTGTATGCCTAAGCCAACCCACGAAACGAGCGTGCGGGCGCTCAGCCAGCCATAGAGGTAGAAGGCGCAAGTCGGGGACCAATCCGGTCCCCCTTGCGTGCTATCGATCCTGCTGTCACAATCCTCGATCTGGTATGATCTTAGATTGGGAATGAACTTTGTATGCCTAAGTCAACCCATGAAACGAGCGTACGGGCGCTGAGCCAGCTGGAGAGGCGTAATGCGCAAGTCGGGGATCGGCCAAGTCCCCCTCTGTATGTTGTCAGTCCCGCTGCCACAACCCTCGGTCCGGCTGGGGCTTAGACATGGAATGAACTCTCTATGCCTAAGCCAACCCACAAAACGGGTGTACGGGTGCTCAGCCGGCCAGAGAGGCAGAATGCGCAAGCCAGGGATCAACCCGGTCCCCCTGCGTGCTGCCGATCCTACTGTCACAAACCTCCGTCCGGTCCGATCTCAGACTGGGAATGAACTTTTTATGCTTAGACTGGGGATGAACTTCGTATGCCTAAGTCAACCCATGAAACGAGCATACGGACTCTCAGCTGACCAGAGAGGCAGGATGCGCAAGCCGGGGATCAAACGGGTGGTAGGTGAGTTCAAGCACATCTTCATATTTCTGCCATGCCAATGCCATTTTTATGGCTTGTAAATTCATACAATGGTCCCCTAAGCCTTCATGTGAAGTTTCGTGCCAAGACGACCCATTTTTTATTTTTCACGATTTTTGAAACTTTTTCCGGTTCTGGATTTTTTAAAATTTTTTTAGATAGAGTTTTGTCCCCAAATTTGGTAGAGGTGATCCTTGTATTTTTTTTGGCATGCACAAAAACATTTAGGTAAAAACTTGAAGTGGAGAAGATTTTGTGATCGTTTGAAAAAAGTGTCCCCATTTCAGACACTTTAATGGCTATTGGCAGCAAACCTATAAAATCTCAAATGCTCCTAAGGGGGTGTGAGTTCTCAAGGTTTGATGAGGGATAGGGGGCCAATATAAAGGCCAAGTACCAGCACCCATCGCACATCATGTGTGCACACCCCCTGGCCCCCCCAATCATCGGAACCCCCAATGCCACCTGTTAGGCTCTCCGGCGATGCTCCGACGATGGTGCCCCGGGCAAAAAAAATGTGGCACGAGCACATGCTCAAGCCCAGCATGTGCACCGTGGCTCAAAATCTTAGACTCGGAATGAACTCCGTATGCTTAGACATGGAATGAACTCCGTATGCCTAAGCCAACCCACGAAACGAGCGTGCGGGCACTCAGCTTGTCGGAGAGGCAAAATGCGTAAATCGAGGATCGGCTCGGTCCCCCTTGCGTGCTGTCAATCCTGCTTGCCTCAACCCTCGGTCCAGTCTAATCTTAAACTAGGAATGAACTCCGTATGCTTAGACTTGGGATGAACTCCATATGCCTAAGTCAACCCATGAAACGAGCGTTTGGGCATTCAACCGACCGGAAAGGTCGGCCGGAGAGGCATAATGCGCAAGCTGGGATCAGCTCAGTCCTCCTCTGCGTGCTACCGATCCTGCTACCGGTCCTGCTACCACAACCCTCAGTCCGACTGGGGCTTAGACATGGAATGAACTCCGTATGCCTAAGCTAACCCACGAAACGAGCGTGCGGGCGCTCAGTCGATCAGAGAGGCAGAATGTGAAAACCAGGGATCGGCCCGGTCCCTCCCTGCATGCTACCGATCCTGCTGCTAGTCCTGTAGCCGCAACCCTCGGTCTGGTCTGATCTTAGACTGAGAATGAACTCTGTATGCTTAGACATGGAATGAACTCCGTATGCCTAAGCCAACCCATGAAATGAGCGTGCGGGCACTCAGCCAGTCGGAGAGACAGAATGCGTAAGCCGGGGACCGACCCGATCCCTCCCTGCGTGCTGTCGATCCTGCTGCCACAACCCTCGGTCTGGTCCAATCTTACACTGGGAATTAACTCCGTATGCCTAAGTCAACCCACGAAACGAGTGTGCAGGTGCTAAACCGACCGGAGAGGCATAATGCGCAAGCCAGGGATCGGCCCGATCCCTCTCTGCGTGCTGTCGGTCTCGCTGCCACAACCCCTATCCGGTTGGGCCTTAGACATGGAATGAACTCCCTATGCCTAAGCCAACCCATGAAACGGGCGTGCAGGTGCTCAGCCAACCAGAGAGGCAGAGCGCACAAGCCGAGGATCGGCTCGGTCCCCCCTGGCTGCTACCGATCTTGCTACCGTAACCCTCAGTCTGGTCCGATATTAGACTGGGAATGAACTCTGTATGCTTAGACTGGGGATGAACTTCGTATGCCTAAGTAAACCTATGAAACGAGCATGCAGGCCCCCTATGTCTGCTGGTCCTACTGCCGTAACCCTCGATCTGGTCTGATCTTAGACTGGGAATGAACTCCATATGCTTAGACTAGGGATGATCTCTATATGCCTAAGTCAACCCATGAAATGAGCATGCGGGCGCTCAGCCGGCTGGAGAGGCATAATACGCAAGTCGGGGATCAACTCGATTCCTCTCTGCATGCTACCGATCCTGCTACCAGTCCTACTACCACAACCCTCGGTCTGGCTGGGGCTTAGACGTGGAATGAACTCCGTATGCCTAAGCCAACCCACGAAATAAGCGTGCGGGTGCTCAACCGCTGGAGAGGTAGAATGCACAAGCCGAGGATCAGCTCGATCCCCCTGTGTGCTACCGATCCTACTGCTGGTCCTGCTACCGTAACCCTCAGTCCGATCCGATCTTAGACTGGGAATGAACTCCGTATGTTTAGACATGGAATCAACTCCGTATGCCTAAGCCAACCCACAAAATGTGCGTGCGGGTGCTCAACCGACCGGAGAGGCAAAATGCGTAAGTCGAGGACCACCGTGATCCCCCTTGCGTGCTGTCGATCCTACTGCCACAACCCTCAGTTCGGGTCGATCTTAGACTAGGAATGAACTCCGTATGCCTAAGTCAACCCATGACACGAGCGTGCGGGTGCTGATCCAGCTAGAGAGGCATAATGCGCAAGCCGAGGATTGGCTCGGTCCCCCTCTACGTGCTGTCGGTCCCGCCACCACAACCCTCGGTCCGACTGGGGCTTAGACATGGAATGAACTCCCTATGCCTAAGCCAACCCATGAAACGGGTGTGCGGGCACTCAACAGGCCAGAGAGGCAGAATGCCCAAGCTGGGGATCGGCCTGGTCCCCCCTACGAGCTGTCGATCCTGCTACCACAACCTTCGGTCCTATCTGATCTTAGACTGGGAATGAACTCTGTATGCTTAGACTGGGGATGAACTCCGTATGCCTAAGTCAACCCATGAAACGAGCGTGCGGACGCTCAGTCGACCAGAGATGCAGGATGTGGAAGCCGAGGATGAACGGGTGGTAGGTGGGTTCAAGCACATCTTCATATTTATGCCATGCCAATGCCATTTTTATGGCTTGTAAATTCATACAATGGTCCCCTAAGCCTTCATGTGAAGTTTCGTGGCAAGACGACTTGTTTTCTATTTTTCATGATTTTTCAAACTTTTTACGGTTCAGGATTTTTTTAACATTTTTTTAGAAAATTTTGTCCCCAAATTTCGTAGAGGTTATCCTTTTATTTTTGTTGGCATGCACAAAAAATTCAGCTTAAAATTTGGAAGTGGAGAAGATTTTGTGAGCGTTTGAAAAAAGTGTCCCCATTTTCAGACACTTTAATGGCTACTGGGAGCAAACCTATAAAATCTCAAATGCTCTTTAAGGCGGTTTGAGTTCTCGAGCTTTGATGAGGGATAGGGGGCCAATATAAGGGCCAAGTACCAGCACCCATCGCACATCATGTGCGCACACCCCCCGACCCCCCCAATCACCGGAACCCCCAATGTCATCGGTTAGGCTCTCTGGCGATACTCCGGCGATGGTACCGCAGGCGAAAAAAATGCGGCACCAGCACAGGCTCGAAGAGGCATAATGCACAAGCCAGAGATCAGCTCGGTACCCCTTTACGTGCTGTTGATTCCACTTCCGATCCTGCTGCCACAACCCTCGGTCCCGCTGGAGCTTAGACATGGAATGAACTCTGTATGCCTAAGCCAACCCACGAAACGACCGTGCGGGCACTCAACCGACCGAAGAGGTAGAATGCGCAAGCCGTAGATCGGCCCGGTCCCCCCTGCATGCTGTCGATCCTGTACTAGTCCTGCTGCCGCAACCCTCAGTCCGGTTCGACTACCGTAACCCTCAGTCCGATCTGATCTTAGACTGGGAATGAACTTTGTATGCTTAGACATGGAATGAACTCTGTATGCCTAAGCCAACCTAAGAAACGAGCGTGCAGGCGCTCAGCCAGCCGGAGAGGTAGAATGAGCAAGCCGAGGACTGGCCTGATCCCCCCTGCGTGCTGTCGATCCTACTGCCACAACCCTCAGTCCAGTCCGATCTTAGATTGGGAATGAACTCCGTATGCCAAAGTCAACCCATGAAATGAGCATGTGGGCATTGAGCCGGCTAGAGAGGCATAATGTGTAAGCCGAGGATCGGCCCTGTCCTCCTTTGCGTACTGCTAGTCCCGCTGCCACAACCCTCGGTCCGGCTGGGGCTTAGACATGGAATTAACTCCCTATGCCTAAGCCAACCCATGAAATGGGCGTGCGGGCAGTCAGTCAGTCGGAGAGGCAGAATGCGCAAGCCAGGGATCAGCCCGATCCCCCCTAGGTGCTGTCGATCCTACTGCTGTAACCCTTGGTCTGGTCTGATCTTAGACTAGGAATGAACTCCATATGCTTAGACTGGGGATGACCTCCGTATGCCTAAGTCAACCCACTAAACGATCGTGCGGGCGCTCAGCCGGCCAGAGAGGTAGGATGCGCAAGCCGGGGATCGAACGGGTGGTAGGTGGTTTCAAGCATCTTCATATTTTTGCCATGCCAATGCCATTTTTATGGCTTGTAAATTCATACAATGGTCCCCCAAGCCTTCATGTGAAGTTTCGTGGCAAGACGACCCGTTTTCTATTTTTCACGATTTTCAAAACTTTTTATGGTTCGGGATTTTTTAAATTTTTTTAGGAAGATTTTTGTCCCTAAAATTGGTAGAGGTGATCCTTGTATTTTTGTTGGCATGCACAAAAAAATTAAGCTAAAAACTCAAAGTGGAGAAGATTTTGTGACCGTTTGAAAAAAGTGTCCCCATTCCAGACACTTTAATGGCTACTGGTAGCAAACCTATAAAATCTCAAACGCTATTTAAGGGGGTGTGAGTTCTTGAGGTTTGATGAGGGATAGGGGGTCAATATAAGGGCCAAGTACCAGCACCCATCGCACATCATGTGCGCACACCCCCTGGCCCCCCAATCGTCGGAACCCTCAATGTCGTCGTTAGGCTTTCCGGTGATGGTCCGACGATGGTGCCCCGTGCGAAAAAAATGCGGCACCAGCACAGGCCTGAAACCAACATGTGCACCGTGGCTCAAACTGTTAGACTGGAATGAGCTCAAACTGTTAGACATGGAATGAACTCTGTATGCCTAAGCTAACCCACGAAACGAGCGTGGGGGCGCTCAGTCGGTCGGAGAGGCAGAATGCGCAAGCCGAGGATCGGCTCGGTCCCCCTCTGTGTGCTGCCAATCCCGCTACCACAACCCTCAGTCCAGGCTGGGGCTTAGACATGTAATGAACTCCCTATGCCTAAGCCAACCCACGAAACGGGCATGCGGGCGCTCAGTCGGTCGGAGAGGTAGAATGCGTAAGCCGGGGATCTGCCGATCCCCCCTGCGTGCTATCGATCCTGCTGCCGCAACCCTCAATCCAGTCTGATCTTAGACTGGGAATGAATTCTGTATGCTTAGATTGGGGATGAACTCCATATGCCTAAGTTAACCCCCGCAACAAGCGTACGGGCGCTCAACCGGCCGAAGAGGCAGATGAGCAAGTCGGGGATCGACCCGGTCCCCCCTGCGTGCTGCCTATCCTGCTACCGCAACCTTCGGTCTGATCCAATCTTAGACTAGGAATGAACTCCGTATGCTTAGACACGAAATGAACTCCGTATGCCTAAGCCAACCCATGAAATGAGCGTGTGGGCACTCAGCCGGTCGGAGAACAGAATGAGCAAGCCAGGGATTGGCCCAGTCCCCACCTACGTGCTGTCGATATTGCTGCCGTAACCCTCGGTTTGATCTGATCTTAGACTGGGAATGAAATCCGTATGCTTACGTCAACCCACAAAACGAGCGTGCAGGCGTTGAGTTGGCCGGATAGGCAAAATGTGCAAGCCGAAGATCGACCCGATCCCCCTCTGCGTGATGCCGGTCCCGTCGCCACAGCCTTCGGTCTGACTGGGGCTTAGACATGGAATGAACTCCCTCTGCCTAAGCCAACCCATGACACGAGCGTGCGGGCGTTTAGCCGATCGAAGAGGCAGAATGCGTAAGCCGAGGATCGGCCCGATCCCCCCTGCGTGCTGCCGATCCTGCTACTGTAACCCTCGGTCTAGTCTGATCTTAGACTGGGAATAAACTCCGTTTGCTTTGGCTGGGGATGAACTTCGTATGCCTAAGTCAACCCATGAAACGAGCGTGCGAACACTCAGCCGACCAGAGAGGCAGGATGCGCAAGTCGGGGATCGAACTGGTGGTAGGTGGATTCAAGCACATCTTCATATTTCTACCATGCCAATTCCATTTTTATGGCTTGTAAATTCATACAATGGTCCCCTAAGCCTTCATGTGAAGTTTCGTGGCAAGACGACCCGTTTTCTATTTTTCATGATTTTTGAAACTTTTTACGGTTCAAGATTTTTTAAAATTCTTTTAGAAAGAGTTTTGTCCCCAAAATTGGTAGAGGTGATCATTGTATTTTTGTTGGCATGCACAAAACAATTCAGCAAAAAACTCGAAGTGGAGGAGATTTTGTGACCGTTTGAAAAAAAGTGTCCTCATTTCAGACACTTTAATTGCTACTGGCAGCAAACCTATAAAATCTCAAATACTCTTTAAGGGGGTGTGAGTTCTCGAGGTTTGATGAGGGATAGGGGGCCAATATAAGGGCCAAGTACCAGCACCCATCGCACATCATGTGCGCACACCCCCGGCCCCCCAATCGTCAAAACCCCCATTGCCGTCGGTTAGGCTCTCCGACGATGCTCCAGTGATGGTGCCTCGGGCAAAAAAAATGAGGCACCAGCAGATGCCCGAGCCCAGCATGTGCACTGTCGGTCAAACTCTTAGACTGGGAATGAACTCCGTATGCTTAGACATGGAATGAACTCCGTATGCCTAAGCCAACCCACAAAATGATCGCGCAGGCATTCAGCGGATCGGAGAGGCAGAATGCACAAGCCGGAGATTGGCTCGGTCCCTCCTACGTGCTGTCGATCCTGCTACCCCAACCCTCGGTCCGATCTGATCTTAGACTGGGAATGAACTCTGTATGCTTAGACTGGGGATGAACTCTGTATGCCTAAATCAACCCATGAAACAAGCGTGCGGGTGCTCAACCGGTGGCAGAGGCCAACCGAAGAGGTAAAATGTGCAAGCCGGGGATCGGTTCGGTCCCCCCTACGTGCTACCGATCCTGTTGTTGGTCCTGCTACCGTAACCCTCGGTCCCATCCGATCTTAGACTGGGAATGAACTCCGTATGCTTAGCCATGGAATGAACTCCATATGCCTAAGCCAACCCATGAAACGAGTGTACGGGCGCTCAGCCTACTGGAGAGGCAGAATGCATAAGCCGGGGATCGACCTGGTCCCCCCTGCGTGCTGTCGATCCTGATGCCGCAACCCTTGGTCTGGTCCGATCTTAGATTGGGAATGAGCTCAGTATGCCTAAGTCAACCCATGAAACGAGCGTTCGGGCGTTGAGCTGGCCGGAGAGGCATAATGCCAAGCCAGGGATCGACTCGGTTCGCCTCTATGTGCTACCGGTCTCACTGCCACAACCCTCGGTCCGGCTAGGGCCTAGACATGGAATGAACTCCCTATGCCTAAGCCAGCCCATGGAACGGGCATGCGGGCGTTCAGTCGGTCGGAGACGCAGAATGCGTAAGCCGAGAATCGACCCGATCCCCTCTGCGTGCTACCGATTCTATTGCCACAACCTTATCTGGTCTGATCTTAGACTGGGAATGAACTCCGTATGCTTAGACTGGGGATGAACTCCGTATGCCTAAGTTAACCCATGAAACGAACGTGCGGGCGCTCAGCCGGCCGGAGAGGTCGGCCAGAGAGGCATAATGCGCAAGCTGGGATCAGCCCGATCTCGTTCTACGTGCTATCGATCCCGTTGTCAGTCCTGCTGCCACAACCCTCGGTTTGACTGGGGCTTTGACATGGAATGAACTTCGTATGCCTAAGCCAACCCACGAAACGAGAGTGCGGGTGCTCAGTCGACAGGAGAGGCAGAATGCGTAAGCTGGGGATTGGCCCGGTCCCCCTTACGTACTGCTGATCCTGCTACTGGTCTTGCTATCCGGCAACCTTCGGTCTGGTCTGATCTTAGACTGGGAATGAACTCCGTATGCTTTAGACATGGAATGAACTCACGTATGCCATAAGGCCAACCTACCAAAACGAGTGTACGGGGTGCTCAATCCGATCGAGGATGCAGAATGTTGGCAAGCCGGGGACCGGCCTGATCCCTCCGGCTTTGCCTGTCGATCCGGTTGCCACAACTCTCAGTCCGGGTCTAATCTTAGACTAGGAATGAACTCCGTATGCCTAAGTCAAACCCCGAAACGAGCGTGCGAGCACTCAGCCGATCGGAGAGGCATAACATGGAATGAACTCCGTATGCCTATGCCAACCCATCGCACATCATGTACGCACACCCCCCTGGCCCCCCCAATCGTCGGAACCCCCAATGCCGTCGGTTAAGCTCTCCGACGATCCTCCGGCGATGGTGACCCGGGCGAAAAAAATGTAGCACCAGCACATGCTCGAGCCCAGCATGTGCATCGTGGCTCAAACTCTTAGACTGGGAATGAACTCCATATGCTTAGACATGGAATGAACTCCGTATGCCTAAGCAAACCCACGAAACGAGCGTACGGGCACTCAGTCGGCCGGAGAGGCAAAATGCGCAAGCCGGGGATCGGTACGGTCCCCCTTTGTGTGCTGTCAGTCCTACTGCCACAACCCCCGGTCCGGTTGGGGCTTAGACATGGAATGAACTCCCTATGCCTAAGCCAACCCATGAAACAGCCATGTGGGTGCTTACCCAGCCGAAAAGGTAGAACACGCAAGCCGGGGATCAACCCGGTCCCCCCTGCGTGCTGTCGATCCTGCTACCACAACCCTCAGTTTGGTTCGATCTTAGACTGGGAATGAACTTCGTATGCTTAGACTGGGGATGAACTACGTATGCCTAAGTCGGTCGGAGAGACAGAATGTGCAAGCCGGGGATCGGCCCTCTGCGTGCTGCCGATCCTGCTGTTGATCCTACTGCCACAACCCTCGGTCCGATCCGATCTTAGACTGGGAATGAATTCTGTATGCCTAAGCCAACCCACGAAACGAGCGTGCGGGTGTTGAGCCGGCCGACCCGGTCCCCCCTACGTGCTGTCAATCCTGCTGTCGCAACCCTCGGTCCTGTCTGATCTTAGACTGGGAATGAACTCCGTATGCCTAAGTTAACCCATGAAACGAGCGTGCGGGCGTTGAGCCGGCCGAAGAGGTATAATGCACAAGTCGGGGATCGACCCGATCCCCCTCTGCGTGCTGCTGGTCCCGCTGCCACAACCTCGGTCAGACTGGGGCTTAGACATGGAATGAACTCCCTATGCCTAAGCCAATCCATGAAACGGGCGTGCGGGCTTTCAGCCGACCGGAGAGGCAAAATGCGCAAGCCGGGGATTGGCCCGGTCCCCCCTGCGTGCTGTCGATCCTATTGCTGCAACCCTCGGTTCGGTCTGATCTTAGACTGGGAATGAACTCCATATGCTTAGACTGGGGATGAACTCCGTATGCCTAAGTCAACCCACAAAACGAGCATGCGAACGCTTAGCCGACTAGAGAGGCAGGATGCGCAAGCCGAGGATCGAACGGGTGGTAGGTGGGTTCAACGACATCTTCATATTTCTATCATGCCAATTCCATTTTTATGGCTTGTAAATTCATACAAATCCCTACACCTTCATGTGAAGTTTCGTGGCAAGACGACCCGTTTTTTATTGTTCACGATTTTCAAAACTTTTTGCGATTCGATATTTTTTAAAATTTTTTTAGAGAGAGTTTTGTCCCAAATTTGGTAGAGGTGATCCTTGTATTTTTTTTGGCATGCGCAAAACAATTCAGCTAAAAACTCAAAGTGGAGAAGATTTTGTGACCGTTTGAAAAAAGTGTCCCCATTTCAGACACTTTAATGGCTACTGGCAACAAACCTATAAAATCTCAAATGCTTTTTAAGGGGGTGTTAGTTCTCAAGGTTTGATGAGGGATAGGGGCCAATATAAGGGCCAAGTACCAGCACCCATCGCACATCATGTGCGCACACCCCCCGGCCCCCTAATCACCGAAACCCTCAATGCCACCAGTTAGGCTCTCCGACGATGCTCCGGTGATGGTGCCCCGAGCAAAAAAAATGCGGCACCAACACATGCCCGAGCCCAAGATGTGCACTGTGGCTTAAACTCTTAGACTAGGAATGAACTCCGTATGCTTAGACATGGAATGAAATCCATATGCTTAAGCCAACCCATGCAACGAACATGCGGGAGCTCAGCCGACTGGAGAGGCAGAAAGCGTAAGCCGAGAATGGGCCTGGTCCCCCTCTGCGTGCTGTTGATCCTGCTGCCACAACCCTCGATTTGGCTGGGGCTTAGACATGGAACAAACTCCCTATGCATAAGCCAACCCACGAAACGAGCGTGTAGGCGCTCAGCCAACCAGAGAGGCAGAATGCGCAAGCCGGGGATCAGCCCGGTCCCCCCTATGTGCTATCGATTTTGCAGCCGCAACCCTTGGTCCGCTTCGATCTTAGACTGGGAATGAACCCCGTATGCTTAGATCGGGGATGAACTCTGTATGCCTAACTCAACCCATGAAACGAGCGTACGGGGCGCTCAGTCGATCGGAGAGGCCGACCAGAGAGGCATAATGCGTAAGCTGGGGATCAGCCCAGTCCCCCTTGGTTGCTACCCATCCTGCTACCGGTCCTGCTACCACAACCCTCAGTGCGGCTGGGGCTTAGACATGGAATGAACTCCGTATGCCTAAGCCAACCTAGGAAACGAGCGTACGGGCACTCAGCTGGGCGGAGGGTAGAATACGTAAGCCGAGGATCGGATCGATCCCCCCCTACGTGCTGCTGATCTTGCTGTTGGTCCTGCTACCACAACCTCCGGTTCGATCCGATCTTAGATTAGGAATGAACTCCGTATGCTTAGACATGGAATGAACTCCGTATGCCTAAGCCAACCCACGAAACGAGCGTGCCGATGCTCAGCTAGTCGAAGAGGTAGAATGTACAAACCGACGATCGGCTCGGTCCCCCTGCTTGCTGTCAATTTTACTACCGCAACGCTCGGTCTGATCTGATCTTAGTCTAGGAATGAACTCCGCATGCCTAAGTCAACCCACGAAACGAGCGTTTGGGGGCTAAGGCGACCGGAGAGGCATAATGCACAAGCTGGGGATCGACTCGGTCCCTCTCTGCCTGCTATCGATCTCACTGCCACAACCCTCGGTCCAGCTGGGGCTTAGACATGGAATAAACTCCCTATGCCTAAGCCAACCCATGAAACAGGCGTGCGGGCAGACAGCCAACCGGAGAGGCAGAATGCGTAAGCTGGGGAACGGCACGGTCCCTCCAGCATACTGTCGATCCTGCTGCCGCAACCCTCACTCCGGTCCGATCTTAGACTGGGAATGAACTCCGTATGCTTAGACTAGGGATGAACTCCGTATGCCTAACTCAACACATGAAACAAGCGTACGGGTGCTCAGCCTGTCGGAGAGGCCGGCCAGAGAGGCATAATGCGTAAGCCGGGGATCAGCCCTATCCCCCTCTACATGCTATCGATCCTGCTATCGTTTCTGCTGCCACATCCCTCAGACCGGCTGGGGATTAGACATGGAATGAACTCCATATCCCTAAGCCAACCCACTAAACGAGCGTGCGGGCCTCAGTCGGCCGGAGAGGTAGAATGCGCATGTCGGGCAGGCGATGGTGCCTTGGATATAGAAAATGCAGCACCAGCACATGCCCAAGCCCAGCATGTGCACCGTGGCTCAAACTCTTTGACTGGGAATGAACTCCGTATGCTTAGACATGGAACGAACTCCGTATGCCTAAGCCAACCCACGAAGCGAGCGTGCGGGTGCTCAGTCGACCGGAGAGGTAGAATGCACAAGCTGGGGATCGACCTGATCCCCCTCTGCGTGATGTCAGTCCCGCTGCCACAACCTTCAGTCTGGCTAGGGCTTAGATATGGAATGAACTCCCTATGCTGAAGCCAACCCATGAAACGGGCGTGCAGGCGCTCAACCGACCGGAGCGGCAGAATGCGCAAGTCGGGGATCAGCCCGATCCCCTCTGCGTGCTGTCGATCCTGCTACGGCAACCCTCAGCCCGGTTTGATCTTAGACTAGGAATGAACTCTGTCTGCTTAGACTGGGGATGAACTTCGTATGCCTAAGTCAACCCACGAAACAAGCGTACGTGCACTCAGCCGATCGAAGAGGCCAACCAGAAAGGCAAAATGCGTAAGCCAAGGATCAGCTCAATCCCCCCTGCGTGCTACCGATCCTGCTGCTGGTCCTGCTGCCACAACCCTCAGTCCGGTCTGATCTTAGACTAGGAATGAACTCCGTATGCTTAGACATGGAATGAACTCCGTATGCCTAAGCCAACCCATGAAACGAGCGTGCGGGTGCTCAACCGGGTGAAGAGGTAGAATGCGCAAGTAAGGGACCAGCCCGGTCCCTCCCTACGTACTGTGGATCCTGTTGCCACAACCCTCGGTCGGATCCGATCTTAGACTGGGAATGAACTCCGTATGCCTAAGTCAACCCATGAAACGAGTGTTTGGGCGCTGAGCTGACTGGAGAGGCATAATGCGTAGGCCGGGGATCGGCCTGATCCCCCTCTGTATACTGCAGGTCCGCTACCATAACCCTTGGTCCGACTGGGGCTTAGACATGGAATGAACTCCCTATGCCTAAGCTAACCAACGAAACGGGCATGCGGGCGCTCAGCCAGTCGGAGAGGTAGAATGCACAAGCCAGGGATCGGCCTGATCCCCCCTGCGTGCTATCGATCCTGCTGTCGCAAACCTCGATCCAGTTTGATCTTAGGCTGGGAATGAACTCCGTATGCTTAGACTGGGGATGAACTCCGTATGCCTAAGTCAACCCATGAAATAAGCGTGCGGACGCTCAGCCGGCCGGAGAGGCATAATGCGTAAGTCGAGGATCAACCCGATCCCCCTCTACGTGCTGCCGATCTTGCTGCCGGTCGTACTGCCATAACCCTCGGTCCGGCTAGGGCTTAGACATGGGAACTCCGTATGCCTAAGCCAACCCACGAAACAAGCGTGGGGGTGCTTAGCCGACCGGAGAGGTAGAATGCGCAAGCCAAGGATCAGCTCAGTCCCCCTCTGCATGCTGTCGGTCTCACTGCCACAACCCTTGGTCCGACTGGGGCTTAGACATGGAATGAACTCCCTATGTCGAAAACAACCCACGAAATGGGCGTGCGGGTGCTCAGCCGATCGGAGAGGCAGAATGCACAAGCCGGGGATCGGTTCGATCCCCCCTACGTGCTACAGATCTTGCTGTAGCAACCCTCGGTCCCGTTCGATCTTAGACTAGGAATGAACTCCGTATGCTTAGACTGGGGATGATGGTGTACAAATGAGGGTGGAGCAGCCCTCTATTTATAGTTGAGGCTCCAGCTACAACTTAATGGCATATCCCTAGAATAAAGGCTAAAATCATGGGATTATACAGATTACAATCAATCAGGATGCTAACTCTTGATTTTCAGGGTCAACCAACTGATCCTGCTTGCTTCCAAAAGCTTCTCTTGCCTGTCCAGCACCTTGGGCCCTTCTGGATGTGGTGTGGGCAGCTTGTATGCCAGGCCTTGGTCTCACGGGCTGGCCTGCAAGTTGGGCGGGCGTTATGAACTCGTTTGCTAGGCTTTGCGCACAGATACCCGCTAGCACGCCTGGTCTGCGGGCCTTAACCTCTGGCTCACCTGTTGGTGCACCTGATGTGCCTGGCGTGCCCGCCCAGGGCATGACATTCTCCCCTACCTGATTGCACAATGCCCTCGTTGCATCTTCTGCATGGTACTACTTGATTTGGTCCCTGAACTACCATAAGTCATCTGCTGGTTCTCAGCTTGCCTTATTGTCTGGAAGTCCCTTCCAGCATACCAAGTACTCTTGTCTT